>CM077597.1:17732500-18332500 GCA_039654915.1 Aquilaria yunnanensis | reverse complement strand
CTATGAACCGATTGCTCACCAGGCCGGCCGGCAGAGAGATCAATCTCTACAAATTCACGACAAGAAAAGTTAGAAAAGAGAGAGAACACGGGCTTCCACTTTGATGAACTAGATTTATAGTACAAAAGAAACTACCATATGAGTCTCCGACTCCGAAATCATGCCTGATGACCCATCCTTTACTCGTTCCTAGCACATCGTTGCCAGCCGCCATACACGTAATGATGCCCCGACCTTTCGCGGCATACCTTTCCAGGAGATCTACGCTGAACACTTCCCGACTCTGATCCATTTCCGCTAAGAAGCCACAGACTGGTAGTAATGGCAAAGGAAGACACCAGCTGCACGCCGCAAGCCGCACGCGTCTCCTTCTCCCCCCAAACTCTTTTTCTCCCCCCAAACCATTTTTCTTAATTTTCGGATCCGGTAGGGCTTTGTTAGTGGGCCGAACCATTTAGCTGCGTTTTAGAAACTAGTCGGTTTTAGGTGGACTTTTAACTGCGTTTTTAGGACTTTGTTGGGCTTGGATAGATACTTTGTTACAATTTTTTAAACATGTCAAGTATAATAAGTCATTTTAGCTGCATTTTTTTAAATTCGTCGGATTTAAATAGTTCTTTACTTACATTTTTTTAAACATGTCAGTAATAATATGTTTTTTCTGACATTATTTTGAAAACGTCAGTAAATGTATGTCACCTATAAACCTTTTTGTTGTAGTGACCATACTTAAAACAAAAATAAGGATGTTAAGGACTTTAAAATTGTTTGATTTGTTACAAGCAAATATTTAATTTTGATGATGACAAGTGTATTATTTTAGCATATTTAATCTCATTTTATTGGGTTAAAATAAACTTGTTAAAGTTGTGCTTAATTTCTAAGTATTTCAAGTGTTATTTTAAAAAATATGTTTTAAATTTGATGATGAAACTTGTTTTTGAAGAGAAGTTAGTAGGTCATCAAAATATGTTAGTATTTGAATCAAGTTTGATTTCTAATTGACAAATTTTTCTAAGTTGTTTCACGTTTAATCCATTAAAGAAACAGTTTAATATGTCTTTTTATCACTTAAGTCGTCCCAGCTCCCAGGTTTACGTTTCAATGCATTATAATGTTTTTAATTCGAAGTCTGGGGCTACTGGTTATTTTTGATATATTAGGTAACTTGTTAAACTCTGAGTTTAACCTATTAATCGCAAGCTTGAAGACTTCCATCAAAATTATTTGAATGATGCAATTTTAGTCAAAATTTGAAATATAACTTGGACGAATTAGAGGACGTCGCCTAGACAGTCTTGCAGAGCATTTAATGGTCTTTCTCTAGTCATTTTTTAGTGTTAAAGAATAAAATCAAGTTTAACGTGTTAAACCTAGAACTTAACATGAAATCTGGAGTGTTTTTTTGCATAAAAAACAGAGTAACGGTCATTAGTTTTTTAGGACCTTTTCCAAACATCTCTAGCAGATATGCAATGGTCTCCTTGCCTTCAAATGAGTATAAAAACATGGAGAAACACTTTGAAAAGAATTGTTGGCAATTAGAAAAGAGATTTCCTCTTTAAAGAGCTTAAGTTTGAGAATTGCGAAGAGATTGAGCTGTCTCTTGCTTATCTAGCTTTGAGTGCTTTTATTGTTCTTATCACCTTGTAATGTTGTAAACATCATTTAGTGAGATTGAGTTGGTGAGGTTTTTAGTTAGCCTTTAGGAAAACTAGTGAGGGAAAGGGTGTTGGAGAGGTTTCTAGTTAGCCTCTAGGAAAACAAGTAAGTGTTGGTGATAGAGAGAGCTACCAAAGGAGTGTGGTTCCTTACGTACTCTTGATATTCGTATTTGAGAAGAAAACTTTTAAGTGGTGAACTTGAAAAGAGAAGTAGACTCTCAAGAGGAGAAACCAAACCTCTATAAAAATCTTAGTGTTCAAGCTCCTTCATTCTCTTCTTCCATTTCTTATCCACTTTGTGTGTCTTTATTTATTGATTATCAAACATTTGTTGCCCTTTCTTTAGTTTGTTCAAAGAAAATTTTCAAAACAAATTATAGGATATTTGTGGTAGAGTTTTCTGAGTAGTGTAAGTTTACATAAGCTCTTTTATTTGCTTATTGATTAAAGGCAACAAAGAATTGTTTTTGGAAAAAAAAAATTAAACCAACCAATTCACCCCCCTCTTGGTTGCTCCTTGGTCCAACAAGAAGAACAAAATGTATGTTAGGGACCAGTTTAAGACAATTGAAAAATATTAGGGATGGAATTTTTTTTCTCATTACTGGAAGCCTTTTGCAAAAATTGAGACTTAGACCCCTAGTAAGGATCAAAAGTCTAAACTACTATGTCAAAGCTTTAGTTGTTATTAACATAAACATAGTTCTTCCTTCTTTTTTTTTTTTTTTGGTTTTTGCCCAACATGTAAATGTTTTATTAATACATCTTCTTAAACGATCGCTCATAATTTAAATCTAGACATTTAGGTATATACATTTGTATAATGGTTATCTTAATTTTTTTTCTTGTAGTTACTGCTAAGAATTTATATTATTGGTACCCAAAGTGTTCATCTTTATTATTCTCCCACTATCTTATTAATTTGGAGAAAAATTACTCCACTATATCATTCTCCTTCTTACTCATATATCTTGGGCTCAATTTGTCTCATGGTCTCCCCTCCTTTTTGTTCTTTATTTTCTGTTTGTCTAAACAGTAAACAGTCTGGCCCCCTCCCTTTTTTCTTTGGTTTTGATGTCATATGAGCCTATAAAGGCCCAGATGATTTGAACCAAATTCACAAGGCCAAAAGCCCAACTTAAATAGCCAAGCAAGCCTGCTATAAGCCAGATAAGGAAAGAAATAACAAAAAAGGAAACTTAATCCCTTCATCACGGGATTCTGTTCATCTACATAATATACCATGATCTCCTTACAGTGCTATAAAAAGGGAACCTTATTGGTAATCCTGGGGTACATAATACAAACCACATTCTCCATAATATAGCTTCATTCTTTTCTTGAGACGCTGACAGTATCTTTGAGTGCAGGTTCTATATTCCACATCATCCAAGGTCCAAGGCTAGACTACCCAGATTTGCATGATAGTACTTTGGCTATCAATTTGCTACTGTCTACAGGGAATACAATGGTAACTACAAGGAGGTCAAGATTGGGCCAGGATTCTTTGGAAAATGTGCATGATAGCACTAACGGGTGAGACCCTTAGAACTAGTTGGGAGACCCTATGGATCCCAAAAACGCAGTTATGGGATAAACATTGCTAGTGGAGAGTTAGTGTTGCCTCCCCATGACCCCAAAAATGGAAAATGCTTTGCTCTACTGGACATCAACCTATTCCAAGCTCTCCAACATGCCCTCCTTGAATAGTTAAAAGTTGTCATATAGCAAAAAGTCAAGAAAGCCCTATTCAGGATGCAAAAATAAGAGGCAGAGAACAATTTGATAATTAATGGCATGGGCAGATGATGAATACTCATAAGTGAATAGTTATTGAGGGTTTAAATCATTATTGTACAATTTGAGTTTGATTAATTTCTCTAATATGAGCAGTTATTCCACCGGGTTACTATTCATGCATATTTATTGTTTATATGCATATTTACTGTTCATATATGATGTTACTATTTACTGCATTTCACTATTCATATGGTGGTTACTATTCATACACGTATTTACTGTTTGTATGTGGGTAACTATTTATCCATATTTACAAAATATGCTAAATAACTATTTTTTATATAGGCGGATAAAATCATGATATCTTACAATTCTTGGGGCAACAATTGGGGTTTCAATCATCTATAATATTCGAATTATGGTCCAGCTCAATTGAGAGGTAGAAGAGGCTAAATTTGGATCACAAACAAAATTAGTCACAACATTCGTATGCTTTGTGATCATTCATGAGAAAAATCATATCTAGAGTTGTGTATGTCAGAATCAAGTGATTTTAAGGCCATCTAAAAAGCCAACACAAAGATCTTCAATTATTTCAAATGCCAAGAACTTGTTTAATCGTTTTCATTTCTAAAATCAAATTATAAATGTGACCATATATTTTGCCATGTGCTGAAAACAGTTTTGGTAAAAAAGCCATGACTTGGGTTACAGATGTTAGTTTTGAATAATGAAGCTATTGTTTCAAAGCTAAAGAGGAGATTTACAAATCTTGTGCTTTGAGTAAGAGCTAAATTGATGTGTATAGTGGCCAAAAAAGTAAAATAAGTTTGAGTCACCTTTATTGATTTATATTCACCTCTTTACTATTCCACCTACCCCAAGGCCCTATAAATAGGTAGCTTGAGGAAGGTGAAATTAAGCTAGTTCTTATTTGAAATTAGAATTCTTGTATCACACATAACTCTCATTTTTTGTTTTTGTTGTTGTTTTCAATCTCGAAGCTCTATCTAAGGTTCTTTCTTCTTGTTCTTTGATCTTTCAATCTATGTTTATTTCATCTTTATATATGTTGTTTACTTTTATTACATCTAACTAATTTTTCTTTTGTTAAGGTGAAAGGGTGAAGCTTTTGATGTAAAGGTTATGGCTAATTTAAATTGATCTTAACGGTATTGGTATTTGCTTCTTAATTGATTTTACCACTCTCTCAATTAAGTGGAAGTGTTGATTAATCATAGTTGATCATTGGCGCAAAAACTACTTGATTCCTTCTATAAAACATGGCTCAACCGATTATGTGGGAATCTTATGTTTTTGTGGACAAATGTTGGCATGATGGATGCTTGAATCCATTACCAAGCATTGGCCTTATAAGATCAATGAAAGCTAATACTAACTCATGCTTAACACTTTTGGAATTTAATTACTAAATTCCCCAATTGGCTCATCCTTTATGTGTAGATCCTAATTGAGTGGCAAGATGGGCTAAAATTAACCATAACTGATATACTAAAAGTGGATCCTTTAATATTAGCTATTCATTTGAATTTGAATTTCAATCCACACGTATTCACACCTTGCACAAAAACCTTCTTTGTTAAAAATCTGTAATTTGTTTTTTCTTAATTCACTTCCCTATGGTTTGACACTTTGGCTCTCAAGATTTTTCTACTCACAACAACCTATACTTGGGTTACAATTGTTAAAGTGCAGTAGCAGACCTTACCTAGAGAGCCACCGCAGGGGTTCTAGGCTAGAACTCCACAAGCGAAACTACCATAAGCATCCCAAGCCAAGTCTGATGGGTCATACACTAGTGACATCAACATAATTCTGTGAAAGTTGGATCAAATGGAGCAACACTTGAGAGCACACGAGCTATATAGGAAAACCATTATCTTATAATGGGCATAGATTACATATGGGTCCAACAATTTATGGAAGAAATCATTAATGCACTGACCTTTTAGGATGCCAAAAATTGGCTTATACAACGGCCTCACAGATCTTGTCAATTACCTATAGTGCTACATTACCTCTTTGAGGCTAGAAAGGGCATCAAACATGGTCTTGAGCCATAGCCTTTAGTTCTACCCAGATAAGAGCTGCTGCTTTATGCTTTGGTACTATAGCGGAATAGGGCCCTAGTGCCCTGATTTGTTAACAATGGTAGGCTATTTGGAAACTATGATCCAATTTAGGTTATAATTGGCTTGTTAATACTTGAGAAGTATCATAAATCATTACGTGCAACTAGTTACTTAATCTACCCTACATAGAAAATATGCATACATCAATTTAGGGATGTCAACGGATATTTGGCCCAATGGGGATCCTGGTGCATCCCACCCAACGGGTGAATTTTTTTTTTTTTTTTTACAATTAAATAGATATGTGGTGGATATGGGTTTTTTTTCACCCGCCGGATATGGCTAGAGTGCGTGTTTGGCCATCCGCCCTATATTTGCCCCATATATGTATGTGCTATTACATATTTGCTTGGCACAAGTAGCCATCTCTTCTAATTAGAATAGGGATAATTTAGTAAATTTGATAAACCCTAATTAACAAATCATAATTACATTGCCAATTCACCATTCGCCTAGTAGCGACGCCCCTGACTTCTCAAACTCACTCTTCAGTTTTCACCAGTCATCACGAGGCGCACATTAAGTCACCTGTGCTGGTGCTGGAGGATTGTTGATCGCGTCACATATGTTTCCTATAGAGCACCTCTGGCTGCTTTGTTGGATATCTGAAGGCAAAGGCGGAATATGACTGCCTGACTGGGTTCTACTTCTTGGTTCTGCTGTGTGCTTTCTACTATCGATTCTGCTGGCTCTTCTCATTTTTACTGTCTGTTCTCGGAGTCTTGGTTCTGCTGTCTTCTCTCTGTCCCACTTCCCTTTCACCCTTCTACTGGCTGCCACCCTTCAAGATTACCAGTAAGTGCTTCTCGGTTTTGCCTTTTGCTCTTGGTTTCACCAGTATGGTTGACTTTGGATGATTAATAATGAAGTATGTTCCTCATGCTATGTACTATATATATATACATATATATATATATATATATATATTCTGGTTTTAAATATTCAAAGCCATCGATTATAAAGAAATCTTGCTTCATCAGCTGCAATGTGACTAAACAATTGGCCAAAAGAATCAGTCATCAATGCACCAACTATCTTAATTAAACATGACCTGTGTTAGAACTAAAACCAGCAGAAAACCTGTACTTACCCAAGTCTTTCCTTGCTTGTTCTATTTTTCCTTGCTCTTACAATCTCATATATCGCTCATGGGCTTTTTATTTTTCAATTTCTTCCGTATATTGAATTTTATATGCACATATCAGATAAGAAAAAGTGTTTAATACATCTCTCAGATTTAGTCCATGTAACAATAACAGACCATTAATGGCTTAAAAAAAAAGGTAAGAATGAGAGTAATGGGAAATCTTTCACAGCTTGACAGTTCTGTGGTTTTTCCAGACTGTATGGATGTGAACCAGAATCATTAACAGGAATATGAAATGCCACATCATAGGAAACAACATTATTCTCAAATAACTTACATCAACATTTATCACATACATTTCTTCACTATATTTAGAATTATTCTTTAACATTTTTTTATTTTTAATTTTAGAGGATATAGAGGTCATTGGAGAAAGTCAGGATCAAAACTCAATGAACATTGACAGTCTTAATGTTTTATTTCCGAACTGAGCAAACCTGAAGCTCATAAACCTACTATTATGCTTCATACATCTCTGCAAGATGGCTCAAAAACTATTGAACAAGTAGAAAAAGTAATTGTTGCTGCTGGTACACACCAAGGAAACTCTCAACCTGAAATGACAAATTTAACTCAACTTTATCAAAATTCAAGTCAATGAGAGACAATCATTGGTAGCATAACACAAGAAGGGTGAAATTCAATTCCTATTGATGATAGAGAAGGGAAAAAAAGGTCATGTCAAAAGAATGTGATCACTTTACAAAAGTAAAGGTAGATGGTATTTGGAAAACAAAGTGTAACCACTGTGGTGTCCTTCTATCTTGTGGGAGCAAGAATAGTACAAGTCACTTGAATGATCACTATAAAGTTTGGTGTAAAAGAATTCCAAAAAAGAAAAACAGATGTCAAGCAAAGGTGGATGGTTCAATGATGGTTGGCACATATTCATTTGATCAAGAAGCTTCAAGAAAAGAGCTTGTGGAAATTATTAGCATTCATGAGTATGCGATTTGCATTGTGGAGCATTATGGATTCAGAAGCTAGTAATGCGAACCCCTTTGCCATAATGACCAAAAAATGCACCTAAAATGCATTTCAAGCTCCACAAGACATTAAAAAGATTGGATTTAAACCCCCAACCCTAATCAACTTGTGATTAGAAACAAGAAGTATAAGAAAACTAAGAACACAAGCACCTTTGCGCCAAGGTAGTTTTCAGAGAACAAAAGAGATTTTCTCTCCAAAGTAGCAATATTATTTCATCCAAAGGCTGTGTTTCACAACCAGAATATGTGCCTATTTATAGACCAAATCTAGGTAAAATACAAGCCAAAATTTGCAGCCAAAGTCGCATAGGAAACCTAGGTGCAAAAGACTTTAAAAAACTTAGTCAAACTAGGACTCTAACACCATTTTAACACATGTTTAAGGTGTTCGTCATATGCCACTTGTCCTAAGTGACCTGAATCAATTTCATAGCCTAAATAACATCCTAAATAATGTAAATAATTAATAAATTAAAGAAAATAGAGCGCAAATACAAGTTTGGCCCTAAAAACCCCAAAATAGTATTCTCAGGTGCACTTAAAGGCTCCTTAGGTTTTTGCTCGTATATTCAACTTCAAGCTTAAATAATTGAGTTCCATTGACTTGATACTTCTTTTTAAATGTTGGAATGAGGTCTTGAAATGTTAGAGCTCAAAGATCCAACTTGTAGAAGAAAAATGATTCAAGAACACTTCACGGGGGCTCCAAAGGTGCAATTGATGGGTGCCCTTGGTGTTCCTTGTTCTTTGACTTATCTAGGCACTCTAGAATTGAATTCCAAGCTTGGGCATCATCTCCAAATGATGTATTGAATATTCCAATAGTTCCGTGTGAAATTTCAACTCCATTCTCCAAGAAGAAGCTTGAAATAAAAGCTTGAAGTGCACTAGTAAGCTTCTTAGCCTTCTTCCTTATCATTGGTCTACTAGTTATCTTCAATGGGTCCTTGCCATCCTTGGTTGTGCCTTCCTTGATCATATCAACTCCCCCCTCGTTAGAAGGATTTGTCCATGAATCAAAACTCACATTAGAAAGGGGAACTAAATCAATAAGGATGAAATAGTTAATACTTAAGCACTTACCTTACACATAAGCAACAATAGCATTGAATTCTTGTGTATGGAGCCTTATTCCTATGAAAAACCTGAACCAATATCCCAACACAATGTTAATTTTGATACCTCTAAGTTCAAAAACAAAGTTTGAAGCAATTAGCACAAAAAATCTAAAAGTTAGAACAATTTTCACCTTAACTCTAGGCATCACTTTCATTGCCTTTGCCATCTCAAAAACATTATTCCCACAACTAGAAAAAAGTATTGGGAGAATTTACCTTATGGATGCTGTATGCACTCAAAACAAATGAACCAAAACTCACACAATTGTTATGGTCATGAAAAGCACAAGTTATGCATGTCAAGACAATAGTTTGTATAAGCCATTCAAACAAATAAAAATTGAACACAATGCTGCCTAAACTAATAACAAAACATTGATGCACACATTTCACAAAAATCCTAAGCATTTTAAATGAAACAAGAATGGAATAAATAGGATTAAATGAGACCAACTTAGTGGCAAACTTATTTTTGCATGTATATGCATCATAATGCATAAAATTTGTGAATGGAATGTGGCACAAGACAAAGGATTCCACATATCTCCTCAAAAGGCTGAATTTAAAACCATAATTTTACTCAGAGTGAAAAATTTCAAGTTCAGACATAAAGCAAAAATATCAAGGCTCAAAAGTTTATGTA
Organism: Aquilaria yunnanensis; assembly: GCA_039654915.1. Classification (NCBI taxonomy): domain Eukaryota; kingdom Viridiplantae; phylum Streptophyta; class Magnoliopsida; order Malvales; family Thymelaeaceae; genus Aquilaria; species Aquilaria yunnanensis. The sequence continues at coordinate 18,323,046 of CM077597.1, read as the reverse complement.
ATGCATGTGTCATGACAAAAAAATACTTGTTGGAAATTAAAGATTGATGCATAAAAATGAGCTAAAAATAAATGGGAATCAAAGAATTATGTAATGCATGTGTAAGAACTAATTTATGCATTAACAATTCCAAAGAAGTATAGTTAACTTGAGGCAAAACAAAACAATGTGAGATGGATGCAAAACAAACAAAGTCAAAATCAAAGACACCAAAATGGATTGTTCTTTCTAGAAACTCATGGAATTCAAAAGAGCATTTGACAAAACCAAAGAATTAGAAGACTTAAAACCATAGTTTGTCAAATTTTCATGCTTACTTCCTTCTCTTAATCTAATTTCATGAAAACCATTCTTCAAAATGATATGGCTACCAAACACACATTGTTTGAGACTTTCATGAAAAACCACATCAAATCTAGGTATAAGGAAGAAATATATTCTAATGGTTGGACTTAGTCTCCATGTATCTTACTTGCTGTAGGAACCACAAAATTTTCACCTTTGCACTCAATGGCTTCAGTTGGAGTTACAACAATTTCATTCCCTTGAACCATAGAGTAAGAAACAATGTTAGGCAAACTTTTGCATATAAATCACTAGGATTTACCTCAAATTGTTCCTTTTTAACTTCCTTAGTTAGCTCGATGCATGAGACATGACTTGGAATATTGGGAACACTGACTTTTCGGATAGGCAGCAACTCACTTGATTCTTGTACCTCATCTGCACTTAATTCCTAAAAAGAAGACAACACAACACTAGAAAAAGACTTCATTATGTTAGATGAAAGTATGGCTTCTCTGTGGTCTTTCTCTCTTCACTTGGCTTGGGTTCATTACACTTTTGTCTTTTCTCAACTTCACAGTCATTTTTTTCTCTCAAGAACTCTCCACTCTTTTTCCCCTCATGTTCACTATTTTCACTTAATCTCTCAGTTGTTCTCCCAGATTTTCCTTCCTTATTCTTTCCTTAAACTTTCCCTTCTTTTCCTTTTCTCTCAACCTTACTTTGAAGCTTTCTTTGATCCTCCAAGACTTGTTGTGGCAAAAGTGGGGCAAGCATGACTTTTCATCTTAAGGCTGAAACACGCTTCATTTTGTGGCCTTCACTTTTGGTTTGGGTGCGTCTTTTTCATCCTTGCACCATGTTCCTCTCCATGTGGAAATTCCTCCTTGAAACATCTTGGAAGGCTTTGCTCTCTTGATGATCCTCTCATCCTTAATGGTATGGTGAAGCAAGTCCCCTATATTGACATAAGTCACCTTCTACACTTTATTGGCTATCTCATGGTTGAGACCATTGATGAATCTAGCAATGGTGGTCTCCTCATCCTCAATGATGTTGGCTCGGGTCAAGGTCATCTCCAAGTATTTCTGGTAGTCTTTTACACTCATTTGGCCTTGTACTAACCTTAAAAGCTTGAGGTGCTGATTTCTATAGTAGTAGCTAGGAACAAATCTCCTCCTCATCAATACTTTAAGGGCTTTCCATGTGCGTATAGGCTCTTCCTCATTCCTTCTCCTAGAGGTAACATCCTGATTCCACAACATAAGAGCATAATCAGTGAACTCAGTGGTAGCCAATTTAACCTTCTTTTCCTCATAATAATGATGGCAATCAAACACTATCTCAATCTTTTGCTCTCATTCCTAATATGTATCAGGATCTCTCATTCCTTGGAATGATGGAATGGTAAGCTTGATGGAGTTGAGATTGTTGTCCTCCTTTGGCTCCTCCTTCCTTGGAAGCCTATGGTCATGCCAAACCCGTTCTTCCTCCTCATGGTCATTTCTCCTTGCACCTTTCCTTGGTTGCAAGATGGGGTTGAGTCTCCTTGGAACCCTTAAGTCTATGTCCTCAATCCTCCCCATGAGCCTATTGAAGGTTTCTTGAAATTCCCTCATGGTAGGCTCCTCATTATGCCTCACTTCAATCCTCCTATCCTCCTGGCCCTCCATAATCTTGAAATCAAAGATCCTTACACATTCACCTCACATGTTTCACTCAAAGATGAATACTCAAAACACTCAATTTGTTAGTGAGAATATTGCTATCAAAGAGTCCCCAAAAGTTCTAAGAAAAACTTTTCTCAAAGTACACTAGAAAACTCGAATTCTTGAAAACAATTTTGACTCCAAAATAAAGGTGGGCTAAACAAACTTTAAAAAACTCTAGGAAGCTTTTTCAATTGATGATCGCAAGAACCACAAAGAAAAGCTTTTGCTCAAAACAATGGGTTAGGCTTTGTGGGGGCAAAAAACCAAATCACTTTGTGCAAGCTTTGTTTTCAAACTCTTTTCCTTTTTTTTTCTTTTTTTTTTTAAAACCTCTTTTCCTCCTTGATGTTTTGTTGCTACAACACTTTCTTCTTAAAGTTCCTTCTTGCCAAAGACAAAAAGTTAGTTTTCTTTTCAGCAAAGACAATGAACTATTGAAAACATGCAAAATTTGAAACAACCTTTTGGTACCAAAAAGATGCAAAGGCAACAATGAATTAAAATTGAAAATACAAGGTAACACTAGTTGGCTTGTTTTTATTGTTTTTATTGTTTTAATTTGAAACAAGGCTAGAAACAAATAGGGAAGACCTAAAATAAGAGAAAAATGATTAAAAGAGAGAATTAAACCACAAAAAAATTTGGAAAAAATGGAAAGAAAAATGAAGAGAAACAAGAACACAAAGACATATCTTTCAGATGGAATTTGTGGCTCTGATAGCAGCTGATGCGAACCCCTTTGGTATAATAACCAAGAAATGCACCCAATATATATTTCAAGCTCCACAAGATATCAAAGAGACTAGATTTAAACCCCCACCTCTAATCAATTTGTGATTAGAAACAAGAATTATAAGAAAACTAAGAACACAATCAACTTTGTGACAAGGTAGTCTTCAAAGAACAAAAGAGATTTTCTCCCCAAAGTAGCAATATTATTTCATCCAAAGGTTTTTTTTTATAACAAGAATATGTGCCAATTTATAGGCCAAAAATAGGGTAAAAATTCACAGCCAAAGTCACATAGGAAGCCTAGGTGCAAAAGACTTAAGAAAACATAGTCAAACTAGGACTCTAACACCCTTTTAACACATGTTTAAGGTGTGTAGCGTATGCCACTTGTACTAAGGGATCTAAATCAATTTCATAGCCTAAATAACATCCTAAATAATTTAAATAATCAAGAATTTAATAAAATAAAATGCAAATACAAGTTTGGCCCTAAAACCCCCAAAATGGTCTTTTCAGGTGCACTTAAGGGCTCCTTAGGGTTTTGCTTGTATATTCAACTTCAAGCTTAAATAATTGAGTTTCATTAACTTGATACTTCCTCTTAAATGTTGGGACAAGGTCTTGAAATGTTAGAGATCAAAGATCTAGCTTGTAGAAGAAAAATGACTCAAGAACACTTCAATGGGGCTCCAACGGTGCACTTAATGGGTGCCTTTAGTGTTCCATGTTCTTTGACTTCCCTAGGCACTCTAGAATTGAATACCAAGCTTGGCCATCCATCACCACATGATGTATTGAATATTCCAGTAGCACCTTGTGAAATTCCAACTCCATTCTCCAAGAAGAAGCTTGAAACACAAGCTTGAAGTGCACTCGTGAGCTCATTAGCCTTCTTCCTTATCATTGGTCTACTAGTTATCTTCAATGGGTCCTTGCCATCCTTGGTTGTGACTTCCTTGATCATATCAGCTAGCTTGCAACCCTTGTTCAAAATTCCTTCTTGGAACACAATAAGGAGTTATATTTTAAAATTTAACAATGAGAAGAGGGCAATGTTAGTGAAAGAGCTCGATTTGCTTGATAGGCAAATTTTGATCACCACCTATATGTGGATAGAAGAACATTAGAAAAGGGATATATCTATATTACTGCACATTATATTGACTACTCATAGGCTTTACAGAAATGGGTGTTAAGGTTAGTATCATGTTACTCTTTTAGCTTATTTGGCTGTTTAAGTTATAATGTTAGTATCATGTTGCACTTTTAGCTTTTTTTATGGAAGTTTCATTCTTAAAAGTTACTAGTTGCCTTTATTTTGTTTATTTCTTGATGTATGGAACTTGTGTTTGGGCTATTTGAATAATAGGATCTTACTTTTCTATATGTTTTCATTTTGATTTTGCTATGTTCCATCTCCACACACAAAAGAGGTTTTAGCTAGCAAATTAGTAAGATGTTTTATGGAATCGAATATTGACAAGAAGCTTTACATACTTACAGTTGATAATTGCTTTACAAATGATGGTGTGGTGGATATATTGTTAGATAGAGTTTCTCGTTATTCTTTCATCCTGAATGGGGAATTCTTCCACATGAGATGTTGTGCTCATATTCTGAATTTGATTTTGCAAGATGGATTGGGTATCATTAAGAGTTACATTGATAAGATTCGTGATAGTTTTGTTTTTTAGACTGGATCACCAAAAAGAGTTGAGAACTTTAAGAGGGTTGCAAGGCAATGCCATAGTCCAACGAGCAAGAAATTGTTAATTGATTGCAAAACTCATTGGAACTTAACTTACTTGATGCTTGAAATAGCTATTGTGTATAAGGATGTTTTTCCTCACTTAAGGACTCTTGAGAAGCACTACAAATCTTGTCCAACTAAAGAGGATTGGGTAGTGGTTGAAGATATTTGTAGAAAGTTTAAGATGTTTTATAAAGTGACTGTGATGTTTTATGGAACAAACAATTCTACAACCAACCTTTATTTTATGCAAATTTGTGAGATTAAATTAGAATTGAAAAAATGGATTGTTGAAGAAGTTAGCATAGTGAATCCCATGACAAGAAAAATGTTAGAGAAGTTTGAAAAGTATTGGGAAAAGATACATGGAATCATGGGTGTTGCTACTCTTTTGGACCCAAGGTACAAAACTCTTCTTTTAGAATTTCAATATTCCAAAATATATCCTGATGCCACTAAAGAGAGGGTTGAAGAAGTTGTGCAAATTTCTTACAATTTTCTTGAAGAGTATGAAAGAAGAGGTGTAAGACAAAGTGTTCATGCAACGTCTTCTTCAGCTTCTCAGCCTTGTGCCTTGAATGAAACCAAAAATCAGATGAAGGATTTCTGCCAATTTGCAAACAGTAAGAAAAAAAATAGATCTAACCTTCGGGCAGAGTTGGACCATTATTTGGATGATGATGGAATACCTTAGATGCCAACCTTTGATATTTTAACATAATAGAAAGTGAGTTTTGGAAAATATCCAAACCTTGGCCAAATTGCAAAGGATATATTATGCCATACTTGTTATTACGGTTGCTTTTGAGTCAATTTTTAGTGGTGGTGGAAGGTTAATAAGCCCACATTGGAATAGGCTGCTTCTAACTACTATTGAGGCATTAACTTGTTCCCAAAATTGGCTACATGCTGAGAAATTAGGTAAAATTTTCTTCCTTATTATCAGTTAAATTTGTTTTAATTCATAATATAAAATGTTAATATATTGATTTGTTTTTATTAGCTGTTGCTATGAGTACTTGGCCGACTCACCATGAGAATGCTACATGGATTATTATATGAGTGTCTTAAGTGATTCTCAGAGTGATCATGTATATGTAGTCCTTTGACCTAAGGTCATTAAGGTTCACTACATGTGAGTCACATACTTTGATACTTCCTTTTGTTGCTCGTAACTAAGTGAATATGAATTTGGTCATTGGGTATGTCACATATCATGTGGAAAGTTTTGTATGAAAAAGATGGGATTTTGTCCCTCCTATGTAACGGGAGTGATATATTTGGGTCCCTTGATAAAGTGAGACTAAGAAAATGTATGACCATGCTTGGATGTATTGATATATGATATCAATTTCATCAGTTTAAGTTAGTCTACTCAGTAATCAAGAAACTATAGATTGAGCTATACGAGAGTGATACATTCCATGTCTGATGCTTGGTTTTGATATCTTGAACAATAGGACAATGGCATATACGGATAACGATTATAGTGGTTTAATCGAATCATCGACTATCATGTCACTTGGAAGTAATTATATGTTGGTAGACACCATTCATTGTTTATGATCATAAATGTGATTTATAATCATTGCAAATGTGATAGAAGCCTATTGGGCCGTACACATAGAGCCAATTTGATTATTTAAGTACAAGGGCCAAATTATTTGGGTTTTGGTTTCATAATAATTTCGGATTAATAATTGGCCCAAAGGTTGATCCATTAATAAAGCCTGAAATTAAAACTAATTAGATTAGGGTTTTAAAACACATTAGGCTTGGGAGTTGAGTCTTACTACAAATACATTATATAGTGAGAATTTCATAGCTCTTGCCCTAGCCTCCCTAAGGATGAAAACATAAGGGTTCTAAAAAGTTCTGACTGCTTTCTTCTCTTACCATTCCTTGGAGTAAGCTAGCACTACACGCACAAGAGGAACCTATCCACTAGGACGTGGTGAAGGCTTGGTGATCCTAAGGGGCTTGTGTGGATACCGTGAAGAGCTTGAACACAGGAATTGTTCAAGTTTATGATTCAACTCAACAATTGGGTGAAACATCTTAATTAACTAAGTATAAAATTTTTGAACACCCAATTTAACCTGTTTTACTTGGATCTTAGAGGGTTTCAATTATCATCCATTGTGCTTGTTTGTCTTTCAAAACCGAACAGGTCAATATTAGGTTACGCTACAAGTAACTTAGAAATTTAAAGTTTCCTAATTAGAGAGTATCTAGAAATCAATAAAACTTAGCCTTAACAGCTGCCCCTTACTAACCGTTAAGCTCAACTAGCTAGCTTAATACCTGCACAACACTTAAAGGGTGAGTACTCAAAAGTACTCAGTAAGGGGTTTGGCACTTGTAAGAAAATATATGTAGACATGCAAGCAATATATACATACAAACAAACCAAGTAATCAAACAATGCAATAAACAAGAAGCACAAGCAATTAATAAACAACATTAATAACACAATGTAATGTATTGTTGGTTGAGTGAATGCATATGTTTATGTGCTTAGGACTTCCTTACACCCAAAGGTGTTCTTAACTACTGTGAGCTCATCCCCTGAACTCGACTCAGGCAACTTAGTGGATTTGCTTTTTGAGCCCGTTGACTCGGTTAGGACCTCTTAGGCACCGTTTGATGCCTAAAGGCACGTAGCCTCTACCCTTGGGTCATCAAGGCTCCCAAAACTTTCTCAAATCTCTCTCCAGTTTCAAAGGTTCACAACTTCACCCATTGGCCATTGGAGGACTCGTACAATACTAGGCCCCTCTTTAGCACCTTATTTGTGACTTAAAGCACCTCACTTATCCACTTTTCCTTAGCCCTCTTAACTACTCACTTATTGGTGCATTATTAAATCTTTCAGGCACTTTTGAGCCATGTTAGGATGCCACCTAAGCCTTAGGAATTGATTTGGGACACTTAGAAACAAGGTTGGCACAAATCAGGCACAATGCTATAGCATTATGTATTGCGGTGCGACAACATCAAGATTTTATTGAAGTTGCTGGAAATAATGAGGTAGCACCAGCATAGTTGGTGTGACTACATTGCACATTTTAGGTAGCATTTTTCTTCTTTTGAATTTGATGCAATCACAAAAAAAAAAAAAATTAGTACGACCGCATTAACCCCTGGAGCTACTTTTCTTTATGCCTTTCTCAACCAATCTTGCTCCATACCTTACCCAAACCAATTCCAATCACTTTTGGCTCATTTCAACTCACTCCCAAGTGGTCTAACACTACTTATGCATCATTGAATCATGCCATAACATAAAGCCCTTACCTTAAATGAATATTAGTACAAATCCAAGCAACTATTCACTTCATGCTCCAACTAGCTTTAATGGCTTCCAAGCTTGGTTCCCTTGAAAGCGGGCACCACATTTCGCTTATCAAGACAATTTGTAACTCATTGACACCATTAGAACCAACTCAAAATTTAGAAAATGGCTTACCTTAGGTTTTTAGCTCAACCAACAAAAACCCTTTAAGAACACCTCCAAATGCACCAAATCCTTCGAGAACTTGCTCAGGGCTTGTTGTGATAGCTTTGGAGGCTTTATTTTCATGAAAATCTTAGGCTAAAGTGAAGATTTGAGCTGGGATGGTGTGGTGGAAGAAAGGGCTGCGGGTTTGGCTCAAGGCAAGAGAAGATGAATAGTGGAGCTCTAGCTCCAAAATATCTCATTTTAACCTAAACCCACATTTAACCTTAAACTTGCTTAGCCTCTTAATAACTTAGCTAGGCCCTTTACTTAGACTCTAATAAACTATTTTTAGCCTCTAATGAGAGAGTACTAATCTTTCCACTTAGCCCCTAAGCTAATCACATACTTAAAAAAATAAAAACACTAAAGCCCTTAACTTTGCAACTTGGTGCACTTAAGCCTTTCCTCATCACTTATTGGTTTGAATGAGGCACAACACTTATGGTCTTCACAATTTTAGTCACTTTTGACTTACATGACAATAATTTCACTGAAATTACTGATATGCTACCAACTTAGGTTAAAATTAGTATTTTGCCCTTACAACCCTTAGAGCTGACTAACACTTAGGAACCTTTATGAAGCTTACTTTAGATGCATGACTTGTTTAATGAAGTTCTTATTTGAGGTAATTAACTTAGGATATACTTACCTTTGATCCGAACTATGGGAAGTACTTGGAGAGCCTTTACATTCTCCTCACTTTAAGAAATTTTGTCCTTTAAAATTTGATTTTTAACCTAGCAAAACACTTGGATGATAATATTTTTATGTCCTGCTCAGTTTTCTTACTCATGGTCCTTTCCTTACTATGGACGCTCACAGCCCTTTAACTATGAGCTCCTTTCGTGTTCTTAACTTCTTGACTTGTCAATTAATAAACTTCTTAAGGTGCTCTTTACAAGACCTCTCCTTGGAGACATTACTTATGGGGTGGGCGCTTTGCCTTAATTCACAAGGCACATCCCTATACTCCTAATTTTTACTTAAGCCTTTGTAACTTGGAGTTAATTTGCTCCCTTTCAACCATTCTCTCCGTTAGGGTACTTTTGGGAGCACTTAGTCTCCTACTTTGAGCTTTTACACTTGGTAGGACTTGTCACAATCTTACACCTTACTTAGGCTTTCATGCCTTAGTTAGGTGTTTCTTAGTTACAACCACCTTAGTGCTCTTGGCACAATTCAACTTGGCTTTAAGCCACCTTGTGTACATTACCATTTTATTGTCACTTAGTGCCTTTTAGTGCTAATGACACATTTTTTTTCTCAACAATTTTTACACCTGACTTAGGCACTTAAGCCAATTCTTAGGTGCATCTTTAATTTTATTGCCCCTTAATGCCATGGGCACATACTTATCATTATAACTTAGCCTTGGCATCATTGCCTTTTTAGAGCTTGACGTATGGTAACATTTTTGTGGTGACTTACCTTTCGCTTTCTTAGGTGGCTATTAACACTTACTACCTTAGGGTTCCTCAGCCACTTTAGGCGCTCATAAGCTTAATACTCTTGCTATGGTATAGGCACCTTAGTTCACATAGTCTTTACATTTCTAGGTGTCCTTGGGGTAACCACAGGCTATCCAATTCTCTAATACTTGACTCCTTTAAGTAATCATTTAAAAAGCTCAGGTCCTTGACTACTCTTAGTCACTTCACCATTTCTTGGCCCTTAATATTAAGGCACCCTTAGTATACTTCTTCACTCTTTTATTACCTAGGAGTCATTCCTTAATCAGCTTGGCTTTTTTTTGTGGTAGGGTATTCTAGGCCATTATCACCTTTTAGGTCTTTTCAAATTACTTAAGACCAATCCTTAGCACCTTTGATCAATTTGCTTAGTTTCTTTAAATTCCTCACACTGCCCAACATGTCAATACCATGACCCTTATGTCTTAGCTTGATTACTTGGCCACCTTGGGTTTATACTTGGCATTGAATTCTCTTAAGCTATGCGGCCCTTGCAAACTTTTCTTGGGAAGCCTTTAGGACCTTTGGTGTTCAACCTTTCATGGTCCTTCTTTAGCTCCTACACCTAAGTACACTTTGCGTGTCACGAATCTTGCCACACCATTGGCGTTCCCAAGAATCTTAGTTTTCTTGATTCGAACTTAGAATTTGGCATACTTATCCTGGTTTCCTATGGAGTCCATAGGGGTCTTTCTTAGCACCTCAAACCCATTGGGTTAACATAACCCGAATGCCACCCAGGAGTGTTCTTAACATACAATTGTGTTTAAATGAGATTTATAAATCTTATGCCTTATTTAAGGTTGCTTTGGTCCTATAGCTTGTTTCCCGATGCTTAGGCATATTCTTCGATCATTGCCTTATTAGCCCATCTTTATGCACTAAATACTGTGGCTACTTAGTGTGGTTTACACAACCATAGCCTACAATGTGTGTAACCCTAGGCTCAACTAAGACCTACAACCTCCTTATGCTTGAGGAAGTCTTATTTGGCACTTCTTTCGCCAACATTTCACTTAGGCATTTGAAGTCTCTTCGCACATTAAGATTTCTTAGAGCCTTTATTATGGCTCATCTTATGGGTTCTTAGTGATTCAAGGCTATCATTCAATAGGTTAACTTCTGGGACTCTCTAGGTAGTTGCAACTACCTTAGTTTCAATAATCTCACATTGGGGTTTTGGTTCTTTTCTTGGCCACCTCATTATGCAAGAGTCTTTTTTAGTCATCAGCTGACCACACATAGACTCTTAAACTACTTAGGTAACTTCTTATCCCTAGGACAATAAAGAATCCCATTTTCTTCTTCAACTTAGCATGCTCACTTAATTTTCCAATAAACCTAAACTTTTAGTTGCCTTAAATCCCATTAGTAAGGATATTACCTCTAGTCACACTTAGCTTTATGTTGAGCTTTTCTATATTTAAGACCTTAACTTGGCATTTACACATATCTATACCTTTGTCGATTCTTTCTGATTTATTCGAGACCCTTCGATAGTGGAGTACACTTTGGACCTTAGTATCCTCTTGCTTACGAACCTTTAGGTTAATTAGGCCTGCACTCTTAGCCTTTTGGTTTAAAGCTTTCTTAGCTCCTTCGAACTAACAATGAGCTCTACTATCTAAATTGATTGAACTCCCAAACGTTTAAGAATAGTATTCAATTCAAGTTTACTCTTCATGAGCAGCCTTAGGTCAATACAGACCATAACAAAACAATAGGTATAAGTCTACTACTTGGAGTTCATTTTATCTCCATGGATATTCTCATTAGCTATTAAGTCCTGGCTTTATTACTGATAACCGAAGGGCTATCGCCTTTCTCAGTGCATACTTCCTGATGAAAACATGGTCGGGAAGCCTGGCGTCACCCGAAAGAGGGACTATCACTGACCTCGGAAGGAGCGAAGTCAGATACCACGAAGTCGGGATTTCGGCTAAATAAGCTAGGCGTTTCAAAGGTATCACCGGCTCCCTCGGGGGACCAAACGGATCGCCTTCGGGGATAAAGAACCAGCTATTGCAAGCAGGAGAGAACTTCCCCGAAGGCGGAACCCTCGAACCAGGGGACTTCCCGAACTACAAGCATAACTACCGAAGAAGGTCATCTGTACCAAAGAAAGACCTCGCCCAGAGGACCTCGGGAGTACGACATGAGCATTTAAGGAGCCTCTGACATGTCGCCCACAGGCGTTACACGCCACCCCAAACGGCGGTCTGACACGGCGATGCCGTCCAGGTCTTGTCACGACCTGTCTCGGCTCAAGGCTCAAGGAGCCTGCAAACGGCTGCTTGTCCCCTATGCCTGGGAACACAGAGAACATCCGACCAAACACTTGTCATGATCTGAACGGGCTGGGAACTCCTATAAATACCAGGGAACAGGCCCTGGCAAAAGGTCCCCAATCCGACCCTCTCCCCCTGAGAAAATACAAACAGGCAAGGCCACTAAACCTCTTAGTGCTCCCCTTCTTTCACCTCTTAGGACACTGACTTAGGCGTCGGATGCTCCTCCCCGGAAAAAGATCCTGGGGACCTCCTAACCCATTTTTACGAGTTTTATAGGCACACTCCCCTGGGAAATCTAGGCTCCAGGCGTTCTCCCTCTCAGGAAGTCCCTCCCGAAGTCACGATGTCTTCCAACGAAGATGCCGCTGGGCATCAATTACCATTTACGACATCTTCTTTTTACTCACGTGGGTTGTCCTTAAAGCCACCTAGTTAGCAGTGCTTTCATGGTCCCCCATTACATTCCCACTTTCAAGTTGTAATTTCCTAGGCATCTGGATGTTACCTATTTGGTCTTTAAGGCTTAAGTTGACTCTTAAACCTTGACCAACTTACCAAAATCAACAGACTCCACTTTTTAAGGAACTGCACCCTTAAAGACAATTTTATAGTTTTGGGACCTATGGGTTATGGTTTTCAACCTTCGATTGATCAACTTCTCACAATTACTGTGAGTTCTTAGGATACCAATACTTTTTCTTCACTCACAACTTCAGGTTCCTAAAGTTAACTCTTGGCTTTATAAGTCCTCTTACCTTAGTTGCGAGTGCTTGGAGAATTCAATCTTAGCTTACTTGGTAACCCTTAGTAACTTATGTCCAACACTTCTTAAAATTGGACCAGTCATAACTCTATTAGAGTTATTCTTCCTTAAACTATCCCTATAATGCATATAGTATTCCTTACACCATAGGTACAAGTTCAATCAACTTAAGGCCCAACTCATGGTATGACTTACCAACACTTTTATGCAAGTGGGCCTTATCCTTTGGATACTTCCAAGGGTCACTTATGACCAATATGGTTGAGTCAGCTCTTATACCCCATAATCGATATTTTTCCTAAGCGTTGCCACACCATTTAATAAACCACAACAGCATATCACTACATACCTGGTACCCCTAATCTGTTAGGAAAAACCTTAACCACTCTAAGGGTTTAATCAAAATGTACCCTTTTTTGGGCTCTTATGGGTTTAAATGCCCACACTTCTTCACAATCCTAGCTTTCTAGGCAAGCTAGCCACAACCATAGACATAACAGTTTAAACAATGAAAACTACTTACCATTATGCTATGAACTTACAGGTACCTCTTTTTTTTGTTGGCTCTTTGACCAATTAATTGGTCCAAATAAGTCTTCTTGGTTGCCTTTGAGTACTAGCGACACTTTCCTGGTGATTGAGGCGTTCTTAACCTTAGCCTTGTTCAGGCATTGACCTCAAGCATCTTCATGCCTTTATTCCTTTACCTTCCTAGTTTCCAAACACTTAGCACATAGCCCCATTTTTTAGTTTGTGTTGCTCTTTCTTAATTCTCCCTTGGGTTCCATAGACTCCAAATTAAATAGTCTTCATTAAGCTCTTACTTCAAGCCTCAACTTGCCTTGGGGTAGAGATGTTATTTTCTTGGCCCGAGTACACATATGGTCCTAGTGCTCCTTAGCCCTTACCCTATGACCTAAAGCTTATTTGGTGTCCATGTCACTTTTGCCCTTAGGTAATGATGGTTCACTTGGCCTCGATGCACCTTTTGTAATTTAGTACCTTTTTGCCCTTACCCTTGGGCTCTTTGACTATTTTTTAAATTCTATTCTTATCCACATAACTGTAGAAATTTCCTTGACTTTAGTCTTGCCTTTAGGGTTTGGATTCCTCCTTTAGTCTCAGTGCACTAGTAGGCCTAAGCACACTTGGACCCTTACCCGTTAGGCATCAACCATGACCTCCCTTTCTTCAAAGGTTGGGTATGCTACTTGGGCTACTCATGTCATAGTGCTATTGGGAATGTACAACAAGACCAATAGCTTCTTTATGGCTAACACCATAGGGCCACTTTGGCCTTTTCTCGGTCCCTTGCCTCAACACAGGCATCTTACTTGGTTCCCGCTGATGTACCTACAATCAAAGCCAAACGACAACTCCAAGAATGCTTATCAGTAGTACTAACCACACTTAGCACAAGGATATATTTGGATTTTAGCCACTTATCACCTCTGTTAGGACCATTGATGATGCGAACCCCGATGGTAGAAAGACCATGAAATGTGCCTAATATGTTTTTCGAGCTCCACAAGACATCAAAGAGATTGGATTTAGAACCCCCACCCCTAATCAACCTGTGATTAGAAATGAAAAGTATAATAAAACCAAGAACACAAGAAACTTATGCACCAAGGTAGTCCACAAAGAACCAAAGAGAATTTCTCTTCAAAGTAATAATATTATTTCATGTCAAGGCTGTGTTTTACAACTAGAATATATGCCTATTTATAGGCCTACACTAGGGTAAAAACTCAGCAAAATTCACAGCCCAAGTCACATACTAAACCTAGGTACAAAAGACTTAAGAAAACCTAGTCAAACTAGGACTCTCACACCCTTTTAACACATGTTGAAGATGTGCCACGAATTCCCTTTATCCTAAGTGACCTGACTCACTTCCATGTCCTTAATAACATCCTAAATAATGTAAATAAATAGGAAAATAAAATAAAATATATTACAACACAAGATTGGCCATAAAAACCCGAAAATAGTCTTCTCGGGTGCACTTAAGGGCTTCTTAGGGTTCTTGCTTGTGTCTTCAACTTCAAGCTGAAATTTGACCTTGATGTAGCCATTATTTCTCAAAATTCAAAACATGAAAGTTGTAGATCTCTTTCTTAGCTTCGAAATGACACCTGAATCACATAAAAATGGACATCTAAAGCCAAAGATAGAACCAAAATACCGCAACTGCTTCCAAACCAGTGATGACTCGTAAATCATGACTTTGAAGCTAAATTGGACTGTCTTAACGTGAAAACTGGGTTTTATGGTCTTCATATGATTTGTAGCTTCGGATGTTAGCTTTCCAATGAATTAAGAATCACTCAATTTTTATCTGTTTAGCTCAAGATATGATTTTTATATCGGAATATTGCCAATTTGTCAAAATCCAAGCTTGGCCATCATCTCCATATGATTCCTTGCATGTTCCATCAACTCCTTGTGAAATTCCAAGCCCATTCTCCACGAAAAAGCTTGAGGCAAAAGCTTGAAGTGCTCTAGTGAACTCTTTAGCCTTCTTTCTTGTCAGTGGTCCACTAGTTATCTTCAATGGATCCTTGCCATCCTTGGTTGTGCCTTCTTTGGTCATATCAGCTCCCCCCACCTTAGAAGGATTCATCCTTGAATCAAAACCTACATTAGAAAAGGGAATTGAATCAATAATAATGAAATAATCAACACATAAGCATGTATCTTTCACATAAGCACCAATAGCATGGAATGCTTGTGCATGGAGCTTTAATCTTATGAAAAACCTGAACCAATATCCAAATGCAATGATAATTTTGATACCTCCAGGTTCAAAAACAAAGTTAGAAGCAATTAGCACAAAAAATCTGAAAGTTTGCACAATTTTCATCTTAACTCTAGGTATCACTTTCATTGCCTTTTCCTTCTAAAAAACATTACGCTCACCACTAGAAAAAGTGTTGGAATAATTTAACTGAGGGATTCTATATGCACTCAAAACAAATGGACCTAAACTCACACAAGTGTTATGGTTATGAAAAACACAAGTTATGCATGTTAAGACAATAGTTTGCATCGGCCATTCAAGCAAACAAGAATTGAACACAATGCAGCCTAAACTAATAACCAAACTAGGATGCATGAATTTCACAAAAATCCTAAGCATTTTAAAGGAAACAAGATTATAATAGATAGGATTAAGTGAAACAAATTTAGTGGCAAACTTATTTTTGCGTGTATATGCACAACAATGCATGAAATTTGTGAATTTGCATGGAATGTGACATAAAAAAAAGGACTCAATATATCTCCTCAAAAGTTTGAATTTAAAACTGGAATTTTCACTCAAAATAAAAACTTTCAGGTTTAGACATAAAGAAAAAAGATCAAGGCTCAAAACTTTGTGTAATGCATGTGTCATGACAAAAAAATGCTTGCTGGAAATTAAAGATTGATGCAGAAAAATGGGCTGAACATGAATGTGAATCAAAGAAGTATGTAATGCATGTGTAAGAACAAATTGATGCATGAAAAATTTCAAAGAAGTATATTTAACTTGAGGAAAAACAAAGCAGTGTGAGATTGATGCAAAACAAACAAATTCAAAAACAAAAGACACCAAAACAGATTTTCTCTAGAGAAACTCATAGAATTCAAAAGAGCATTTGACAAAACCAAAGAATCAGAAAGCTTAAAACCATATTTTGTCAAATTTTCACGCTTATTTCCTTCTCTTAATCTAGTTTCATAAAAATCATTCTTCAAAACAACATTACTAGCAAACACACATTGATTGAGATTTTCATGCAAAACCACATCATATCTAGGTGTAAGGAAGAAATACATTACAGTGGTTGGACTTAGTCTCCAAGTATCTTCCTTAGGTATAAGAAACACAAAATTTTCACCTTTGCACTTAATGACTTTGAGTGGAGTTGTAACATCTTTTTCCCCTTTAACCATTGAGTAAGAAACAATGTTAGGCATACTTTTGCAATTGAAATCACTAGGACTTACCTCAAGTTGTTCCTTTTCAACATCCTTCATTGGTTTGATGCATGGGACATGACTTGGAATATTAGGAACACCAACTTCTTGGATTGATAGCAACTCACTTGATTCTTGTAGTTCATATCCAGTTAAGTCCTGAAAAGAAGACAACACAACACTAGAAAAAGACTCCATTATGTTAGATGAATGTATGGCTTCTCTATAAGTATTTCTCTTTTCACTCGGCTTGGGTTCATTGCACTCTTGTTTTCTCTCAACTTCGCACTCAATTTCTTCTCTTAGGAACTCTCTACTCTTCTTCCCCTCATCTTCACTCTTCTTACTTAATTTCTCGGTTGTTCTCTCAGCTTTCCCCTCATCACTCTTGCCCTCAACTTTCCCCTATTTTTCTTTTCTCTCAAACTCACTCTGAAGTTTTATTTGATCTCTCAAGACTTGTTATGGTGAAAGTGGTACAAGCATGATTGACTTTTCTTGTTGAGGCCGAGACAAGTCTCCTTTTGTGGCCTCAACTTTTGGCTTAGGTGTTTCTCTCACATCCTTGCTCCATGCTCCTCTCCATGTGGAAATTCCTCCATGAGACATCTTGGATGCCTTGGACTTTTTGATGATCTTCTCAGCCTTAGTGGCATAATGAAGCAAATCCTCCATGTTGACATAAGGCACCATCTCCACTTTGTTGGCAATCTCAAGATTGAGATTGTTAATGAATCTAGCAATGATGGTCTCCTCATCCTCCATGATGTTGGCTTGGGTCAAGGTCATCTCCAAGTCTTTGTAGTAGTCCTCCACACTCTTTTGGCCTTACACTAGCCTTTGAAGCTTGAGGCATTGATCTTTAGTATAGTAGCTACGAACAAATTTTCTCCTCATTAAGGCTTTAAGGGCTCCTCATCATTTCTTCTCCTAAAAGTAACATCCTGATTCCACCATACAAGAGCATAATCAGTGAACTTTATGGTAGCCAATTTAAATTTCTTCTCCTCGGAATAATGATGGCAATCAAACACCATCTCTATCTTTTGCTCCCACTCCCAATATGCATCCGGATCACTTCTCCCTTATAAAGGTGGAATGGTAAGCTTGATGGAATTAAGGTTGTTGTCCTCTCTTGGCTCCTCCCTCCTTGGAAGCCCATGGTCATGCCAAATTCCTTCTTCCTCCTTGGGTTCTTATTTCCTTGGACCTCTCCTTGGTTGCAAGATAGGATTAGGTCTCTTTGGCAACCTCAAATCTATGTCCTTAATCCTCCCCACAAGTCTATTGAGAGTTTCTTGAAGTTCTTTCATTGTAGGTTCCTCATTGTGTCTCACTTCCATTCTCTTATCTTTCTAGCCCTCCATACTCCTGAAAATAAAGATCTTCACACACACTCACCTCATGTGTTTCACTCAAAAGATGAATGCTCAAACACTCAATTTGTTAGTGAGAATATTGCTATTCAAAGAGTTCTCAAAAGTTCTAAGAAAACTGTCCTTAATGCATGCAAGAAAACTTGAATTCTTGAAAACAATTTTGACTCCAAATGAGGTGGGGCTAAACAAGCTTTAAAAGACTCTAGGAAGCTCTTGCAATTGATGATCCCAAGAACCACAAAGAAAGCTTTTTGGCTTAAATCAATGGGATAGGTTTGTAGGCACAAAAATTTTAACACATTGTGCAAATTTCTTTTGCAAGCTCTTTTCTTTTCTTCTCTTTCCTTTGTTCTTTCTTCTTCCTTTTTTTTTTCTTTTTTTTTTTACTTTTTTCTTTTGGCTGTTTGATGCTAAAACAACTTTCTTCTTGAAGTTCCTTGCTGATAAAAGATAAAAATTTAGATTTCTTTTTGGCCAAGACAAGAAACTATGAAAACATGCACAATTTGAAAAAACATTTTTGATACCAAAACTTTCTGAACTTGGATCCATCTTTTTTTGATGTTTTCTTGACTCTAGGATGTTGGAAACAATGAAAATAAAAGAGATTAATAGGGTTAGACATGAAATAGAAAGATAAGAAACAAACAAGAACAAACGGATGGAAACCGAAAACACAAGGTAGCACTAGTTGACTTATTTTTGTTGTTTTTGTGATTTTTGGATTTGAAACAAGGATGGAACAAAGAACACAGACTTGAAACAAGAAGAAAGAGGATTAAAATAGAGAATTAAAACACAAAATTATTGGAAAAATTTGAAATAAAAACAAAGATAAACAAGAATACAAACATATGTCCTTCGGATGGAACTTGTGGCTTTGATACAAACTGATGCGAACCTTGATGATATAAAGACCATGAAATGTGCCCAAGATGTTTTTCAAGCTCCCCAAGAAATCAAAGAGACTAGATTTAGAACCCCCACCCCTAATCAACCTATGATTAGAAACGAGAAGTATAAGAAAACCAAGAACACAAGCAACTTGTGTGCCAAGGTAGCCCACAAAGAACCAAAGAGACTTTCTCTTCAAAGTAGCAATATTATTTCATGTCAAGGCTGTGTTTTACAACCAGAATATATGCCTAGTTATATGCCTAAACTAGGGTAAAAACTCAGCAAAATTCACAGCCCAAGTCACATAGGAAACCTAGGTACAAAAGACTTAAGAAAACCTAGTCAAACTAGGACTCTAACACCCTTTTAACACATGTTTAAGGTGTGCAGCAAATTCCCTTTATCCTAAGTGACCTAAATCACTTACATGTCCCTAATAACATCCTAAAAAATGTAAATAAATATAAAAATAAAATAAAACACATTACAACACAAGATTTGCCATAAAAACCCCAAAATAGTCTTCTCTGGTGCACTTAAGAGCTCCTTAGGGTTCTTGCTTGTGTCTTCAACTTCAAGCTGAAATTCAACCTTGATGTAGCCATGATTTCTAAAAATTCAAAGCATGAAAGTTGTATATTTCTTTCTTAGCTTCGAAATGACACCTGAATCACACAAAACAGACATCTAAGGCCAAATATATAACCAAAATACCGCAACTGCTTCCAAACCAGTGATAACTCGCAAATCGCGACTTTGAAGCTAAATTGGACCCTCTTAACGTGAAAACTGGGTTTCATGATATTGATGTGATTTGTAGCTCTAGATGTTAGCTTTCCAATGAATTAAGAATTACTCAATTTTGATCTTTTTAGCTCAAGATATGATTTTTATACTGGAATATCATCAATCTGTCAAAATCCAAGTTTGGCCATCATCTCCATATGATTCCTTGCATGTTCCAGCAGCTCCTTGTGAAATTCCAAGCCCATTCTCCATGAAAAAAGCTTGAGCCAAAAGCTTGAAGTGCTCTAGTGAACTCTCTAGCTTTCTTTCTTGTCAATGGTCCACTAGTTATCTTCAATAGATCCTTGTCATCCTTGGTTGTGCCTTCTTTGATCGTATCAATTGGCCTACTCTGATACCAACTATCATGGAACAGGGCCCTAGTGCCTTGATATGTTAACACTGTAGGCTCCTTGGGAACTATGATCCAACTTATGTTATAATTGGCTAGGTAATACTTGAGAAGTATCTTAAATCATTATGTGCAACTAGTTACTTAATCTACCCTACATAGAAAATATGCATGCATCATCTTGGCTATGCAATAAAAATTAAATAAAATAACATTGAAAATAATGTCATGGCAATTAATGAAAACACAATTCGAAATGAGCCAAGGCATAAAAATTTAGTTGCTTTAAATTCAAGTAACAACCATGTGCATACATCTTAAACTTATATGCATGTGAATGTAACCTTAGTGTTATACACACCAAGGAACACTAGTAGAGGCAATTTCTTTTGTATGAAAATATCATATATATAGAAGAAGCAACATATATAGACTAAGATCTATCTTTAGCTCTTCACCCAAGCAAGCTAGGTTCACTTGATGAGCCATACTTTCCTTACACTCACTTAGTCTCAAACTGTAAGGCAAACACTTTGGTCAGTACTAACTTATGTTGTAAGTAGCTTAGAATTCAAACCAATAAAACTTAGCTTTAACAATTGCCCCTTACCAAACGTTATGCTCAACTAGCCCGCTTAATACCTGTATAACACTTAAAGGGTGAGTACTCAAAAGTAATCTGTAAGGGATTTGGCACTTGCAAGAAAAGTATATATAGATATGCAAGCAATATATATATACGAACAAACCAAGCAATTAAACAACACAACAAACAATAAGCACAAGCAGTTAATAAACAACATTAATAGTGCAATGTGATGATTGGATGGATGAGTGAATGCACATGTTTATACACTTAGGGCTTTCGTACACCTGAAGTTGTTCTTAACTGCCAGAGCTTATACGGTTGGGGTACTTAGATACTGGCCCTCGTATTTCCATGAAGTCTTCTTTATAGGTGCCTTAAGTAAGTCATTACTTACTTGACCTTGCTCACCTTTTATGGGCTACTTAGCATAAATCATCACTTACTCACCTTTTACCCGTAACTTCCCTTTATTTGTTATGCTGGGTAACTAAACTTACTGGCCAAACTTTGCTAAGTTCCCCTGAACTTGACTCGGGCAACTTAGTGGATTCGCTTACTAAGCCTATTGACTCGGTTAGGATATCTCGGGCACCACTCAATGCCCGGAGGCACTTAGCCTATACTCTTGGGTCATAAAAGGTCCTGGAACTTTTTTGGGTCCCTCTCCAATGCTGAACGTTCCCGACTTCGTCCATTGGCCATTGGAGGACTCATACAATACTAAGTACCTCCTTAGTACCTTATTTGTGACATAAGGTACCTCACTTATCCACTTTTCCTTAGCCCTCTTAACCACACACTTATTACCCACTTATTGATGCATAACTAAATCTTAGGACCACTTTTGATCCATGTTAGGATGCCACCTAAGCCTTAGGAATTGATTGGGGCACTTAGAAACAAGGTTGGCACAAGTCATTCACAATACTAAGCATTGCATATTGTGGTGTGACTGCATCATGATTTTATTGAAGTTGCTGGAAATGATGCGATAGCACCAACATAGTTGGTGTGATTGCAGTGCACATTTCAATTAGCATTTTCTTCCTCTTGAGCTTGATGTGTTCACATCAAAATAATCAATGTGATCGCATTAACCCCTAGAGCTACTTTTCTTTACCCTTTTCTTGGCAAATCAGTTCTAACCATTTTTGGCTCATTTCAACTTACTCTTAATTGTTCTAATGCTACTTATGCATCATTTAATCATGTCATAACATAAATCTTTTACCCTAAATGAAGATTTGCAGAAATCTAAGCAACTACTCACTTTAAGCTCCAACTAGCTCTAATGGCTTTCAGGCTTGGTTCCTTTGAAATTAGGCACCACATTTAGCTCATTAAGACCATTTATAACTCATTAACACCATTAGAACCAAGTCAAGACTTAGGAAATGGCTAACCTTAGGTTTTTAGCTCAACCAACAAAAACCCTTCAAGAAAACCTCTAAATGCACCAAACCTTTGAGAACTTGCTAAAAGCTTGTTATGATAGCTTTAGGGGTTTCATTTTCATGCAAAATCTTAGGGTAAAGTGAAGATTTGAGCTAGGATGGTGTGGAAAGGGCTATGTGTTTGGCTCAAGGAAGGAGAAGATGAATAGTAGAGCTCTAGCTCCAAAATATCTCCTTTTAACCCAATCCCCCATTTACCTTTAAACTTGCTAAGACTTTTAATTAACCTACCTAAGCCCCTCACTTTGGCTTTAATAGACTCTATTTAGCCTCCAATGAGAGAGTACTAGTCTCTCCAATTAGCCCCTAAGCTAATCACATACTTAAAGAAATCAAAACACTTAAGCCCTTAACTTTGCAACTTGGTGCACTTAAGCCCTTCTTCATCACTTATTGGTTCAAATGAGGTACAACACTTATGGTTTTGACAATTTTAGTCACTTTCACTTACATGATAATAATTTCACTGAAATTACTGCCATGTTGCCAACTTGGGTTAAAATTATTATTTCTCCCTTACAACCCTTAGGTGCCGATTAACACTTAGCAACCCTTATGGATTTTACTTTAGATGCTTGACTTGTTAAATAAAATTTTTATTTGAGGAAATTATCACTTACCTTTGCTTCGAACTATGAGAAGTACTTTGAGAGCCTTTGCAGGGACTAACATAAGTCATCATTTCTAGTATTTTAGGGACATCTTTCAAGTCTTTCTAAGACATTTCTTGGGTAGTAGGCCAACTCCAAAGATGGCATGCCCTAAGTTACATTTGATTACCATAACCTAACGTGTGTTAAATACGTCAAGGTTAGCTTAGGATTTGCATGAGAACCACTTCAAGAACATTGAGGAGTTCATTGATCGAGCCACCAAGTAATGCATCCCAAAGAGCCCAACAGGCCTGCACCCCTAAAAAGGGCAACCCAAGCTCAAGAATGGCTAGTATCCTTACTTACGCCACTACAGGAGGCCAAGGCAAACATACTATACACACTAAAAAGCATAATATGGTGCCTTAGTGGTCTCCACCCATGAGCTCTATAAACAAGAAGGATATTAAAAAGTTTTCCATTATCACAATAAGGGACATAACATGGCTGATTCTTGGCAATTAAAATGCCTAATAAAGGAAATTTTTTAGGCATGCATTATCATAATAATCCATAAGATTGTTAGAAAAGTTGATGACCAAAGATCACGAACCACAAATACAAAAACATTCAGGATTGTAAATATTATCCTCAATGATTATAGTTTGTGATTTTTCAAAAGAATATATCTTTGAAAATCCTGAATATACAATGAGTTCTTCTAAACTGTGTGCACTCATAACCGAGATACTGAAGGAAACATCAGAAACACAAAAATTAGCAAAGACAAGGAGAACATAAATGCTTTAAGGGAGGAAGAAAGAGCTTAAGTTGGGGATGACAAACCAATGAAGATAGAGTCTATATTTATATGGAGTGGAGAGGAAAATATACCTTTTATACTGGAAAAACTATTTATAGGAAGTGAAGGGGGAAATATGTCTTTTGAAAGTAGTGTGGGATAAAAAATCAGGGGAAATATGTTTTTTGTAAGTAGTGTGGGATTAAAAAATCATTCTCAAGACTTTTTCCAAATGCGGGATACGTAAACCTTTTGAATTACACATTAAATCCAACACAATCACCATGATAGCTATAATGAAGATAGGGACTGATAACACCACTAGATTTTGTAGTTGTTGTACAACATTCTCTTTTACTTCTCATGTTTTACTAGTGCTCATTCAGTGTATTACTACCTAGAGATATGATTATTTCTATTAGAATGATAATTTGGCAAATAAAAAACAAAAACATTGGCATGCTCTAATTGTGCATGGACTATGGGAATGTGAGTGAAAATAAGTTATGACTAATGGGTTCATCTCATTATAAGACTGATAACTAGATGATAAAACCTCTGAACAAAATATTCTTTCTATTTATGTAAAGTTAGTAATATAATATGTTAATGATGAAGAAAATCAACTCTCCATTGTATATTCAAACTCTATATAGGTTTTCTGAAGAATTACTTTTAGAATAATTGTGAAATAAGTCATGTATTAAGTTAATTTTTCTTATATTTGATAAAAAAATATTATTAGTTTATTCTTACATAGTGAATATAATATTTTTAGTTATAAAATATTCTGTGTTCAAGTGAATAAACAGTTAGTAAGTCATTTAAATTCTATAAATCTCTCAAGGATAAATGGAATTGACCTTTCTTTTCTACCAAGAAGCTAAGTTATTTTTTCATTTTCACTTAATAATAATAATAATAATAATAATAATAATAATAATAACAATAATAAAAATAATAATACTTTGTTTATTCTCTAAAAAGCAAAACAAAAGAAAAATATGTTACACTGATGGGCTTATTTGTAGTTAAAGTAGACTACCAAAAGAATACCTTGCACTAAAAACATATAAATATAATACTTAATGAATCAAAATGAATCTTCTCATAGCTAGCTTAGAATAAAAGATAAAACAAATTTGATAGTATCATCTCCTCCTAGCGACACTAGAGATTACCCTAAATCTCACTTATTACAATGCCCAACAAACAATCACCCTCATTTTTTGATTTTTTTACAGGCATCCCCAGACTGAGGCAATACAAATACCAAAATAAATGGTGATGAATTACAGTGAGCATCTCTATGTCTAGCATTTCTCTTCTGGGCTTTCTCCAAATGAAACGTCCTCGAGATGGCTCAGCAAAGCAAATAGCACGTTGCAGCTTACCGCCTCCACCATGGTCAAAATGCAAAGTTTCCCTGGCTTGGTGATCCTCTATGACAACATGGTGAAGAATAAATGGGTCATTAACTTGGCCTTCATGCCCTTCTATGGCTTTGCAATGACGTTGCTCTGTAAGGTCCTTTGGCCTCAAAGGTTGTCCTTCGGGGTTACCACATGCCTGGTGGTGGGTAAGCCTGACAGTTTGGTTGGAGATGGGTTCTTCTAGGACCCGGCACAGCTGGCTGGGCACTTGGTAAAGGCAAACTTTGTGTTTTTCAGTTTACTTTTGTAGTGATCATAGAGATTTTGTTGGCATAGTCATTACTTGAGAGAATGAACTTTTGTGCTTGGATGTTGTGTGTGCCGTTGTGGTTAACATTGAGTTATTCTGTCAAGGCTTATTCGATCTGGGGGCCCAATGGGTTTCTTAGGCCTGTTGTTATTGATTATGCTGGCAGTTTTGTCATTCATCTCTCTTCTGGCATTGCTGGTTTTACTGTCGCATATTGGGTGCTTTTTTCTTTTCTCATCCTCTCCTAAATTAAATTATAAGGACTGTAGTTACATGATGGTCCATGACAACCATCACCAAAGCATAAAGCCTTTGTGATAATCGTTGGTTGTCATGATATCATTTCCAATAATGATAATTAGATAAGTAAGTGCTTGAGAGTTATACGCTTAATCATAATTAAGTACAAGTTTAAGGTACATAAAGCTTAACTGATTAGTAACTGACATATCATTTAGTATAGAATA
Organism: Aquilaria yunnanensis; assembly: GCA_039654915.1. Lineage (NCBI taxonomy): Eukaryota > Viridiplantae > Streptophyta > Magnoliopsida > Malvales > Thymelaeaceae > Aquilaria > Aquilaria yunnanensis. The sequence continues at coordinate 18,297,574 of CM077597.1, read as the reverse complement.
TTTCAATAAAATTTTAGTATGTGTACCATTACTCTTAAGAACCAGTGACACACAGGTGGGGCCTAGGCGCACACATGACAAGCAACATTTCCCACCTAATAACATTGTTCAAGTGTTGGTGGGTGACGAATACTTATAAGTATATTGCTATTAAGAGTTTAAATCATTATTATACACTTTGAGTATGATTAATTTTTCTAGTTTGTGCTTTTTTTCCATCAGGTTACTATTCACACATTTTTACCATTAACCTAGTCACTATTCATCCACCACTATTTATTGACTTATTATTCATATGCGTATTTCATTGTTCATACGTGCATTTTACTGTTCATACACGTTTTCACTATTTATTAATATTAAATAATTATTTTTTTTACATAGGTAAAATCATCACGTGGTGACCCTTCACGAGAAAAATCATATCTTGAGCTGTAAATGAGTTACCAGTTAATCCCTCGTCAGCCAATGGACTCGTTGAAAATGCTGCAGCACCTGCATCAACAATTGAACAAGGTTTTATATGCTTATTTTGGAACTCAAAGGTCTATAGTTGCTCATGTAAAACTTCTTAATCAGTTTTAATCTCCTTGCAGAACCTGTTGATCATCATGTGGTGTAGCAAGGCAATGATGCAGAAGAAGATGAAGAGCTTAATAATGTGCCTAAAGTTGTTGACCCTTCTGATAAGGAAGAAGGATCCATAATTTATGAAGAAGTGGTTGAACCGCAAAAAGATACCAGTGAACCTGAAAACCTTATTGAGGTTGATTCTGCTCTTATAGCTCATGAGGATGCCCCAAAGAAATCTTATGCCTCAATTGTAAGTTCAACATGTAAGATCTTTGATTTTGAAAAGTTTAGTGCCTTTTTGTGACTCGTGATCTTCAATCTTCTTGTTAGCTCAAGGCAATGAAAACACCAGTCAATGTTCCTCCAAATAAAGTTAGAGCAGCACTTGCAGATGAACAATTGTCTAGTCCTGCAAAACCTGTTTCACCCCCAGTTGTACCAGTTTCTTTAAGTGAGAGCGCTCCTGAAAATCTCAATGCTAGTGAAGAAGGTAATATTTTGACTGTAGTCCTTTGCCTTTTGGTCTACTCATTGTGCATTCTTTTTTTCTCCTCTTCCTAGATGTATTCGTTTCTTTTGTTAGTCTTTGACATTGTTTGTCTAATTTGACACAAGAAGGGTGGTGTTGATTTCACTGGATCCCTATGGTCACCTGATTTTATTGGTGTTCTAGATTTACTTTCCCGTAGAAGTTTGGTGTTTGGGCATACTAGTTGGGGCTATTTCATAGAATATCTGCTTTTTTTTTAATTGGTAGAAACAAATACTTGGTCCACTTTTCTCACATTTCACACATTTCAATTCATCCTTTACTCCTATTATAGCATTGTCCTTTTGCAAATAGGAGCATAGTTTTGCTAATTTGACTAGTGCTTTGAGGAAGTAATTTTGTTACAGAATATTCACATGTAACTTTCTTTCCTGTATTTCTCTCACAGGTCCTTTACAAAAGCAGGTGTGATAATAGACTTAATGAGATCACGGAAAGGGCAATTGCAGATAAGTGTGAGGTACTTCTTATTTTGGATTTTGATGTGTGCGTGCGCGTTTTGTCATTCTTTCACACTACCAATGTTAAATGTAGGCTGAAATGTTGGCAAACAAGTATGAAGAGAAATACAAGCAAGTTGCAGAAATAGCTTCTAAGTTAACCATTAAAGAGGCAAAGTTTAGGGAAATTCAGGTAAATTACGACAACTACTGTTCAATCTAAAGGTTTAAGGCTTCTTCCTTGTATCCTTCAAGGCAGGAACTTGCTTTGATAAAGATGCTAATACTTTTCTTTCACAGAATAATCAATTATTAGCTCGACACCTGCTAAATAAGGAGTTGGAACCATAAAAAATACTGAATATGACCCCGAAAGAGTTGAAGGTATAGTCATTCCACAAAACTGCTTTTCATGTGTTTATCATGATTAGAGTTATCGGTCATGTGTTTTTCATGTGTTTATCATGATTAGAGCTATCGTAGTCTTAAATTTGTTTTTTGGCTTTTGACCATCCAAGGCAGTCTCTTCCTGAAGGTCTTGCTAATGTTTCATCATTTCTGGTGATTTACTTGGCAAAATGTCTCAAGAGTTGTATGTTGTGGCAGGTGGAGCTTTTCCGTAGTGACCAACGCCGGCTTAGGATTGTGGTGGACAGCGAGAATGAAGTGGACTTAACAGTTCATTCTCATCACCTCCGAGATCTTATTGTCCTTATTATTCGAGGTTCAACAGTACATCCCTCAATTCTTTACTCAAGATAGAGCCATAATACTTGGAGGAAGTTGAATAGGAGGCATCAGATTATTTGTTATTAGGTTTGAGGTGTGCTTGCTGTCTCCCAATAGTTCCTGTTTGCATGTACTAGTTTAGTTTTGTGTTTGAGAAGAGTGTGAGATGTGCCCTTTTTTCCCCCTTAATCATTTTATGGGTGTTGTTATTGGCAGCATCTTAAGTTTGTAAATCTTAAGATATACTATATATTGTGCAGTGATCCGAGCGAAATTTGGGACTCGGGTGTGTACATCATTGTGTAATGAAATATTAATTTCTTTTTTATAACCAAAATGATTGGCAAATTAATTTCCGGTGCATTGTATGTTTCATTCTTTTATTTTCCCCTTTATAACTATTTTCAATCACCGTGAACCACCAGCTTAATCATAGAAAATAATGAAACAAAAAAAATAAACACTGGCGACAGTTAAGTGTCACTAACTAGTGACGGCTACGCGTCACTAACTGGCACTAACTAGCGACAGTTAAGCGTCACTAACTAGCGACGGCTACGCATCACTAACTGGCACTAACTAGCGACGGTTAGGCGTCACTAACTAGCGACGACTACGCGTCACTAACTAGCGATGGCTATGCTTCACTAACTAGCGACGGTTAGGCGTCACTAACTAGCGACGACTACGCGTCACTAACTAGCGATGGCTATGCTTCACTAACTAGCGACGGTTAGGCGTCACTAACTAGCGACGACTACGCGTCACTAACTAGCGATGGCTATGCTTCACTAACTAGCGACGGTTATGCGTCACTAAGTAGCGACAGCTACGCGTCGCTAACGCGCCGGCAGACACCGTTACTGGAAAATTAGTGACGGCCTGTTTTGCGACGTTTAGCTGTCGCTAATTAGCGACGGTAACCGTTGCTAGAAAATTAGCGGCGAGTGAATTAGCGACGGGTGTTTTAGCGACGGTGTGCCGTCGCTATATCATGTTCGCTAAATGCGGTTTTTCTAGTAGTGTATACATTTAATGTTATTAATCGATTAATCAAATGTTATTCCTTTCTAATACTTTTCATTGTATTCTTGCATCACTTTAGATTATTAATCATTTACTTTGATTTCTAAAGAGTTGAGGATCAATTAATCAAACTGGAACACTTCTAAAATAGGACAATAATTAATTAAATATGATCACTTGTTAAAATGCCAAAGAATCTAGATGGAAAATTCTAACAAGAGGAAGGTTGACACACGCGGCACTTACTATACTAGATTTCTCTACACAGTCACTAATTACTTACACAATTCTACAGTGTCTAATCAACGCCTAATGCTGCTTCTCGATTTTTCTTTTTAAATTGTCTTTTAAATTTGCATCAGTAACATTTAAGCTTTCAAAGACCAAAAAGCAAATAAACATGAAGTGGTCAATGGTGGCGCAAGGGAGACCTGTTGACGCATATAACTGGGAATGATTTATGCGTGGAAAATTCGTAGAAGTAGAGGCCTTTATTTGGGATTACGCTAGCTTTAGGATCAGGTATTATAAAGGATGGAGGAGCAATGGCACCTTGTTGTTGTTCAACATATCTGCATAAGACCAGGATTCACTTATATTCTCAAACACTCACAAGAAATGCATCCCTTGCCAAGGTCACGGCCGTCACTTGTCTTCTTCCTCACTTTCTATTTCTTCTTGGCACCTTTTCCTTCTTCTCTTGCAACGACTCCATTTTGCCATCCTGATGAGGCTATTGCTTTACTCCAATTCAAGCATTCCTTCTCTGTGAGCAGCTCTTCTTTCGATTGTGCTCTTCGTTATGATGATGGAGCTATTTTTTATACTTACGTGAAAAGTTATCCCAAGACAAATTCTTGGAAGGAAGGTACCAACTGCTGCAAATGGGAAGGGGTGAGTTGTGATAACGTGACTGGCCATATCATTGGTCTGGACCTCTCGTGCAGCCAGCTTTATGGTTCTTTCCCTCCTAACTCCACTCTCGTCAGCCTTCCACATCTACGAAGCCTCAACCTTTGCTTGGAATGATTTCAACAACTCCAAGATTCCACGGGAGCTGAGCCGACTTACTGCCTTGAATCACCTTGATCTCTATGCCTCATCATTCCATGGGGAGGTCCCATCCGAAATCTCTCATCTCTCCAACTTGGTGCGCCTTGACCTTTCAGTCAACAATCAGCTGCAAATGGAAAGAGATGCTTTCAAAGCACTTGTTCAAAACCTATCAAGGATTAGAGACCTCATTCTCGATGGAGCAGACATGTCATCTACCGAAGTAGGGCTATTCTCTAATCTGTCATCTGCTCTAGCTTTCCTCAGTGCTATTTTCTGTTCCTTGGAAGGGAGGTTCCCAGAAGGCATGTTCAGTCGTCTACCACAGTTGGAAAGCATTAGTCTATCTGGAAATGATCAACTTACAGGTCAGCTTCTATTGTGTGCCTTTGACTAGGTGTATGTTTTCCTTCTTAGTTAATTTTGATAGATTAATTGGCTTATTTGTCGTCCTTATCCACAGGTAAATTGCCCGATTCCATCGGCCAGTACTCAAACTCCTTAATTGATTTGAATCTCGATTCGTGCGGTTTTGGGGGACCAATTCCAAAGTCATTGGGAAACTTGTCAGAACTCACTACCTTAGAACTCCGTTCGTGCAGTTTTTGGGGACCAATTCCAGAGTCATTGGGAAACTTGTCAGAACTCACTGCCTTAGAACTTTCAGACAACTATCTGACTGGTCATATCCCAAATTTCCTCGGTACAAAGCTTCAAAATATTTTTCTAGGACACAATAAACTCCATGGTTCAATACCAAGCTCCATTTACGAACAAAGTGATCTTGTCAATCTTGATTTGTCATCAAATAACTTTAGTGGCTTACTTGACTTTTATAGGCTTTCAAAGCTCCAAAACCTTTATTACCTTGGCCTCGGTGATAGTACGTTCACATTCAACACTAGTGGAACTATAACCTTTCCTAGCTTTGAAAGGTTGCTTATGCCTTCTGTCGGTATCACTGAGTTCCCAACTTTCTTATATAGGAGCAACAATTTGGAAACCTTAGATCTATCAAACAACAAAATTCGCTGCATCCCCCAGTGGATGTATGATGTGTCTAAGGATTCCTTAACTATCTTGAATCTTTCCTACAACTTCATCAAGGTCTTAGATCGACTTCCATGGAAAAATATAATGGTCCTCGACATCAATTCCAATTCACTTCAAGGAGTGCTTCCTCCATTGCCTTCAAGGTTGTAGTTGTTGTCCTTGTCAAACAACAGCTTGTTTGGAGAAATACCATCTTCAATTTGCAATGCAACTTCTCTTGAAATTCTTGACCTGTCACACAATATGTTTAATGCCACCATTCCAGGGTGTCTTTTCAACTCCTGCAATGAGCTTTTGGTGTTGAATTTAGGAAGGAACAATATGAAAGGGATAATTCCAACAACTTTTGCAAAGGGCTGCCAATTAGAATTCTTTGGTTTGAACGAGAATCTACTTGAGGGGGCATTGCCGGCATTAATTTCCCATTGCAAGGGTCTTCAAGTTTTGAATCTTGCAACAAACCTCTTGAATGATTTAATCCCTAGTTGGGTCGAGGTATTGCCCATGTTGCAGGTTCTCATCCTGCGCTCGAACAAATTCCATGGCTGGTTAAGGACATCTCCCAAGCATAAACATCCTTTTCAGAAGCTACAGATTCTTGACCTCTCCCACAATCAGTTTTCAGGTCTCATCACCAAAAAGTACGTGAAAAATCTCAAGTCCATTATGTATCCCAATGACACCTTAAAAAGCCCTTCAATGTACATGGAGGATGATAAAACTTACCCATACAAGTTCTCAGTAAGTTTAATGATCAAAGGATCGGAGATGGAACTTGAGAAAATTTTGACAGTGTTGGCAAGCATCAATCTTTCGCATAACAGATTTTCTGGGGAAATTCCAAAAGATATTGGGAAGCTTAGGGCACTCAAAGGACTTAACTTGTCTCATAACAGCCTAAGTGGCCAAATCCCACCATCCTTGGGAGATCTTAAGAACCTAGAAGGTTTGGACCTCTCTTCAAACAAGTTAACCGGGCAAATTCCCATGGAATTGGTGGATTTGACGTTTCTTTCCACATTAAACCTCTCTAGCAATGAACTTAGAGGATGAATACCGCAAGGGAAACAGTTCAACACCTTTTCCAATGGCTCATACGCTGGAAATACGGGGTTATGTGGGTTTCCGTTAGCCAAGCAGTGTTTAGATTCCAAGGGAGAGGGGCCTCAACCAGATGTTGTGCAGCAGCCTGCAGATGATTTTGCTCATAATGTGATTGAATGGAAGGCTGTGTTGATGGGCTATGCATGTGGAGTGAGCTTTGGGATCTCTTTGGCATGTTTTGTCTTCAAAAATGGCAATCCCAAGTGGTTTTTTAAGCTTGTTCAATTCGTACGCATCAAAAGGCATGGGTAAGCTCTCTGTAAGTTGTTTCCCAGCAGGCATGTCGAAGTGCTAAACTTAATAATATTTTACGAAGTTTGTATCTCTCTCAGCAGTTCGTTGGTTTTTGTTAACAATAATTTCTTCTGTTACCAATCAAAATAAGTAAGCAATGCAGGTCTTGGAGTCTTTCATTAGCAGGTTATTTCAATATCACATCGTTATTAGCAATGGGAAACCAATTATTTCATCTTCTTATTTTATTTTTAGAAAATACCATTAATTATTACTTGGAAATAAAATTTTAAAATATTATTATAAATTTTTTAATAGAGAGTGTTTATAGAGATTACCTGGTTTTGCAAAAAATAGATTAAAATTATTTTCTGAACATCTAATAATATTATATTTCAGTTATTCCACAAGTTCAGGTATATGTACAAAAAGTACTTTTATTCTTGGGAAAAATTCAGTTGTGGTCATTAACCTTTTGATATTGTTATAAGCGAGTCCTTAGATTTCATTTTACTTTCTTAAAGTACCTAACATGCCTATTTTTGTTTCAATTTTGGTCCTTCCGTCACTTTATAATTAACCTTGACAGAATTTTTATAGAAAAATGACAATATTAGTTCTACATTTTCTTATTCTCACTCAAATCACTCTTAAGTCTCAACCTTCTTCTCAGCATCCTTTTCTTCTTCTTTGTAACCCAAATCCTTCCCAGATTCTGCCCACGGAAGAATTCTCCACCAGCCATTGTTTCTGGTCAGCACCTCCTCTTCACCAGATGTTTTCTGACACTTCCTCGCCTCTGCCGCCACCAGTTGCCCCTGCCTTCCCCTTTCCTGACCAGCCATTCTTTCCGTAGGTCCCTTCCAACTCTAAACAAGCTCAGAGCGAAGCATCCAAGGGAGGTGCAAAAGCTTTTTGGCGGCAATTCACAGCGACTCCAAGAAGATTCCATGGCTCCTTCTTAAGTTTTCTTTACATCAGAACTGTGGCGCCGAGCCGGACGTCGGTGACGGTGCGTGTAGCAAATGGAACAAACAGTTTGCCTTATCACAAGCTTAATTCTATTAAAATATCGGATCCGTACAGGCCCAGATCAGTACAATCTTATTTCCGTTAAAATTTCTGATTCTTAGATCAGTTTTGATGTCCATGTTTTTGATGTTTTCTTGACTCTAGGATGTTGGAAACAATGAAAATAAAAGAGATTAATAGGGTTAGACATGAAATAGAAAGATAAGAAACAAACAAGAACAAACGGATGGAAACCGAAAACACAAGGTAGCACTAGTTGACTTATTTTTGTTGTTTTTGTGATTTTTGGATTTGAAACAAGGATGGAACAAAGAACACAGACTTGAAACAAGAAGAAAGAGGATTAAAATAGAGAATTAAAACACAAAATTATTGGAAAAATTTGAAATAAAAACAAAGATAAACAAGAACACAAACATATGTCCTTCGAATGGAACTTGTGGCTTTGATACCAACTGATGCGAACCTTGATGATATAAAGACCATGAAATGCGCCCAAGATGTTTTTCAAGCTCCACAAGAAATCAAAGAGACTAGATTTAGAACCCCCACCCCTAATCAACCTGTGATTAGAAACGAGAAGTATAAGAAAACCAAGAACACAAGCAACTTGTGTGCGAAGGTAGCCCACAAAGAACCAAAGAGACTTTCTCTTCAAAGTAGCAATATTATTTCATGTCAAGGCTGTGTTTTACAACCAGAATATATGCCTAGTTATACGCCTAAACTAGGGTAAAAACTCAGCAAAATTCACAGCCCAAGTCACATAGGAAACCTAGGTACAAAAGACTTAAGAAAACCTAGTCAAACTAGGACTCTAACACCCTTTTAACACATGTTTAAGGTGTGCAGCAAATTCCCTTTATCCTAAGTGACCTAAATCACTTACATGTCCCTAATAACATCCTAAAAAATGTAAATAAATAGAAAAATAAAATAAAACACATTACAACACAAGATTGGCCATAAAAACCCCAAAATAGTCTTCTCTGGTGCACTTAAGAGCTCCTTAGGGTTCTTGCTTGTGTCTTCAACTTCAAGCTGAAATTCAACCTTGATGTAGCCATGATTTCTAAAAATTCAAAGCATGAAAGTTGTATATTTCTTTCTTAGCTTCGAAATGACACCTGAATCACACAAAACAGACATCTAAGGCCAAATATATAACCAAAATACCGCAACTGCTTCCAAACCAGTGATAACTCGCAAATCGCGACTTTGAAGCTAAATTGGACCCTCTTAACGTGAAAACTGGGTTTCATGATATTGATGTGATTTGTAGCTCTAGATGTTAGCTTTCCAATGAATTAAGAATTACTCAATTTTGATCTTTTTAGCTCAAGATATGATTTTTATACTGGAATATCATCAATCTGTCAAAATCCAAGTTTGGCCATCATCTCCATATGATTCCTTGCATGTTCCAGCAGCTCCTTGTGAAATTCCAAGCCCATTCTCCATGAAAAAAGCTTGAGCCAAAAGCTTGAAGTGCTCTAGTGAACTCTCTAGCTTTCTTTCTTGTCAATGGTCCACTAGTTATCTTCAATAGATCCTTGTCATCCTTGGTTGTGCCTTCTTTGATCGTATCAATTGGCCTACTCTGATACCAACTATCATGGAACAGGGCCCTAGTGCCTTGATATGTTAACACTGTAGGCTCCTTGGGAACTATGATCCAACTTATGTTATAATTGGCTAGGTAATACTTGAGAAGTATCTTAAATCATTATGTGCAACTAGTTACTTAATCTACCCTACATAGAAAATATGCATGCATCATCTTGGCTATGCAATAAAAATTAAATAAAATAACATTGAAAATAATGTCATGGCAATTAATGAAAACACAATTCGAAATGAGCCAAGGCATAAAAATTTAGTTGCTTTAAATTCAAGTAACAACCATGTGCATACATCTTAAACTTATATGCATGTGAATGTAACCTTAGTGTTATACACACCAAGGAACACTAGTAGAGGCAATTTCTTTTGTATGAAAATATCATATATATAGAAGAAGCAACATATATAGACTAAGATCCATCTTTAGCTCTTCACCCAAGCAAGCTAGGTTCACTTGATGAGCCATACTTTCCTTACACTCACTTAGTCTCAAACTGTAAGGCAAACACTTTGGTCAGTACTAACTTATGTTGTAAGTAGCTTAGAATTCAAACCAATAAAACTTAGCTTTAACAATTGCCCCTTACCAACCGTTATGCTCAACTAGCCCGCTTAATACCTGTATAACACTTAAAGGGTGAGTACTCAAAAGTAATCTGTAAGGGATTTGGCACTTGCAAGAAAAGTATATATAGATATGCAAGCAATATATATGTACGAACAAACCAAGCAATTAAACAACACAACAAACAATAAGCACAAGCAGTTAATAAACAACATTAATAGTGCAATGTAATGATTGGATGGATGAGTGAATGCACATGTTTATACACTTAGGGCTTTCGTACACCTGAAGTTGTTCTTAACTGCCGGAGCTTATACGGTTGGGGTACTTAGATACTGGCCCTCGTATTTCCATGAAGTCTTCTTTATAGGTGCCTTAAGTAAGTCATTACTTACTTGACCTTGCTCACCTTTTATGGGCTACTTAGCATAAATCATCACTTACTCACCTTTTACCCGTAACTTCCCTTTATTTGTTATGCTGGGTAACTAAACTTACTGGCCAAACTTTGCTAAGTTCCCCTGAACTTGACTCGGGCAACTTAGTGGATTCGCTTACTAAGCCTATTGACTCGGTTAGGATATCTCGGGCACCACTCAATGCCCGGAGGCACTTAGCCTATACTCTTGGGTCATAAAAGGTCTTGGAACTTTTTTGGGTCCCTCTCCAATGCTGAACGTTCCCGACTTCGTCCATTGGCCATTGGAGGACTCATACAATACTAAGTACCTCCTTAGTACCTTATTTGTGACATAAGGTACCTCACTTATCCACTTTTCCTTAGCCCTCTTAACCACACACTTATTACCCACTTATTGATGCATAACTAAATCTTAGGACCACTTTTGATCCATGTTAGGATGCCACCTAAGCCTTAGGAATTGATTGGGGCACTTAGAAACAAGGTTGGCACAAGTCATTCACAATACTATAGCATTGCATATTGTGGTGTGACTGCATCATGATTTTATTGAAGTTGCTGGAAATGATGCGATAGCACCAACATAGTTGGTGTGATTGCAGTGCACATTTCAATTAGCATTTTCTTCCTCTTGAGCTTGATGTGTTCACATCAAAATAATCAATGTGATCGCATTAACCCCTGGAGCTACTTTTCTTTACCCTTTCCTTGGCAAATCAGTTCTAACCATTTTTGGCTCATTTCAACTTACTCTTAATTGTTCTAATGCTACTTATGCATCATTTAATCATGTCATAACATAAATCTTTTACCCCAAATGAAGATTTGCAGAAATCTAAGCAACTACTCACTTTAAGCTCCAACTAGCTCTAATGGCTTTCAGGCTTGGTTCCTTTGAAATTAGGCACCACATTTAGCTCATTAAGACCATTTATAACTCATTAACACCATTAGAACCAAGTCAAGACTTAGGAAATGGCTAACCTTAGGTTTTTAGCTCAACCAACAAAAACCCTTCAAGAAAACCTCTAAATGCACCAAACCTTTGAGAACTTGCTAAAAGCTTGTTATGATAGCTTTAGGGGTTTCATTTTCATGAAAAATCTTAGGGTAAAGTGAAGATTTGAGCTAGGATGGTGTGGAAAGGGCTATGTGTTTGGCTCAAGGAAGGAGAAGATGAATAGTAGAGCTCTAGCTCCAAAATATCTCCTTTTAACCCAATCCCCCATTTACCTTTAAACTTGCTAAGACTTTTAATTAACCTACCTAAGCCCCTCACTTTGGCTTTAATAGACTCTATTTAGCCTCCAATGAGAGAGTACTAGTCTCTCCAATTAGCCCCTAAGCTAATCACATACTTAAAGAAATCAAAACACTTAAGCCCTTAACTTTGCAACTTGGTGCACTTAAGCCCTTCTTCATCACTTATTGGTTCAAATGAGGTACAACACTTATGGTTTTGACAATTTTAGTCACTTTCACTTACATGATAATAATTTCACTGAAATTACTGCCATGTTGCCAACTTGGGTTAAAATTATTATTTCTCCCTTACAACCCTTAGGTGCCGATTAACACTTAGCAACCCTTATGGATTTTACTTTAGATGCTTGACTTGTTAAATAAAATTTTTATTTGAGGAAATTATCACTTACCTTTGCTTCGAACTATGAGAAGTACTTTGAGAGCCTTTGCAGGGACTAACATAAGTCATCATTTCTAGTATTTTAGGGACATCTTTCAAGTCTTTCTAAGACATTTCTTGGGTAGTAGGCCAACTCCAAAGATGGCATGCACTAAGTTACATTTGATTACCATAACCTAACGTGTGTTAAATACGTCAAGGTTAGCTTAGGATTTGCATGAGAACCACTTCAAGAACATTGAGGAGTTCATTGATCGAGCCACCAAGTAATGCATCCCAAAGAGCCCAACAGGCCTGCACCCTAAAAAGGGCAACCCAAGCTCAAGAATGGCTAGTATCCTTACTTACGCCACTACAGGAGGCCAAGGCAAACATACTATACACACTAAAAAGCATAATATGGTGCCTTAGTGGTCTCCACCCATGAGCTCTATAAACAAGAAGGATATTAAAAAGTTTTCCATTATCACAATAAGGGACATAACATGGCTGATTCTTGGCAATTAAAATGCCTAATAAAGGAAATTTTTTAGGCATGCATTATCATAATAATCCATAAGATTGTTAGAAAAGTTGATGACCAAAGATCACGAACCACAAATACAAAAACATTCAGGATTGTAAATATTATCCTCAATGATTATAGTTTGTGATTTTTCAAAAGAATATATCTTTGAAAATCCTGAATATACATTGAGTTCTTCCAAACTCTGTGCACTCATAACCGAGATACTGAAGGAAACATCAGAAACACAAAAATTAGCAAAGACAAGGAGAACATAAATGCTTTAAGGGAGGAAGAAAGAGCTTAAGTTGGGGATGACAAACTAATGAAGATAGAGTCTATATTTATATGGTGTGGAGAGGAAAATATACCTTTTATACTGGAAAAACTATTTATAGGAAGTGAAGGGGAAATATGTCTTTTGAAAGTAGTGTGGGTTAAAAAATCAGGGGAAATATGTTTTTTGTAAGTAGTGTGGGATTAAAAAATCATTCTTAAGACTTTTCCAAATGCGGGATACGTAAACCTTTTGAATTACACATTAAATCCAACACAATCACCATGATAGCTATAATGAAGATAGGGACTGATAACACCACTAGATTTTGTAGTTGTTGTACAACATTCTCTTTTACTTCTCATGTTTTACTAGTGCTCATTCAGTGTATTACTACCTAGAGATATGATTATTTCTATTAGAATGATAATTTGGCAAATAAAAAACAAAAACATTGGCATGCTCTAATTGTGCATGGACTATGGGAATGTGAGTGAAATAAGTTATGACTAATGGGTTCATCTCATTATAAGACTGATAACTAGATGATAAAACCTCTGAACAAAATATTCTTTCTATTTATGTAAAGTTAGTAATATAATATGTTAATGATGAAGAAAATCAACTCTCCATTGTATATTCAAACTCCATATAGGTTTTCTGAAGAATTACTTTTAGAATAATTGTGAAATGTATTAAGTTAATTTTTCTTATATTTGATAAAAAAATATTATTAGTTTATTCTTACATAGTGAATATAATATTTTTAGTTATAAAATATTCTGTGTTCAAGTGAATAAACAGTTAGTAAGTCATTTAAATTCTATAAATCTCTCAAGGATAAATGGAATTGACCTTTCTTTTCTACCAAGAAGCTAAGTTATTTTTTCATTTTCACTTAATAATAATAATAATAATAATAATAATAATAACAATAATAAAAATAATAATACTTTGTTTATTCTCTAAAAAGCAAAACAAAAGAAAAATATGTTACACTGATGGGCTTATTTGTAGTTAAAGTAGACTACCAAAAGAATACCTTGCACTAAAAACATATATATATAATACTTAATGAATCAAAATGAATCTTCTCATAGTTAGCTTAGAATAAAAGATAAAACAAATTTGATAGTATCATCTCCTCCTAGCGACACTAGAGATTACCCTAAATCTCACTTATTACAATGCCCAATAAACAATCACCCTCATTTTTTGATTTCTTTACAGCCATCCCCAGACCGAGGCAATACAAATACCAAAATAAATGGTGATGATTGACAGTGAGCATCTCTATGTCTAGCATTTCTCTTCTGGGCTTTCTCCAGATGAAACGTCCTCGAGATGGCTCAGCAAAGCAAATAGCACGTTGCAGCCTACCGCCTCCACCATGGTCAAAATGCAAAATTTCCCTGGCTTGGTGATCCTCTATGACAACATGGTGAAGAATAAATGGGTCATTTACTTGGCCTTCATGCCCTTCTATGGCTTTGCAATGACGTTGCTCTGTAAGGTCCTTTGGCCTCAAAGGTTGTCCTTCGGGGTTACCACATGCCTGGTGGTGGGTAAGCCTGACAGTTTGGTTGGAGATGGGTTCTTCTAGGACCCGGCACAGCTGGCTGGGCACTTGGTAAAGGCAAACTTTGTGTTTTTCAGTTTACTTTTGTAGTGATCATAGAGATTTTGTTGGCATAGTCATTACTTGAGAGAATGAACTTTTGTGCTTGGATATTGTGTGTGCCGTTGTGGTTAACATTGAGTTATTCTGTCAAGGCTTATTCGATCTGGGGGCCCAATGGGTTTCTTAGGCCTGTTGTTATTGATTATGCTGGCAGTTTTGTCATTCATCTCTCTTCTGGCATTACTGGTTTTACTGTCGCATATTGGGTGCTTTTTTCTTTTCTCATCCTCTCCTAAATTAAATTATAAGGACTGTAGTTACATGATGGTCCATGACAACCATCACCAAAGCATAAAGCCTTTGTGATAATCATTGGTTGTCATGATATCATTTCCAATAATGATAATTAGATAAGTAAGCGCTTGAGAGTTATACGCTTAATCATAATTAAGTACAAGTTTAAGGTACATAAAGCTTAACTGATTAGTAACTGACATATCATTTAGTATAGAATATTTCAATAAAATTTTAGTATGTGTACCATTACTCTTAAGAACTAGTGACACACAGGTGGGGCCTAGGCGCACACATGACAAGCAACATTTCCCACCTAATAACATTGTTCAAGTGTTGGTGGGTGACGAATGCTTATAAGTATATTGCTATTAAGAGTTTAAATCATTATTATACACTTTGAGTATGATTAATTTTTCTAGTTTGTGCTTTTTTTCCATCAGGTTACTATTCACACATTTTTACCATTAACCTAGTCACTATTCATCCATCACTATTTATTGACTTATTATTCATATGCGTATTTCATTGTTCATACGTGCATTTTACTGTTCATACACGTTTTCACTATTTATTAATATTAAATAATTATTTTTTTTATATAGGTAAAATCATCACGTGGTGACCCTTCACGAGAAAAATCATATCTTGAGCTGTAAATGTTGGAACTGAGTGATTCAAAATTTATCTAAAAGCCAACAGATAGGTCTTCAACTCTGTTTCATTCTGCAAGCTAGTTTGATCATTTTCATTGCCAAAATTTGATTATAGATGAGACCATTCATTCTTTTATGTGCTAAAAAGCAGTTTTGGTAGAAAAATCATAAGTTGAGCTACAGATGTCTGATTTGAATGAGCAAGCTATCAATTTGAAGATAAAGAAGAGATCTACAAGTTTTGTGCTTTGAGAAAGAGTTGATTCAATGTCTACAATGGTCAAAAAAACTAAAATAAGTTGCAGCCCGCCTTTGTTGATTTATATTTACCTACATTTTACTATTTTACCATTTCACCACCCTAAATCTCTATAAATAGGCACATTGGGGGCAGGGTGAAGGGATGCCATTTCTTAGGCCTCCTTTATATTCTTGTATCATCTTTAGCTTTTCTTCTTTAGTTTTGTTTTAGTTTTCAAAACTGAAGCTCTGTCCAAGTATTTTTTTGTTCTTCTTCTTGTTCTTCTTTTAATCTTTCAATCTATGTTCATTTCATCTTTCTACATATTGTATACTTTTATCATGAGTAACTTATCTTCCTTTTGCTAAGGTGAAAGGGTGAAGCTTTTGGTATAAAGGTTATGATTGATTTGAATGGATCACAACATTAACGATTTTTTCTTCTTTAATCTATTTAACTTCCCTCCTTGTTAAGTAGGAGTCTTGATTTATCATAGTCAATCATTGGCACAAAAACTACTTGATTCCCTCTGCAAAACATAGCTCTGCTAGCTATAGTGGAATCTTAAGTTATTGTAGACAAAGATTAACATGATGGATATACTTGAACCCATTAACAAGCATTGGAGTTTTAAGATCAATGAAAGTTAATACTAACTAAATTCCCCGATTGAGACCTCTTTTATATGTAGATCCCAGTTGAGTGGTAAGATGGGCTAAAATTAATCATAACCGATATACTAAAAATGGATCACTTAACCTTAGCTATTTATTTGAATTTAAATTTTTAATCAATACCTGTTCACACCTTACACCAAAATCTCTTCTTATTACCAAATCTGCAATTTTTATTTCTTAATTCACTTCCCTGTGGTTCGACACTCGGACTCCTGAGATTTTATTACTTGTGACAATCTACATTTGAGTTACAACTGCTAAAATGCAACAGTGGGTGCTAGGTTTTTGTGCCTCAGTTGGACAAGTTTCAATGTTGGGGCTCCGTTGATGATAGGTCTTACAATTTCTCTAGCTGTCATTAATACCCACATTTGCACTACCACCAGCTTGTTGATCTGGTTCTCATTGGACATGATTGTCTATAAGAAAAGCTTTGTCATTAGTGTTGTCCAAGGCATGATCATTGGTCTTGTCTACATTACCCCTGCTGTAGGTCAGGCTATCATGTGGACAACATTATACCGTAACAAGGCCCCTCCACCTATTACTCATTAGTTGTAAGTTGAATGGTTTAATATGGTATTAGAGCTCAAGTTTACAAACTAAATTTGTCTACTTTTGGGGTAGGGATTGTGGAGCCATGGGTAGGATTATTCATCAGGATGATGCCAGGCTCCATCCCTTGGTACACAATGATGGTTCTTCACCGGAGATTGGCTTTCTTTCAAAGCATGGATGACACGTTAGTGGTTTTCCACACACATACTATGGCTGGCCTCTTAGGGAGACTGCTAGCCAGTGTCTTTGCCAAGCCCAATGTTTTGCACCTCATGTATGGTGACCAAGAGGAGTACAGTACAGGCTTATTCTGCACCAAAGGGAAAGTCCACTATGGACTTAGACAAATCGAATATCAGATTTTTAGTGCAGTATTCATTACCTATTTCATTTGCATTTTTGTATAGGCCACATTGTTAATTTGAGGATGGCTGAGGAAGACCTCGAGGTTGAGGATGATGCGGTGCATGGAGAGAAGGCTTATGCTTTGTGGGGAGATGGGAGAGGATGCCAAAACATCATTACCTTCTTATACCACCAAGAATTCTTTCCATTTGCTGATGATGAGCACAAAATGTTGAAGGGTAGGGGTTGTCTTAAGTACATTTACATATTTTCTATGTGTTTTGAAATGTATGTACTATGATGGTATGAAGTTTCGTTCACATGCAATGAATTCAACCTTGTTATTCAAGTAACCTATCGCAAGATGAATTTGCTGAGCAACATAAGGTTTTGGAAGCCTATCTTGTTGAAAGGTTTCTTTAAAATAGACACTTGTATTTAAAGAAAGAAAGTCAAAATTCTCAGTCTTTGATGTAAAACTGTAGTTTTCAGTAGACTAAAGTTACACTTCATTAACAACAATGTCCTTGAGGGCTTCATTTTATAAAATTCCCAGTCTGTTTTCCTTTAGGAATGTCACTGATGTCATATATGTGTTCAAGCTATGTTAGTAGCTTTGTGAGGAAGCAACAATGAACTAGTTTATGTAATCCCAATGCATCACCTAGAACACATAAAATACGATCCTGCTGCCTAACAGCACTAGTGAATGCATGAACAATTTGCAAACAGCAGAATGTTCAAGCTGTACAAGGCAAGTACACCACATTTCTGAAACTGATCCGGCATCATGAACCGATAAGACCAAGAAGTTGGTTTCATGGACATGAATTTTGAACACTAGAACGCTCATTGCAGATTACTAGAAAGCCTACAAATTCCAAACACGAGATTTGAGCACCAGAGATACATGTGAGCACTCCTAGCTTCTTATGTTTTAAGTAAGATGATGCTGCAAGTGTTTGCAATTGCAAGTGCTCAAGCAATTTGTGGCCGACCAAAATGGTTGGTAATCATAATCTGATCCAGATGCTTCCCTGTCAAAACAATCTTGACTATACTTTTCACAACTCCATCTCATTATAATGAAATACTTCTTCAATGAAATTAAAGTGTTGTGATAAATTGAAAGGATACTAGAAGAGACTGCAAGAAAATCGACAAACTAATACGCATATATCATAATATAATGAGAAGAAAGTGTATTTTGTTGAGATATTACATTACATTTTTTTTCTGCTATACATTAGATGATTTGCACCAAAGATCACAAGCACACTTCATTACACTGAAGTTGGCACCTATACCAATCTTTTGTAGCTGCTGATAATCTAGGTACATAAATGCCTTGGTTTACTTGCAACTCTCCAAGTTGGATCCTATACACAATTAACTTTCTACAACCATCTTGAGTTGTAAATTTTTTCCCAACAGGTTCCACAAATACCGAAGCCCTATCAAGGATTTCTAGTCATTTTAGCATCATGTATTCATACTATAACATCACAGATTTGGACTCCAAACTGGGTTGCTGACCCCCCTGAAAAAAAAAATATAAGCAAGTTTTAAAATGGAAAAGGAAAAATCAAATATTATAATTCATATACGTACTTGAACGATAAGTTAACTATCACATCTTGAATCTTGAAGCTCCATCAGTCTGTATCTCCACATAGCTGAAACATTGAAAGAAGGAATAAAAACAACAGGTAGTTGTTATCACACAAAGGGTAAGTGCTGGGAATATCAGTAGCACATGCATCAGTGTGTCTCTCCTCTTTGACAGCTAAATTCATATTGCAAACCAAAGTCAATTCGTCTGTTAGTAGGTCTGACCCGTCTGCAGCACTAAAAAGGCATAAAGCTGTTGTTAGAGCAATATAACTCTAAAGGTGTGCACAGATTTTAATAGCAATTCCTATTACCGATCAAACAATCATCTGGAGAAAGAGAGGTTACATGTCAAGCAACACATCATATGTTGATTTTCCATGGCATCCTCTGCAAATGCCATAGCCAATTCGAATAGCATCTGTCAAGACCATATTTTTGTTTATATAAATCAGAGCCTGTAAACAAAAAATAAGCTTCAACAGGCCTGTGAGTTACAACTGGAATAAAATAAATGTAAAGGAAGGAATTCTAACAAAACATGAAACCGATCACCTATTGAATATGTTCAATGATCTACCACATCATTATCTAGCTGTAAGGGATGATAATAGTAGTTATACCAAAAAAGTCCCTCCTTCTGTTATCTCCATCAATGTTGATGGAAATTTGAGGAAAGAATCCAAAATTAACCCCTGAACCCTAGCAAAACAAGCACAAGACCCCTAGAACATAAATTTAGAACACAACCCCTCAAATAGCCAAAAAAACATTAAAATAAAATAAAAAATTAAAAAATACTAAAAATTTAGCATGCCCATGGAAAATTAAAGTATCCAATCAATTCAAATAATTATGGAGAATATTTTAGATAAAAAAATATAATTTTATACACTTATCTATTTTTTTCAACTTAAACCTTCAATACCCAAAAAATTGAAAAGTAGAGTGAAAACTACCAAATTGACATGCCTATCGAAATTAAAGCATTCATTCCATATAATTATGGAGACTATTCTAGATGCCAAAGAAATCAAATCTGACACACTTATTTATTTTTATTTCAATTTAAAAAATAAAATATATAAAAAAAGAATAATAGAATGAAAAATAAAAAAAATTACCAATCCAATATGTCCATCCAAAATTAAAGTATTAAATCCCTTAAAATAATTATTGGTACTATTTTAGATGCCAAAAAAATATAATTTAACACACTTATCTATTTTTCTACTTAAATCTTAAATAACGAGAAAAACTGAAAAATAGTACGAAAAACACTACCAATTCAACATTCTCATCTCAAATTAAAGCATATATAATTATTTGAAGGGATTGGATGCTTTAGTTTTGGATTGGTCTGTTGAACTAGAGATTTAAAAATTCGGTGAATATAACAGTCACGTGCACTTTTACCAACTTTTGTTAATGTTCAAGTTATTCTTCAGGATTCAAAAAGGATTTAATAACTTTTTAAATACTGTTAATTATTTATTGGTTCACTATTTCACAGTTCGATACGTATAATTCTCTCAGAAATTAAAATATGAGCCATCATAATTTCGGATTCGGCTTGGACGCAAAACTGGGTATTTTGGATTGGACCAGCCTAAAGTAAATATAGGTTGGTTAATTTTCCGTCTCAAGTCAATAAATTTATAGCTTTTTGGTCTAGGTTGATCCGGGTTGAGTTATTCATATGGTGTTACTCACAATAAATTAGCATTTTTACAAAATAATTTTTTAAGCCAATTACTACATAATTTCTTATTGTTGATGCTTTGGTCCCACGGTAACGCTGAGCAGCGCATTCAAGCAATTATTACATTAGAAAACTTTTTGAAAGGAAACAATTAAATTGAAAATTAAGGAAGGCAGAAGAATATTTCCAAAACATTAAATTAAACTAACATCAACGACTATTTAAGCCCATAATGGAAGGAATGAATTCAATTTTCCAAAAATAATAATAATAACTAAAAAAAACACTTACGAAATTAATTTGGCCTATATTTAACCATAAATCCAAAATATTGATCTTTAACTATTTTTCTACCAAAATTAAAAAGAATGCATTCTAACCACATTATTACTGCCATTTTTCAACATTTATTAAGAATTTAAACTAATTTGAAAAACTGATCTTATAATTATATTACAAGATACTTGGCCAAAAGGAATATAAATTACATGGGTAACCAAAATTAAAAATAACGGAGACTTTTTTCGTTAACTAGCTCTATACATATCCTATCGACACAATATTTTGCTAAGAAATTATTAAAGAAAAAAATTTATTCTAGAAATAGGAATTTTTTTTTTCGCCTAAAGAAACTTTATTCAACACACAATCAAGGGCGTTTGTACGAAGCATCATTGTGAATCAGAGAAGAGAGGGAAGATGAGTGACAATGTTTTGCTATAAAATCAACAACTCTATTGGCATGTCTATATGCCAACTGGAACGTACACGATCTGAAGCCTGCTTTAGACCTTCAGACCTTCGGATATCCTCCACAACAGGCTTAGCAGCATTCTTGCTATCAGTTTGTGTTAAGGGAGGTCTGAACCGGGGAGATCCATCAAGTAGGATACAACATATGATCATAGCCTCATACATGTTCCCAAAAGCTTAAGCTATTAGGATAAGAGACCACAACCATATATATGTACCTCACTTGGGAGATTTACCAACCATATGGGATAAGTTACTTGTATCCTCAACATTTTGAATGACAATATGTTCCAGCCCCAAGTGGACAGCCAAATACCTGCTCAAATTGCTATCAACTTAGGAAGGTTAGCATTTGGGGCAAAACAGAACCACCCCTTACACAAAGAAGAGTTCCTTCAGAGTCACGCAAAACCATACCAAAACCAGCTTTTTGGGTTGCCCCATTCGAAGCTCCATCTGTGTTTACCTTGATTAGTCCCCTATATGGCTTTTCCCACCCAATAATGGATCCGACTAGGACAAGCAGCCAAAGAGATAGGTTCTGAGCTAGCAGACCGGAATTCATGAACTCCTGACCTGGTTTGAGGAATGAGAGCAGTAGGATCCTGCTTTTTATGTTGGAAAATAGCTACGTTCCTGCCCTTCTAGATGTACCAACAGATATAACCTACTTTGGACAGCAACAAGGTCAAATCCTGCCCAGAATAAAGTTGGGCAATCTGCAAAAGACTGACAGTTTATCTTGCAAAACTAGTTCCTGGATCAGATGCAGAGTGATTTCCTCTTCAGCCTCCTGAGGGAAGTGAGAGAAAGCATTCTCTTTACTCATGGCGTCAAGCATCCTGCCAAGAAGCAGAAAAACAGACAAAGATGAGAACAATCCTAACAGAAACTTCTAAAGAGATTTGAACTGATCCAGAGATCAATCACCATTCAAGAACAAAGTCCAGAGACTAATCGTTTGGCCCCGAATTAGCAGCATCCATAGATTCGAAACAGATCGAGCTCGAAGATGGCGGAAACAGAGATTAGCAAGAATCTGGAAAAGCAAGCACGGGTAAAGCACTCACACAAACAGTTATGGGAAACTCTCACAAGGAGGAGAGAGAAGCTCTCACATCAGGGGAGAGACGAACAGGAATTGAATTAATGTAAACAAAATCACTTTTAGTTCTTATCCTTTATTCATATAGGAAAAATTATAAATATTTTAATTCTTTATTAAGAGATTTAAGGTTTAATCTCTTGGTAAAATATTGATACATATAACACATGAACAACACAAAAAGAAAAAACTATCCTCATATATCATCTTATTCTTTCATATTCACTATAATTGTACATAAATAAATAAAAATTAAAGTTAAGGACCCAATTTCATTTTCATTGACATTAATTTAGAAGCATACCGTCATAGATACACTACAAAAAAATGACTTTATAGCAATATTTTCTTCATGACAATTTTCGAATATGTCACTAGAGATAGTTAGCAAACATTTAAAATGACATTTTATATAAATATCACTTAATTTCACATCTTTTCTAACAGTTTTTTTTTCCATTTATTTGAATGTTAACGTCAAATATAATTTATTATGAAATTTGATTTTTTACTTGCATTACAAGTGACCTGTTAAAAATGAAAATAATAATTACATTTTTTGGAAATTAAAATAACTAAGATAAAATTAAATAAAAATTTTAATTATGAATTAAAAAATAAAATATTTAATTTGCCCAAAACTCTCTGAACACTCTCTACTTTCTTTTCTCCTTTTAGTATATCAGCACCAATTCAACACTTCATTTAAAAAAACCTACTTACAGACTGCATTGCCTAATAATTAGCCACATTTTTGTTGTTTAGTTATTTACAAATATTAAAATTACAAATTATGCAAGTGGAGAAACATTTGGTCAGATGACACTTGATATAATTTGGTTATGGTTAAAATGTAAATTTAGAAAGCAATTAAAATTGAGTCAACAAATTAGAGAGAGTAAAATTGCGGTTTTATATAAAAAATTGAAGTGGCGCTCAATTAGCCTATCAATTGTTACTAAATTACTCTTAGCTTCTACTTTATAATATATGTATTAGATTAGTTACCCTATTAAAAAAATATGGCCAGTTACCCTCTTATATTGATTTGGATATTAATATTTTAACGATATATATGAACAAAAATATTAGACGAGAAACTTTAATGTACAGAAAATCTTTTAAATACCTCCATTATGTCGTAGTATCATTAATGCACTTTAGAAACTGATATCTTTTCTGTTTATGTATATGAACATTTTATCCTCATAAGAACTCTACAAAAGGTAATATTCCCCCCCCCCCCCTGTTCTCTTTTTTATTTTAGTGTCGACATTTCCTTGACCTTATGGTATCCTTTATTTATCACATCTATATTCATTTTTTGGTATAATTTTTTCTTTTATATGGTTCTTTCAATGCTCCACTTTTATGCTATATTTATATTCTTTGCAGGCCCCTAAGTTTTTAGTTTGTACATATATATAAGATATTTCTTCAATCATCTAATTAAATCCAGTAAGTTTGAATTTAAATTAAAAATTTTATATTTGATTATCATTTCCTATACTTATATTCATTTCCTTTATTAGGAAATATTGGATCCATCATTTTGTGTCAATGTTGATTTCAAAGTTAATATAATGACTCAAGTCCAGAACAGGTCCCGGTAGACGATGCATGTGCACACTTACTATGCAACACCATCGTGGTCCCGGGTCAGCTCTGATACCATCTATAACGACCTAAGCCTAGAACAGGTCAATGGAACACCTGCTCACACCACATGCACTGTCCTTTGGAAAATGATAAGCGTTAGATGCTTATGTTTTGGAATTAGAGCCTATATATCTACATAAGACTTCTCACAATTCACTCATGTGAGATATGGGGGTGTTACAGTTAATCTCCGTCAGTTTGGCTACATGTGATGAATTCTAGTAGATTAATACCTTACTCAGTATGGAGTAATTGACTGACACATTATATTTGACTTTATAAATGGTAAAATGACCTTCACTTTTAGAATGATATTTTTAAAATAGTTAAATATATATATACTTTTTTGAAACTCAATTTAATATGAAATCTTGGGACAATGTCAAGTATGTAAACTAGTTGTTTTATATTGGCATGCACTTCATTTTTCTTGGCATGGCTAGTTTTTCTTAGAGGTTCAACTTGATTCCAAAAAAGCAACCTTTTAAAAAAGTTTATCGGCAAAAAATGGAATGAAATATAAAGTTAAAGTTCTTAATGGAACAACTTGAACGCTAGTGATGAAAATGGAACATACGACAAAGGTAGGGAACACTGGCACCTATAACACCTAAAACTAAAGCAATTGAAAATTTTCAACTAATGTCAGTCTATAATTAACCATATTACTATTCATAATAATTAGTTTATATTTTTTATCTACAAATTTATACCTTATTACATATTTTTGTGTATAAATGTTAACTGCCACAGAAAAGCTTGAAGTTTTATCAATGTTGGATTTTAAAAAAATAATTCCAATGAAACTAAAATAAATAATAAACCTTGGAAGTTATCAATGCTAATTAAATTTAAATGAATACCATTTGTGTTATTTGGGTAAATCTAATGTGCACCATACCCTTTATATTTATATATATTTTTATTTCAATATTACACTTTGTAGCATAAAATAAAGTATGAACACATCAAATTTCGTATCTCAAAAAAAAAATAAAGATTTGTACAAATTATGTATCAGATATGTGTACATTCGATGTATAAAAAAGTGAGTGATCTACACAAATAATATCTAATATATGTATAAATGATATTATATATATATTACAGATATATTAAGTAGTGTGTACATGTTCAACCTCTTATGAAAAATATGTGTGCACGAACAAATCTGCTTCTTTCCAAAATAATGTATACAAACTCGATGTATATTGAATGTGAGGGATTTGTGCAAATAATGTGTGGTATATCTACAAATTAGATAAAAACATGTTATTCTGTGAAAGTATTGCAATAAAATAAATAAAACATGTGAGTGACTAAATGGAAAAATAAAACATCATTAATAACCAAAATAAAAACTCTAGAACCAAGTTTGGCATTTTTAATAAAACTAAGAAAATTGTTCCATGTCTTTGCAATGCAGTGGCACTGGCGGGTTGCACTCCAAATCTCTTCAACCCAAATAATCAGAAGCAAATCAGACAAGCAGTAACTTAGGGTGCTTGGCCAGTGCCTAATGAGCAATAGCAACGTATAGCAACTTCGAAGAGTAGCTGACTTGATACAATCAAAAAATCAGAAACTCTAATTCTAAGATTGTGAAGAAGAAGAACAAAATCCGAAGCAATTAGAGACCCATTTTGCAATTTGAATTTTCAGAAAAAAAAAGGGAAATAAAATGAATTAAAGAGAAAAGGAGGTGGAATTTCTAATTAATCTCTATATAGTCTACAATTACAATGAATCAATTCAAATGTGAACGAAAATTCAAATGAAACTAACTTCCACTCCAAGCTTAAGGAAACACTCATCTGGAAGCATTTACAAACGATGCCATTCACAAAAGTATGCCATGTCACCAAATTATTTAACTACCATAACTAACATTCCCTCCAAACCATGCATGCATCATTCCTTCCCCCTTAAGGGCTCTTGTCCTTAAGAGTCTTGAAAGTTTGGAAACCAAGCTCTAAATGCATGATACTTCTCCCAAGTTGCATCAACTAGAGTGGAATGAGTACAATGCACTAGAACCTTGGTGATGGCACGATTTTCCATCTTATCTATCTTTTCATCCAAAATTGCCAAACGAGTAGGATGAACAACATCTTCCATCTCATGCAAGGTAGAGATCACAGGAGCATCACCAACCCTTTTTTTTAGCAAGGAGACATGAAAAAAATTATGAATTTTGGCTTTCGATGGCAATTGTAGGTTGTAGGCCACCTAACCAATGTGAGCCACACCTTGAAAAAGACCACATTATTTGGCTCCTAACTTGTTACTGAGTGGAATGTGGAGTGAATTCTGTCTGTATTTCCACAGCTTTAAGTACAGCCAATCCCCAATCTTAAATGAATGCTCAGACCTTTTCTTATATACTTGATGTTTTATCTAAGCCTGTGCGTTGTTCAAATTGGTCTTCAGCTAGTCCAAAACATCATTTTGTGTCTCAACTATGAATCCACAGCTTCCACCAAAGAATCTCCAGGAACATATGGCACAAATATGGGAGGAGAGTAGCCATATAGTACTTCGTATAAACTATATTGAGTTGAAGTATGAGAGTTTGTATTATACCACCATTCAGTCATATGTAACCAATCCATCCACTCCCTTAGATTGGCTCCAGTCATGCATCTGAGATAGGTTTTCAAATACCTATTCACCAACTTTGTTTGGCCATTGGATTGCAGGTGATATGCGGGTGGGTAATCCAATTCCATTCTTTGACTCTTGAGTAACTCCTGCCAAAAGTGGCTCAAAAAGATTGAACCCCTATCAGTGACAATTCTACAAGGTAGACCAGGTAACTTCTAAACATACGCTAAAATGGCCTTAGCAACATCAGGAGATCTGTAGGGATGGCTGAGACCAATGAAGTGCACATATTTACTAAATGATCAACCACTAACATTAGGATTTCCTTGCATTGTGATATTGGGAGAACTTCAATAAAATCCACAGTGATATCTAACCATAGGGCTTCAGGAATTTCCAAGGGTTGGAGCAACCCTGAATAAGCTGCATTATCCACCTTATTTCTTTGACATGTGTCACAACTCCTCACGTAGTTATGAACATCCCTCAACATGCCTTTCCAGTGACTCCATTGTTTTAATTTCCTTTGAGTCACCTCAACTCCTAAATGTCCACCAGTAACGTTGTCATACATGAGAGATATTAACTTCTTCTTAAGGTTTAAGTCATTCATGACTAATTTCCCCATCCTCTTTAGAACATCATGATCATATGTGTACTTCAAATGAGCCCCAGGGTTTTGCACGAGCTCCTGAATCAACTTCTGAATTTTGATCTCTTGCAATAATGTACGGGTGATCATCAAAAGAGCCATGCAATTCAACTTTTGCTGAACAAGTCTAGATAAAGCATCCGCTGCCAAATTTTTCTTCCCATTATTGTATTGCACCTCATAGTCATATGGAAAGAGTTTAACCACAAAATTTTGTTGGAGTTGCATCAAAATTTGTTCTTCCATGAGATGCTTCAAGATTTTCTGATCTATCTGAATAATGAATGGTCTTCCAAACAAATATGCTCTCCATTTCTCCACTACTAGCACCATTGCTAGAAACTCTTTCTCATAGTTTGAGAGAGCATGATGTCTAAGAGATAGGGCTTGACTAATGTATGCTATAGGGTGACCATATTGCTAGAGAAAAGTGCCAACTTTCTTCTTGCATGCATTAGTTTCCACGACCAAAGTGTCTTGGAAATTGGACAAGGATGATACTTGAGCACTTACCATGACCTACTTTAATGCTTCCTAAGCCTCGGGTCCCCATCCAAAATTTTTTTTCTTTAGATGTGATGTCAATGCCTTGCTAATAATTATATAATTTTGGATGAACCTTCGATAGTAGCCAGTTAGCCTTAGAAACCCTCTCAGCTGTTTGATACTCAAAGGTATTGACCACTATGTCATAGCAGCAATCTTATTAGGATTAGTATCCACTTCATTGTAGCTAATTATGTATCCCAAGTACTTAATCTGCTAGACACCAAAGCTACACTTACTTTTCACATAAAGTGAATGCTTCCTTAGTATTTCAAACACTTGATGAACATGCTCAAGATGTTGCCCCCGTCTTACTATAGATCAATATATCATAAAAAAAACCAGAACAAACTTCTTGAGATGCTCCTAAAAGATGTTGTTCATTAATGACTGAAATGTGGAGGTTGCATTAGACAATCGAAAGGGCATGACCATAAATTCAAAATGACCAAGGTGGCTTCTAAAACTTGTTTTATGAATATCTTCAGGAGCCACATGAATCTGGTGATAACCAGACCTTAAATCCAATTTGGTAAAGTATTTTTCTCCCCATAATTCATCCAACAACTCTTTAATCACAAGTATTGGAAATTTATCTTTGATAGTGACCTTATTCAGCTCCCTATAATCAATGCATAACCACCAAGTTCCATCTTTCTTTTTAACGAGCACAATAGGACAAGAGAAATGACTCTTACTTGCTTGTATAATGCTTGAAGACAACATCTCTTGAATGATTCCCTCAATCACTTTCTTTTGTTCAGCTGGGTATCTATATGGTCTCATGCTAACTGGTTCACTACCCTCTATCAAGATGATTCAATGATCAAAGTCCCTTCAAGGTGGTAGTATTGTTGGCTCTTGGAATAAGTCACTAAACTGAGTTAAAAGAGTTTTCGTTCCCACTAACTTGGAAATCCTTTCTAGCTTTATTTCCCAACAACTCTTGTTTTCTTCTTCAATGACTGATTCTTTAGTCGCCCCCCCCACCAGTTCAAGCGCATAAGCTTGTCCCCCAACCTTCGTACTTATGTGTTGTAGTAGGCTTCCCATAGTTTTCTCTTCACAGCATTCTACGTTAGTGTTGTCCATGCCTCTTAAATTCTCTTTATGGCCATCATATTTGAAAGACATTCGAACCTTCTCAAAGTTACATGTAATATTGCCCAATGTTCTCAACTACTGTACTTCCAAAACTGCTGAACATCTTCCTAAAGGAATTAAGTAGGCATCAATGATAAAAGCCACATTTTGTATCTTCCATGTGAATCATTTACAAATAGCTACACTCTTGAGTAATGTGCCATTTGCCACACTCACACCAATAGCCCTACTTGCTTGATCTTACACCTTATCTTCTTGGCAACATTAATTTCCAAGAAGAGATGTGTACTTCCCAAATCCATAAGCATCTAGACAGCATGTATTTCTACATGGCCTGTAATCCTCATGGTGTTATACCCCATATTCCCTAAGTTTGCATTAAAGGATATGTGTGGTGTATCTTACTCCTTAGTGGTATCTTGTTCTTCCTCAATCTCATCTTCTTCCAGAGTTCCCTCGTCCTGTTCCTCATTAATAATTTCCAATTTGAGAAGCTGTCCTTTCTTACAATGATGTATAGGGCCAAAAACTTCATCACATCACAAACACAAGTTTTTCACTCTCTTCTATACCATCTTTGTAGCTGTCAGTCGCGTTATAGTCCCAGATGTATTTCTCAATCCCAAGGGAGCTGTCTCCTGGTGTGTCCCCTTCATAGTGGGATTTTGAAGAATGCCCTTTGCTCAATCATAATCATTTCTACCTGATTGAGCCAAATTGGTAGCTTTTTGTAATTTGGCCTTACCTCTCACCTCTACCAGTGTTCTAGGTCATAACATTCGAATCATAAAGTGCACCTCATCAATAAAGCATCCCAAAGACAGGCTAATAATCAGTTCCTCATGAAGGCATTGAGTTATCTTATTTAGAAGGGTATCAAACTACCTTTGATATGAAGTTACCATCCCTTTCTGCTTTAAATTCTTAAGATCTGTCTTAGCATCCTCATACACATATCCAAATCTAGATCTAATAGCCTACACATACTCATCCCACAATATAGGAATTTTATTTTCATGCATCTTAAGGCAGTTTTGGTGCTAGTGTAATGCATCTTCCTCAGGATGAATGGATGCAATCAAAACTTTCAAAACCTTAGCAACATTATCAATGGAAAAAAATTACTTGTAGCAAAAATTCTGGGCATCCACATCCTATCCATAGAATCGAAGAAAACCAATACTAGACAATCAAAAGAAATTATTACCAGGCACTCCCTATCTCGAGCCTTGACTCTGATTCACCGACGTCAAAGTTGAATCAAGTCCAGATCATTCAACCCCTATCATCTACATTAAAAGATTCTGGATAATGAGAGCTAAACCAGTGACCATCTCTTTCAATGACACCATTTCAAATCTACTTTTCTCATCTTGCTCTCGGGAGAAGGTCATAAACTCCTCTATAAACTTCTTCCACTCCTGATGCCTGGTTCCATCCACCATGATCTCCTTCGAGGATTGTCAGCTCTAATACCAAAATGATACAATTAGAAAATTAGAAGCTCTAATTTCAAGATTCTGAAAAAGAAGAATGGAATCCGAATAAATTAAAGACTCATTCTACAATTCAAATTTTCAAAAAACAAATAGAGGGAAAATGAATTGGGAGAGAAGCAGGTAAAATTTCTCATTAATCTCCAAAAACAAACTTGCCCCAATATATAGACGACAAATACAACGAATCAATTCAAATGTCAACGAAAATTCAAATAAAACTAACTTCCATGCCAAACTAAAGGAAAGACTCATCTGAAAGCATATGCAAACAAAACCACTTGCAAAAGTATGCCACATCACCAACTTATTTAACTACCATAACTAACATTCCTTCATAGCCATGCATGCATCATGACTAGGCGATCTTTCATAGATTTGATGTAGCTAATGGTTGGTGACATCAAGGACTGGCTAACTGGCCGATTGATGATGGCGATGAGCAGTGGATGGAAAGGGATTGACGGTTGTGGCAAGATTGACCGACATTCATGTTGACCCCCAACTATTGTTGTCATTGTGATCCCCAGGAATGAGGAGAATAGGACATGCTCAAGATTTTTTATTTTCAATGAGTTTCGAAGAGTACACATAAGGTAGGGCATACATGAAGTATGGAGCATATAAGACACTTTTGTGTTATTCTCGTTCTTTCATTTTCTGGGATGGAAGGATTTTCAGATAATATTTTTTTTTTGTACATAGTTACTACAAGAGTATAGTTACCATTAGCCCTAAACATGCTTACTTCATTTTTCTTCAAGCACTAAATGTGCTCAAAGTTTCCAAATTCTTTTTGTCTGGTAGTCATGTTTTGACTGAACCTTCTAATTGTGTGGTGTTTGAAATTTTTGGTAAGGGTGGGTTGTGTTTTTAGAAATCAGGACATGTGAATTAGACCATTTTGAAACATAATCAAGATGTTCTGTTTTACGATATTGTAATTAGGAAAGAGAAATTTTATACCATCAATGAAAGCGGAGGACTTTTAATGTTGAACTCTTCATTTGAAGTTGTTAGAACAATTGAATCGCCTCTAGGTGATGGTACTACTAATGTTGCCTTACATTTCGTCAAGTCATTTGGGGCAACACCATCATTATTAAAGCAAACTTTATGGTTGAATCATTTGTCACAGTGATTATTTGAAACTACATTTATTTTGGTTGCAAATGGTTTCCTACAATGTGTAAATTACACAGCAGGCTTAGAAGACTTGATTATAAGCATATGGGAGTATTTAACCTTGAGGATAGCATATAGGTGGGCCATTAGTATCTTATCCTAGATATTTGAATATGGTTTGGCCATCTCCTTCATAGCTGATAATTACAATGCAGTTCCATATTGGTGCATGTATGTTGACACTTTCAATTGTTTAACCGCTTTGAAACTTCCTATTATAGTTGCAAATCTTCATTTTTCAACCTCCTTTTGGCATAGTTATCAACTTATATTATATGATTATCTATTAGGTAAACTATGCAATTCTTTTTGCATACTACTCCCTTCATCTAATGTTTTTTGTTCCATTTAACTTTTTTGGACTAATTTGACTTGAATTTGTTCATATTATTTTTTGTTAGAAAAATTAAGAAATATATATATATAGAAACTATAAGTCTTGATTTATCATTTACATATAAAGGTATTTCATTTATATACTGAAATGTTGAAAATAAAAAAAATTATAGATTAATTGATGAAAAATGAATGATGCAAAGAATTTGGGATAGAGGGAGTAATATTTTTTGCCTTGTCATATCATGTTTTTTCATTTCTGTCTTCAAACTATGTGAACAACTGGTAAAATCCAACTGGCATAAGTGAAAGGACATCGTATTACTGAATTCAACTGTTACATTCATGGAAACTAAGGAATTGCAACTTGTGTTTTATTTTTTTTTCGGTTCTTTCGATTAGAGACTTAGATATATAGGTTTTAACCTTTACTTTATAAATATGACTTTGTACTTCAAATACAATACATAGATGCCTTAGATTTTTTGTTAGCTTCGGTAATAGCTATAGATATTGTAGCTCTAAAAAGGCTTTTGAACAACATTGACCATATGATTTGTAGAGATCTATCTGAAAGTTTGCCTAGCCTAATTTTGTTTAATAGTTGAACAAGAATCGTACACCAGGGAGCATTTTCCACTATATTGACCACACCTAAGCTTTTGGCTAGAAAGAATAAGTAAAAGATCATGAAACTCTCATGTGCCATCATCTTGATAGCTATAATGAAGTTACGGACTAGTAACAAGAAAGGATTTTGTAGGTGTTGTACAACATTCTGTTTTACTGGCATGTGTTTCCCATGCTTTACTAGTGCTACTTTGTGTGTTGTTACCAATAGAAGGATTATCTTTATGAGAATAGTGGTAACTCAAAAATGAAAACATTTACATGGTCTGCTTGCACATGGTCAGTTAAATAAGTTGGGACTAATGGGATTCATCTCATGTAATTTATATGGCTAATAAGTGAAGGATAAACCCCCAAAAGGAGCATATGTTCTTTCACTTTATGTGAAGTTCTATTTTGTTGATTCAACTGAAGTCTTGGATGAACAAGCTTTCAATGATTAACTTTAACTAGTTTTGGAGCTTAGTTCTTGATGTTCCTCCAACTTTATGTTTAGTCTAAGTGTAATGCAATATGTTACCATCTCCTACATCTTTTGAACTGGCCTTCCATTATTTCATATTGACGCACATTTCATTTTTCTTAACATGGCTAGTTTTTCTTCGAGGTTCAACTTGATTCCATTGAATTAGGTTTTTACACCAATCTTTTGGAGCTATTGATGTTCTGGGTACACACATGTCCCAGTTTACTAGCAAAGTCTCTGAGTTGTAAATTTGATCCCAGCATGTTCCTCAAATATTGAAATGCTAGATCAAAGCATGCTTCAAGGACTTTTATCCATTTCACATCATGTGTTCATTCTACTATCTCACGGTTTAGACTCTGAATTAGGCTACTAATTAAAGCCCAGAAAGTGTAAGCATGTCTTAGAAATTTTAATGGAAACAAAGACAAATATGTGAATTCAGATACATACGTCATGGATTAGTTAACTATCACCACTTGAATTCATATACATAGTTGCAACATGGAACATGAGAAATGATAAAGGGAGACAACAATACCTTTTAGTTAATTAAATAATTATTCATACCAACTATTTTGGATATAGTTGATGAGTTTTTTAGGGTAAATAACAACAGTTGTCCCTACACTATACTCATGTTGCTTAATCGTCCCGAAACTATCAAGTGTTACACTAGTCATCCTCAAACAATTTAATAGTTGCTATTTCATCCAGCCGTTAACTAAACCGTTAATTATGGATGGAAAAGTTGTGCCACATTAACTGTTACATCATTTTTCCTTACCAAATCAGTAGCCACATCATTTTTTCCATCTATATTTAAGGGTTTAGTTGATGGTAGGACGAAATAGCAACAACTAAGTAGTTTGAGTACAACTGATGCAACACTCGATAGTTTCCAGATGATTAAGCAACATGAGCGTAGTTTAGGAACAACTGGTGATATTTACCCGGTTTTTTATGTTTGCAAAAAGCATTTAATTAACAATTTTAGCAATTGTCTTTATGACCTACGAAAAATAATCATTTTGAAACTTATCATAATTCATAAACGGGTTATGAAAGGATCATAATGTTTTTATTGTTCAATTAATAGTTTTCAAATGTTCTCCAATTAAAATTTTTTACAATGGAAAATTTTTAATTTTGTACCAAAAATAAGGATCTCTATGTAACAAAATTGAAGTTACATTTAAGATGAGAAAAAGGTTGATGACAAAAAGTGCAATTTCTCTGAAAAATTTGGGTTGGTTCCATCAAAGTTAACTTTTTTCAGCATAAAATGGAGGAAAAAGTAACATTTTAAAAAGGCCACCATACAATAATTCCCTTGCTAATCTACACTTTATGCCTATTATTTTTGAAAATTTACACTTTATCTCTGCTTTTTTTGCACTACCTGATTGTAATTTCTGAAACCCTAATTTAAACTATATGATAGTCATAGCAGTAATTTAAATCTCTCCATTTTTTTCAGTAAATAAAAATTTTGGATTAACAAATTTTCTTCTATGTAATGCATCTTCCTTTCTATAAATGCAAATCAGTATTGATTAAATACTAGTTAATTGTGAAAAATGCTCCAAGAAAATAGCTAATTAGAACCATTAAAATCAAACCACATAGTCTAAGCTGCTTTAAATATTTGGAGGGGCACCAACTTTTGAACCAAGTTTTACAGCTAGTTCAAGGTCTGGTTTTAAATCTAGATCAGGTTTGAGTATCAAATCACGTCTTTAGAGGTCAGCATTTAGTTGGTTCGGTTTGAAACCGATCCAAATATAATGATCCGATCGATATTTGGTTTTTACAAAGTGTATTCGAATTGTCCGAGTTATATGTTAGAACTGATCTGAATCATCTGAATTATATTTCTGTTTATTGGTTCTCTTTCTAAGAGCTATACACATAGCAAATGAAAAAAACAGTAAGAAAAATATTAAATTTTACCTATCATACCCAAAAGTAAAGAACTATAGGCAACATGTTGTCTAAAATTAGTAGGAAATAACTTTATATATGTATAGGGGTATTATGGGTAATAGTAAAATATTTATTACTATTCGGTTTATTCGGTTTATTCAGTTTTAAGTATATATGATCTAATAACCAATCTGATAACCCAATATAAAATTTTAGTTTTGATCCAAACTGACCGAACTAGAAAAGAAACTAAACTATTTTATCTGAATATAATCGGACTTTCTTTTTTTTTTTAGTTTTGTCTAAATAATGTTCACCCTTTCACGTCTTTTACACTTTTTTATTTTCTTGTCGTAGGCAATAAAACCCAAACAGCTCTGCTCTTCTCTTTCTCATTTTGTTACTAACTCCAATGGCGATCACATCACAACAAGTTACCGAAGCAATGGATCTAGCGTCATGAATATACCCTTCCATTTGTGAATTGTCATCCAACATCCCACCAATTCCTCTTTCTCCCC
The DNA here is from genome assembly GCA_039654915.1 of Aquilaria yunnanensis. Lineage (NCBI taxonomy): Eukaryota > Viridiplantae > Streptophyta > Magnoliopsida > Malvales > Thymelaeaceae > Aquilaria > Aquilaria yunnanensis. Next base: position 18,262,056 of record CM077597.1, on the reverse strand, counting down.
AATCAATCCTTCTCTGGGATGCCTCACCACAATGATTCTTCTACATCCTTGCCTAAAGCTAAAAGAGATGCCGAAGTTTAGGGTTCCATTAACCATGTTGTTTTTGTTATCTATTTTGAATTTTTCTTCACGACTTCAATTGTACTCATTTCCCTCACCATGACCAATGATTAAGAAACCATGATTCAAAGTCGGTAAGGAAGAATCTGTCACTATAGTTGTAATTGATTTTATGGTTGTTCTGTTGATGAAAGGCTTGCCTTTCAAATTTATGGATGAATTGTTTGGTGCTTGAGTTGTGTCCAATTGATTTTCTATTGGTCTCTTCTTTTTGTACTTTAGGTGATTGGTCCTTATCCCTGCAAAATTTGCTAACTATTACATAATCATAAAATAATAAAATTTTTAAACTTTAATTTAAATTGTTTGATAGATATCTTTCAATAAATTTAAATTATGTTTTTTTTTTTTGTAGTTAATAGTTCATCCAATTTATCGGTCTTTCTTCTCTATATAACAGGGTTTTATGCTAAATTAGTCTTCTTTTGGGGCTAGGAGCTAATATACAAGCTTTATGAAGGTTTATGATCAATATGCAATGCAAAAAAAGCTAAGGACCAATTGGCAGTGATAATTATAGTTTTGGGACCAATAATGCGATTTACCCTTATTACAAATTAATTTAAAAAGGTACTCCCTTAGTTACTTTCTCATAAGTCATTATGTTTTATATGATACATTACTGAAAGTACTGATATCACCTTAATCATAGGAATCCATGTAGGAGGGGTAGAATATACTCTACAATCGTGAATTGACATTTTGGGAGTGGATTTGTGTTTATTTCTTGAACTCACTTCCAAGAATCTACAAATTCAATCTCAATAATTCGTGAATTTCACTTTTTCTCCAAAAGTGGCATTATGATGAGCTCAATCTTCCAAGCTGGTGCAATAAGAAACCTATCACATGGTAGTTACCAGCTTTCCATCTCGTTAATGAAACCTCTCTAACAATAAGACATTTTTTAAGTTACCTTATATCTCTAGTCAAGGGATATATCACAATAGTTCTTTAAGTTTGACTTTTAGGCATGTAAAGATAGAAGTGAAAAAAATAAATATATGGAAATGAAATGTAAATACTTTAGATAAATCATCAACAGCAACAATAGCATCATCATTGTTATATTATGCTTTTGAGCTGCTCTCACTCTAAACATACAATTCTAACAAATTCATGCTGCCACTTCCATTCTTGCTCCCACTTTATGCAACTTAACGTATCCTTTAACTAATTATCTTAATATTTTAATTTTTTTCTTAATTTCGAGCAACAATTTCTTATCACAAATGTAGAGAAATTTCAAAAATTAGTCTTTTAATAATTTTTTAGGAATGGGTTAATAATGGTTTTAGTAGTTAGGATAGCCAAGTTGTTGGTAAATAGTTGAAGAACTGATTTTGTGATTCAAGGACAAGAAATAGTTAAAAGGTTGTTGTATTAAATATGGAGATGAGGAAAATTGGACTTCTAAATGGTTTTATTTAGTTGTGATTTATTATTGGTTGATGATGTGGGGTTTATAAAATAAGTCTTAAGCTAAACATGCGAAAAGCATATGATAAACCTCATTAGTCATTCTTGGCAAAGGTCCTACAAGCCATGAGATTCCCAGATATATGGATTCATCTGATCATGCAATCACTGCATGAATATAATTTCATATTTCATGCTGGTTAATGATTGCCTAAGAATTAATGGTTCCCTCTTTTTGTTGTATTCGCCAAGAGGATCCACTTTCTTTGTATCTCTCTATTTTGTGTGTTGAGGTGCCCTCAAGCTATCTAATGCAGTTACAATTAGTAGGATCTCTACTTGGTCTTTGACTAGCAGGAACAGTTGTTTAATTAGCAATTGTTTTCTTACTGATGATTGCCTAATCTTCTTAACACCAACCAAGGACACAATATAGGCATTGCAACAAACATTACATTTTTATTATCTAGCTGTTGAATAAAAAGTTAATTTTTGTAAATCTAAGTGAATGTTTAGCTGTAAGACCTCATAGACTCTACAAATGCAATTCATATGGATTCTTTCATTCCAGATCAATGATGGCATTCTCAACTATTTAAGAGTTACTTTTTCATAGGATATGTCCAAAACATCTTTTTTCCAATTTTTGGTGAACAAAATTAAATCTTAATTGACGAGTTAGTAATGGAAATTATTAAGCAATGTTGGGAAGTTGACTCTTTTCCAGTGCATTCTGACATCTATGCCTATCTACATTATGTTGTTGTTTAAGGCTCCATTTATCCTATCTTTTTCTAATCAGCAAGGGAAAATGATTTTATTGATGGCCAACTAGAATCTAGAAGCTACATTCTGCATCAAAGAAAATGTCCAAATCTAATCTAAACCCAACAATGAAAAGTTATTAGCAAGAAACACAGATGTAGGATTTAGGCACTAGAGATTAAAATATAATGCCACCTGACCTAATCAGCTTGAAAGCCAAAATAGCCAGAAATTGAAAGAAAGTGAATTTTTGTAAAGAATTAATAGATTTGTTGTTAAAGATGGGATTATTCCTTGCAAATGAGGTAGAGCATAGTGCAGCATTGACAATTACTCCCAAGCCTTTTGAAGATCCCTTGATAATGAAATGAAAGTTTTTCGTATGAAAAAAAGCTTAATTCTATCCATGGAGTTAAATTCACCTCCTCACCATGCATACATAGCTTGCTAAAGTTGCACTATCAGATTCAATCTCAAAAAGTTATATTTAATTTGGGTGTTATGGTTCCTAAAACATGAAGGGTATACACTTAAAGAAAAAAGGTATCTTAATGTTGCCTAAAGGCATTGGGGGATTAGGTTCGAAAGATATGTGCATGTTCAACAATATTTTCTTGGTAAAAATTTCTAGTGAATTTTTCTGGCAATCCAAATAATTTTTTCTACTGTGTGCATATGGCCAAATATAGCTTTTCTCACTCCATATAGGAAGTAAAGGCTAGGTAATGCCTTCTTAATTTAGCTTGGCCTATCATATGGCCGACCTTTTTTGACACATTGTTGTTAGGAAATTAACAATAATAAATTTATGAGTTTGGGAACATAATTAGATTAATGCAGATTTTTTCCTTAATCAATTAAGTGCTTCTAATCTGGCTTCTAGTATGCATTCACAATTAAGGATTTCTGATCTTTCACTTAATGCACAATCTAGTTAGAATGTTCCACTTATATTTCCCCACTTTGTTGTCCAAAAGATTTTATTTCTTCCTTTTCCATCTCATGAGAAAGGTGATGATATTATCTAATAGGGGTGATCATTAATCATGGAAATATTCTACTAACCAAAGAAATTTGTTGGAAATTATTAAGAAATCTGTTCATTTGCTTCACTCAGAGAACCAGGCTATGAATAATTTATATGAAGTTGCTTTTTATGGACTTATGAGACGGATATGAGGTTTCAATATTCTACACTAGTTCCAAGCATTTCTATGGAAGTGTTTAATGAATGCTCTCTCCACTACTAGCCATCTTTCTAAACACGGAGGCTTTATGAGCTACACTTATGCTCTGTTTTCACTCCATTGAATCAACACTAAACTTGTTTTGGAAATGTCTAGGATAATCTAGTGTGGGTGTGTGAATTCATTATCCAAAGGTTTCAGTTCTATTGAGGAGTGGTTATTTTATTTTTTTGCTTCTTAAGCTAAATTGGTTGTCATTCCTAGTCTCCATCTTGTAGGTTATATATATATATATATGGTTAGGGAGAAGTGGAGGTAAAATAATTTTTCATGTTTGCCGATATCGTCCTAAAACTCATTGTCTTGCCAAAGTAGTCATAAAACTATGAAATCATTAGTTCTGTTAGTCTTAATATACATGTCTTGCTATGTTGCATACAAAAAAGCTGAGGTGGCACATAACAATTGTTAAATGTTGACTTATAACCATCTTTTCTATTTTGAGGGTAAGTTTGCAATTACACATATAGTTCAAGAACCCAACCCACAATAATGAAACCCTAAGCTCCTAGCAAAGAAAAAAGAAAACTACACCTCTGATCCCTGATTCCTCGCTCTTTGCCCCTTAAAACCCTAACCTCTAACCTCTACTACTGCACCCCTTCCCAGCCTAAGCTCCAATCCGTCATTGATGTCTTGCTTGGCCAGAGGCTACTATTCCCAAGCATCGCTAACAACCAGTAACACCAAATCGAATGATAGGAGCTTTGATTCACTATCTCCACAACGTTCAAGCCACTGATGTCACCGGCCTTCATTCATCTGGAATAATTTGCATGCCCACCAATCCCCACCATCCATGGCGTGCCAACCAATCCCAAATTGTGCGTTTCGGTTTCAATCCTTAGTTCTTGTTGACCTTTTACACTCTTAATCCTTAATTCCCAAAGCTTACACCTTCTCACCGACAGACAAAGAACTTGAGGTCAATGATGATGAAGACATGGGGGGAGGAGATGGGGGTGAGGCTAAAGGGACCCGATCGGTAAACGGGCGGTGGCGAGTGGATCTGATCGTAGAGAAGAAGCCTAAGGAAAAAAATAAAATTTTTGAAATAATACATTTTAAATACAAAAATAACATATGAGCTCGGAGTAAATTGTATAAATTGTACCGGTCATTACTTCTATATATATATATATATATGTATGTATGTATGTATGTATGTAGGTAGGTAGGTAGGTACGTTATCTCCATGTTATGTATGGATTTTGTGAAAAAGAATTACAAATAAATATTTCAACATTTTTAATTTTTTTTGGTTAATTATTAAAAAAAGATATGTGTAAAGTTTAAAATTGTGTAAATTTTAATTGTGTAAATTTTTAAAATAATGCATTTTGTAAATGTGTAAATTTTGGGTTGGGTCCTTGAACGATATGTCATATTACACAATTTCCCTTAGAATAGAAAAAGTAGTCCAAAGTTAACATTTAACGTCCGTTATATGCCACCTCAACTGTTCCGTTTTCCATGTAGCGAGACATCCAATTAGGGCTAACAAAGCTAACAATTTTATAGTTTTAAGACTACTTTAGCAAGTCGATGAGTTTTAGGACTATGCTGACAAAACATGAAAAGTTTTAGAATTGACTACTATTTTATCCCTGGAGAAATGTGTGTTTTTTTGAACATTTATCTTCTCACTCAATTAATCATAGCTAGAAGGGATGTTCTCTTTCGACAGCTTGCCATAACCAATGACTACCTATCATGTTATGCTAGATTTATGTCTAATCCTACCCATCCCCTCTATTAGTCCTAGGGTGCTAAGTAGTTTCACACTCCTCCCGTCAATCCTGAAATCTTTGTTGTTGATGGGGCTTGGTGATGATCCTCATGTGTTGGTTTCATTGCTTGCTTTTGGATGGGATCTAATGACCCAACATGGATTTAGGAAAGGCGTCTTTGGGAGCAATACTGTTCTACCTTGGAAGCTGAAATGATTGCAATATCTAGTGTAGTTCAAGCCACTGTTAAATGCTCAATCTCTTTTGTTGCTATATTAACTGACTACTTGTATATTCTGGCTACTCCACAAGGTGATCATCACTATAATTTATATTTCGTAAGTTTGGCTTATCAAACTGTCTAAGATATGAAGAAGTTATTGGATTGTGCCTGAGTAGCCGTTCATGCCTCAGTAGCGTATTCCTTCAACTCATAATTTGGTTTCTAACACTTAATCTACTATGAGTACCAAACTTACAATTGTTTTTTTATTTACCTGAATCTAGAATTTACTTTTTTAAAAGATTAAAATTACTTTAGAAGACTCAAAATCCTTTGGAAGTAAGATTATAGGATAGTAATATTTTGAAAAATAATAATCCAGAATTTTTAAAGTATAAAACTAAGTATCAATTGTATTGTTTTTAGGATAGTTTTTTGAATTATTAGTTTTTAGTAGATATTCATCATCCAAAATTTTTTGAAAGTAACTTTCCTAGAAGTTTTTTTTACCATTGATACTTAATTGTTTTCACGTTTAAAAAAATATGGTGCATTGCGTTCTGTTATTTTCCTATAATTTTAATTGCCAGTAACTTTTAGAATTCTTTAACGAAAACTACCTTTAAGGCTTCTCCATTTTCCTTAAATTGTCTTTTAAATTTACATCAGTAATTTTTACAAGTTTCAAAGACCAAAAAGGAAATCAACATGACACTACAAAAGAAACCCCTTTTACCAACGGCCAATTTTCCAACGGCTTTGCCATTGGAAATTTCGAACGCGCTAAACTGTTGGAAATTGCAAAAAAAATTGATTCTTCTAAAAAAAACATCTCCAACTGCTTGGCCGTTGGAAGTGTTGAAAAATTTCCAACGGGCACTTTTCCAACGGTTTAGGCTGTTGGAAAGTAGTAAGTAAAATTATGAATCTCAATATTTATTGTTTCCAACGGCCTAGGCCATTGGTAACTTTTTTATTTTTCCAATTGCATAGGCTGTTGGAAAGTTTTTTAATATTTTTCCAACTGCCTAGGCATTGGAAACTAGGCCGTTGGAAACTATGTAATATTTTTCCAATTGCATAGGCTGTTGGAAAGTTTTTTAATATTTTTCCAACTGCCTAGGCATTGGAAACTATGTAATATTTTTTCAATTGCCTGGGCCGTTGGAAACTATTTTTATTTTCCAATTGCCTAGGCCGTTGGAAAATCTTTTATTTGGAAACTATTTTATTTTTCCAACTGCTTAGGCCATTGGAAAATTTTTTTATTTTTCTAACTGCCTAGGCCATTGGAAACTATTTTTATTTTCCAACTGCCTAGGCCGTTGGAAATTTTTTTGTTTGGAAACTATTTTATTTTTCCAACTGCCTAGGCCGTTGGAAAATTTTTTTATTTTTCCAATTGCCTAGGCCGTTGGAAACTATGTAAGTTAAAATGTTTTTATTTTTCCAACTGTCGAGGCCGTTGGAAATATTTTGATATATTAGATACACACACATTTATATATATGCATATTTATATTGCATTGAAATTGATATTTATATATATTTATATAATATATCATAATATTTATTTATCATAATACATATATATTAATACGTATATATATCTTTGCACATTATTTTTATATTTATACATAGTATATTTTAAACATATTATAATACATATCATATTTTACACATATCATAATAACACATACATATTATACTACAATGTTTCATATATTATAATGTATGTAACATATATATTAATGTATATATAAATATTATAATGTTTCATATATATAATGTATATAACATATATATTATACTATAATATAACTTAACCCATATATATTATAACCCAGCCCAAATATTAAAGCACAGCTCATAGAATTGATAATTATATTTATAAATATTTTTTCGGATAAATATAAGAGATAATTAAATCATAATTGTCACATGTGATTTTATTGATAATAATAATAATAATAATAATAATAATAATAATAATACTTATGAACATATTACTACGTATATATATCATATGTTAAAATGTATCATAATATATTAGTATAATACATAATTTATCGTAATATATCATATATAAATATTAATAAATCAAATAATAATTATAGTCATACATTAATTATAAATAAAAATAATAATTATATATATATATATATATATATATATATATATATATATATATATATTATATTGATATTGATACTTATCATATGTATTTATGTCATATGTATATATGTCATAGACAAACATATTAATGTTTTGTTAATAATAATTATTATTATTATTTTTATTATTATAAAAATATAATAATAACTATATCACTATATAACCCAACTTATTAGGCCCACGGATACCGTGCGCATATGTTCATTTGCACATAGGCAAGTAAATGACACATTTACCCCTAGTTATTGTATCTAATTACTGCCATATCCCACAGGTCAGTTCGTGAGATCTGAGAGTTCCAGAACCTTCGTCCTCTCCGATCTCCATGCTCGACGCCGACGGCAGCCCGTGACAATGCTCGAGTCAATGAATATCTGAGAGAGCAGCCAGGGGCGCGGCGTTGCCAGGGTGAGGCCAAGCGCAGCGAGCGGTCAGGCTAGGAGACACTTATATTCGAACGTTTTTGAAGTTTTTTACACTATGATTTCGGATGGAAGTGCGGGTTTTGTTGTTGTTGGAGACGGCGAGCCTTTGGATATTGAGTCGTTGATTTCTTTTTCTGATGAGGATGTCGCTGATTGGTTCTGTAGTTATGGCGGTGACGGCAATGGCGGCGAAGGTGATGTCTGTGCTAACGGAGTTGGCGAGCATACAGGTTTTTTTACTTGTTGTATTTAAGTATCCAGCATTCCTTGTGGACATTTTTTCATATTGTTTTAGACAATTTATGGTGCAGTATCTGGACATGTTTCGTCTGGTTGTGATGGATGTCAGTCTATGAGTGTGGAAGTTGATTCAGGTATTATTTGGTTGCTTGTGTAGATTTTGTTCGTACATTTTGGTTGTAATGCTTAGACGTTTTGGGAATAATGCTTTGACACTCTTTGCTGTAGGATGTGGACATCTTTTGTCTGGGAGTGAAGGACTTCGATCTACAAGTGTTGAAGTAGACTCAGGTTGTGATATTGGTTTTTTACTAGACACTTTATGTATACTGTTTGGACACATTTGGACTTATTTTTAGACACTTATCTGTGCAGGTAGTGGACGGTTCTATGAAATTGAATCGGGTAGGATTTTGGGTTTTTTTGAAGATTTCCTGTTTGTCTCATATGTGTTTTGTGTATTTCATGGTTTGTTTTTGTTTTCTATGTCAGTTAGTGCAGGTGGTGATGTGACATTATCTGTTGGCTCTGATTCGGTAAATTCTGCTGATGATGTTAGCTGGGTTGGAGCAACCTTTGATTCTGTAGATGAGGCTGAGTTTTTTTTTAAAGAGTATGCTATTTCCAGAGGTTATAGCATACGTTGTGCAAGGAGTAGATATAGGGGTGGTAGAAAGGATGGGGCACTTTACCACAAGGAGTTCCTCTGTTCCTATGCTGGTTTAAAGTCTGATAGTGTTAAGAAAGAGGCTGCTGAACGTCGTAGAGTTGACAAGCATAGTAATTGTCGTGCGGTGATACGTGTTAAGTTGAGTGATGATGGATTGTGGGTATGTCATGCTCATTTAGGACAGCATAATCATTCATTTGTTGCTGTTAGGCAGCGATATTTGTTGCGGTCAGCTAAGTTTTTGAATAAAGATATTTTCGCAGCTGTTGCAGATTTGATGGGGAATGGGATTAGACCTGCAGATGCTATTAGGGTTATATCAAATGAAGTCGGTGGGCTTGAGTCACTTAGCTTGACTAAACGAATGTTTTACAATTACTTATCTGCTGAGCGTGCATCTGAATTGGATATTGGGGATGCTTCGCTGCTGCTTGATACTTTTAAGCGTAGGGCATCAGAAGATGTTGATTTCTTCTATGAGGTGCTAGTTGATAGTGAAAACAGATTAAGTAGTTTTATTTGGATTGATGAAGTGATGAAGGCTGATTATACAACATTTGGTGACGTCGTTGTGTTTGATACTACATTTCGAACCAATCGGTACAATATGTTTTATGCTCCGTTTATTGGATTAAACAATCACAAGCAGAATGTTGTTTTTGCTGTTGCTTTTCTTGTGGGTCAGAAGAGGGAGCACTTTGTTTGGTGTTTTGAGTGTTTTAACAGGGGCATGGGTGGAAAGCTTCCTCAGACAATTATGACAGATCAGGATGGTGCAATTGGATCTGCAGTTGACCATGTTTTCTATGGTGTTCAGCACAGATTATGTCTGTGGCATATTTGTGAGAATGCCAAGAAGAACATCAAGGGCTTGATGTGCATTGAAAGTTTTTCCAAAATGTTTTATAGATGTTTGTATCATTGTGCTACTGCTAGTGAGTTTTATGATGCATGGTCAAAGATGCTTGGGAGTTTCAACTGTTGTAATGTGGGATGGTTGAAGAACTTGTATGCGGCAAGGTTTAAGTGGTGCCCAGCACTATGTAAGCACGTTTTCTCTGCAGGTAATTTCACTGTGTAATTTGTGCATGATTAATGGAGATTTTGAATATAATGCTTAGGCAATTTGTTTGATATTAACAGACACTTTGTGTACGTTTTGACTGCAGGGATTCGATCAGCACAACGTAGTGAAAGCACAAATAGTGTTCTGACATCGCTTGCAAATAAGCAAATGGGTTTGTTTGCTATTTTCACTGCTGTTGAGAACATGTTGAAAGACTGGAGAAATAGAGCACTTGAAGAAGATTTTCAAAATATTGGAGTGGTGAATGTGAGTGCTGAACATTCAAAGATATTGGTTGATGCTTCTAAGGTATACACTCGTACTATCTTGAAAGAGTTTGAAAAGGAATTATTTGTTGGTGTTTTTGCTGAGTCAAAGGCTGTTTCTGAGGTTGGTGGTGTCATTGAATATGAGGTTTTGGTTGGGAATCAAGATTGGAGGAAATTTAATGTTAAGTATGATGCTGCTTCATTGTCTGTGTCTTGTTCATGTATGTTGTTTGAGGAGAGCGGCTTGCTTTGTTGCCATTCATTGCGTGTGTTGAATGTGAATAATGTGCATGAAATTCCTAAGCAGTATATACTTCACCGTTGGACCAAGGAAGCAAGGATTGTTGTGGATCAGGATAGGAAATATTTGTGTGGTGATGCATTTTCTACAATTGCTTGGCGTACTAACATGATGAGGGGCTTTTTATCATTGGTGATTGAGTGTCAAAAAGATCAGGAATGTAGGTATGTGTGTGAGCAAGGACTGCTGTCAATGCAGAAGCATATTTTGAAGATGAAGGCTGGAACTGCCAGTGCCAGCAAAGAGTGTCAGACAATTAGCAGTGCTGGGTCTTGTTGTGAAGTGGATGTTTTGAATCCTGTGTTTGTGACATCTAATATATTTGGATCAAAGCGGAAGAAGAGTGGAGTGGATTTCAACCATGGCCGTGGATGCAGGGGCAGGGGCAGGGGCAGGGGCAGTGGTAAGGGCAGTGGTAGGGGCAGGGGTGGTCCAGTATAATGTTCTATAGGAATAGTCAAAGTGTCTATAAACCATTGTTGAAATGTCTACAGAGTTAAATTCACAGTTACAGCTGAAGTTTATTGAAATGTCTACAGGTTATTTGTTCATAGAACTGCTGTCAATGTAGTGTGATAGTGGAATTTTGTAGAGAATTAAGTGGCTATGGGAATGATAAGGACTATGGTTTCTACAATATCAATTAATTCTTTTTATTTACAATACTAGTTCTTAATTTACAATGTGTGTAGAATAATACATATTTCAAATAAAATAAAATATATTTCAAAGACAATATAATATTTATATGTTTGGAGCTGTCCTTTGTAAGAACTTGCAAAATAGTTTTGCTTCGCATCTCCACATGCAAGGCTTATAGCAAATTGGGCTTGATATGTACGCTCCTGTGTCAGGGAGATTTGGCCTATCATGTGGTGATTGACAATCTTTAAGATTGTGTCCGATGGCAACAAGCCTTTTGTTAAGCGCCCATAAGCGAGTAAATGTTTGTCGTACAAGCCTTCGACATTCAGCAATCTTCCATGGCCTTTGCCTTCCATTTCGTCCCTCGATGATAAGAGACAATAATTCCATTGCTTTGGTATTTTCATGTTCCTGAAATGGTGATATGATTACTATTATTCCATACAAGTATTGGGCCTTACTATTGCCCTTTTCGGCTGCTCTTTTGAGGAGTTTGAGCCCTTCGATTTCATTTGCAGTTATAAAATATTGAGCGATACCTTCTTCTGTCAAGGCATCTGTATTTTCAACTTCCATGCACCGTTGGTGGATATAACACTCTTTTGGGCGAAATGGTCTGAAAGATAAATCATTTATGTTCAACCTTTGGTACACCAACTTATCATCTGCAGCCTTGTGAAAGACCTTGCAAGATTGTGCAGCGTTGCTAAGGTCATTGATGGATGAAGCGCCAACAGTTGAGAGTATCTCAGTAAGCATATCATGTGGTAATGATTGAATTGTTTTTTGGAGGGTATGCTTGGAGATTTTCTTGCTCGGTTTCAAGTTGTCCATTTTTCAAACAAGTGTGTAGGATGAAAAGGTGTTGAAAAGGTGTTGAAAACTTGTGGTTATGATTGTACATTTTATAGGTGATGAACAGGTGTTTGGTCGGTTATATTCTGTATTACGAAGAGACGTCAGACTGTTTCGTTTTGCGAACATATGTGCCGCTTCAGTCCTTGGGCGCCTTTTCGTATAATTAAGGATTATACAATTATGTTTTTAATACGACTAAGAATTCATGTACTCAACCAAACGTATAATTAAGGATTAGATATTTAATTGATTACGTTTTTATCGAGTAATAATTTATGTAGTGATCCAAGATTATATTGTTATGTTTTTAATACGACTAAAAATTTATGCACTCAACCAAGTTATATATTATGAGTGTTTAAACACTTTAATTACTGTTAGTACACAATTTGTTAATCTATAGAAGACACTTTTGCAAAATTCGTACTGTATATAAAGCAACTGTTTCAGACACTAACAGTATCAAACAATACGATTAACAACTACTTTGTCCTATAAGAAGACATATCACAAGCTATGAAACTACTTCCTAGACATATAAGAAGACAACTATTTTGTGCATGCTAGCAATCTGACCTGTAAGCAACTATTTTGTGCATGTTAACTACATGTTATCTGTAAGTCAAGTTAAGCAGCTTTTGCATTTTGTAGTCTATTTGCATTTGTTAAAACAGTATCTTTCACCTGGTTGTTCGGATGCAACATTAAAGTAGTTGCAATTTGCATTCTGTACTTATTCATGATTTCTTTCTGCAAAGTCAAAAACAATAAGTGTATAAGTAGTAATTTGATAGTGCATGAAGAAGACATTATAGATGTTATAGTTGTTACCGGTCCCAGGTCAGAAACAAACGGTTGGCCGTGATATAATTCCATATGTTTCATTGCAAAAATGGCACAGTCTTTTGCATTCCTCATGTACTGCCTGTAGGTCTTTTTCCACAGCAAAGAAACAAATGTGGGTTGGTATCTTCCAATTTCAGATGCAAGGGGATGTTCCCAGGAGTCAAGCCATTTGCTGATGATTTGTCTCTGTTAAAAGTAAACAGTGTTATGTTTTCATAAGACACTTCGAATCGAAATGATAGACACTTTGAATTGAAATAATATACACTTTGAATTGAAATAATAGACATTTTCAATAAAAAGAATAGACACTTTGGATAAGACACTTTGAATTGAAAAATTACACTTTGAATTAAAATAATAGACACTTTGTATTGAAATAATGGACACTTTGTATTTAAATAATGGACACTTTGAATTGAAATAATAGACACTTTGAATGATTACCAGAAGAAAGGGAAACTGTTCATATTTTGCCATCTGCTCATCCCTGTTGTCCATGACCTCTATCTTCTTGCTTTCAGTGTTAATGCAGAACACGCTGAAGTGGACATCTTTAGGACATATGAAGAATAGCTGTTTCATAAAAACTTATTTTAGGGGCTGGGACACCATGAATAATTGTGTAGTACATGTGCAACCATGCAACAAGTTTTTCATAATAAGAGTGCACTTACAAGTTTGCAAGCATGCAACATTTCTTTCGTGATGTGGTTGTATTGGAGCCACAAGTTAAGCATTTGGCATATGCTGTTCTCCTTATTAGCATTCTTCTTGACAACTTCAAGATCAAACTTATTGTTGACAATTATGTGGAAAATGCAGGCCTGTAACAAAGATTATTAAATAGATGTTAGACTTAAACAGAGTGAATTTTTAAGATGTTACAGACAGAGTTTTACTTACAGATGCATGGCTGGGGAGGAAGCAACGTTCTGGAAACTCTTTGTTCAACTCTTTTTGATTCAAAGTATAAGCATAGGCGGTTATTATAGAGTCAAATACCAATTTTTCAGGTCTTAAACTGTGGAATTCATTCCTAAAGTTGAAGACATCTGGTGTGAATTTTGACAGCAGCTCACTGCAATTGAAATATAAGCAGTAGACAGTTCTCAGTAAATTTGCAGTAATTGAAATAAATGATCATTGGCTAATAAATTTTTTTTGCTGCGACACTTACTTGACTGATTCTTTCATGCTCCATGCATAGTCTACAACAATAGACTCTGTGCTTGTGAGGTATAAAGGGAGTGTTTTCTTGAACCGTTGGAGATATGGGGATTTCAAGAAAATTGATTTCTTCTTTGCTCTAGCTGGCCTATCAGCTTTCTCCTGACTTCCATCTATTCCCAAATTGAAAGAAGGTCCAGTTTCTAGATCAAAGTCTAGAACTGTTGGTATTGGACCTTCATCATCTGGCAAGTCAAGCACAAATGGTTGAGCAAGGTCTTCAAGCTCCTGATCATTATCATTTTGCTCATCAGGTGTGCAATAGACATTTTTAGATTGCAGTGCAATCTGTGCCAGCCTTGCTTTCTCCATTGCATCCATCACTTGCTCAACTTGGAGAATGAATTTCTCATCCCATGGGCTGCTTTCAGCAGTGCCAGGATTGAGCTCATGCGACCTCTGTATCAGCTTTGCAAGTGGAGTTGTAACAAGAGGGAACAGCTCACAGACTCTTGCAATTTCGTCTTCCACTCTTTTCATTGCAAGAGCTGCCTCTTGAACCTTATTATTTAACTGCTTCATTCTTGCTGTGAATGAGTTGTCAGAGTCAGCAGGCTGTTGTTGCTCCTTGCTTTCAGAGTCAGCAGGCTGTTGTTGCTCCTTGCTTTCAGGCTTACCTTCTGCTGGTTGCTCTTTGCTTTGAGGCTCTTCAGGCTGTTTTTCTTGAGTTTCTGCAGCAGTCTGGTCAGCCTTCTTCTCTGGCTGCTCAGGGTGATCAGACTTATTTGGTACTTTTGGAGCATCAGCTTTTGGAGTATCAGCAGAAGGAAGATTGGCTGATAGTATTTGTCCTCTGCCAAATCCACCTTGACTTCTCTCTTCATTTAATCTTCTGAGGACAATATCATTTGTCCAACCTGTGATTGATGGGAAAACTCTAGTGACAAGAGTTTTCCCCCTGAACATTACCCGATCGAGATAAAACATCTGCACATTTAAGACCAGTTAGTATGAAAGTTGTTGACAAATAAACATGACACATTTACCTGTAGGAAGTAGAGGCATGCACCAATGCATTGGTTGTTGACAGGGTCTTCTTTGTACTTGCTAATTTGCGTAGCAAGTGTGTTCAAGGTGTAGGCACAGAAGTTCAGCTGATGGCATGTAGAAAGATCCTTCAATGCTTTATGAACCCTCCAATTGCAGCTGGATCTATTGGATGGTACAAGCAGCTTTGTGACTATGTATATGACAAAGTGAAGCTTGAAATCTTGATCTGCCTTTGATGAGTTAATCACTATGCTTGAAACTTGACTTGTCAATGGTCCATTTTCCTTCCCATGCTGCATTCTCCACTGTCGAAGTTCCGGGTCATTTGCACGAGAATAAGGGTGTTCATCAACCACCCTTGGACCAATGGGAATCCCTAACACATTATGCACATCTTCAGCCGTTATCTTGATGGTTGAATGTTTGGATATGCGCAAGGTTGTGTCATCCAGGTTAAAATGTTCCACTAGCCACTGTACTAGGTTTGGGAAAAGCCTGGTGCATGTTATGTTGAACAGCGATCCAAATCCAAGCTCTTTGATTGCATTAACATGCTCTGTGCTAGTGGAGAGTAAATCCATTGTCTGCCTAAGCTGTCCAGGGTTGCACCGTGTTCTATACATTATGCTGCAATGAAATGTTACGTTTCAGTAGTTAAAAAATTTTAATACAGTAATGATAGACATTTGTTAGTGAGGCAATGGACATATTACGTATAACAAGTAGACACATTGTTGAGAAACAGTAGACACTTTCTCAGAAAAGAAATGAACCAGTAGACACTTTTCCAGAAAGAGTTCACAGATAACCAATAGACATTTGATAGAGTTCCAACAGACATATTATGTATAACAAGTAGACACATTTTCCAGTAAGGGAATGAACCAGTGGACAATTTTTTCGAAAATAAATGACCAGGAAAGTAATGTAATATGAGACACTTTTCAAGTAAACACTTGATAGATAAATAATAGACAGATTATTGAGAAACAGTAGACACTTTTTGAGAAAAGAAATGAACCAGTAGACACTTTTCTACAATGAGTTCAGAGAGAACCAATAGACATTTGATAAAGTGCCAACAGACATATTATGTATAACAAGTAGACACATTTTCCAGTAAGGGAATGAACCAGTGGACAATTTTTTTGAAAATAAATGACCAGAAAAGTAATGTAATATGAGACACTTTTCAAGTAAACACTTGATAGATAAATAATAGACAGATTATTAAGAAACAGTAGACACTTTTTGAGAAAAGAAATGAACCAGTAGACACTTTTCTACAATGAGTTCACAGAGAACCAATAGACATTTGATAAAGTGCCAACAGACATATTATGTATAACAAGTAGACACATTTTCCAGTAAGGGAATGAACCAGTTCACAAATTTGCAGTAAATAATTGACCAAAAAAATTATGAAATAGAATATACACTTAATAGATAAATAATGGACAGATTATTGAGAACTAATGTACACACTTTTCCAGAAAAGAAATCAATCAGTAAAGAAATAACCAGTATACAGAGTATACACAGAATCAATAGACAGAGTATACAGAAGCAGTACACACTTTTTGCATTAAAAAAATAAGCATAATGTGAAAATGCATTGTGAATAGTATATACCGCTTTGAGGTTGAAGGGCTGGCATTCTGTTTGCCTTCTTTTCTTACTGGGGGGTTAGGTTTCTTTGCAGGGCTTGGCTCTTCCTTTTGTGCTTTCTTTGCTGGGGGGTTAGGTTTCTTTGCAGAGCCTGTGTGATGCTGTTTCTTATGCTTTGCGGCATCATTCTGCTTAGATTGAGGTGCTTGTGCAGTGTCTTGTCTTCTTCTGTAAATGATAGGCTTTGCTGGACTTGGCTTTTCTCGAGTTGATGTCTGTTGCCTCGTGTTTTGTCTGTGTGAACAACCAAAAAGAAAATGTTTTCATGCGCTACATAATGTGTCTACTACAAGAAACAAAAGTGTCTATATGAAACTTTATGACATGAAGGGTAGTATTCAAATACAAATAGACATAAACATAAGGGATAAGATGCACATTAGACTTTTCATGTTAAAAGAAAACAAAGTAGGTAACTTAACTGAGATTAAAATTGGACAATGAAGAGGTTTACCATGTCTGTTATGTTTGAAAACACTGTTCCGAGTATCAAAAAAAATATACTGTCCGAATTTGTTACTGAAAGCAAAAGCAACATAACTGAAGTTTCAGAAAGCCTCCTGTGCTGTATCACGCTTAACCAATAAACCACAATATCAGTAGCTCTAATGTGTTGCTCCAAACTATGCCGGTATCATTGCTCATATACAAACAAACAGCAAAGATGTAATGAGTTCTGACAAGCTAGTAATTCATCCTCCAATATTGCAACACATGCAACTGTGTTCAGTAGTTTTGTAAACTGATTTCAGTATATGCATGAAAAGTGTGTGCACTAGCTACACAACGTGTCTACATCAATAAGTAATAGTGTCTATTATGCGCTACATAATGTGTATACTACAAGAAGCCATAGTGTCTATATGATAGAAGAGTATATTTAGGTTGCTTACGAAGGGGAGTTTCGAATCTTGTTCAAGAACGGTGGCGGTTTAACGGTGAGTTTTATTTTTTGTCTGCACAGAGAACAAGAATACTCAGAAGAAATCTCAGATTGTACAGTAATATTTGTGTTTTACCTCTTTTGTTTTGGTTTAGTTTCAGAAGCATGTGTTGGATGTTGTTTTTGCTTGCTTGTCACCGGTTTCTCTTGATCTCGCCTGAAATTGTCAGATTATAGGTTAGGTTTTGATTAAGTAAAATTGTCAGAAATGAATCGATAATGAGGTTCGAAGAGGAAACGTAGAGAAGTAGAAAAGGCTATCCGGTGCGTGGCCGGCGTTCCGATGTGTTGCCGGAACTGAAAACGTACAATAAAAAGCTAGAGAACGCCGGCGAGTTGCCGGAACTGAAAACGTACAATAAAAAGCTAGAGGACGGCGGTGAAATGTCCGAAGGTCTACCTTTCTTGCTGTTTCTCGGTGAAATCGCAGTAGTAGTCGTCTTCTGTAGCGGGAAGCGCGACGAGCTTTGGATTATCAGCCATGGCGGTTTTCAATTGTGGAGGAGAGAAGTGAACAGTTGCATGAGACGAGTTACGGGAAGCGTGCAATTTGAATTCGCAGAGTTTTGCGAAACAATTTTAAAGCGTGGGTAAAATTGTAATTTCAGTTTTGAAGTAGGCCGGGTCGTGGGCTTGGGCGGCAGTGAATAGTATTGGGCTCCTATGTCTAATTAGACCTATGTCTATAATATAATATCTGACTTATTAGACCCAAATTGCCCAAAACTAACCTAGCTATATATACATACATTATCCCTCTTCCTCACCCTCACCCACTCACCTCCTCTGCTCTCTTCTTCGTCTCAGACTCTTCTTCGCCTCTCTACTTTCCCTGCTCTCTCCCTCTCCCTCTGCTCTCTTCGCTCTCGCCCACCGTCTGCTTCTCTGCTCTCCTCGTCTGCGCTCTCGACCTGCTTGCCTCTCTCTCTCTCTTGTCGCTGCGCTCCGTCTGCTCTCCGTCTCGGCCACCGTCTGCTTGCCTCTCTCTCTCTCTTGTCACTGCGCTTTGTTTGCTCTCTGTCTCGGCCATCGTCTACTTGCCTCTCTCTCTCTCGTTGCTGCGCTCTATCTGTTCTCCGTCTCAGCCGCCGTCTGCTCGCCTGTCATCACCCAGATCCGTTCTCCTCTCCTCGCCCAGATCCGTTCTCATTTCTGCTCGCCGATCCTCTCTGCTCGTCTCTCCTCGCCTAGATCCGTTCTCCTCTCCGCTTGCCGGTCCTCTCTGCTCGCCATCCACCTTGGCTCCTCTCTACTCGCCATCCATCTGCCGTTTCAAGTTTTGTTCTTTCTCTTTTAAATTTTGGGGATCTCGTTATATTTTGTGCTTTTGTTGTATTTGTTGTGTTTTATTTTATGTTAGTACATATTTGTTTTCAGTATAATTTTTCTTATTTTATGCTGATTACGTAATTTTTCTGATTTTGTTATTTCTGTAATTTTATGTATTTTTTATAATTTTGTGGTTTTTTTCCTTCTCGTTTTTCTGTTGTGTAATATAAGATATAATTTGTTCATTTTTTTGTCATCTTATAAAATATAATTTAGGACTATATAAAATATATGTTATATATATATATAAATACCCCCTCCGTCCCAAAATCTTTGCTCCATTTGTTTTCAGCAATTAATCTAGGATTTTTTATTTTCAACATGTTAATATATAAATGAAAAATTTTTGCATACAAATGATAAATCAAAATATGTAGTTTCTAAATATATATTTTTTAATTTTTTCTAACAAACAATAATATGAAAAAAATCAAGTCAAAATACAACCAAAAATTAAATGGAGCAAAGATTTCGGGACGGAGGGAGTATTTTTTTTTTATTTTCATATAACAAGTTTCCAACGGCTGAAGCAGTTGGAAATATCTGTAATTTTCCAACTGCCTAATTAGCTTGCCAGTTGGAATGTGAAAAAAAAATTAATTACAGCCGTTGGAAATTTCCAACGGCTAACTGTTGAAATTTCCCATGGCTCTCGTCTAAGCAGTTGGAATTAGCACTTCCAATGCATTGATTACCAACGGCTTGGTTTCCAGTGGCTTCGTGTTGGAAACTTGAAATTTTCCAACCGCAAGCCGTTGGAAATGGCCGTTGGAAAAAGCTTTTTTTTAATAGTGTGAAGTCGGTCAATGGTGAGGCAAGCGAGACCCGTTGAAGCATAAATTGGGAATGACTTTTCCAACGCAAACAATAAAGCGTGGAAAATTCAAAAAAGTAGAGGGCAGTCGTTGCGTTTCCACAAAAATATCTGTCACTTGTGTTCTTCGTCCAGATGAAAGATTCTTATTTTATTTCTTAACTTTAGTAACTAATTTAACATTTCCCCACCTAAAGAAATAAACCAAGGTTAAATAAGTAAAAATAAAAATTTATTTAATGTTCAATATTTAACTAAATAATTACAAGTAACTTTTAACTTAACTTTAAAGCAAATTATTAAATTTTTCTAATTTTCATACTAAAATAATCCAGTAATACCTATATATTTGTTTAACATTTCGATTTTTAATAAGAAAAGACTTTAAACTTTTTATAAAATTTTAAAATAAGTTTTGAAATGACATTATTTTGAGGAAATTAATTAATTTTATTTTCCTGATTAAAAAAGAAGCATTTAAATTAAAATAACTAAAGTGCAGTCTTGTTTTTTAGGGTGGATGGCCTAAAAATACTTTAAATTATTTTTTTCAGTAGAATAATTCCAAATAAAAAATATGTTTAATTTTGTTTATTAAACACATGTACTCTAGCGGCATTAATGCTTATTATCTATTTGTGATAATATTTTTCTTTGACTTATAACTCCTAATTATTTAATCAATCTTTGAAGTGCCAGAGAATCTCAAAATAAATTAGAGTTACCTATAAACAAATAGAATGTGAAATGGATGATAATTTTTTTAAATCTATAACTCTTAATTATTTAATCAATCTTCATGTGCATGTACATTGTGTACGTTTGAAAGAACACCTTTTTGCGTGATTCTTGGTTCGGTTTTTATTTTTGAACAACAAAGAAATTTTATTAAAAAAAGAAAGATTTATAACAGATAATTCCATCCAAAAGTTAGAGTGCATTTCGTCACATCGTTTACTTCAAATATAGTCGGCTAGACTTTGTGTGTGTTTTACTCAATAGATTGATTCCATGAAAATTCACAGCTTTGTTATAATATTGATAGTTCACTCAATAGAGCAAAAAGCATCGACATGAAGCCTGTCAATGGTGGGGCAAGAGACCTCTTGACACATGACTTGGGAATGAACTTTTCAATGTAAACAATTAATAATGCGTGGAAAATTACTGATATGGGTAAAGTAAATATAAAATATATATTTATTTTAAGGTATTATGGGTATTAAATATAAAATATATTTATTGGAAAATATAATTGTATGTTATAAGCTGAGAATGACTAGAAACAATTATTGAACATATTATAGGTAATAAAAATATAAAATATATATTTAATTTTTTTGTATTTCATGGATTAGTAAGTAAAAATAATTGAAAATGTATGTATTATATTGGTGTTAGATAAAAAATATATATTTATTTTTACGTAAAAAGATAATAAATAAGTGCAAAATTAAAGTGTGATTAAAGGGAAAGAAATGTAAGAATTAAGTGAAAATTCATGTGTAAGTTATTTATATGGAAAAATAAATTAAGTTAAAATTAGTGGTACCAAGATAAGGTTATAGTGGAACCCAATTATGGTTCTAGTGGTACCAAGTTAAGGTTACTATGGTACCAAGTTAAGGATGTCGTGGTACAAAGATAAGGTTATAATGGAACCAAGTTAAGGTTCTAGTGATACCAACTTAAGGTTCTAGTGGCACCAACTTAAGATTCAAGTGGTATCAACCTAAGGCTGTAGTGGTACCAAATTAAGGTTCTAGTGGTACCAATTTAAGGTCGTATTGGTGCCAAAATAAGGTTCAAGTGGTAGCAACTTAAGGTTATAGTGGTCCCAAATTAAGGTTATAGTGGTGTCAAATTAAGGTTATAGTGTTACCAAGTTAAGGTTCTAGTGGTACCAAGTTATGGTTATTATGGTACCAAATTAAGGTTTCAGTGGTACAAAGTTAAGGTTATAATGATACCAAATTAAGGTTACTATGGTACCATCTTAAGGTTATTATGATACCAAGTTAAGGTTATAGTGGTATGAAGTTAGGGTTCTAATGGCACCAAGTTAAGGTTATAGTGATACCAATTTAAGGTTTAAGATGTACCAACTTAAGGTTCTAGTGGTACCAAATTAAAGTTCTATTGGTACCAACTTAAGGTTTTAGTGGTACTAATTTAAGGTCATATTGGTACCAAAATAAAGTTCAGTGGTACCAACCTAGGGTTATAGTAGTACCAAATTAAGGTTATAATGGTACCAAGTTAAGGTTCAAGTGTACCAACTTATGGTCAAGTGATACCAAGTTAAGGTTCTATTGGCACCAAGTTAAGGTTATTATGGTACCAAATTAAGGTTACAGTAGTACCAAGTTAAGGTTGAAGTGGTATCAAGCAAGATTATTATCCTAGTGTGACCGAATGAATGGGTAAAAGTGGTACAGAAATTATGTTAAAGTGGTATCAAGTTAAGGTTATAGTGGTACCAAGTTAATGTTGCAGTAGTAGCAAGTTAAGGTTATTATCCTAGTGTGATTGGGTGAACCAGTAAATGTGTTACCAATTTATAGTTATAGTGGTACCAAGTTAATGTTAGACTGGTACAAAGTTAAAGTTATAACTTGGCCCTCACTATAACCTTAACTCGGTACCACAAAATCATAATTGGTACCACTATAACCTTAACTAGGTATCACAATAACCTTAACTTGGTACCACCATAACCTTAACTTGGTACCACCATAACCTTAACTTGGTATCACTATAACCTTAAATTTGTACCACTATAACTTTAACTTTGTACCAATATAATCTTAACTAGGTATCACAATAACCTTAACTTGGCATCGACATAACCCTAACTTGGTGCCACTATAACCTTAAATTGATATCACCATTGTTGACACCCAATTTTATCCGAGCATTGACTTTTGTTTAAGTTCTAGGGTTAAGGAAAATTAGTTTAGCGGGAAATTTTCACTTTTAGAGGCAATTTGGTCAATTGTTATGACATTTGGGTCATTTTTATCATGTTAAGATTAGTTGGTTTGGTTACATTTAAGTTACATTGTTGCTCATGTCATAAAACTTTAGAAGTCAGTATGGTCATTTAGGGTCAAATAGGAATTCACTTAGTTTAGGTATTAATTTGGAGTCCTAAAGGTTTTTTGGGGTCAATTTAGGTAAAAGGGACAAGTTTGGGTGTGAATTTGAGAGTTTTTAGAATGTTTTGGGCAAAAACATAAATTTTAGGACAAATTTGTCAAGTTCAACAAAATTTCAAGTGAATCTGACAATTTTATAAATGTTTAGGAGAATCTGGAAAATTCTACAAAAGTTTGGGCTCAATTGACAAAATAGGAAAGTATTGGGTAAAACAGGGAATTCGCGTAGAATCTAGGGCAGAATCAGCAACTCAAGAGTTTTCCTAGACTTAGACAAATATTTTGACCAAATAACATCCTAAGAGGTTTAAACTCTATCAAATATGATTTGGATGAGTTTTAACTTCTAAAAACCTGGTTAATCTTGCCTAAAACCCTTCTAGTATAAATATGGGTCATCATTTGAAGAAAAGGGAGAGAAAAATTGTAACCCTAAGCTCTTAACTCGAAAAAGAGAAAGTAGCAGCCCCAAGCCCCCTATTTTTTCGCTACCTTCATAGAAAACCCTAAGTTTCTCCCCACAGCGGCACCGTCCTTAGTTGCTCTCCTTTTGCCATCCCGACTCCTCCAGACGCCCCTGTCGTTCTTCGTCTGTCGTCCCTACTCCCCGATATCGCTCCACGGTGCCCAGGTGCTTCCCCCATCTCCGTTCGTGCCATACCAGACGAGTGGAGAGAAGAATCGTGCCACCCCCGCCGTAGTCTCCTCCTTGATTCTCCAACCATAGGCGTCTCCGGCCGTTTTCCTCCTACCCCTAAAGTCTTCACCACCTTTTGAGCGTAGCCCAGGTTGCAACTGGCCCTGCCTTCCCCGGAGAACGGGGGAATTGAAGACGAAACCCGCTTCGCCTATCGCGACCCGACCCATCTGCCCAGTCAATCCTTTACCCCTTTGGTAAAACTCATGTTTAGTCCTCCAATCTTTTAATTTTTTCAAGTTCAGATCCTTGTTCTTTCTGTTTCAACTATTCAGTCACTAACAGCATTGTTTTTGTTTTGTTTTCTTTCTTGATTACTTGTTTTGTTAATTTTAGGACCCTAAATTAATTTAGTAACTAACATTACACAGAATTGCATGTTTAGGTTAGATCGGATTTTATATATTTATTTTTTTTTAATTTTTCGTAGCTAGCATAAGTTTAATGTCCATAATGCTTCTAAAAAATCACACTTAGAGAATTCAATTTTGCATGGGTTTAATAAAGCCCTAGGACAAATTTAGGATAGCAATAAATTTTAAAATCTATATCCGGGTGATCCTATAGGATCCATGGTTTGGATAATTACTTAAATTCTCTAAGAATAATTTCTAAAATCCACATCCTGGTGATCCAATATGATTTATGGTTTGGATTGATAATTATTTTAAAATTTCAATAAGAGAATAGAAATAGAATAAGTTTAGATATCCTCATCCGGGTGACTCGGTAGAGTCCATGGTTTGGAAATATCAAAACCTCATAAAACAAACAAAATCAAGTAATAAGGTTTAGAAGTCTATATCTGTGTGGTTCGATTGGAATCCATGGTTTGGGTACTAATCAAATTAATTAAAAGCAACCAAAGCAAAACTTAAATCAAGCTAAGGTGCCAATTTTTGGGTGCTATAACAAAGTTATTTTAGTGTAACCGTATTCCCGAACCCCTTAAACTATCGTAGACCATTTCAAGATGTCCAATCAACCTAGGTGAAAATCGATTAGTGGTGACTCCCAAAAACACGTTGCTGCAACCATAACCTTAATTTAATACCATTATAACCTTAAATTGGTACCGTCATAACCTTAAATTGGTACCACAAAACCTTAACTTGGTACCACCATAACCTTAACTTGGTACCATTATAACCTTAACTTAGTACCAAGAAAACCTTAAATTGGTACCACTATCACCTTAATTTGGTACGACAATATCCTTAACTTGGTACCAACATAACTTTAACTTGGTACCACCACAACCTTAATTAGGTACCACTATAACCTTAATTTGGTACCACCATAATCATAACTTGGTACCACAATAACCTTAGTTTAATACCACAATAATCTTAACTAGGTACCACTATAACCGTAACTAGGTACCACTATAACTTTAAATTGGTATCATCATGACTTTCAATTGGTATCACTTTAACCTTAAATTTATACCATTATAACCTTAACTTGGTACCATCATAACCTTTAATTATTGCCACCATAACCTTAAATTGTTACAATAAATTGTTTAGGGATTAGGGTTATGGATTAAGGTTAAAGGATTACGGTTAGGAATTAGGGATTAGAGTTGGGGACTAGAATTAGGAAGTAGGGTTAAGGTTAGGAATTGGGGATTAGGGTTAAGGATTAGTGATTAGGAATTAGGGTTAGGGTTTATGATTTAATGTTAGGTTTAGGAGTATAGTTTATGGTTTGGGGCTTAGGATTAGAGTTAGGGTTTAGTGTTTAGGATTTGGAATGTATGCACATTTTAATTTGAACAATATTTGGTAAATTTTTTAAAAGCTCAAGCATGTATGTACTATTAAGAATTAGGGAATAGGGTTATGTTCGGGTTTGGGGTTAGGGTTATTGTTAGGGGTTAGGCTTAAGCTTAACTTGGGGTCAAGGTTAGGCTTAGGCTTAGGTATTAGGGTTCAGGATTTGGAATTTGGGTTAGGGATTAAGATTTAGGTTTACAGCTAGGGTTTATGATTTAATGCTAGGGCTTAGGTGTATAGTTTATGGTTTTAGGTTTAGGGTTAGACTTACGATTTAGGTGTTTATAGTTTTGGAATAGGGTTAAATTTAAGATTTAAGGTTAAGGTTAGGGTTTGGGGTTAAGGTTTTTTTTATTTTGAAAACTCAATTAGTTCAAGGCCTAGAAAAATATTGTAAATGTTTATTGACATATAGTTCATAGATAGTTTGAGATAAATTGAATTTGAACGAAATTAATATGTATTAATATGCATTATTATTTTTAATATGCATTATGAAATCTAAATAAAAATTAAACTCTTCTAAAAAATAATAAAAAAAGAGCCAAACAAATAAATATCCTACATTGTATTTCTTGTGCAAATTTAATAGCTAAATTTAATGTATTGGTTATGAATTAGAGATTAGGGTTAGGAATTAGGGATTAGGATTAAGGATTAGTGATTAGGAATTCATGTTAGGGTTTATGATTTAATGTTAGGGTTAGGTGTATAGTTGGTTTTGAGTTTAGGGTTAGACTTAGGATTTACGTGTTTAGAGTTTTGGACTAGGGTTAAATTTAAGATTTAAGGTTAGGGTTAAGGTTATGTTTAGTATTTTTTTTTTTATATATTATGTTATGGGTTTACTTGGTACATAACATTAATTTTAACTATAACGAACATATTTAACATTTTAATTTATAAATGCAAAACATTTGTGTATATGTTCAGGGTTTAGGTTTTGGGTTAATGTTTTTGGTTAAGGCTTAGGGTTTGGGTTTAGAGTTTAAGTTTAAGATTAGGGTTTAGGGTTAGTGTTTTGTTTAAGGTTTTTTATACAATATTAATTTTTTACTATGATTGACATATTAAACAATTTTTTAAATTTTTAGAGACAAAGAGTTTATAATTTGAGGAGTCTTGGTATAAATAATGTTATAATTTTTTATCTTTTGTCGAGTAATTAGTGACAAAAAAATCAAAACTATTTCTGCTATCTATTTTATTAAATTAATGACAAAAAAATCAAAGCTATTTCTGTGTTATCAATTTTGTTAAATTAATTTGTGGCTAAAATGACAAATAAACAAAAATCAAATAAAAATACAAACTACTTGTGCTACTAGTGCCTTTTTTTGTGAACATAGAAACATTTAGGAAGAAACCAAACTAACGTATAAATAGGAGGCCTAATGGTAAGTTTTACCGAGAAGCAATAGTCGACTTGGTCAAACGAGTTAAGCTATTGGTTATGGGTCAGGAAACGGGTTCACAGGTGGAGGTGGTTTCATTCTCGATTTTCATTGCCGAGGATGGTTTCGTCCTCGAAAACACAATGGAGATAGTTTTGCAATGAGGATGGTTTTCGCAATGAGGATAGTTGTGCATCGGTGGCGGGGATGGCTTCACAAAGGGTTTCTCCTTTCGATTCTCATCACCGGCAACAGGTAGATCGGTGTGAGGCGAGAGGGCAGCAGTGAGCGGGGACAATCGGCAATCCTGCTTGAAGGGGTTACTCCCATTTGATCTTCACTATGATGGGCTTTGATGATAATATTGAAAACTTTAGTCCCGATTGGGCCAAAAGATGAAATTATAGGAGTCCATGAATACTTTAACCAAAATTAGATCTCTTGATCAGACGATTGAAAGCAGGTGTGTATAGGTGCAGACCAGGTATTTTAGAATGTTCCTACTAATATTCTTTGGCTTGTTGTGTCATGTTTTTTCATCTTTGTCTTCAAACTGTATGGATAACTGGCCAAATCCAGTTGGCATAAATGAATGGACATCATATTTGTGAGTTCAGCTATTACATCTGTGGTACCTAAGAAACTACAACTTGTGTTTTGTTTTTTGTTTTTATTTATATTTTTTGGTTCTTTCAGTTAGAAACTTGGATATGTAGGTTTTATACTTTACTTCATACATATGTCTTTGTACTTGAAATATAATACTTAGGTGCCTCAGATAATGGAGCTCTGACAAGGCTTATGAACGACATTGAGCATATGATTTGTAGAGATCAAGCTGAGCGTTTGGCTATCCTAGTTTCTCTTAATAGTTACACCTGGGAGTATTTCCACTCTATTGACCACACTTAAGCTTTTGGCTGTAAAGAATAAGTTGAAAAATAAAAAAGAAAGATCGTGCAAACTCTCATGTTCCTCCATCATCTTTACAGCTAAATGAAGTTAAGGACTGATAACAGGAAAGGATTTTGTAGGTGTTGTACAACATTCTCTTTTACGGCATTTGCTTTCCATGCTTTACTAGTGCTCACTCAGTGTATTGTTGCCAAGAAAATGATTATCTTTATGAGAATGATGGCAATTCAAAAACCAAAACATTGACATGGTCTGCTTGTGCCTGGAACAGTGGAACCTGGGGATGTCAGTGAAATATGTTGAGACTAATAGGGTTCATCGCATCTTATTTATATGGCTGATAAGTGGAGGTTAAACCCCCAGAAGGAAATGTTCTCGTTTTATGTAAAGTTCTCTTTTATTGATTCAAGTGAAGCCTTGGATGAAACAAGCTTTCAATGATTAACTCTAACTAGTTTGGGAGCTTAGTTCTTGATGTTGCTCCAACTTTACATTTGGTTTAAGTATGATGCAATATGTTACCATCTCCTACATCTTTTGAACTGGACTTCCATTGTTTCATATTGGCGTGCATTTCATTTTTTTTGAAATGGCTAGTTTTTCTTCTAGGTTCAACTTGATTCCAATCCAAACCTTTTGGAGCTGTTGATGATCTGGGTACACACATCTCTATTTACTTGCAAAGTCTCTGAGTTGGATCCTGTTAATTTGCTGCTAGCATCTGAGTTGTAAATTTGATCGTAGTATATTCCTTGAATGTTGAAATGCTAATCAGTAAGCTTAAATCTGTTTTCATGTCATGTATTCATACCATCATCACGCGGATTCAGACTCTGAATTGGGTTACTGACTGAAGAAAACCCAAGAAGTGTAAGCATGTTTTAGACATTTTAATGGAAACAAAAATAAATATTTGAATTCAGATACATTCCTCAGGGATTAGCTAACTATCTCGTCTTGAATCTCAAAGCTCCATTGGTCTCTCTCCACATAGCTGCAACATGGAACGTATGAAATGATGGATGGAGGCAATAATACATGGTATTTAATTAAAGGATTATTCATGCCTACTTTCTTCGATGTCCTTGGCGGGTTTTTCTTGTTGTTTGCAAAAATTATTTAATTAAAAATTTTAGCAATTATCTTTATGACCTATGTAAAAATAATTATTTTGAAAATTATACACACACACACACACACACATATATATATGGTTCTTGCAATAAATGCAAACAATAAATATACTAAATGATTTAATTTTATATCATTCTCCTAACTTAGAACAATGAACTCTTTTAGTGTCTCACTTATTAACTGTTTTTTTCCCTAAACCTATTAAAAAATGTTTAAGTTTGGTTCATCACCAAATGGTATTACATATTATATTTTCACAAAATCTTCATTCTAATTTTTTCTTTCCTAAAGATCATTTCTTCAATCACATATTATATTATATTAATCTCAATTAAATTTTAAGATTTATTAATTTAAGTTTTAACAATATATGTTAGACGGGTAAATCTCATGAACAGTCTATCAACTTTAAAGAGCGTACCATTTTAGTCATTAGCCTATTAACCACTTTATTTTAGTCTAATGAGTAAATTGTTTAAAAAATCTCAAATCTTTAATTTGGGTTGCAAATATGTCTAACCTCCCAATTATTACTTAATAGCCCCAAATGTTTTTCCTCTTCTGCAAATTCATCTTTAGATCTAGGTTAGATCATGTTGGTACAAAAATTTGATTTATAAAGAGAAAAAACTAATAATTTACAAAGGCCATTAATCAAAAATAAATTATAGTGCAACTTTGAATTTAGTAAAAAGTAGTTTTCAAATAGTTTGAATTTATTTACTCACACATAACTATTTGACATCAATTTTTTAAGTTCTAATTTAAAATATTTTTAATTTTATTTTCATTAATTCAAAATGTGCCATAATATTTTGATAATTAATGGACTATATAAAATATTTGTTTGGGGCCATGGATGAATTGAAATGAAGAGAAAAGGTTTGGGGCCATTATACAACAAGTGAGATATTAGGGATGAATTTGCAAGCTAAAACTTAAAGGTTTGAGATCTTTGGTGCAATTTACCCCAAATTTAAATCCATTAAAAATGTCTCTTTACTCGCTTGCCAAATGGAATCATATATCATATTTCCACAAAATATTGGTCATAACTTTTACTTTGATAATGATCATTTTCTTAATCATATATTGTTCTATAAATATTACTTAAATTTATGGAATTATTAATTTAAATTTTAAGAAATAAAAAACCTATGATGTTACAATTATAATTTTATTTTTATTTATTCTACATTGTATAATCTATATTTTTTTAGCATTTAATTTTTTATCCATTACGGATTCAATGATTTCCTTTGTATTCCCACATATATGTATGATGAGAATGAAAATATAATACCATATAAGAATCATTAATATATGTATATCAATATATATTTAATGAATAAAGAAAATTAAATCTTAAACTATAAAGACTATCCTACTGTTCCATGAGCAGTGAGATGGATAATTTATATAATATTCACAAATCTCAATATGCATGCTTATGCATAATGGGAAACAAAATTTTATGATGAAAATATAAAAATTTTGCTTTTATCCAACCAATTTATTTCATTCGTAAAATATTATATTAATTATTAATCATCATATCCTACCATCTAAAGTGAGTCGAATATTTTTGTCTTCTCCTACAGCACTTCTTCATCTATAATTTCCTTTCGAGAATTTTTTTCCACCTAAACAAAATGCCTTGAAATCCTTATAATTTTAAAGAAATTCAAAAAAATAAGAAATTTACATTTCTTCAAACACCTTATACTTTTTTTTTTTCATTCATAAACAAATTGACTATTAACAATTTCTGCTAATTTTGTCAACTTGAGAATTAGTCCCTAAATTTGTATTTCCTCTATCAATAGAGACAACTTTAATACCAACAACAACCTTTACTTTAATTTGATGTCATCTATTTTACTTTTATTTTTTGGCAATAATTTATTGCACTTTTGTAGAGTTAATTTTTTCTTCTTCATCACTTGGTTTCACCTTTTCCATCATGAATGCATTGCAAAGATTTTCTTCCATCTCTTTATGACAATATATAAATTAGTAATTAGCAGATGTCATGAACAAAATGATTAAAAAACCCATAATCTTAAATCCTACAGTTGATGTGTGTGTGTGTGTGTGTGCGTGCCTGTGTATGGTTGGGGAGAAATGTGTGTGTTTTTCAAAACACCTATTTTCTCACTCAATTAATCATAGCTAGAAGGGATGTTCTTTTTCGGCAGCTAGGTATAACCAGCAACTACATATCATGTTACACTAGGTTCAAGTCTAATCCTCCCCATCCCTTTTGCTATTCCTAGGGTGCTAAATAGTTTCGTTCTGCTTTCGTTAATCTTGAAATCTTTGTTGTTGATGGTGCTTGGTGATGCTCTTTAGGTCTTGGTACCATCGCTTGGTTATGCATGGCATCTAATGACCCATCCTCAATTCAGGAAAGGCGTATTCGGGAGTAGTCTTCTTCTACCTTGAAAGCTAAAATGATTGAAATATCTAGAGCAATTCAACTGCTATTAGGTGCTCAATCTCTTTTGTTACTATATTATCTTACTACTCGTAGGTTCTGGCTACTCTAAAATGTGATCAACACTATAATTTATGTTTAGTAAGTTTGGCTTATCAGAATGTCTAAGGAATGAAGAAGTTGAATTGTTACTCAGTGGTGGTTTGCACCTTAGTAATGTGCTTCTCTAGCTCATAATTTGGTTTCATCTCTCTTCCTTAATCCTTAATCAACTATATTTCATTCTCAGTACCACAACTTACAATTATTTTTTTTATTCACATGAATCTAGAATTTATCCTTTTAAAATACTAAAATTACTTCAGGAGACTCAAAATCCTTAAGAAGATTAGACAATTGTAATATTCTGAAAAGTAATAATCCAAAACTTTTAAAGTATAAAACTACGTATCAATTATAATAAATCTAATCCAAAAAATATTTTATTTGGTCATATTGTGAGGATAATTTTTTGGTTTATTATATTTTAGTAGATAGTCATAATTAAGAATTTTTTGAAAGTAATTTTCCCAATTTCACAAGTGATAGTTAAACTACTTGGTAGTGCAGACCCTAGATTATCGGCCGACTCTGGTCACATGTGTGCAAAGACATGAAAAAGGGGCATTAGGAGGGTCCCCGGATGTGTCCCGGGGAGACCCCTCTAACACCCAAGTTAGTATAATTGTTGTGTAAAAAATGTAAGGGCGTGAGAGAGATGCTCCATATATATATAGCCAATATGTGGGCTTAGTGGACCTGTTTCCTAGTTTTTGAGTTTGATGGGCTTCATTGGGCTTCAATTCATAAATTACGCATAAGGCCCGATAACCCACTAATAATTGGATCTAATTCGGCTTTTGTCTACCAAAATGCCACTTCCCTCAATGAATACGGAGTTGAAGGGGTCCTTGCATTCTAATCTTCATATGTGGAGAGTCATTCATGTGGAAATTTGTTCAAACAATCATATTCACGTTTTGCTCTAGTGAGATGCACACGTTGTACTCAATTGTGTTGTTTCTAGAGAGTATTACGACTTTTGAGGACTCACGTGCCCTCTATTCTTTAGGCCAAAGCAAGCCCGGTCAATGGATTAGCTTTATTGGCCAAAATAACCTTCTATGATAGGATCAGTGTTCTTAAAAAAATCATCCTTGAAGGAGCCAAAGATTGCAGTCTATTCCATTTTAAAAAAATCATCCTTAAAGGAATAAAAGATTGCAATTTCTTTTGTGCTTCAAATTTGAAGATTAGGCATCCATAGACTTCTAGGCTTATACCCCAAAGGGTTTAAAAGAGTTAATGATACTTGACACTTTGTTGAATATTCCCTTAATGGGTCGACGGCTATATAGCCAAATGCAGGACCTCTTGTGTGGTCCCTATGTATCATTAATAGACTCACTTAAAGGGGCTCATGTAGTGTATGCACCCTAGATCTAGTAATGCAATTGGTGTCTCAATTTTTATAGAATAAAGTAGTTGTAGTCATTTATCAGAAGGTGTAACCTTGTATCTATCCAAGGCTTTAGGAGACCTTCTTGTGTTCAAGGTCTTGCGGAAAGCGAGTTGTCCTTCCATCAAGGCTAGTCATATAATGCATATTTCCGGTCTGGTATATAGTACTATTTTCTTCTATGCAGCCTCATTGAGGGCTACTCCTCCAATGTGGATTCATTAGACCATGTCATTCTCTTGTGGGCTTAATGTGCTTTTCAGGGGTTTTCCTCTTATAGGAATATTTAATTCCCACTCAGCAAAAGGACTTGGAATGTGTTTGATTGTCAAGATATTTCCAAGCTCTTGTAAAAAATCTTTAATGAGATCATTGACCTTCTTGTTAGGCTTTCTACTTCGTCCATGGGGGCCCGTAGCTTATAGAACTATAGCTTATGGAGCCTTGCAATGCCCTCACAAGGGCTCACAGCCCTTATGGCCTTTTGTATTGCCCAGCAGATAAGGGCTCATCATACGCAAAGCCATTGGCATTACCCTTTTCAACAATGACTAAGGGCAATATTCTTAAAGCCCTTCTTGAATCCTTCTTTGGGGTTGTTATTAGTAATGATGGCTCGGGGGACATCCTAAATTCACAGATAATGTTTTTCCAAGATAATTTAGTGTTCTGGGATGCAGTGGTGGAGGCTAGTGGCTTTGCGTATACCTATTTAGCGAAATAGTGTACTATTACAAGGCAGTACTTGACCTACCCTAAAGCTGTGGGAAATGCTTCAATCAAGTGTAGCCCTTACATGGGAAATGGCTAAGGGTTAGTAGCCAGGAAGGCATCGGAGAAGTGAGTCCCCTGTATTCATGGGTTAAGTTGGAAAACATGACACCATTGAGCAAGCTTTCTGGCATGACATCGTTGAGCAAGCTTTCTGACATTAGCTCAAACTGTGGGAAAAAAATAGTCTTGTCGCAGAGCCTTGTAAGCCAAGAAATTAGCACCAATATGGGCTGTATAATCCCCAAGGTGAATTTCTTGGAGGACGGCCTGCCTTTACTGGGCTATAAGGCATCTCTAAAGTTGGTTACTTCCTTTTCCCTTATTGACATCATTTATAGTGATTGGAAGAGATCGTGTAAGAAGCACGAATAGGATTAATTTTTCATGTTGAAACTTTCATCACTTTAGGTGTAGATATCGGCCTTTAATGATTGTCTTGTATTCGACGCCAGATTGATAGTTGATAGGATCCTGTGTTAGGCATGTTTCTCACCAATAAGTCTCCCTCATTTTAAGAAAATGTGGGTTATGGGTTTAACATTTTCTTAAACATTGTTATCCTCCAGAATGAACTCTACATTTTTCTAAGAGGGGTTCATCCCTCTTTTTTTGTTTCAAGTTGTCGCACCTTATACGGTGTCATTTGCGGAGATGTGTGCGACGCCTCATCATGCTACTTCTAAAGGAAGCTGCTTCTTAATGGCAGTAAACGATGGCTGTTTTGCTTTATTTGCTTTAACTATGCCATGAAGGAACGATGGGCAGCCCGTGAGTAGGCCTTCCAATCCCAAGTTGGGGCTTTGCTGAAAAATGTGGGCTATTTGGAAAAGGACTTGAGTAGTGAATGTGACGCCAGAGGGTACCCTTGCCAATGACCCCAAATTGAAGAAAGAGGCCAAAAAGGTGAATGAAGCCCTAGTCAAAGTACTTGAGGGTAAAGTGAAAAAGCCGACAGAAGCTCTCCAGCAATTTCGGGAGAAAGAAGCTGAGACCAATAAAGAAGGTCATTCACTTAGAGGTCTTGTTAAAGGTGGCAGAGTCGAAGACCAATGTCACTGAACAGATTCTGCCAATGGATCAATACGTTCCTTTGGGCTCGAGGACCGTTAAGGGCGAAACTAGCTCAAGCTTGGTTGCTTGTATAATACCCCTCATAGAGCATATTGAGAAAGTTACCTTTAATGGGCACAAGGTAATTTAGAGTACCAGTGCCTTTGGGCCAAGGCCAATACCCGAGTGAAGTAGCTTTGTTTGCTTTTTTGAAAGTAGCCATCATTATATTTCTAGGATAATTTTTGCTCTTTTGGTGGTCGTCTAATAACTTGAACCTTTCGAGCTAGTTTGCCCTCGTAAGGACTTGTCTGGCATCATAGGATTGTTGTCCCCCTCATAAAGCTTTAATTAGGTGCCAGTCTTGGCGTTTGTAGCTCAAGGCTTGTAGCCCTAAGGCCAACCTTCCTTTGTTTGTCACATGGCATTGTCAGAAGGGGGTTGACACACCAATTGTACATCATATCAGGATTTCATAATCGAAGATGGGCCAATCACTGATCGTGTCACCTAGTTTAGGGTCTCCAGCTATTTTTTATAGGGTCAACATCTCTTCTCATTGTATGGCCCTATCCAAAGTCCCCGACTGTCAAGCTTTTAGCCTTCATAAGATCTATCTTCCTTCTAATTGTTAGGCTTTTAGCTTTCATAGGGTTAGCCTCCCATTTAATCGCATGGCCTCCAAAGGCCTTTGGCTATTAGGCTTTTAGCCTTCATAAGGTTAGCCTTTCATCTGATCGTGTGGCCTCGAGGAGGCTTTGGCTGTTAGGATTTTAGCCTACGTGGGATCAGCCTCCCATATGATTGTGTGGCCTCAAAGGTCGCACCCTTGATGTGATTAAAGAGCCGTCATAGGCCATTTTAGATAAGGCGTTGGCCTTTAAGTGATTAGGAAAGCCTTCGTAGGCTTTTTAGATACAACAATGACCTTTAAGTGATTAGGAAAGCCTTCGTGGGCTTCTTGGAGAAGGCGTTGTCCTTTCAGTGATTAGGAAGCTTTTTTGGTCTTTGTCCAGCCTCGAGGGGTATACAGGGGTAGTGTCGAAGCTCTTCTATGATAGATGACATCAAGTTCTACTAATGAACCTGAGGACAAAAATTTTGATGCACCAGTGGGGATGCAGCCTGTAAAGTTTATGGTGATGAAATATTTTAATGAAGCCCATGGCTTCAGCTGTAGATAAGTATAACCAGGACAATGTGTTTGAAGGTCTTGATAGTCCCATGGCTTCAAACTGATCTCATGTCTTATTTTCAGATCATTTGTTTCATTTATTTGATGTAGCTAAGGTGTCTAGTGTGTCTGAAATAGAGCATATAGTTGTTGCTTCCTTTGTTGCTTCACTTGTTGTTACTGGTGTAGCTGCTGCATTAGAATATACTAGCAACACTGATATTGTTGTTTGATTTGTTGTGACTGTAACATAAGTTGGCCCTGTGGCTGTTTCAGACACTGATGTTGAAGCATGTTGGTATATAATTGAAAATTTATGTGAAGGGAAAGTATTGAGGTTTGCCTATTGGGGACCAATAATAGGATTATATAAAGAACCAGGGACCTATTGCACTAACCCCATGATAGCATTTCCTTGGGGCAAGGCTATAGTGGACCTAATGGTGCTTGTTGGGCGTTTGGAACCCCAAAATAATTTTGCAAGTTTTCCATTGCTCTGTTGCATTGCTGATATAGTGCATTGCAAGTTCATTAACTATATTTGAGGATTCATCTGATCATCATGTGAGCATGCTTGATCATTTTGAGACTTTGGCTACTTAAAGGCAGGTGTGTTCTACCATGTAGGAATGCCTGATTACTCCCATAGTATTTCAATATGTGCTAGGACATGTGTATCAAATGATAATCATAATCGTATGTATATCAGGTAATGGTCATCTTTGCATGAGGGGATATGATCAATTTATTAATAAAACTGCTATTTGTACCTCGAGGGAAAATGTGCAAATATTTCATACCATTATCGAGCCGATGTTGAGATGGCATTGCTCACAGCTTAAACTTTTCATGTCCTTACTTATGTGTACAGAAGTCTTCTCGAGCCTTTTGAGTAATGAGCTCCATAGTTATTTTATGATGGGCTTTAGACTTTTGAGTATTTTAGATAAAATGTTTCTCTACAAAGAGCATGTTAAATATGCCTAATAACATTTTCACAAGATACACTTGCTAGTTTGTATGAAAAGCAATTCATAACACAATCATGCTTGCACACTCAGTTCATATAATGCATGCTTATATAGGAGCTCTTGGCATTTCACACTTTGTAACTCAAAGCATGTCTTACACGTTTATGTTTGTGCAGTGGGCTAATAAATGTAGGATGAGAATTTATGTGTCTTATTCACTCTAGGTAAGTATTTTATTTATAAGTCTCATGTGCAATAACAATAACACACTTATCTTGTGAATTTTGGTCTTCAAGAGGTTCATATCAATGTATAATGATATCAATTTCATGCCCACTTTATACTTTTCATGCACATTCCCATTAGCTTTTTTATGTTCATAAATGTATCCATAATAGGATATATTTTTCGAGCAAATATATCTGCAGTGACCTATATGGTACCTTGGGTAAGATTGACAATTTTCCCATAAGTTCGGATACTCCTTGGCATTTGTACCATTTTTCTTCTTTGTTTTAGGCTTCGTTTAGATAGAGGGGAAGGGGAGGAAAATTAGCTCTCCTATATTGTTTGGATTCTAGGAAACATGAGGGAAAGGGTAAGGATGGATAAGGAGCTCCCCCTATTATCTTGATTAACACTATTATGACCAATCCCCCCAAATCAGGGGGAAATGGAGGGAGAGTTATTGCAAAAATTAAAACTTATAGAATTACCCTTGCTGCCTTTGCTATAAAGTACCAATGAAAAACATATGGAATACATCAGAGGAAGGTTAAATTTTACAAATCAGAGACATTGGCTGGATTGGACAACACTATAATCACCGGTAGTAGCAACAATTGATGCCTTTTTTGTTCTGGTTTGCTGTTAATTCTTGTTGCATGTTTTTCCTGTTTTACGTGTTATGTTCTACTTCCTTCTACATGTTTCTATTCCAGACATTCACTCATCTATGACTTAGCCCCAGCACTTTGTTTGTAGAATAGATTTATTCCCCACAGTCCAATTCTCCATTGTGTGCTTCTAGTTCTTACCAGCAAAGGTTTATTTATTTTGGTAAAAGTCAGCAAGTCAGGCCTAATAATTGCTGAGAATTGGAAAAACAAAAAGTCTTAAAGATGTTATAATTATAGAAGGCTTTTTTATGAGGTAATTGTATATTTGTAAGTTTGACTAGCAAAAATAGTTTTAAATGCTTTCTTTGTTTACACCTTTCTCTAAGCTAGAAGCTAGAGTCTGACAGGTAGCCACCCACCCCCTAGTCTACACCCTCTAATTTCCTACTTTGAACTCAACTACATTTTCAAATTTAAATTAAGATTTTCAATTTTTACCATAAAAGTACACAGATTTTATACGAAGTAAAATTGTGTGCATGAGAGATTTCTAATTTGATAGATGTTTTCGATGAAGGACTATCTTGGAGGGTGATTTCATATTAGAAAAAGGTTTGGCAAGTAGTGATTTTTATTACAATTTAGCTAATTTGGAGAAGAAGAAATGATTTGATTTTTAAAGCAGTGCAACAAACAAATTTTGAGTTGTTAAATGAGATTCAGGTGTTGTCATTTTCGTAGGTGGGGAATAAATATAAAAACCTGAATTATTTGTGGAGTGAGTGGCTTTTGATTCTAATTCAAGCAACAAAAAATTGGCTATAACAGATTGGGAGTTTTTCCAATTTTGAAAGGCTTAAGATGCCAATAGTTGCATGGAGCATAGGTGGCTAGTTCCTGGCTGGTCTAGGAACCTGAGTTTGTATTTGGTCCTTCCAATTAATGCATTTTTTTATTGCTGTTAGAAAAAGATAAGTTTAATAGCATGCGGGTAAGAATTGTTTCCTCCTCCAATGATTATTATGTCTTCTGGGGATTCTTTTTGGAGAAAATAAAATTAAAATTGTTGGATATATCTTTATATTGTTGTGGTTTGTAAGCTTGAAATTCTAACTTTTGTTCCTATGTGCTGCGTTGTAACTTGTTTGTTCATTTCGGTTATTTTAAATGTTTAGGTTACAATTTGCCAAGTTGAACTCATAATTTGTGCGAAACCAAAACAGAAGAGAAAGATATGTTACATAGATTATATTATGATTTTTTAATGTATTTTTTTCAAATCCATGTGTTTTTTGTATGTATCTATATTGTATAATTTAATCGATATTTTAAGTAAGTATAGTAATTTTTAAGTTTCTATAATTTATTAATAATTTTTTTTCAAATTAGAGGGATAATCTTGGAAAGAATGCAAAGTTTGCAATATTATGGTTGGCACATACATGTCGAATGGGAATAACATGTATTTTAATGCTTATTGTTCTTTGATATCTCATAAAAAAACACAAACATAATTTATCAATAACAAACAATAGGATAAATTTTGAAAGAAGAGAGAGGGTGAGAGCACAAGTTATGCATGGCATAGTAGGGCTTACCGGTCATAATATCATTAGAATAAGCCCAGTAACTTTCCTAAAGTTATGTGAATTACTCCAAAGGGATGGTGGCCTTCGACCAATATGACGTGCAAGTGTTGAAGAATAAGTAGCCAAGAGTTCATATATTTTAACCCATCATGCCATGAATTGTAGGTCAATTTCTGGTTCAATGTTTTTTGAGAGACAACTAGTCATCATTTACATTGGGTTATAAAAGCTACCATAAAATTAGAAGACAAATTTATCAGACAACCCAACAGTGAAGTCGTCCCCCCAAAAATTGAAGAAAGTAGTAAATTTTATCCATACTTTATTGTAATAATCTTTTTAAACTTATAGTATTTCTATCACAATGGTTATTAATTGTGGATATAACCTGTGTTTTTTTTTAATGATGTAGTAGAATTGTGTTGGCATAATTGATGGCACACATGTTCGTGTTAAAATGTCAATTGGTGATGCTCATTGATATCGTGGATGGAAAGACCACACAATAATAAATATGCTTTGGGCATACTCATTTGATCTAAAGTTTACATATATTCTATCTGGATGGGAAGGTACTACATTTGACTCAATACTTTTGAAGGATGCAATATCCAGAGAAGAAAAGCTTGGGATTCTTAAAAGTAAAATAATTTATTGTAGTGTGAACAAAATTTTTCCCTTGTTATTGCGTATTATTTATTTAAATTCTAAGATATTTTTTTATTTCAGAAAAAATATTATATTATTGATGTTAGGTTCAAGTTAAAAAGAGAATTCATCATATCTTATAGACTAGTGTGTTGTTATTTAAATGAGTTCTCGTCAAGTAACTTTCCAAGAACCA
The DNA here is from genome assembly GCA_039654915.1 of Aquilaria yunnanensis. Classification (NCBI taxonomy): domain Eukaryota; kingdom Viridiplantae; phylum Streptophyta; class Magnoliopsida; order Malvales; family Thymelaeaceae; genus Aquilaria; species Aquilaria yunnanensis. Next base: position 18,221,831 of record CM077597.1, on the reverse strand, counting down.
TGCGAGAATTATTTAACCTTTGCCATGCATCTCTACGAAATGCTATTGAGCATGCTTTTGGGGTGCTGAAAAAGAGATTTTCAATCATATCAAGTGTCAATGAACCAACATATGGAGTTAAGACACAAAAATTAATTTTTTTAGCATGTTGCATTTTGCATAACTATCTTATGGGTGTTAATCCAAATGAAGACATTCTTGCACAAGTTGACCAAGAACTTAGAGATTAAGTCCATGAAAATTGCTTCTCAAGAAGGTGTTGACACCTAATTTCGTCCGGCCTTATTTTAAAAAAAAAAATTTTAAAAAAAAAAACTAATTAAAAAAAAAAATTATTATTATTATTATTATTGCTAAAAAATTTTAATTATGTTAATTAGTTTAAAATATATTTTTATTTTGAGAAGATTTGATTTAAAATAATATATGTGTGAATATGTATGTGTTTGGAATAAAAATAAAATTTCAGAAAAAAATGACAAAAAAATTAAAAGTTTGAGGTAAAAATGACAAAATTGAGAAGTTTCGGATAAAATTGACAAATTCTGAAAGTTTCAGGAGCTTTGGGTAATTTTTTGCGTCAATTTTGGGCCTAAACGGACGTTTCTAGCCCAAATTGACAGAAAACGTTAAAATTGTCAAAATCAGAAGCTTCTGAGCTTATCCAGAGCTGGAGTAACGTAAAGGACTGAAACTGTCATTTTACCAATTTAAAAGATAAGTTTGATATTTTTTATTAATTTATCCGTCCACAGTTCAGCTAAGCTCCTTCTATAAATACCCCCCCAAATTCAGTGCTGAACACATAGAAAATCAGAGAAAAAAGTTCAGAGCTCCGTTTTAGAAAAAGAGAAAATAGAAGCCTTAGTCCTAGGCTCTCCTCCCTCTGCCAAAACAGTCCCAAAATTATTTTTTCTTACGTTTCGACTACCTTCTTCCTCCGTTTTCTCTTTCTTTCTTTTTCTGTCGCCGTCCTATCCCGCTGCCGTCGCCCTGCCGCCGCCGTCTCGCCGTTGCCGTCGTTCCTACGCCGTCACCGTCGCCATCGCCGCCGCGCCCAGCAGTCCTGCCGTCTCGCGCCGCCGCACCCAGCCGTCCTGCCGCCGTCGCCCCGCTCCCTCGCCGCCGTCGTCCCGGCCGCCGTTACCCTCGCCGCCGTCACCCCGCGCCCTCGTCGCCGTCGCCCGGCCGCCCTGCGCCCTCGCCGCCTCCGCCTGCCCAGCCCCGTCACCCCCCCTCCTCCCTCGCGTCGCCTCTGATTCTTTCTCCAGATTCAATTTTAATTTTTAAGGGTAAAACCTCCTTTCAGTCCTTCATCTTTTCAATTTCTTTCTATTAGGTCACTAACCTTTTTATTTTGTCTTTGCAGAAAATTAATTAACTAACTCATTTATTTTTTTACTTGTTTATTTATTTGTTTATTATTGTTATTATTACTAACCTTTTTTTTTTTTGTTATTAGCAACTAACAACTAACTTGCTAATTTTTACTAACCTTTATTTTTATTGTTGTTAATAATTAATTAAATTGTCTAACTTTTATTTTTGTTGTAATTAATTAACTTAATTAAACTTGGCTAACTTTTATTTATTGTTGTTAATTAATTAACTTAATTAAACTTGGCTAACTTTTATTATTGTTATTAATTAATTAACTTAATTAAACTTGGCTAACTTTTATTTATTGTTGTTAATTAATTAACTTAATTAAACTTGGCTAACTTTTATTTATTGTTATTAATTAATTAACTTAATTAAACTTGGCTAACTTTTATTTATTGTTGTTAATTAATTAACTTAATTAAACTTGACTAACTTTTATTTATTGTTGTTAATTAATTAACTTAATTAAACTTGGCTAACTTTTATTATTGTTGTTAATTAATTAATTTAATTAAACTTGGCTAACTTTTATTTATTGTTGTTAATTAATTAACTTAATTAATTTGGCTAACTTTTATTATTTTTGACTTAATTAACTTTCATTATTATTGTTAATAATTAATTTAATTAAATTTTGATAACATTTATTATTTTTTTAAGTGGATGGCCAAAAAGTCCCACTTTATTAATTTTTCTTTATATAATTTAATTTATTTAATTCACCTTTTACCCATAAATAAAAAAACTAAAAGAAGATTCTTTTGTAATTAATTATTAAGGCTAATAAAAATTTAAAAGCCAATTATTTTTATTTTGGAATACATTTTTTATTATTTCTTTAAAGATAACAAAGTGAACTTTTTGTTAAAATTAATAAACAAACATGATTAAATCAATTCTTTTTAAATATTTTTTTTAATAATGATACTTAAAATAAAAATTCAAGAAAAATCCAATTAAAATTAATAATTAATAAATAATTAAAATTTAACAAAAATTAAAAAATCCATGACCAAATGATCCGCCAGGATCCATGGCTTGGAAATATTTTTAAATAAAGTATATAAATAAACTTTTCTTTATTAAAAATAAAATTTTGGGACTAATATATTAATTATTTATTAAAATAATAAAATAATTTTATTTTAGTTTTCTTTATTAATAAAAAGAATAAAAAGAATAAAAATTTTGGGTTAATATTTTATTCAGTAATATTTTATTCCTTTTAAAATATAACTTTTTGTCTCTTTTATAAAAATTTTAGTCAAATAATTTCAAAAAAAATAAAAAAATAAATAGCAAAAAAAATTGAATTTTCTCTTAAATATTTTAGACTTATTAATTAGATATTTTCAGAGATATAAATTAAAAAAAAAAATCTTTCATTAAACAAAAAGAAAACAAAAAAATATAAATATCAAAACTTTTGTTTTAAAATACATATAAGTTTTCGGTTAAATAATCTTTTATTCCAAAACAAATTAAATAAATATCAAAACTTTTCTTCTTTTGTTTAAAATATACATATAAATTTTTAATTTTTTTAATTAAACAATTACTTTTGGTTAATCTTTTATAAAAAAAAAAATTTAGTTCATGGTATATTGGCTGGAAACTGTCTCGTGCCCGCTTTTGAGCTGCTTCACCTGGTGAAGAGGGTCTGGCTGAGTAACAACGCCCCGTACCATGATCAAAGTTTTTTTTTATTTTTAAAACTCTTTAATTCCTTTAAATTAACTTCTTATTAAATAAAAATTAATAATTTTTTTCAATTCTTTTATAAATTGAGTAATTCTTTAAATAATAAATATCCTTCATTAAACAAGAAAAATCAGATAAAAATAAAAGAAAGAAATAAAAGATAATAAAAGAAAGAAATAAAAGATAAGAAAAAAGAAAGAAATAAAAGAAAAGATAAGAAAAATAAAAGAAAAGATAAAGAAAGATAAAAAAAAAAAAAAGAAAGATAAGATAAAGATAAAGAAAGATAAAAGAAAGAAAATTAAAAAAAAAGAAAGTAAAAATAAATTAAAAAAAGAAAAAGAAAGAAAGATAAATTTTTAATTTGTATTAAAAATCATTCATGAACAAAATTATCATTTAAAAATTAATTTCATGATAATAAGAATTAAATAATTACGATAAATTAAATCAATTTCCATATCCGGATGATCCGGCAGGATCTACGGTTTGGAAAATATTAAACTTTTTTAAAAAAAAAATAAATAAATTAAATAAAAAGATAAAAATCCATATTTTTACAATATGGATAAAATTGTTTAAAATTTCACCAAAATTCCGTGTCCAAATGACTCGGCAGAGTCCATGGTTCGGAATCAAAATCTTCCGTGTTCAAATGACTCGGCAGAGTCCATGGTTCGGAAGTATAAAATTGTACCCGAATTAATTACCAAAATCCACATTTTTGACTAATTCAGTTAAAATATCTAAATTAACTGAAAATTTTTAAAAGCAAAGTAAAACAAAATTAAAATCAACTAAGGTGCCAATTTTGGGCGCTATAACAATATTGTTTTAGCGTAACCGTACTCCCGATTCCCGAACTCTCGCAGACCAATTTTAAGGTGACCAATCGACCTAAGTAAACCGATTGGTGGCGACTCCCGAAAAAGACCCGCACGTTGCCACAGCTTGGCGACTCCGCTGGGGAGTCAATATTAGTGAGTCGAGCTTAAAGTTGATTTGTTTTGATTTACTTTGCTTTACTATTATGTGGATTTATATATTATATTTACTTAAGTAAACATGCATAATGCATTCACAAAATGAAGCTCTATACCCGAGCTTCCTTAAATCAAACACGATTCTTTCTAAGCGGAATTGGTGTTGCTGTCCTTGTGAGGCCACGGTCTCCAAGCCTTCACCGGTTTCAAAGTAGCAAAGTAGTGTATTGCCTTCTGAGACGGTTAGTCTCTGCATGGGCCCACGAAAAGCTACGACTCGAATTAATCCATTCCTTACATAAACCCTAGAGGGTAAGGAATCGGGCCGTCACTATGATTTAGTGACGGGATTCGGGAACTATCCCTTGCCTTTTTGATAAACCACCTTCTGCATATAGAATTCCTTACTCTACCTTAGAACCAGCCATTAAGAATTTTCTATACCTCGGTTCCCATTTCCATAGGTTTTGTTTTATCTATATGTTTGTATGATCTTATGTGTTACCTTTTTACTAACTCTGTTTTTCCTTATTTTTCCGGCATACACATTTCATCATTAAAGATAAATATTTGGTGAAAGAACCATTATCATGGATATTCTCGATTATCTTCCCACGGCTGTTACTGCATCATGGAATGACACTGTAATCGAAACTCAGCCTGAAGCTATGGAATATTCCGAAACAGCTCAAAAGCTTCACGGAGATGCTCTGACATCCCACTCTCACATACAGCTTAAGGACCAGGTATCGGTTCGGATAAACCATAATGACACCATGGAATTATTACAAGTCTGGAATAGTTGGAACTCTGCTGATCGGGAAGCTTTTACGGCAAAATATGGTCACATCGCTTGCCTACTAAAGGTTACCGTTGATGCATCACTTGTCCGGGCTCTAACACAATTTTGGGATCCATTTTATCGATGCTTTTCTTTCGATAAGATGGATCTGGTTCCAACCATTGAAGAATACAATAACCTCTTGGGTTGGTCCTCCAACTATCCAATTGAGACGTATCAATATGATAGAAGAACGGAGCCTCATCGAGCCCTAGCAAAATTATTGGACATGCCAGCTTCCAGTCTTCAACCCAAATTTGCAACAAAAGGGTGTCGGAAATTTATCAGCTGGACCGATCTAAAACAACTAAGTCACACCCTCCCTCAGAAGAATCAACGATGCAAGTTGTTCGCCTTGGCAATATATGGCCTGGTAGTCTTCCCAAGAATTGTCGGATTTATTGAAGGAGACGTCATCACATTATTTGAGCAAGTCTGCAATGCCCAAGTAAATCCGACCTCAGTGATATTATGTGAAACTATCAGGGCATTAAACTTTTGTCGCCAAAGAGGAGGCAAATTCATAGGATGTTCACATCTCCTCAACGTTTGGATCAAAAGCCACCTTCCTTGTGAGAAGCAACATTTTGGAAATCGCTTTTCAAAGGACTTCATCCCAATCGAAGCCTTTTTGAAAAGTGAAACCACTAATCATGATAGCAAGGAAGCATGGGTTGACTACTTCAAGAACATCAGCGAATTCCAAATTGAATGGAGAGCACCCTGGTCCACCACCACCCGCATAGTTTACCGTTGCGGCAATTGCCCGTGGGTTCCTCTCTTAGGCATATGGGGAGGAACAAGCTATGCTCCAGCCCAAGTACGTAAACAATTTGGGTCCATGCAATTTATACCCATGACACATAACCTGAGCAAGTTGGAGTTTTCACATGAAGATCCAAATTCAAATAAGCTTGCAATGGGTATTTCAGTTGCATGGAAAAGACTTTTCATATTAAAGTCAGGCCCTATTATTTCTCCTACTGCGTATTATGAATGGAGAAATAATCGGAAAGAAGGAATAGTTCTTCCCGAAGAGGTCATCAGAAAATTGGCAAAAAGAGAGTTGGAGAAAGAGCTAGAGGAAGAAAAGGAGAAGAACAAAAAGATGCTCTTCGACATACAACAGCTCAGTCACAAAACACAACTCCTCGAAGAAAAGATCGAAAGCCAAAAACAAGTCATCACCGAATTAGTTGATGAAACCGATCAAACAGAGATGAGAGCAAGATATTGGGAAGATCAATACAGATTTTCTCAAGAACAGCTTCAAATATTTTTGGCAGAAGTCAGAAAAGTGACTGAGCAAGCCCAACTAATGGGCGAAGAAGCCAAGGAGTTAGAAGAATTGAGCTGCCCTACTCCATCGGTGAATATTCAAAAAATGATGGAGTTTATTTCAAAGGCCAGAAAGCAATACTGTACTTTGGGCCGTTTCTTTTGAAAATAATAAGCTTTTGGTGAATGTAATTGAGAAATTCCACTATAATTCTTCTTTCACCAAGTATTTACAATATTCATGCATGCATCCATCACATCAATCATACACACATAGAATCTAATAAAATAAATATTTCCTTTAAAAGGGTAAAATTGGACCTCAACACCGATATTCAACTCGACTCCAAACAAGATTAATGGCAGAACAAGCCGAAGGACGTCTCATGGAGATGGAGTCCAAGATTGAAAGTATGTCAGAACAGATGAAACAATTGATGGAATTAATCAAAGGGAAAGCAACTCAAGTCCCCATCAAAGAAGTACAAGATCCCACTTATCCCCTGGGATTCACCCCGCAACGAGTCTCAGTCCAAGAAAACCTGTTTCAAGAATCAGGACCCTCTGCTAGTGTTCACCTGAAACAAGACACTGTACAGGAAGAGAAGAAGACATTACCAAAAGATGAAGCAGAATCTCAAAAAATCGAGACAATAGAGAAAAGACTGAGAGCCATTGAAGGAGGCACTATATTCGGATCCCTTTCAGTGGATGACCTCTGCTTAGTGCCAGACGTCGTAATCCCTTCAGATTTTAAGGTGCCAGATTTCGTAAAATACGATGGAACGAGTGATCCCATCACTCACATCACTTTGTTTCTCAGAAGACTACAACCACTTACCAAAGATGAGAAGGTGTGGATCGCACTTTTTCAGGAAAGTCTCACAAAATCAGCATTACAGTGGTATCTAAGCCAAGGTCCAAGAAACATAAAAACTTGGAATGACCTTGCTCAGGCCTTCATCGGCAACTATAAACATGTTATGGACTTAGCTCCGGATCGCCAAACTCTCCAAAACATGGAGAAGAAAAAAACAGAAACTTTTAAGGAATACGCCCAACGATGGAGGGACTTAGCTGCACAAGTACAGCCACCCATGACAGAAAGAGAAATGGTCACTTTGTTTGTCCAGACACTGAAATACCCATATTATGACAAACTTATTGGCAATGCGGCAACTAACTTCTCCGACGTAGTCATGTCTGGAGAAAGGATCGAGCATGGTATCAGAACCGGGAAGATTACTGAGTCCTTTAGTGATCCTATGAAAAGAGGAGGACCATCCAGAAGAAAAGATGAAGAAATACAACAAATCGGACGAGGAAGAGGGATTCCCCTCGTGGGTACCGTGGCTACCGGACCTCGCCTATCCTATTCTGCCAACAGGCCCAATTATTATCCTACCAATAGGCCCAATGATTATCCTCCAAATAGGCCCAGTGATTATCTTCCCAATAGACCCAACAATTATCCTCTCAACAGGCCTAATCAGTTACGGCCACCTGTTCCGACTCCTCCAATGCCTGCACCAAGACCAAGAGAAATTTTCGCACCGATTCCCATGACTTATACTGAGTTATATCCAAAACTCATCCAGAGCCAACTCATTCACCCAATTCCCACAAGGCCATTCGAACCCCCATATCCAACATGGTATGACCCTAAACTAAATTGCCCATATCATGATGGTGCCGTGGGCCACGGACTCGAAAATTGCATAGCATTGAAGCGTATAGTCCAACAATTAATTGAGTCAAAATGGTTGGACTTTTCCGATGAACCAAACGTCACTCATAATCCATTGCCTCCTCATCAAGCCAAACCAGTCAATATGATGGAAGAATACTGGCCGATGAAGAAAACAGTCAATGATATCATAACCCCTCTTAAGCATGTATATTCATGCCTTGTGAAAGAAGGGATTATCATAGGAAAGTCTTCTGGAAATAAAGAAGTCGAGGATGAGGAGTGGTGCAACTTTCATAACAGTAAGAGTCATTCTATCCAAGAATGCCCAGAATTCCGTAAAAGTCTACAAAGTCTCATGGACTCCTCCCAAATCATCGTTTTTATGTCAGATAAAGAGGATGACGTGAATGTGATAATTAAAGAACAAGAAGTCAATATCATGCCAAGACCACTAGTCATTCCAATCTCAAAATCTGCTCTCAAGCCTTTAAGAATTCAAGTTCCAAAGCCATTCCCGTACAAATCAGACAAAACTGTTCCATGGAACTATGGCTATACTTCTAACATCACATCAACTCCGTTAGAAGTTGGGGGCATGACTAGAAGCGGTCGGTGTTATTCTCCCGAGCAAATGAACAAGCTCCAACAAGAGAAGAATGTTACGGATCCAGCAAATGGACCTATTAACACATCTAAAGAGCAAGAGATGCCTCGAGCAGTAACAGATGAACAAGCTACTGAGTTTCTCAAACTCATAAAGCAAAGTGAATACAGTATCGTGGAGCAGTTGAACCGTCTGCCAGCAAAGATCTCCATACTTTCATTACTCTTAAGTTCTGATGCCCATCGAGAAGCTCTTCTCAAAGTCCTGAATAAGGCTTATGTTGAACAAGATATCTCCGTGAACAACTTTGACCACCTTGTCAACAACATCACGGCACAAAATCTCATCACATTCACTGACGATGAGATACCAGCAGAAGGAAGGGGTCACTCTAAGGCTCTACATATTTCGATTAAATACAAAGATCGGATTATGGCTAGAGTTCTGATCGACAATGGATCAGCTCTAAATGTAATGCCATTAGAAACTTTACATAAGATCGGTTTAGACCCATCACACCTCAACAACAGTCATATTGTTGTTCGAGCATTTGACGGAACAAAGAGAGATGTGGTTGGAGAAATAGAGCTACCAATTGGGATTGGTCCCTGTCTTTTCCATATCACATTCCAAGTCATGGACATTTCTCCATCTTATACTTGTCTGCTGGGAAGACCATGGATCCATATGGCTGGAGCAATTCCTTCCTCATTACATCAAAAAATGAAATTCATCATTGAAGGAAAGATAATCACAGTCTTTGCTGAAGAAGACATTCTGCTATCTAGACCTGCGGATGCTCAATATGTTGAGGTCAATGAAAATATACCTGATTGCTCCTTCAGGTCTTTTGAGATTGTCAATGCTGCTTATGTCAGTGAATATGGAGAAGAACCCGTTCCTAACATCTCTAAAACAAGTCGCATGGTCGCCAAACTCATGATAAAAGGAGGATACTCACCAGGGTTAGGTTTGGGACAAGATTTACAAGGAATCCCAGAGCCATTGAAAATATCCGCAAATGAAGGGAAATACGGCCTAGGCTTCACACCGACAAGACATGATAAAATGAAGGCAATAGCTGAAAAGAGAGAAAAGAGGATTGCACGATTAACAGGGCATCCTCTCCAGGAAAGAAATCTGGATATCCCTGAAATCACCGAAACGTTCGTGAGTGGTGGTCTCATTCCGAAAAATGACAATGAAGGCAAGCTGACTATCAACATCAACAAGTCTTTTGAAAGTCTTTCTATTCAGGCAATCATCAGCGATTCACCTGAACAGGAGGAGCTCGTTCAACCTTGTGGCCCACGGGATGTGCTGAACAATTGGGAGGCGATAGAACTGCCTGTTATAATCGAAAGCTTTCCAAAGTAATCTAATAGTAAAAACCTCCTAAAGAAAGGTTCAATCAATAGGGTGTAGTCTTTGTTTAAGTGAACCTTTTAGTTATTGCTTGTTATTCCAATAAAGTTGTGATTTATGCACATTGTAAATAAAGTACCAGTTTGCATCCATCTCATTCGTGCCATTTTTTTTCTCTTCTCTTTCTTTTCTCTCTGGATAATGCAGACCCAAAACTCTCTTTGATGACAATGAAAGAATGAACTTTGATAATCCTGTAAACACTACCGACTCGGACGACGAAGATCTTCAAGTATCTCCTGAGCTATTAAAAATGATTGAGCAAGATGAAAAAGAAAGAGCAACAAGTCAAGAACCAACTGAGGTATTCAACCTAGGAGACAGTCAGGATGTAAAAGAAGTCAAGATTGGCACTTTATTCCCTCCTGAAGAAAAAGAAGAATTAGTCCATTTATTGAAAGAATATGTGGATGTATTCGCTTGGTCATACCAAGATATGCCCGGCTTAAGCTCAGACATTGTACTACACAAAATACCCTTGAAACCTGGGGCGAAGCCTGTCAGACAGAAGTTACGAAGATTAAAGCCGGAGTTAATCTTAAGAGTAAAAGACGAGATTCAAAAGCTGTGGGATGCAGGATTCCTGGGGGTTGCTGAATATACAGAATGGGTGGTTAACATTGTCCCAGTCGAAAAGAAAGAAAGTGGGAAACTAAGAGTTTGTCAGGACTACCGGCCTTTGAACGAAGCCAGTCCTAAAGATAACTTCCCACTTCCTCATATTGATACACTGGTGGATAATACCGCAGGAAACTCCTACTTTTCCTTCATGGATGGTTTTTCTGGATACAATCAAATCAAACTTGATCCAGATGACATGATAAAAACTGCTTTTATTACCCTTTGGGGTACCTTCTACTATAAGGTGATGCCTTTCGGGTTAAAGAATGCTGGTGCTACATATCAAAGAGCCATGGTCACGTTGTTCCATGACATGATGCATAAAGAAATTGAAGTATATGTGGACGACATGATCGCCAAAACTTTCACTGCTGGGGGGCATCTAAAAGTGCTAAGAAAACTATTCGATAGACTTCGCAAATATCAATTGAAGTTGAATCCTGCCAAATGTACTTTTGGAGCCTCTTCAGGAAAGTTATTGGGTTTCATAGTCAGCAAGGACGGGATTCGAGTTGACCCGAGTAAAGTCAAAGCGATACAAGAAATGCAACCCCCGAAGACTCCAAAACAAGTAAGAAGTTTTCTGGGTAGAATCAACTTCATAGCAAGGTTCATATCACAATTGACGTCCAAGTGTGAACCGCTTTTCAAATCACTAAAGAAGAACAATCCGATTGAGTGGAATAACGAATGTCAAGAAGCGTTCGAGAAAATCAAACGATATCTATCAAATCCACCAGTCTTGATACCACCTCGATCCGGAGAACCGTTGATTCTATATTTATCCATACAGGATTCTTCATTAGGATCCGTATTGGGTCAACGTGATGAGACAAGCAAGAAGGAGCATGCAATTTACTATTTGAGCAAAAAGCTTACCACATATGAAGCTAAATACTCAATAGTAGAAAAGTCCTGTTGTGCCCTTGCATGGGTAGCACATCGACTACGACACTACATGCTCAACAACACAACATTACTGATCTCCAAGACTGACCCCATTAAGTACATTTTCGAGAAACCCGCTTTATCAGGCAGGATTGCAAAATGGCAAATGCTGTTATCTGAATACGACATACAGTATGTCACCCAAAAGGCCGTAAAAGGAAGTGTGATCGCTGAATATCTGGCTGATAGAGCATTGGAGGATTATGAGCCCATGAGAATGGACTTTCCTGATGGAGATATAATGACGATAGAACAGGAAGTCGATGAAGAAAATGAAACATGGAAAATGGCATTCGATGGAGCATCTAATGCTTTGGGACAAGGGATCGGAGCTATACTCATCTCTCCAAGCGGAGAGCAGTTTCCCCTCACAGCAAAAATTACATTTCCTTGTACCAACAATATAGTAGAGTATGAAGCATGTGCTATGGGACTCCAAATGGCATTGGATTTGAAAGTGCGAGATCTCCGAGTCTATGGGGATTCCGCATTAGTCATATATCAAATCAATGGAGAATGGGAGACAAGAGATTCAAAATTAATCCCTTACCAAAAGCTTATACTAGACATGACTCGAAGATTTAACAGTATAAGTTTCCATCATCTTCCAAGGGAAGATAATCAAATCCCAGACGCTTTAGCTACTTTGGCTGCTATGTACAAGATAAGCGACCCTGAGCATACTCCTGTGTTCGAGATGAAAATAATAGATTCTCCAGCTTATTGCATGAGCATCGAAGAAGAATTGGATGGAAAGCCTTGGTATCATGATATCAAGAAATACCTCCAAGAACGAACATATCCACTAGAAGCATCAGAAAATGACAAGAAATTTCTACGAAGATTGTCAATGGGTTTTCTTTTAAACCTAGACATACTCTACAAGAAAACCCCAGACTCGATGCTACTTCGCTGTGTAGATACTCATGAAGCACGAAAGATCATGGAAGAAGTTCATTCTGGAATATGTGGAGCACACACTAGTGGTCATACCATGGCAAGACAAATAATGAGGGCTGGCTACTATTGGCTCACATTGGAAAGTGATTGTATTAATCACGTGAGAAAATGTCACAAATGTCAAATATATGCCAACAAGATCCAAGCTCCACCCACCCCTCTTAATGTAACAGCAATACTTTGGCCTTTTGCCATGTGGGGAATTGACGTCATTGGAGCCATTACCCCTAAAGCTTCCAATGGTCACAAATTCATCCTAGTGGCAATTGACTACTTCACTAAATGGGTAGAAGCTATGTCATATGCAAGTGTGACTCAAAAGGTGGTATGCCGGTTCATTAAGAAAGAAATCATTTGTCGTTATGGGCCGCCGGAATGTATCATCTCAGACAATGCCACGAACCTGAACAATGCAATGATGCAGACTTTGTGCCGGCAGTTCAAAATCAAACATCTCAATTCGGCACCTTATCGACCAATGATGAATGGTGCAGTAGAAGCGGCCAATAAAAATATCAAGAGAATTGTTGAAAAGATGATCGTCACTTACAAGGACTGGCATGAGATGTTACCTTTTGCACTACATGCTTATAGAACTTCTACCCGTACTTCTACTGGAGCAACACCTTTTTCTCTGGTATACGGTATGGAGGCTGTATTGCCCATCGAAGTTGAAATTCGTTCATTAAGGGTACTAATGGATACTCAATTAAGAGAAGCAGAATGGGTCAAAGCTAGATACGAGCAATTAAATCTAATTGATGAAAGAAGAATGATAGCCCTCTGCCATGGGCAACTTTATCAAAGAAGGATGATTCGTTCTTACAACAAAAAGGTTCGCCCACGACAATTTCACGAGGGTGACATAGTGCTCAAGAAAATTTTACCCATGCAACATGATTCAAGAGGAAAATGGACACCAAATTATGACGGGCCATATGTCGTGAAGAAAGCATTTTCAGGAGGGGCACTAATTCTGACAGAAATGGATGGACGAGAATTACCGAAGCCAGTAAATTCGGATGCAGTAAAGAAATACTTTGCATAATGAAGAAATTTTCAAACAGAAGGGGAGAAGTGGATACAGGGTTACCAAAGTTTATTTGATCAAAGTTGTCAAAGAGAGCTTTCTTCTCTTACACTTTCATTATCTATCTGTACCCAAGATTTTCATATTACCCATAAATAAAAAGCCAATTCTCTTTAGCTTGCCTTTGATTCTCACGTTCAAAATGCTAAAGTCGCTTCTATCCAGTTCTTTTCCTTCAAATCTCACCTTCCTACTAGCCTTAAGTGTGCAATAAATTGTGACTTTTGAAGGAAGAATAGTAATAATTAAAACTAAAAAAAAAAAAAAAAAAACAAAGACCGTAGATTACTTTGATAAGCTTTATGAATTAAAACAGATAAGATTGAGGTCCTGCTTTGCGAGCGGCACAGAACACAGGCTAACAAAGAAGAAGGAGTAACAAATCTTTGGGAGATAGCCTTGGTGGTAGCCTGAATGATCGCTTCAGAAGTCTTAACACGTCCATGTCAGCAAGAAAGAATCATACTCACGAATATCTCAACAGGGACAATTATCCAGAGAGGCATAAAGTACGAGGCGGACATTAAGGAAATTGAAGCCAAAATTTAAGAACAAATCAAGGAAAGAAGATTTTTGAAAAGAGTTAGGCTTTTGAGACAATGGACAATAGCTGGAAAGCGAGACAATGAACAACAGCTGGAAAGCAAGACAATGAACAACAGCTGGAAAGTGAAACAATGGACAACAGTTGGAAAGCATAAAGAGATTCAACGATAGAAGGCAATTACAAAGAGGATCCAGTAAAACAAAGATATAAAAAAATAATAAATCCATCAGTTACACATGCTCTGCATTCATGCATTTCACATCATGCATGCATGGCATACAGAACAAGGATCAAATGGGAAGCGTATCCACCGCACAGTCACAGCAGTATAAGCTGACGTCTTAGTGACATCCGTTTTTACCAATCTACCGCTGGATGCACAGCTGATATAGTGGACCCAGCCCCATCAGCAATTCAAGGATAAAGTAGACAATATTGTCAAAATCCTGGTAATCAATTCAATAATCGAGGCTACACCGGGATGGACAGAATTGACGCCAGCTTAGCAGTATCCAAGATAAGAAATAGCTATGGTCAAAGATAAGCGTGGATATCGAGAAATATTGTCGTCGAAAGCAGACAATGGATTCAATAATCAAGGACTGGATCAATGTCATGCCTGATGAGATATCAAAGATAAGAAATATCTATGATACTAAAATAAAGTAGGATCCACTTTTCCGGTTAAACGGCGGATACGGTACTCCGTGACTCTCAAGTCGGTTCTCTCAGTTGCCCATAATAACTGATTCCTTCACCCCTTCTTTCTTTTACTTCCTCCTAGAAAATGGATCCTACTTTTTCCGCCTTGCGAAAGTATTTCCCTTCTCTCCCAATGAACATCCTAAAAAAGATCTACCAAGTTCGCTGTGAACGATTAAGAGCTCTGATGCATAAAGGAATCCCTGAAGATGTACGGTGGTTAATTGAAGCTAAGGTTCGTCTGGCAGGTGAAATCCCAGAGGCATTTGTGTCTTACATGCCTGGTGTTGGCAAAAGTTCTTATGCCAGAAAAAGAAGAGCGAAAAGATTACAAGTCTGCCATAAATGTGGTAGGTGGACTTGTAAGACTAGGTGTCGTTCTTTAGGAATGATCTCCAATAATCGAGAAGATAAAATACGGTTCATCAAGAATGGCTTGAGTAAGGACTCATTGGATGATATCCAATTGACTCTTGAGACGCATTCTTGTGGATCTGTGCAACGTGAAATTCTTGATTTATGGAGTATTTTTCATGAAGAACGAGACCGTTACAGTCCCGGGAATCTGACTTTAAACGACCCTGTTTGCCGGCTTGTAAGAAAGCTAGATGGGAAGCAGATCCTCGACTCATAGAAGCCGTTAATGCCGTTACTGGACGTAAAACCAGTGGAAGATGTAAGCCACAGTCACAATTACTGTACATACAGTTTGTTATATTTGGAAAAATTTGAATTTTCTTTTGACAGATGTACATGCTCCCCTAAGTGTAATCGACACGTTATCCCTTTTCATCACTATAAATGCGTGTTCTTCCTTCTGATTAAACAACAGATAAGATACCCCGTGACTTCTAAAGTCGATTATTCCAGTTTCCTGCAATAACTGATTCATTTCCCTCTTCTCTCAAATTCTTCTCTCATCAATGGATTCTACTCTTTCTGTACTGCGAAAATACTTTCCTTCCCTCCCACTAAAAGTCCTTAAAAAGATCTACCTTGCTAGATGTGAAAGAATCAGAGTTTTTACACGCAAAGGCATTCCCGATAATGTGCAGTGGATAATTGAAGCTAAGGTCCGTTTGGCGGGTGAAGTTCCAGATGCATTTATGCCCCGCATGCCCGGTTTAGGTAAAAGCCGTTATGCCAAAAGGCGAAGAGCAAAGAGACTAGGCGTGTGTTATAAATGTGGGCGATGGAATTGTAATACTAAATGTCGCTCTTTAGGATACATCTCCATAAATCGTGAAGATAAAAGAAAATTCATTAAGAATGGCCTGCGTAAGGAGTCTCTGAAAGATATCCGAGAGACTCTTGAAACGCATTCTTGTGGAAAAGTGCAAGGTGAAATTATCGGTTTATGGAGGACTTACCATAAAGAACGAAACCGTTACAGTCTTGGGAATGTGATTTTAAACGACCCCGTTTGTCAGTTTGTAAGAAAACTAGATGGGAAGCAAATCCCCGACTTATAGAAGGCATTGAAGCCATTACTGGACATGAATTAGTGGAAGATGAGAGCCACAGTCATGATTGCTGTACATATAAGCTGTCATTTGTCTTTTCTTTTGGCAATAATGTACTTACTTCCGTAAGTGTAATAAACGCATTATCCTTTCATCACTATAAATGCGTGTTCTTCCTTCTGGATACGGTACTCCATAACTCCCAAATTCAGTTATTTCCATTTCCTACAATCACTAATTTCTTTCTTTTTCTCTTAAATGCCTCATTCATCAATGGAGCCTTCTCTTTCCGCTCTACGAAAATATTTCCCTTCTTTCCCAATAAATGTTCTTAAAAAGGTTTATCAAGCTAGATGTGAACGATTCCGACTATTTATGCACAAAGGCATTCCTGATAATGTGCGATGGCTAATCGAAGCTAAAGTTCGTTCGGCCGGTGAAGTTCCAGATGCGTTCTTTCCCCGTATGCCCGGCTTTGGTAAAAGCGTTTATGCCAAAAAGAGAAGAGCAAAGAGGCTAGGCGTCTGTCACAATTGTGGATGGTGGATTTGCGGCAATAAATGTCGTTCTCCAGGAGTGATCACCAGAAATCGTAATGATAGAATAAAATTCATCAAGAATGGCTTGCGTAAGGAATCTCTGGAAGATATCCGAGAGGTTCTTGAAGCGCATTCTTGCGGAATAGTGCAATTTGAGGTTGTTGGATTATGGATAATTCTCCAAAAAGAACGAGAACGTTACAGTCTTGGGAATTTGACCCTAAACGACCCTGTTTGCCAGTTTGTGAAAAAGCTAGATGAGATGCAAATCACTGATTCATAGAAAGCATTGAAGCCGTTACTGGACGCAAAGCCAGTAGAAGACGGAACAAGGTCACGATTACTGTACGTGCTAGCTGTCGCTTTTGAAATTTTCCTCCCCTTTTGGTAATAATGTATCCACTCCTGACATGAACCAAAGTCACGATTACTGTACGTGCTAGCTGTCGCTTTTGAAATTTTCCTCCTCTTTCAGCAATAATGTATCCACTCTTGACATAAGCCATAGTCACGATACTGTACATGCTAGCTGACGCTTTTGAAATTTTCCTCCCATAATGTACCCACTCCTGACATGAGCTATAATTATGACTACTGTATATACCTGCCACTTTTGAAATTTTCCTTCTCATCCGACAATCATGTACCTACTCCTGACATAAGCTACAGTCGCGACTACTGTACATGCTAGCAGCTATTTTGAAAATTTTCCTCCTCTTTTAATGATAGTGTACCCATACCTGACCAGAGTCATACCCGTGACTACTATGAATAGCTGGCAATAATGTATCCATTCTTGAAAAATAAAATTATTGCCTTATCTCTTCATCTCTATAAATATATCCTCTTTTCTCACAAGGGTAAGGATAGGAATGGAGAAAACCCCAACTCGTAAATCCCGAAGTATTTGTGTATTTTCTGGGGCTTTTCCTGGAAAAGATGAAGAGTATTTAAAAGCAGCCAACCATTTGGGTAGAGTATTAGCTGAGCGAAAAATACATTTAGTTTATGGAGGAGGTAGTGTCGGATTAATGGGAGGTGTAGCATCAGCAGCATCTCTAGGAGGAAGTCAAGTTCTGGGCATTATCCCTGGACCTCTGAAATTTATTTCTGGGGGCACGATTGGAGAAGAATTAGTGGTTAAAAATTTACAAGAGCGTGTGTTACAAATGCTTTTAAATGCTGATGCTTTTATCGCTCTACCAGGTGGTTTTGGCACATTGGGAGAAGTCTTTCAAATTGCTTCCATGGCCCAACTTAATTTGCATAAGAAACCCATTGGGCTTTTAAATGTTAACAATTTCTTTACAGGTCTGATAGCTTTTATGGATTATGCTATGCAGAAGAATTTTATATCAAGAGTGGCACGGCGAATCATAATATCCGCAACAACTGCTGAAGAATTGCTAGATAAAATACAAGCTTTTGTTCCTGAACCAGATCCAGCAATGATTCAGATAGACTGGACGCGACAGTCTTTCCCGAACAGTTCGATCCCATAATAGTCCTCTACTAACCCTGTTGAAATATTGTGGAAGAAGAAGTGATCCGATCCGTTTTGCTTGTCCTTTAGTTTTATTATCAGCATTTTCTTTCGTGTTTTAGTTTTTCTTTCAGGGAATTTCTTTTTTTATCTTATAAGATAGTCTCGTCCATGCTGATATTAAAACCATAGGACAATGCCTTTAGGTTGGAATGGCTGAGTAAAGAGTAATTTTTATTGCTCTTGAGACGCATCCTATTAGGTCTACTAGGCATAACATTTTAGGATAGTTAAGCTTCAACCTTATTTGGATGACATATCTCTCAAGCGAATCTATATTTACTAAAGAAAATATTAGATGAACCTTGGATATTGATTCCAAACATCCGTTCCCTTTACATAATTTGTTAGCGATATTGTCATCATCAAGATTCACTCATTTTATCGAAGTCTAAAATTTCGCACTCGCCTATTATGCAAATTCACACTTTCGAAGAAAATTATTCCAATTCTAATTGCTTTCATATAAATTTCGCTCGAGGTTCAAGGAGATTTCCTTAACCTCATTCCATCAATTTTCCTTCAAACGATAGGAGAGTTCCTATCGTCGAGGTTCTAAGGAAGGGCCCTTAACCTCAAATCATCAATTTTTCTTCAAACGATAGGAGAGTTCCTATCGTCGAGGTTCTAAGGTAGGGCCCTTAACCTCAAAATCATCAATTTTCCTTCAAACGATAGGAGAGTTCCTATCGTCGAGGTTCTAAGGTAGGACCCTTAACCTCATTCAAACAATTTTCCTTCAAACGATAGGAGAGTTCCTCTCGTCGAGGTTCTAAGGTAGGACCCTTAACCTCAAAATCATCAATTTTCCTTCAAACGATAGGAGAGTTCCTATCGTCGAGGTTCTAAGGTAGGACCCTTAACCTCAAAACAATCAATTTTCCTTCAAACGATAGGAGAGTTCCTATCGTCGAGGTTCTAAGGTAGGGCCCTTAACCTCAAAATCATCAATTTTCCTTCAAACGATAGGAGAGTTCCTATTGTCGAGGTTCTAAGGTAGGACCCTTAACCTCAAAATCATCAATTTTCCTTCAAACGATAGGAGAGTTCCTATCGTCGAGGTTCTAAGGTAGGGCCCTTAACCTCAAAATCATCGATTTTCCTTCAAACGATAGGAGAGTTCCTATCGTCGAGGTTCTAAGGTAGGACCCTTAACCTCATTCAATCAATTTTACTTCAAACGATAGGAGAGTTCCTATCGTGGAGGTTCTAAGGTAGGACCCTTAACCTCAAAATCATCAATTTTCCTTCAAACGATAGGAGAGTTCCTATCGTCGAGGTTCTAAGGTAGGACCCTTAACCTCATTCAAACAATTTTCCTTCAAACGATAGGAGAGTTCCTATCGTCGAGGTTCTAAGGTAGGGCCCTTAACCTCAAAATCATCAATTTTCCTTCAAACGATAGGAGAGTTCCTATTGTCGAGGTTCTAAGGTAGGACCCTTAACCTCAAAATCATCAATTTTCCTTCAAACGATAGGAGAGTTCCTATCGTCGAGGTTCTAAGGTAGGACCCTTAACCTCAAAACAATCAATTTTCCTTCAAACGATAGGAGAGTTCCTATCGTCGAGGTTCTAAGGTAGGGCCCTTAACCTCAAAATCATCAATTTTCCTTCAAACGATAGGAGAGTTCCTATTGTCGAGGTTCTAAGGTAGGACCCTTAACCTCAAAATCATCAATTTTCCTTCAAACGATAGGAGAGTTCCTATCGTCGAGGTTCTAAGGTAGGGCCCTTAACCTCAAAATCATCAATTTTCCTTCAAACGATAGGAGAGTTCCTATCGTCGAGGTTCTAAGGTAGGACCCTTAACCTCATTCAAACAATTTTCCTTCAAACGATAGGAGAGTTCCTATCGTCGAGGTTCTAAGGTAGGACCCTTAACCTCATTCAAACAATTTTCCTTCAAACGATAGGAGAGTTCCTGTCGTCGAGGTTCTAAGGTAAGACCCTTAACCTCAAAATCATCAATTTTCCTTCAAACGATAGGAGAGTTCCTATCGTCGAGGTTCTAAGGTAGGACCCTTAACCTCAAAATCATCAATTTTCCTTCAAACGATAGGAGAGTTCCTATTGTCGAGGTTCTAAGGTAGGACCCTTAACCTCAAAATCATCAATTTTCCTTCAAATGATAGGAGAGTTCCTATCGTCGAGGTTCTAAGGTAGGGCCCTTAACCTCAAAATCATCAATTTTCCTTCAAACGATAGGAGAGTTCCTATCGTCGAGGTTCTAAGGTAGGACCCTTAACCTCATTCAAACAATTTTCCTTCAAACGATAGGAGAGTTCCTATCGTCGAGGTTCTAAGGTAGGACCCTTAACCTCAAAATCATCAATTTTCCTTCAAACGATAGGAGAGTTCCTATCGTCGAGGTTCTAAGGTAGGACCCTTAACCTCAAAACAATCAATTTTACTTCAAACGATAGAAGAGTTCCTATCGTCGAGGTTCTAAGGTAGGACCCTTAACCTCAAAATCATCAATTTTCCTTCAAACGATAGGAGAGTTCCTATCGTCGAAGTTCTAAGGTAGGACCCTTAACCTCAAAACAATCAATTTTACTTCAAACGATAGGAGAGTTCCTATCGTCGAGGTTCTAAGGTAGGACCCTTAACCTCAAAATTATCAAATTTTCCCTTCAACGATAGGAGAGTTCTTATCGCAGAGGCTCTAAAAAAATTTTTCCTTAACCACATAGTTTAGGCGGCGAGAAGGTTCTCAATGCCTAGCTAAGACGGACGAAATTTGGTAACTACTTTGCATACATCATGTCCCATGAAGCATGCAAAGGGGGGCAGCTGTTGACACCTAATTTCGTCCGGCCTTATTTTAAAAAAAAAAAATTTAAAAAAAAAAAACTAATTAAAAAAAATTATTATTATTATTATTATTATTGCTAAAAAATTTTAATTATGTTAATTAGTTTAAAATATATTTTTATTTTGAGAAGATTTGATTTAAAATAATATATGTGTGAATATGTATGTGTTTGGAATAAAAATAAAATTTCAGAAAAAAATGACAAAAAAATTAAAAGTTTGAGGTAAAAATGACAAAATTGAGAAGTTTCGGATAAAATTGACAAATTCTGAAAGTTTCAGGAGCTTTGGGTAATTTTTTGCGTCAATTTTGGGCCTAAACGGACGTTTCTAGCCCAAATTGACAGAAAACGTTAAAATTGTCAAAATCAGAAGCTTCTGAGCTTATCCAGAGCTGGAGTAACATAAAGGACTGAAACTGTCATTTTACCAATTTAAAAGATAAGTTTGATATTTTTTATTAATTTATCCGTCCACAGTTCAGCTAAGCTCCTTCTATAAATACCCCCCCAAATTCAGTGCTGAACACATAGAAAATCAGAGAAAAAAGTTCAGAGCTCCGTTTTAGAAAAAGAGAAAATAGAAGCCTTAGTCCTAGGCTCTCCTCCCTCTGCCAAAACAGTCCCAAAATTATTTTTTCTTACGTTTCGACTACCTTCTTCCTCCGTTTTCTCTTTCTTTCTTTTTCTGTCGCCGTCCTATCCCGCTGCCGTCGCCCTGCCGCCGCCGTCTCGCCGTTGCCGTCGTTCCTACGCCGTCACCGTCGCCATCGCCGCCGCGCCCAGCAGTCCTGCCGTCTCGCGCCGCCGCACCCAGCCGTCCTGCCGCCGTCGCCCCGCTCCCTCGCCGCCGTCGTCCCGGCCGCCGTTACCCTCGCCGCCGTCACCCCGCGCCCTCGTCGCCGTCGCCCGGCCGCCCTGCGCCCTCGCCGCCTCCGCCTGCCCAGCCCCGTCACCCCCCCTCCTCCCTCGCGTCGCCTCTGATTCTTTCTCCAGATTCAATTTTAATTTTTAAGGGTAAAACCTCCTTTCAGTCCTTCATCTTTTCAATTTCTTTCTATTAGGTCACTAACCTTTTTATTTTGTCTTTGCAGAAAATTAATTAACTAACTCATTTATTTTTTTACTTGTTTATTTATTTGTTTATTATTGTTATTATTACTAACCTTTTTTTTTTTTGTTATTAGCAACTAACAACTAACTTGCTAATTTTTACTAACCTTTATTTTTATTGTTGTTAATAATTAATTAAATTGTCTAACTTTTATTTTTGTTGTAATTAATTAACTTAATTAAACTTGGCTAACTTTTATTTATTGTTGTTAATTAATTAACTTAATTAAACTTGGCTAACTTTTATTATTGTTATTAATTAATTAACTTAATTAAACTTGGCTAACTTTTATTTATTGTTGTTAATTAATTAACTTAATTAAACTTGGCTAACTTTTATTTATTGTTATTAATTAATTAACTTAATTAAACTTGGCTAACTTTTATTTATTGTTGTTAATTAATTAACTTAATTAAACTTGACTAACTTTTATTTATTGTTGTTAATTAATTAACTTAATTAAACTTGGCTAACTTTTATTATTGTTGTTAATTAATTAATTTAATTAAACTTGGCTAACTTTTATTTATTGTTGTTAATTAATTAACTTAATTAATTTGGCTAACTTTTATTATTTTTGACTTAATTAACTTTCATTATTATTGTTAATAATTAATTTAATTAAATTTTGATAACATTTATTATTTTTTTAAGTGGATGGCCAAAAAGTCCCACTTTATTAATTTTTCTTTATATAATTTAATTTATTTAATTCACCTTTTACCCATAAATAAAAAAACTAAAAGAAGATTCTTTTGTAATTAATTATTAAGGCTAATAAAAATTTAAAAGCCAATTATTTTTATTTTGGAATACATTTTTTATTATTTCTTTAAAGATAACAAAGTGAACTTTTTGTTAAAATTAATAAACAAACATGATTAAATCAATTCTTTTTAAATATTTTTTTTAATAATGATACTTAAAATAAAAATTCAAGAAAAATCCAATTAAAATTAATAATTAATAAATAATTAAAATTTAACAAAAATTAAAAAATCCATGACCAAATGATCCGCCAGGATCCATGGCTTGGAAATATTTTTAAATAAAGTATATAAATAAACTTTTCTTTATTAAAAATAAAATTTTGGGACTAATATATTAATTATTTATTAAAATAATAAAATAATTTTATTTTAGTTTTCTTTATTAATAAAAAGAATAAAAAGAATAAAAATTTTGGGTTAATATTTTATTCAGTAATATTTTATTCCTTTTAAAATATAACTTTTTGTCTCTTTTATAAAAATTTTAGTCAAATAATTTCAAAAAAAATAAAAAAATAAATAGCAAAAAAAATTGAATTTTCTCTTAAATATTTTAGACTTATTAATTAGATATTTTCAGAGATATAAATTAAAAAAAAAATCTTTCATTAAACAAAAAGAAAACAAAAAAATATAAATATCAAAACTTTTGTTTTAAAATACATATAAGTTTTCGGTTAAATAATCTTTTATTCCAAAACAAATTAAATAAATATCAAAACTTTTCTTCTTTTGTTTAAAATATACATATAAATTTTTAATTTTTTTAATTAAACAATTACTTTTGGTTAATCTTTTATAAAAAAAAAAATTTAGTTCATGGTATATTGGCTGGAAACTGTCTCGTGCCCGCTTTTGAGCTGCTTCACCTGGTGAAGAGGGTCTGGCTGAGTAACAACGCCCCGTACCATGATCAAAGTTTTTTTTTATTTTTAAAACTCTTTAATTCCTTTAAATTAACTTCTTATTAAATAAAAATTAATAATTTTTTTCAATTCTTTTATAAATTGAGTAATTCTTTAAATAATAAATATCCTTCATTAAACAAGAAAAATCAGATAAAAATAAAAGAAAGAAATAAAAGATAATAAAAGAAAGAAATAAAAGATAAGAAAAAAGAAAGAAATAAAAGAAAAGATAAGAAAAATAAAAGAAAAGATAAAGAAAGATAAAAAAAAAAAAAGAAAGATAAGATAAAGATAAAGAAAGATAAAAGAAAGAAAATTAAAAAAAAAGAAAGTAAAAATAAATTAAAAAAAGAAAAAGAAAGAAAGATAAATTTTTAATTTGTATTAAAAATCATTCATGAACAAAATTATCATTTAAAAATTAATTTCATGATAATAAGAATTAAATAATTACGATAAATTAAATCAATTTCCATATCCGGATGATCCGGCAGGATCTACGGTTTGGAAAATATTAAACTTTTTTAAAAAAAAAATAAATAAATTAAATAAAAAGATAAAAATCCATATTTTTACAATATGGATAAAATTGTTTAAAATTTCACCAAAATTCCGTGTCCAAATGACTCGGCAGAGTCCATGGTTCGGAATCAAAATCTTCCGTGTCCAAATGACTCGGCAGAGTCCATGGTTCGGAAGTATAAAATTGTACCCGAATTAATTACCAAAATCCACATTTTTGACTAATTCAGTTAAAATATCTAAATTAACTGAAAATTTTTAAAAGCAAAGTAAAACAAAATTAAAATCAACTAAGGTGCCAATTTTGGGCGCTATAACAATATTGTTTTAGCGTAACCGTACTCCCGATTCCCGAACTCTCGCAGACCAATTTTAAGGTGACCAATCGACCTAAGTAAACCGATTGGTGGCGACTCCCGAAAAAGACCCGCACGTTGCCACAGAAGGGAGGTAGATGATGATAATATGGGGGAGTTGGTTAGGAATCCCATAGCTATTGCTATATGGAATCATTATAGATGTCGCCACTTCAATGCATAAGATGGTTTTTTGTTTTTTAGATAATTACCCATCAATAACTCTATCTATTCACATTAGTATTGTAATTTAAATTCATACTTTAGATAATATGAAACTTTTGTTATTTTTTTTTGTATATTTCTCAATCCTATATCTTATTATTATATTATTTTTTAATTTATTGTTGTAATAATGTTACTAGAATGAAAGGGAGCATTTTTTATGGTTTTGAAAGTTCTAGCAAAAAAAGTGCAACGCTGTAGACTTCTTCAATGGATAAAGATTTAGTGGATGTCTTATTATGCCAACAATATAAATGGAATAAAAAAAATGGAAGCTTTACTCATTTGGCTTACCAGAATGTTCACTACTAAAATTTTGGCATTTACCAACACGCATTTCCAACGGCTGCGCATTGGTAATTTTGAATTTCCAACGTGTAGCCACTGGTAAATGCACGTTGGTAAACCATTCATTGGAAAAAAAGTTACCAACATGCAAAAATACGTACGTTGGTAATTTCCAACGCCTGCACGTTGGTAATTACCAACGGTCACATAAGATCAATGTTTTCCAACGTGCAAACAAAGTACCAATGCACTGTGCGTTGGTAATTATCAACGGCTTAAGCTATTGGTAATCTTGTTAAAAATTTTTAAAAAAAGTAAAGTAGTTTCCAACGAGGAGAACGTTATATTCACTAAAAATTATACTTAGTAAAATTAGATAACTAAGATTTTATTATTACATAAATTAATATTAAGAAAACCAAAAAATAATTAATAAAAATTCACAAAGAATTTATTAGTTCCAAAAAATTCACAAAAATTCATAAACTGGAAAATTGTAAATTGAACAAAATTATAATAATATTTCCACAACTCAAAAAATTCAAAAAAATTCAAAAAATTGGGTAAAAGTTCACCGAAATTAATAAAAAATTTAAAATTCACAGAAGTTTTAAAAGTTGAAAATAAATTAAAAAATTAACAGAATTAAAATATCATAACAATTAACCAAAAACTCACAAAATTTTACAAAAATAACTAAAAAATAACAAAATAAAAATCAAATCTACAATCAAAATACCGGATCTACCAAATCTATCAAATCAAACAAACGGATCTACAATGAAACAACCAAATATACCAAATGAAAACAAGACAACCGGATCTACAAGTTTAAACGCAAAAATCACAACCAAAACTGCAAAATTGGTTAAAATCAATGAAGATCGAAGGAGATCCATCACGGCATCGGGCCAGGCGGCGGCTTGCTAGGTGGAGGCGAATGAGGCTGCGAGACGAGCACGCATCCATGAGGCAGAGAGGCTGAGGGAGATTGTCTGCGAGGCGAAGAGGCTGGGTGAGGAGGCTGGGTCGAGGACGCAAGGAGGTAGACCGGCAGAGAGAGATCGGCGACCAAAAAGGAGAGACGACGGAGGCAAAACGACAGAGGTAGATCGCCAGCCAAGGAGGAGAAGAAGAGGCGGTGCGGCAAGGCGAGGTTGGGGATGGATGGAGGGTGATCGGCAGCCATGGACGAGAAGGAAATGTGGCTAGAGAATGGGAGAGGGAGGAGAAGGTGAGAAGCAAGAGAAGATGGAGTGAGAGGCGGCTAGGGTGGTAATGAGGGAGATAGGTTTAGGTATAAATATGGGTTAGGTTAGGGTTTTGGGTTTTGGGTTTTGTTTGGGTTTTGTGGGTGTTTTGGGCTTTTACATATATTTTAAATTGTAATTAATATTTGTAACAAATGTTTGAAAAATATTACTTTACTGTCTATAATTTCAAAACTTTAGATTTTATAATACATAATAAGTATTATTATTTATAATAATATACATATTATTATTATTATTATTATTATTATTATAAAAATATACATATGATACATATTATTATTATTGCACACACACACATATATATATTATAAGAGAAAGTTATAAAAGTAATTTTATTAATAAGTTTATATTAGACGTGGCCCACTCCTACCTAAGTCTATTCTTTAGTTGTAGAGAGAAGAAATTTCTTATACAAGCCTGCAAAATTTAAATCTTGACTAACCATAAGAATATATTTATTACAACTAAAGACTTATAAGTTGTATATTATATATATATATATATATATATATATATATATATATATATATATATATATATATATATATATATATATAAACACATATATATTTAAATATAAATATTATATAAAAATGATATAATTGACAATATAATTATTTTATGTTTGTATGTATGTATGTATGTATGTATCATATATTTAATGTATATATATGATATATTTTAAGTACATATTCTTATATATGATACATTATTATTATTATTATTATTATTATTATTATTATTATTATTATTATTATTATTATATATTTAACAGTTACCAATGCGCCGACGCATTGGTAATCAGTGCTACTAATCACCAGCGTGCACGCGCATCGGTAATTACCAACGCATTGACGCATTGGTAATTACCAACATGCATACATGTTGGTAATCTGACCGTTGAAAAATAGCTGAGTTAACAACGCATTCGACCATTGGTAAATTACCAACGCGGTTGGCCGTTGGTAAATATACTTTTTTTTTACCAACGGTCAAGCCGCTAGTAATTTGGCCATTGGAAAAACTAGTTTCTTTAGTAATGATTGTTCTCGAATTAAATGAAAAAGTTGGTTGGGGCATAACAAAAGATAAGGTGAAAAATCGTTGGAAGACTCTTAAAAACAAATTAACTAAGTGCTACAATTTTTGGAAAAAAAATGGCATGAGTGGATTTGCCGATTTTTGTAAAAATAATGGCATGAGTGGACTTGCTTGGAATTCTACTACAAAGCTTTGGAGTGCGGAACCAGAAGTTTGGGAAAGTCTCGTCAAGGTTAGTTTCATTTAAATTCAATTTGTCTAGTTCATTTAATATTTTTAAATTACAAAAATTAGAAACAAAATTATTTTTTCTGTTCTATTTTGGGGGCATTAATTAATTATATAAAATTTTTAAAAATTGAAGCTATGGTCTATTCATAATTTTTTTTTTCAGGAAAAACCCAAGGCTCGTGAGTAGATGACCAAACTAATTCCCTATTATGACAAGATATTAATACTATATGGCAATAGTAGAGTTACAGGCAATGTTAATGGAACTGCAAAAAAAGTGAAATACCGTCAAGCAATTGAAGAAATAGAAAGAATTAATGACATTGATCATCTAGTCTCTCAAAACAAAATGACTATTGAAAGTTGTGATCCTTCTGCTCAAGTACAATCTTGAACAAAAAGGAAAAAAACTAAAGGAGCAAAGAATGGTGATGATGGTGAAATCTACATTAAAGAAGTAATCAATAATATAATTCAAGTTATGGAACGCAAAAATATAGTACTTGAAAAGGTCATGTAGCAACTCTTGATTTCTGAGGAGCAAGTTTGGAATTTATTGGATGGATTAGCACTTGAGCTGCATGCATCAACGGATGCATATCTTCATTTGATTGCTAATCCTGAAAAAATAAGAGCCGTAATGGGATGTCCAGTGGAAAGGCAAAAGGAAATCATCATGCAATTAGTTTGGTTGACCAAGCTACTAAGGTTTAAATTTTTATATTTTTTATATTGAATAAATAGCTATAATTATAGCATGAACATGCTAGCAACATATGTCATTTCTTGCTTTATGTAAAATTTTCTTCCTTTTTTTCAAAATCTCTTCCTTGTTGGCCATATTTTTCCTTACATATTTTAATAATTTTATAATTCAAACATATGTCACATGGTTCAAGAAAAAAATTTAGATGAAATGAGTAATTAAAAATTTGCTCATATGAGCGATTTATTGTGCTATTTAGAAAGAAGAATGAAAAAAGTTCAATACTCAAAATAAGGGTAAAATTGTAATAATAATTAAAATTTTCTTCTTTTCCTTTTTTAATATGTTGGATTTGTTCAAAGCAAATATTTAATTTTAATGTTGACAAGTGAATTGTTTTAGTGTGCTTAATATCATTTTATTGGGTCAAAATAGTTTTGTTAAAATTGCACTTAAATTTCAAGTATTTCAAGTGTTATTTCAAAAAATATGTTTTAAGTTTGATGATGAAACATGTTTTTAAAGAGAATTTGGTAGGTTATCAAAATATATTAATGTTTGAATCAAGTTTGTTTTACAAATGACAAGTGTTTCTAAGTTTGCTCCCAAGTCTATGCTTTAATGCGTTAAACTGGCTTAATCCGTAGTCTGAGAATTCTATAACTTTTCAAAACATCAGTTACCGTGTTAAACTCCGAGTTGAACCTATTATTCGTGAGTCTGGAAGCTTCCCCCAAAATCTTTTGAGTGGCGCGATTTTGGCCAGATTTTCAAATAGTACGCGGATGAATCAGAGGACGCCACCTGGACGCTGTGGCAGAACTGTTTATGACCTGTCTCTAGCCGTTTTTTGACCGTTGGAGGACGAAATCGAGTTTAACCCGTTAAACTCAAAACTTAACGCGAAGTTTGGAACTTGCACAAAAAATAGAGCAATGGCCACCATAATTTGAGGAACTTTTCCAGACTTCTCTAGCAGGTTTTTAACGTCTCTTTGGCTCCCAAATGAGTATAAAAACATGGAAAAACACTATGGAAACAACTTTTAGCAATTAGAAAAGAGATTTCATCTTCAAAGAGCTTGAATTTGAGAAATGCTAAGAGATTAAGCTGCCACTTGTTTATCTAGCTTTGAGAGCTTCTATTGTTCTTACCACTTTGTAACCTTGTAAACACCATTTGGTGAGATTGAGTTGGTGAGGTTTATAGTTAGCCTCTAGGACAACTAGTGAGGAAAAGGGTGTTGGTGAGGTTTCTAGTTAGCCTTTAGGAAAACTAGTGAGTGGTTGTGGTAGAGAAAACTACCAAAGAAGTTTGTACTTTTGTGATTTATAGTGGAGAAGAAAACTCTTAAGTGATGAGCTTGAGAAGAGGAGTAGACTCTCAAGAAGAGAGACCAAACCTCTACAAATTCTTGTGTTTAAGTTTCTCTCCTCATACTTGCTTGATTATTGCTTGGTGATTTGTCTTCATTCATTGGTTGAAGTTATTTGTTTTCAAAAACACTTCAAAACAAGTTTTCAAAGAAAAATTTAGGATCATTGTGGTAGTATTTTCTGGTTAGAATAATTTTATTTTAGCTCCTTGAATTGCATTTTGGTTTAAGAGATTAAAAACTCATTTTTAGTAATTTTTTTAATTCAACCAATTCACCCCCCTCTTGGTTGCATTTGGGCCACCAATTGGTATCAGAGCTAGTGGCTTTGTTTTGACAAAATCTACTGATTTTTAAGCTTAAAGATCCATGGCAACCACTAGTATACATCTTGTGGGGCAAAACCCATCTAGGCCACTTTTGTTTGACTCTACAAACTTTAATTGGTGGAAAACTAGAATGAAAATTCATATCCAAGCAATGGATCATGCTCTTTGGAGGATCATTAAGGATGGTCCTAGGATTCCCATAAAAATAGTTGATGGGAACCAAGTGGTAAAAGATCGAACGGAATATAAACCGGAGGATGATCTCATGTGCACTATGAATTCAAGGGCAATGAATATTATTTATTGTGCACTAACTCCGGATGTATTAAATTTGGTTTCTTCTTGTAGAAATGCTAAGGATATTTGGAACAAGCTATTGGTCACATATGAAGGAACCACTCAAGTGAAGGACACCAAGATGCATAAGCTTATGAAGGCATATGAGTTGTTCACTATGGAGCCAAATGAAAGCATCCAAGACATGTTTAGAAGATTCAATGAGATCCTTACACTACTCAAGTTGCTTGGGAAGGAATATAGAAATAACGAGTTGGAGAGGAAGATATTGTGGAGCTTACCTCCATCATGGAAGAGCATAGTTGAAGCCATCAATGAAGAAGGAAGCAAAAAACCATGCATGTGGATGAGCTCTTTGGAAAGCTGTTGACTTATGAGATGAAGGAACAAGTTGAGGAAAGATACATCAAAAAGAATAAGTCAACGGCTTTGAAGGCCCAAGAGGATAACTCATCATCAAGTAAAGATGGAAATATTGATGAGGTTCTCTTAGCAAAAAAGTTTAGCAAGATGTTTAAGAAATCAAGAAGCAAAAACTTTAAGAGAGAAAGGCATGAGAAGAAGAAGGATGATATAATTTGCTATAATTGTAAGGAGCCCAGACACCTACAATTTGATTGTCCATTGAAGAAGAAAAAGAAGCACAATAAGCAAAATAAAAGAAGTAAGAAGAAAAATGGCAAGGCCATGAAGACATGGAGTGATAGTGACCAATATTTAAGTGAAAGTTCAACTTCAAGTGATTCAAGTGAAGATGTCAACTTGTGCTTGATGATAGATAAAGATGAAGCCTCATCAACAAATCAAAGCCACCCTTACCTATGTCTCATGGCAAAGGAGGGAGATGAGGTAAACAACTATTCAAGTGATTCATCTAGCTCATACATATCTATAGGTAGTGAGTATTTAGAGTTACAAAATGCTTTTAATGCTTCTTACAAATATTCCCAAAAACTTGCTAAACAAGTAGGAGAATTAAAAGCTTTGAATGCATCCTTGACCAAAGAAAGAGATGAGCTAAAAAAGGATAACTTTGATCTTACACAATCTTTATCTACATTTGTTAAGGGAAAAGAAAGATTAGACTTGTTACTTGGTGCTCAAAAAAGAGTTTATGACAAAGCGGGAATTGGCTTTAATCCATTGATGAAGGAAAGAAAATTTGGAAATAGATTTGTTGATGCATCTACATCATCATCTAGTTCTTTTGTAACATGCTATGCTTGTGGTAGAAAAGGACATTTTTCTTATTAATGCATAGCTAGAAGAGAAAAAGTTCCTTTTGGCTATAAATTAGTATGGGTTCCTAAAGGAACTAAAATTATTGGAGCTAACCCTCAAGGACCCAAAGAAATTTGGGTACCAAAATTAAAACTTGAAATCTCATGTAGGGTGCTAGAGTATGGAGCAATCAAAGAATGATTCTACATGAAGCTCTAAGCACAAGGGAATTAGGATTTGAAGCACAATGACAAATGCACATTGTTGATTTCTTATTGGTTAATGGTAATTATTGGTACATTGAGTTATTTGGTTGTGGTATGTTACTTGATGAGTATATATGAGTTATTCATAAGTCTTGAAAGATATGTGATATGTTTTATGTTACCATGATCATTGTGGATTTGTTATAATATGTTGGTGATATGAATTTGTATGACAAATATTATGTTGCTAGCCTATTAGTTGATATTTGGCTTGATCTAGAAAGGGGGAGAAATTTTTTTTGCTTGGATAAATGGGGAGCATGCTTTCTTGTAAAAATTCATTAAAGTTTGTATGCCTTAATTAAGGGAGAGCTTGTTGCATGTTGTGTTAATCTTGTTTGAGAATTTTTCATGATTCATTTTTATGATATATATGTCTTTTTTATTATGACAAAAAGGGGGAGAGATAAAATTCAAGAATATTTAATGAAGGGGGAGAATTATTATTTATGTCTATTATTTGGAGGTTATATGTATTTTTTGAAAGGTGAATCATTGTTGTTTGGATGTTATGTGTTTTTTGAAATGTTGTTTTGTCATCATCAAAAAGGGGGAGATTGTTGGATTTGTTCAAAGCAAATATTTAATTTTGATGTTGACAAGTGAATTGTTTTAGTGTGCTTAATATCATTTTATTGGGTCAAAATAGTTTTGTTAAAATTGTGCTTAAATTTCAAGTATTTCAAGTGTTATTTCAAAAAATATGTTTTAAGTTTGATGATGAAACATGTTTTTAAAGAGAATTTGGTAGGTTATCAAAATATATTAATGTTTGAATCAAGTTTGTTTTACAAATGACAAGTGTTCCTAAGTTGCTCCCAAGTCTATACTTTAATGCGTTAAACTGGCTTAATCCGTAGTCTGAGAATTCTGTAACTTTTCAAAATATCAGTTAACGTGTTAAACTCCAAGTTGAACCTGTTATTCGTAAGTCTGGAAGCTTCCCCCAAAATCCTTTGAGTGGCGCGATTTCGGCCAAATTTTCAAATAGCACACGGACGAATCAGAGGATGCCACCTAGACACTATGGCAAAACTGTTTATGATCTATCTCTAGCCTTTTTTGACCGTTGGACAACAAAATCGAGTTTAACCCATTAAACTCAAAACTTAACGCGAAGTCTGGAACTTGCACAAAAAACAGAGCAACGGTCACCAGAATTTGAGGAACTTTTCCAGATTTCTCTAGCAGGTTTTCAACGTCTCTTTGGCTCCCAAATGAATATAAAAACATGAAGAAACACTTTGGAAACAACTCTTGGCAATTAGAAAAGAGATTTCATCTTCAAAGAGCTTGAATTTGAGAAATACTAAGAGATTGAGCTACCACTTGTTTATCTAGCTTTGAGAGCTTCTATTGTTCTTACCACTTTGTAACCTTGTAAACACCATTTGGTGAGATTGAGTTGATGAGGTTTATAGTTAGCCTCTAGGACAACTAGTGAGTAAAAGGGTGTTGGTGAGGTTTCTAGTTAGCCTTTAGGAAAACTAGTGAGTGGTTGTGGTAGAGAAAACTACCAAAGAAGTGTGTACTCTTGTGATTTATAGTGGATAAGAAAACTATCAAGTGGTGAGTTTGAGGAGAGCAGTAGGCTCTTAAGAGGAGAGACCAAACCTCTATAAATTCTTGTGTTTAAGTTTCTCTTCTCATACTTGCTTGATTATTGCTTGGTGATTTGTTTTTATTCATTGGTTGAAGTTATTTGTTTTCAAAAACA
Organism: Aquilaria yunnanensis; assembly: GCA_039654915.1. Classification (NCBI taxonomy): domain Eukaryota; kingdom Viridiplantae; phylum Streptophyta; class Magnoliopsida; order Malvales; family Thymelaeaceae; genus Aquilaria; species Aquilaria yunnanensis. The sequence continues at coordinate 18,188,059 of CM077597.1, read as the reverse complement.
CTTCAAAGCAAGTTTTCAAAGAAAAATTTAGGATCATTGTGGTAGTATTTTCTGGTTAGAATAATTTTATTTTAGCTCATTGAATTGCATTTTAGTTTAAGAGATTAAAAACTCATTTTCAGTGATTTTTTTTAATTCAACCAATTCACCCCTCTTGGTTGCATTTGGGCCAACATAATAAATGTATCCAAACAAAAGAAGATGTATATCCCTTCCCTATGGAACCCCAACTCCTCCTCCTTTTTTGTTTTAGTGAATGTATCCAAACAAAGCTTAGCGTGCTACGTCATTTTCCACTTTGTTTGCAGATGTGAGCCCTTGACCATTTTCTCTCCTTCTTTCTCTCTGTCCATGCAACTTTCTTTTTCTTTTGGTGACCCATACGGTGATGACTCTCCTGTCTCCACAATACACTTCCGCATGGCAATTCCAACTTCAGCTTCGGCATCTCTTAGACTGTTCGCGGTAATCATCTTGTAACAAAGGATTTAATGGCAGCGGAAGATCCATTTTTTGTTTTGTGATCAGTCCATCCTGGAAAGTGTCGTAGTGATACGGGCTCATTATGCCCGGCTCCAAATCGGAGATCGTGGCGATGGCCGGCTCCCTGGGTTGCCTCGGGCCGCCGTCTGGCTAGGTTGACCATATTTTTCCGGAGGCCTTGGTTCTCTATCTTGCGTTGTTGACCGCAACGGCATCCGACTGCGGTGTACATGGACTCGCGATTGAGATCTGAACCTCATGACGAAGAGCCGTCGTCGTCGTCCATACTTATTCCATGAAAGCGCCGGTTCGATCTATTGCTTTGCAATTTGTTTGAATCTACAGTTTTGAGGCTGTAGACAACCAGCGACATCAAAGTGGCGATTTGGTCTTCGGGATTGGTGACCGGAGAACCTCTCTTTCCCGCAAACGGCGTCACTTGGTAGTTAAACTGCCTAGGGCTTCAGGTCGGGCGGCAGAGTCCTTTGATCATTGGCGGCTTTGGTCATCTGTGTACAAAAACATGGAAAAGGGCATTAGGAGGGTCTCTGGATGTGTCCTAGGGAGATCTCTTCTATACCAAAGTCAGTATAGTTGTTGTGTAAAAAATGTAGGGGTGAAAGAGATGTTTATACAGCCAGTAGGTGGACTTAGTGGGCCTATCTCCTAATTTTTGAGTCTGATGGACTTCATTAGGCTTATATTCATAAATCAGGCATAGCACCCAATAATAAAAAAATAATTAAGTCTAATTTGAATTTTACCTACCAACAAGTAAGGAAATGATTTATCAATAAATTATGCATGCAACATTTGAAAAAGAATCCAATAAATTGCTTTTACATTCTAACCAAATACAATATTGTTTCGAATTTTTTTCTACCATTGATACTTAATTGTTTTTATGTTTTAAAAAATATGGTTTGTTACGTCCTGTTATTTGCGTATAATTTAAATTCCAATAATGTTTAGAATTCTTTAACTAAAACTGCCCTAGATTTCTGTACGCACACAACAGAGTCACTTCTCGATTTTCCTTAAATTGTCTTTTAAATTTGCATCAGTGGTTTTTACAGGTTTCAAAGACCAAAAAGCAAATCAACATGAAGTCAGTCAATGGTGGGGCAAGGGAGACCCGCTGGGAATGATTTTTTAGAGGGCAGTCGTTGCTTTTCCACAAAAGTCTTTGTCGCTTGTGCTCATTGTCCACCTTAACGATTCTTATTCTGTTTCTTAACTTCAGTAATTCCTTTAACATTTCCCCACCTAAAGAAATAAACCAAGGTTAAGTAAATAAAAACAAAAATTGATTTAACGTTCAATATTTAACTAAATAATTACCAGTAACATTTAGCTTTACTTTAAAGTAAGTTATTAAAATTTTTCTAATTTTCATACTAAAATAATCCAGTAATACCAATATATTTGTTTAACATTTCAGATTTTAATAATAAAAGAATTTAAATTTTTTTATCAATTTTAACAAAATTTTTGAAATGACATATCTTGAAGAAATTAATAATTTTTTTGCCTGGTTAAAAAGAAACATTGGAATTAAAATAATTAAAGTGAAGTCTTGTTTTTTAGGGTACGTGGATGGCCTAAAAATACTTTAAATTGTATTTTTGAGTAGAATAATTCCAAAGAAAGAGGTTTTTAATTTTTTTATTAAACGCAGGTGCTCTAACAAACAAAATGAGAAATTGTGCATGTTTGAAAGAACACCATTTTGCGTGATTCATGGGACGCTTTTTATTTTTTGAACAACAAAGAAATTTTATTAAGAAAAGGAAGATTTGTAGCTGGCAGTACAGCCAAAAGTTAGTGTGTATTTGTAGCTGGCATTTTGTCACCTCGTTTCCTTTAAATATAGTCGGCTAGACTTAGCGTGTATTTTACGCAATAAATTGATTCCATGAACGTTTCTATTAATCGGCTTAATTTGTGTCGTTATTATATTTTGAAATCATGAGGTTTTATATATATATATATATATGTAAGTTTATAGGGTAGTAATATTTTGGAAAGTAAGAACCAACAACTTTGGAGGGATGTTTATGCACACAATTTTGTAGGAAGAGCAAGGGTATTTTAGGCCTCAACTTATGCAACTCACACAAGTCGATCCGTGAAATCAAACTTAGTTAATTTTAGGCCTCCAACTTTGTAAAACGGTGTGACTTGGTCCAACCCTTGGAGGTTGAATTCACCTATCCCCAATGACTCGGTTTGTTTGTTTATAAATAACTCTAATTTATTTTAAGATTCTTTCGGCACTTCTTAAGAGTTATGAAGTAAATAATTACCATAAATAGATGATAAGCATTCATACCGTTAGTGTACTTATATTTGGGTAAATTGCATGATTTAACCTTAACCTTTAATTATTGTTTCAGTTTTAATCTTAACCTCCAACTTATATAATTAGACTCCCTAACCTCATTTAGACATTTCATTTTGGACATTTGGGTGGCAAAACTTGTCAATTTTGACGGAAAATGCCATATCTGTATAGTGTTTTAGGGGAAATGCTAACTTTAATGCCTAAAATTTTTCATTTTAACAAATAATCTTTAAAACATTTCATTTTAATAGAAAACTTCCCTCCCTTCCCCTCTTCGGCCAACCCTCTCCTTCGTCCACCTCTTTCTCCTCCAACCACTAGCAACTATGCCGCGCTAACATAAGGGAGCCGATGATCACATTGGTGTTGTTTCAACCGTTGTGACAAAGAGAGGCTGGCAATCACCTGAATTGGAAATGAAGCCTGAGTTCCATGAGATTAAAAGGTGGGTTTGGCTAAATTGAAGGTGAATTGACGTCAGGAAGGCAGATTGATGATTCACACAAGCCCATCGTTGCAGCAATGGAACACATCATCGAGAACACTGTCCAAATCACCGATTGTCGAGAACAATAACAATGCCCAAATCATTGAGAATGAGAATGATTCACCTAATTGTTAGGGATTGAATTGGGGTTGGCTGCCAAATCATCAAGAATGAGAATGTCAGAGATGGTGACCAAATCATCACTGGTATTTGACTCAATCGATGGCCTTCTTCACATTAGATTGAAGGCGGATCAATGTCGGGGATGGGGGAGAGGAATCGAATCAAGGATGAAGAAGCCAAATTGGGAATAAAGGAGAGGGAGGCGGATGAAGGAGAGGGAAGCAGCCGAAGGAGAGGGTTGGCCAGAGATAGGAAGGGAGGATAGTTTTCTATTAAAATGAAATGTTTTAAGAATTATTTGTTAAAGAGAAAAGTTTTCAGGCATTAAAGTTTACATTTTCCCCTAAAATGTTATGTTAATGTGGAGTTTTTCATCAGAACTAACGAGTTCTGCCACCTAAATGTCCCACATAAAACGTTTAAATGATGTTAGAGAGTTTAAACGTGCAAGTTGGAGGTTGAGGTTAAAACTGAAACAATAATTAAAGATGAAGATTAAATCATGCAATTTACCCACTTATATTTTATAAAAAAATTAAAAATTTATTTATTTGGAATTATTCAATTGAAAAATAGATTTTAAAGTACTTTTACGCCATCCACCCCGGAAAAAAAGGAGACTGGACTTTAGTTATTTTAAATTCATTGTTTATTTTCAACCTAGAAAATAATTTTAAATTATTTTTATAAAAAAAATTAATTATTTTCTTCAAATCAATAATTTCATTTGAAAACTTAATTTAAAATTTTATAAAAATTTTTGAATTCTTTTATAATTTAAAAATCAAAATTTTAAACAAAATATATTGGTATTACTGGATTATTTTATATTAGTATGAAAATTAGAAAATTTTAATAAAAATTTATTTTAAAGTAAAATTAAAGGTTACATGTAATTGCTGAAAAAAAAAGTTACTTGTAATTATTCGGTTAAATGTTGAACATTAATTAATTTTTTATACTTATTTAACTTTGTTTATTTCGTTAGGTGGGGAAATGTCAGAGGAATTGCTAAAGTTAAGAAATAAAATAAGAAACTTTCAACTGGACAAAGGGCGACCCTGCTTGGCAAGGTAGAGACGCATGTATTCCCACTTTTATGAATTTTCCGCGCATTATTAATTGTTTATGTTTAAAAAATTATTGAGCGACTTCTTGTTGATTTGCTTTTTGGTCTTTGAAACCTGTGAAAATTACTCATGCAAATTCAAAAGACAATTTAAGTAAAATCGAGAAGCCTTATGGGCAACTTTTAGCTGTGGAATTGGGCAAGTGACTATTGTGTAGAGAAATCAAAGGCACATTTTCTTCAAGAATTTTAAAAATTATTGTAAACTAAAGTTATAGGAAAATAAGATTTTGGAAAGTAACAATTCACATTTTTTAAAACATGAAAATGATTAAGTATCATCGGTAGAAAAAAAAATCTAAAGAAAATTGTATTTGGATAGATTAGACAAACAATTTATTGGGTTCTTTAAGTTGCATTCATAATTTTTTGAGAAATCATTCTCGTGCTTGTGAAGTTGGACTGTGACATCTACTAAAAAAATAAGGATCCAAAAAAATTATCATCATAATATAATCAAATACAATATTGTTTGGATTAATTTTCTTACAATCAACACTTAATCATTTTTAGACATAGTTGTTATGTTTGGAAGAACAACTTTTTTGCTGATTCTTAGGAATTTTTCCATTTTTTGAATAACAAATAATTTTTATTAAGAAAATGAAGATTTACAAAAGATAGTTCCAGCCAAAAGTTGGATTCAATTCTTGGGGGGATGGTGTGCTCTTTAGATTTCTAGCTTCTGGCTAGTGTCTGTATTCTTGTTTTCCTTTTATTAATATAGTTTCCCATTGCCGTTAAAAAAAAAGTTGAATTTAATGTACCAAAGTAAAAAATTGGCGTGCATTTTGTCACATCATTTCCTTCTAATATAGCCATGTTTATTGTTATTAATACGCTTAATTTATGTCATTATCTTATTTTGAAATCATGAGGTTTTTTCATAATATATTTTTCTATATTGACAGTTCACTGCTGTAAGTCCACTACCAGATTCTTACTATTGTTAATGTTTGACGAGGCGTTACTTTTGTTTGCCTGATTTCTGTATAGGATCACCAAAATAGCAGGAGAGGCTCTTCCATTTGATCCCGAACCAATTAAGGTTTGCTTAAAATAATTCAACAAGGCTTTTTTTTTCCCCTCTAATGATGATCTTTAGTCCCAATGCAATCTTTGTTTCCCCCATTTTTATCATGTTAAGGTCACTAGAATGGCGCTGGAACACGAACCAATTTCATGTGTTTATGTGGCTTAACTCCAAAACTTTTCTTTCATTATCATCTCTTTTTTTTTTTTTTTTACTTTTAACCATTCACTTCCTTTGAAACTTGGATAGGATATTTTACACATAAATATTTATAAATGAGCTAGCTAACACCTTTGCCCATTAAGTTTGGTCATACATGTGAAGAATCAATTAATATACAAATGCTTATAAATGAACCAACTATGTTATGGATTCCTCAAGTAAATATATTTTCTATTTTCCTTGATATGTTAGTGACATATAGTAAATTGCTCCTTGGTCGTTGTCTTTTTTAGCATGGTTAAATTATTGTTTCTGGTTTGTAAGGACACTAATTTTTGTATACCTTTGGATGGTTTATTGTTCTTTTTGGTTTTTTTTTTCCTTTGATTGTCCTTTCTTTTGTTTTTTTTTCATGATATCTCATTTTCTTAATTGCTTCTATGAATATAACTGACCACATGTTAACTTGTAGGACTGATTTTTTTGTTGCTCTATCTTGCTCGCGTTTTGGATCTCTGTTGTCTTTTATTATTATATGACCTGCTCCTCGGCTGCAAAGTTGTTTTAGTTAAGTATTTTTATAGCTTATTTGTCCATAAAACAAGATCCCTAACTGTAGAATAATCTAAAGATAAATAATGAAAATGGGAATGGAATACATGTTAATTATTCATATAAGCAAAGTATTTTGATGTCTTTCATGCAATGCATCATGTCATCTCTTTTCTATTCCTTTATATGTTTCTCCTTAGCGGCTTATGATTTTCTGTTGGTTTCGATTTTTTTTCTAATTTAATTATGTTTTCATTGGAAGCATGACTACACTCACTTATGTTCTCATGTTGCAACATGGTTGATTTTGTGTTCACCGTCCTTTGTTTACATTTTTTAAGCATTATTTTTCTTTCTTTTTTGACAAATCATTATTTGCACTATTTTTTTTTTTGTATATAGAAACATCTTTTCAAATCTATAAGGATATGAAGTACTGCATAACATAGGGGAGAGGGAATGCCCGTTTTTTTAGAGCCAGAGAGCTACCGAACCAGCAATATTGACATTATAAGGAAAATGTGTGGATTAAAAAATCTGGCCTCCACCCTGTGTCCTACACCATTCTACCGAATGGTTTCAGGCCATTTGCACTATCTAAACTAATTTTACTGATATTTTCAATTATGCAATCCATACAGTACAAAAGTAGGTTCTTTATTTTTTTTTTGTGCATTAGTTTTGTAGTGTGTGCTTTTCTTTTGTTTAAGCTCCATGATGTTTAACTTTCTTTTAACACATAATGAAACAATCACTACTAAAATTACCGACTTTACCAACTGCCATTTACCAACGTGCAGAATTTACCAACTGCTGCACGTTGGTAAATGGCAGTTGCGATTCGATACGTTGGAAAATTTTTTACCCACGCGCAACTACTGACACGTTGGTAAATTCCAACGTGTACACGTTGGTAAAATACACGTTGGTAATTACCAACGGTCATTTAAACGACTCGGTTTCCATCGCGTAGATATAGTTACCGACTGCTGCGCGTTGGTAACTTACCAACTGCTGCGCGTTGGTAGATTACCAACTGCTGCGCGTTGGTAAATTTACCAACTGCTGCGCGTTGGTAGTTTACCAACTGCTGCGCGTTGGTAACCTACCAACTGCTGCCCGTTGGTAGTTTGCTGCTGCAGGTTGGTAAACTACCAACTGCTGCACGTTGGTAAATGGGTTACCAACTGCTGGCAGTTGGTAACTTACGAACTGTCAGCAGTTGGTAACCCATTTACCAACGTGCAGCAGTTGGTAGTTTACCAACTGATGCGCGTTGGTAAGTTACCAACTGCTGCACGTTGGTAAGTTACCAACGCGCAGCAGTTGGTAAACTACCAACTGCTGGACGTTGGTAAATGGCTTACCAACTGCTGGCAGTTGGTAACTTACCAACTGCTGGCAGTTGGTAACTTACCAACTGTCAGCAGTTGATAACTTGGCAGTTGGTAACGGTGCTGTTATAAAGCCGTTGGTACTGACCCTTCGCGGAAGTTGGTTTAACATTTGCGCGTTCGTTATGTATAGTAGACGTTCCAGCTTTCGGTTCTTTCGTATTATTCCCCGTTTCAATCCACATTCAAAAGTAAATTACCAATTCAAAAGTACGCCCAGCTTTACTCAGCAATAAACTTTACACAACTATGCCAACGTAATTGAAATAAAATATTCTCAACTACAGCATAATTACAGCAATAACAGATATGTCTGAAAGAAAGCATTCAACATTCGACGGCTTACACATTTCATAAATATCAAGTCAGTCTGATTTATGTCTAAAAATAATTATGTTGTCATGCTCTAATACAAGAACTACAGAAATGCGCTAACCTGTTGATGACGGCCATCACGGAGTCCTGACTATCTCCTCATCCTCTGACTCCGAGTCATCAGGATAATGTGGAACCGGTTGTGCTGCCGGCAATGGAAGGTTTAGCGAACGACAAATAATCTCCAACTGAGCCCGGTTTGCCTCCAATGCAGCTCTTTGAGCCTCCATCTCTGCTCTCTGTCTCCTCTGAATCCTCTCGAGCTTCCTCTCGTACTCCGCATCCCTTCGCGCAATCTCCTCCGCCATCATCTTCTGTACTTGCTCGTTGAATTGCGGTGTCTGTGTGATGTCGATAGGCGGGATGGGACCATGCTGTCGGCGTCCCGGTATAGCACACTGCTCAGATCCTAATCCAAATACCCGGCCTCTCCTTCTACCGCCAGATGCGGTACTAATGATTGCTAGTTCATCAATGGCCTCTATTCCATCCTCTTGCTGTGTCTGCTCCTCAATCTCTGCACTGATACGAGTCTACAGCAACGTCATAAAATACATTTAGTCATGTCATAATTTGTTAAACATAGTCATTAAGTTAAGAATATTCTGCAACCAAATGACTTTTACAACTTACAGCAACTTCTTCATAGCGCTTACTAACATATCTCCCATCTTTCTTTTTATGTGTTGCTTGAAGGACTTTAAACAAGCCAGGGTCCTTCTTCTCAGGGTCTCTCTCTTTCTATTTGAATGAAAAGCAACATTAATATGTTAGAATATTTCATTAGTATCTCAACTGTTATTTGAAAGAACATTAAAGCATACATACCATTTGCTCTCGATGTGCAGACATCGATATAGATCCTCCAGCATATGTCGCGCTACAAGAGCCAGACTGTGAATCATCGTCAGTCATTGTTCCTCGCATTGCCTTGAACTTCGCGGACTTTTCAATGAACTCAGGAGTCGCCCAATATGCCTCCATCTCCGCATATGCAGCATCTGACATAAAGTTCGCCTTTGCTCGACGTTTAACCGGATCTTTCACACGCTGAATTTCTGACATCATGCTTCTGTAATGTTGTGCTCCCAATATATTCCAAACCCGATACACCTCATTATGGTGTATGGGATCCCACTCACACCTCCTCTGTACAGGTTAATATGTTTAAACTATTAGAATGGGAAAATACCATTCTATCTCGTAGAACATTATTACATCATTATCATAGTAATATTATTGTCATACCTCAAAAACACGCCACCATTGCTGCAGGTCTGATGGAGAAACGGAGGACCAATCAGCATATGGCTTGAAATGAGTGGTGAAACATGGTGTCACTAACCGTGTCCCCGCAGCTGGAATGAATCTGTGACATTTAAATTATCGGACTTAAGTTTCAAAGAATGATTCCATGTAAAGTATTATTTCACTAATATTACCACTTGTGTCTGGTATTTATCACTTACGTGTTACCATGTGGGGTTATCCTCATCCGCGGTCGAGCTACTGTCTGTGACATCGATGATGGGATGTCATCAATATGTATATCATCATCTGAGGGATGGGTCGGCACTATGGGGTGCCTCAGGTGCCGCGCACCAGATCCATGTCCAGATGGCGTGCGTCCACCGCCGTCTTCTCGGTGCTCATGTGAGGGGACCTGCGTGGGTGGCACTGTTGTCCCCTGCGTCTCCACACCGACATCCTCCTGTGCCCGGGATGAAGAACCCATCCTATGTCGTTCATTAAGTATTGGTTCCATTACCTCCTTAAACTGCGCTAATGGTCCTTTCCCAGGTCAGCGTTTATACGTGTTATCCCTTTTACGAGGCATCTGCATTTATTTAGTTTTTAAGTTGGTGAATTAAACATAACATATATCTACTGACATATATTGTGCAATATTAGGGGTACATAAACGTACTCAAATATTTCCATCACATACATAAAAATTAGGTGTTACCATTAGTCCTAATACATGTTATCTAATCATTCATTCATTCCCACTGCTTTCATTCGACTCAAACTCCTCGGACTCTTCAGAGTCACTGTCATCGGATATAAACTCCTCCTCATCCTCTGTCTCGCCATTAGATCCCCCCTCTTCAAGTACATCTTCTTCAATATCATCACCGACACCCGGGTCAGCTAACTCCTCAATTGGGTCATCTTCAATTCTTTGACAATTAATGGATCCACTGTCTTGATACACGTCATCCGTGTCCATAACTGCAGCCTGTATTATCCATCGAGGTTTTATCTTCATAACAGCTGACCACCCGTTTCTTTCACGTGAGTTACTCGGATATCGTGTGTAGTAAACTTGGTCAGCCTGTGATGCTAGAATGAAAGGATCAAACTTCTGATATCTGCGGCTATTCCGGATCTCAACTAACCCAAACTGTTTATGCATTTGAGTTCCACGTTCAGGTGTTGGGTCAAACCAGTTGCACCTAAACAAGACAACATTCTTATGCGGAAAGCCGGGATATTCGAGTTGAATGACTTCTTCTAATATACCATAAAAATCACATTCAACTTCACTTGCACCCGTGCTGCGTATGCATACTCCACTATTAAATGTTGATTTGTCCTTCCCCCATTCACTTATGTGAAACTTGTACCCATTTGTGAAATACACCGGCCATGTCTGAACTCGCCGTGAGGGACCACATGCAACATCCCACAAGATGGTATCGACAATATTGTTACCTGGGTCATCAACCTATGCAAAACATATTTGAATTTAGGACAACATATATGGAATGTTGTATAACTTAACATATTGCAATACATTCTGTCGTAAAAGCACACGTACATATCGTCGGAGCCAGGCTGAGAAATTGTTTTCAATGTGTATGTCCATCTCGGACATTGTTATCCCGGGTGCAGTTTCCCTGACCATGTCCACAAACATACTGTGGACAGAATGTGAAACAATAAAAATATGTTAGTTTTGTTTGATCAGTAGTACTGAATTTGAACATATTCACAGTTGGGTTGCCTTTACATGACAAATGACTTACTTTAGGTATGGCCTGATCTGAGGACAGTTTAGAAGAACGTATGTGGTTGCAAGTCTGAGTTCATCGTCCGTGAGGAATCTATAGCGGCATGCACCATATGGTCGTCCCGGAAAAGTGAATATCGTCCACAAGTCACCATTACATTGGACAGGACCACCATCGTCATTTCTCAGTACGCGGTTCATCATTGTGGGAACATGGGACTCAAAGTAATGAGAGCAAAATATAGAAGTTTCCTCTATAAGGTATGCTTCACATATCGATCCCTCAACATGAGCAGTATTAGAAACCTTCATTTTTAGGTCATGCATGCACTGCTCAAATTTATACATCCATCGGTACTGAACAGGTCCTCCAACCCTCGCTTCATAGGGCAAGTGAACTGGGAGATGCTCCATCACATCAAAAAACCCTGGAGGGAAAATTCTCTCAAGCTTACAAATTATAATTGGAATATTTTCCTCCAATGCAAACAACTGATTTTCATGCAATTCTGGAGAGCACAAGTCTCTAAAGAATAGGCTTAACTCCGTTAATGGCTTCCAAATATTGTCGGGTAGCGCTTCGAGGGCAATGGGAAGAAGCCTTTGCATCATAACGTGGCAATCATGACTCTTCATACCATGCATATTGCAACCAGCTGTATCAACACATCTCCCAAGATTCGAGGCATATCCATCAGGGAGTCGTAATGATTTGACCCAGGCGATCACATCTTGCCTTTGGTTAACATCCAATGTGAACCTCGCCTTTGGTTTGAACGAACGACCATCATCAAGTGGAACCATGTTTAACTCCTGCCGATTACAATAAATTTCCAGGTCCTTCCGTGCTTTCACATTATCTTTCGTTTTGTTCTTAACATCCATCACAGTATTCCATATATTCTCGAACACGTTCTTCTCAATATGCATAACATCAAGATTATGTCGTATTAAGTTCGTGGCCCAATATGGTAACTCCCAGAAAATGCTTCGTTTCGTCCAATTATGTGATTTCCCATAATCACACGGTCTCTTTTGTGGACCATCGTTACCAACTGATGGTATCCATGAGATTCGTTCAAATATATCTTCACCTGATAAGCGCGGAGGAGGCAATAACTTTTCTGATTTCCCTTTCTTAAAGCAAGTACAATTCCTTCTATATGGGTGGTTCCGGGGGAGGAATTGCCGATGACAGTCGAAAAAAGAAATTTTCCCGCCATACTTAAGTTGGAATGCCTTACTTTCACCCATACAAATAGGGCAAGACAATCGCCCATGTGTCATCCACCCTGATAGCATGCCATAAGCCGGGAAGTCATTTCTGGTCCACATTAATGCTGCTCGCAGAATAATATTCTGTTTCAATGACACATCCCATGTTTCGACCCCATCAAACCACAGATGCCGTAGCTCGTCAATGAGAGGTTGTAGATAAACATCAATCTTATGATTTGGGCTACGTGGACCTGGAATCAACAACGAAAGGAACATGTAGGGTTTTTTCATGCACATCCAAGGGGGCAAATTATACGGAGTAACGATCACAGGCCAACAAGAGTATTGTTTCCCAGATGGTCCAAAAGGTGTAAATCCATCGGCACACAAACCCAATCTGACATTTCGTGGTTCCGAAGCAAACCATGGGTAGGTCTGATCAAAATGTTTCCAAGCTTGACCATCTGATGGATGTTTTAACACACCCGGGACCTGTGTTTGCTCCTTATGCCACCTCATCTGCTCAGCTGTTGCCAATGACGCAAATAAGCGTTGCAGACGAGGGCTTAGTGGTAAATAATGCATGGTTTTCCTCGGTCGATCTTTACCACGACCCCCTTTTTTTGGCTTATATCTCTCAGACCCACAGTACTTACAAATACGATTGGTACTGTCATCTTTCCAGAACAACATACAATCATTCACACAGACATCAATCTTCTCGTGAGACAAACCCAACTGGGAAACTAATTTCTTAGTTTCATACCAATTTGATGGCATCTTACTATCTGTTGGTTGGGTCTCCTTCATTAGTTGGGCAACGCCATTAAAGCATCCTCGTGACATGTGATACTCAGACTTAAGGTTCAGAAGGCGGACAGCAGCAGATAACTCAGAATGACTTTCGCACCTATCCCATAAAGGAGTTGACGCTGAATTCAACAGATTAAAAAAATTTTGAGCACTTTCATTCGGCTCCACAACATTGTCTTCCGGAAATTGATTGTAACTAGGGCCAACGGCATCTAATACCATCCTTTCATATGGATTCGTTGACGAAGACCCCTCGTGAAACTCTGTAAACCCACCCACACCTGGAGCCGTATCTGATGATTCATTAAATGGCTCACCATGTGCGGTCCAATTCAAGTAAAAAGGCGTAAACCCCCATTTGTATAGATGAACTCTGACCTCATCAGCCTGATTAAACCGCAAATTCTTACACTTCCGACAAGGACAACGAATGCAGAACCCGCTCATAGTTTCAGGGTGGGATACAGCAAATGATATAAATTCTTCCACCCCGGACTCCCACTGTTGTGTGTAACCAGTTCGGCGAGGCAAGAAACGGTTACTGTACATCCAACTACGGGCGGATTCCATTACACACAAAATCTGTTCGTAATCATAAACACCTCAATCTATTAAATGATATACGTACTCAAGTTTTAGGTTGAGTTACTAAAAATAACAAAAGTATGCTTCAATGTTTACCCTCTCAAGTTTACAGTATTTTTAGATAGACAAAGTTGATTATGAATAAAGTTGTTCTTATCATTAACGTACGGTCATCATTATTGTTCTTATTGTTCTTATTACTGTCATTGTTCTTAGTACTTAAATTCATAATTTTTAAAGAATATTTTATTACAAAGCCAGGATTTACTAAGCTTTTAAGTACATTGACTAAGCTATTTTATCTTAATAAGTTAAGCCATCAAGTTAAGTAAACTCATGTACAATATGATGAAGGGTAAGAACTGATAAGTTCAATTGAAGACAATAATTTAATCTTGTAGTTACAACATAAAAGTTGGGGTAGGATTTCCACAATAAAATCCTTTCTAGTGACCATTGCATAAGACCTTAGAATGTTTGAGCTCTCATTAAATCAGTATATATTTTGTTATATATACTGATCCTAAGTATTTAGGGTTTACAAGTTTAGGTATATTGTGTTGGGTTTAAGTGTAGAGGTATGATATAAGGTTAAGGTTAGGGTTAGGGTTAGGAAGAAGTTTGCGTTAAAGTCATGTTTGGTACAATCAGGATACCTGGATTTTTTCGAATGACAGTGATAACTCCTCTTCAGTGGTCCTAATTAAGTATTTGTTTTAATTTTTTCTCTATTGGTATCCAAATTTCTTTTGAGAGGTTGTATTTTTTCTGCATTATTATTGTCAGCTAACTATCCACATGGTTTTATTATAAGGAATAAAGTTTTATTATCAATACTATCTTATGACATAATATAACCATTTCCACTAAAGCAGTCCAACTAAACCATAACTACACCTATTACCATGAACTTATTTAAATAATCATGCCATAAAATAATATACACAACGCACAAAGTAATTACATATTGACTATAATACAGAAGAAAAAATATGCATAGATAACAAAATAATTAACATAAATTTCATATTCAAATCTAAAGCCACAGTGTTCAAACCATAGTGAGAAGTATTTCCGTTTTATTACCAATATTAGTAATTAAAACAATTTCCCTTAAAATCATCCCGTTCCGCATATACACGAAAAGAATTTTAAACTAACCTCGAACGACAGGAGAAAGAATGGGTACTTCTTCACGCTAGACAGATGCAGGGAGGAACTGAAAAAGGGGGGGAAAATAACTTAATATACTGGTAATATAAGAAATTTCTTCAAATGAAACTAAGTATCATTAATGTACACGATCAATTTAAACAAAATACGGTACGGAGATTATTATTTGTTTCATTATAGTTATGTATAACCGTCATGTCATTATCTTTTCTCTCTTAACGCATCATGTATTTTAACTTATGTATACCCGAAAGAAATTGAGAAATTTTTTTTTTAAATAATTGATATCTTTCTCAATTTGCTAATAATTTCTATATCTATAATGGATTTTAATTTTTATAAACCAATACATAATGCTTGTAGGAATATTAATATTAACTTGTTTAACATTTTATTCATTTTTCAATTACTTCAAAAATAGAAGTATCATTTTTTTTATAAAGAAATTAGCAAATCTAATTTTTATTTTCAAAATTATTTTTCACCATATGAAAAAAATATATAAATTCTACAATATGTTGTCATTGGAAAATGTAAATATACTACCTAAACAAATCACTTAAATCTAATTTTTCCATAAATTCTAATTAATCCCGAAAAGAACAAAAAATTGTCAAAAAATGCACATAAAATTCACAATTAGAATGGGTAACCTAAAAACTAAATCTCCAACTAAATGCAACACAAAATAACAAATATTGCACATATTTCAAACCAAATTAACACAATTTTTTCCTTAATACGTAATTATTAAGGAAAAAAAAAACGGAAATAAACGCGGTTACCGCAAAACAAATTCCGACTTCCTTCAAACACCTCCAAATCGCTTCAATCCTGCAATAAAAACCAACATCTTCAACCCATTATCAACCAAGAAGCTTAAATAGGGAGAAATACATCAAAAAAATGAATTCAAAATTCGGTGGAAAAAATGTTTAACCTTCGGATCTAAAAAAACGACAGTAGATCGACGAATCTCCGACCTCAAAGAAGAAGTTTCCGGTCCCAATCGACGCAAACAAGTGAATGTGTGTGATGTGTGAGGTTGGATTGGTGCGGACGCGCGAGAGAGATACAGTAGAGAGAGAGAGAGAAATGCGCGCAGGAGGAAGAAGAAAGAACAGGGACGAGCCGCGACGACGCTGGGGGGGGGGGGTTTTAAAAAAATTTTTTCAAAACGCACCGTTTCACTAAAAAAAAAAAAAAAAAAAAAAAAAATCACCATCTGCTGGAAGTTGGAATATTACCAACGGCTAAGGCCATTGGAAAATACCAACGGTTTACACGTTGGAAAAAAAAAAATTTTTTTTTCCACTTACCAACGCGCGCACGTTGGAAAATATTTACCAACGTGTGCACGTTGGTAAATATTTTCCAACGTGCACGCGTTGGTAAATCACCCTTTGAAAAAAAAAAGTTTTACCAACTGCTGAGAAGTTGGAATTTTACCAACGGTTTGCACGTTGGAAAAAAACAAATGTAAATTTATTTTTAAAGCACTTACCAACGCGTGCACGTTGGAAAATATTTACCAACGGCTAGCCGTTGGTAAATTATCCTTTTTAAGAAAAAAAAAACTTTTACCAACTGCTGGGAAGTTGGAAATTTACCAATGGCTAAAACCGTTGGTAATTACCAACGGTTTGCACGTTGGAAAAATTAAAAAAAAACTGTTAAGGTTTTTGGAAACCATCACCAACGCATGCACGTTGGAAAATAATTACCAACGGTTCTACGCGTTGGTAAATACCAACGGCGTAGCCGTTGGTAAATTAGCAGTTGGAAAAGTAGGTTTTTTTAGTAGTGAATGTTTGCGCCTGAATCATATATTGTTGTTTGATTAATTTACATCAATGCATTTTATTATTCTGTTAATTTGTTGTTGTTATGCAGTATTCACCTTGCTCGTTGATGAAAAAAATGGGGATTTGAGAGTACTACTAACTAGGAGATCAAAAAGATTTTTATGGAATGCCCATCTAAACAGGATAGAACCAATCCAATTTTTGTAGGCTCCATCTCATTAGAGCAAGTTGTAATGCTTTTTACAATTTTATCATAGTTTATGATTTTTCTTTCTATAAATTATACTTGCAATTTTCTTTTCTTTTTTTTTTCTGGTACAACTTGCGTTTTTCTTTAGTATATGTATCATGCTTTGGAGACAATAGATTACTGGAATATATACCTAGATTGTAGAACTTATTGTTAACTCTCAATGTATATCATACTTTCTAAACAAATATAGATCTTTAAATTGATATAAAATTGACTTATCTCTATAAAAGAAGACACTATCATCAAGGTTGTTAAAATCGCGATCTTAATCCTACGATAGAAAACCTTGTCAAAGCGTTATAGCATCAAAGGTACGGTAGGATCGTGATAAAATAGTGACTAGTTGTAAGACCGAAAGATCCTACCGATCCTACCCAAGTATTGATTTTTATTGGAGATAAATTGCATGGATGATCCCTAACATTTAATTTTCATTCTTTTTCCTTCTCTAGTCTATTAAATATTTTGGTTAGATCCTAAGGCTATTAAAAATGTCCTATTTTGGCTCTAAATCCATTAAAAATATTTTATTTTGGTTTGTAATTGGACGAAATTTGTTAACTCAAGGTAACTACTTATATAATAACAACTTCTTAAAGCATAATTTAAATTATTCGGTAATTAACTTACTGTAAATTTAATATATATAATAATATTTTTTACAGTTAATGGGTATTCAAATTACCAATTTTTTCTTTCTGTAAATTGAACTTATTTTATTCAGGAAGAAAAAAAATACTAATTTTAAATTATTTACTTACTCTAAAAAAATCATTATACATTTTAAATTTATTAGAAGTCAATTACTGAATATTTAAATTATGGCCATTTTGTATTTTTTATTTGCCAATATGTGTTTGCTCATGAATTTCTTTCAGACTTGTGTTAATTATTTTATTAATTATATTAATATATATTCTATTAAAGTTTGAATTTTACTTGTATTATATCAATAATTAGGTTGTACCATTGCTATAACACTTAAATTTCACTTGAGTTTCTAATATAATTGGTCTTTTACATAAATTATATTATTTATATAAGAAATTTTAAGCTTTTGATAGAATTTTACGATCTACGATTTGATCTTACACGGCAAAAAACGATCCTAAGTAGGATCTCGATCTTGAAAACCTTGATTATCATATCTTGAAGCCAACCACTGCAAAGTGCGGGCTTTATTTCTAGTACCGATTAATGCATGTATTCACGTTATTGTGATTATTTGATATGTCATCCTTTTCATTTTTCTACATTAATTAATTAGTGAATTTAAAATTGATATTTACCTATTTCCCTTTGTAATAAACACTAGAACCTTCTCAAAAATAGAGTCATTATTTTTCATATTTTCTACTAAACAAAAGTAGTAGTACTACATTAATGAGTTGATAGGATAATTACTTTTAATGTTATTAATTGGTTAATCCAGTGTAATTCCTTTATGTAATACTTTTCATTGTATTCTTGGGTCACGTTAGATTATTAATTGTTTACTTTGATTCCTACAAAGTTTAAAGTTGAGGATCAATTGATCAAACTGAAACACTTTTAAGACCATAGAATAAAATAGTACAACAATTAATTAAATAGGACTTCTTGTTAAAGCGCCCAAGAATCCAGATGGCAAATTCTAACAAGGGGAAGGCTCACACATGCGAGCACTTATATATGAGTATATACTAGATTTCTCTACATGTAGTCACCGACGACTTGCCTAATTCTACAAAGGCGGCTTCTCGATTTCTCTTAAATTGTTTTTAAATTTGCATCAGTAATTTTTAAACTTTCAAAGACCAAAAATGAAATAAACAATATGTGCATATCTGCACGGGACCAGGATTAGGTACTATAAAGAAAGGAGGAGCAATGGTACCTTGTTCTTGTTCAGCATATCTGCATAGGACCAGGATTCACTTCTATTGTCGAACACTTACAAGAAATGAATAATCCCTTACCAAGGTCATGTCCGTCGCTTGTCCTCTTCCTTACGCTCTCTTTCTTCTTGGTACCTTTTCCTTCTTCTTCTTCCCTTGCAACGACTCCATTTTGCCATCCTGATGAGGCTACTGCTTTACACCAATTCAAGCAGTCCTTCACTATTAACAGCTCTACTTTACATTGCCTTGGTCGTTATCCCAAGATAAAGTCTTGGAAGGAGGGTACCAACTGCTGCAAATGGGAAGGGGTGAGTTGTGATAACGTGACTGGCCATATCATTGGTCTGGACCTCTCGTGCAGCCAGCTTTATGGTTCTTTCCCTCTTAACTCCACTCTCTTCAGCCTCCCACATCTACAAAGCCTCAACCTTGCTTCCAACAATTTCAGCAACTCTAAGATTCCACTGGAGTTGGGCCAACTTACTGCCTTGAATCACCTTGATCTATCTTTCTCATCATTCCGTGGAGAGGTCCCATCCCAAATCTCTCATCTCTCCAACTTGGTGTACCTTGATCTTTCATCAGACAAAAATCAGTTGGAAATGAAAAGAGATACTTTCAGAGCACTTGTTCAAAACCTATCAAGGATTAGAGTCCTCTCTCTCGATCGAATAGACATGTCATCTATCGAAGTCGGGCTATTTGCTAATCTCTCATCTGCTCTAGCTAAGCTCAGTGCTATTTGGTGTTCCTTGGAAGGGAGGCTCCCAGAAGGCATGTTCAGTCTACCACAGTTGGAAATCCTTTCTCTTGCTATGAATGATCAACTTACAGGTTAGCTTACATTGTGTGCCTTTCCACTAGGCATACGTGTTCCTTTTTAGTTCTTTTTCATAGATTAATTGGCTTATTTGTCGTCCTTTAATTTGCACAGGTACATTGCCCGATTCCATCGGTCAATACTCAAACTCCTTATATAGTTTGGAACTATATGGGTGCAGTTTTTTTGGACCAATTCCAACGTCGTTGGGAAACTCATCCCAACTCACTATCTTAGATCTTGGACAAAATTATCTGACTGGTCATATCCCAAATTTCCTAGGCACCAAGCTTCAAGCGATTGATCTAGGAGAAAATAAACTCCAAGGTTCAATACCAAGCTCCATTTATGAACAAAAAGATCTTTCGCAACTTCTTTTGTCATCAAATAACCTTAGTGGCTTAGTGGACTTTTACAGGCTTTCAAAGCTTCAAAACCTCGCCTTCCTTGGCCTTGGTCCTAATATGTTGACATTCAACACTAGTGGAATTATAACCTTTCCTAGTCTTGAATACTTGAATATGCCTTCTGTTGGTATCACTGAATTCCCAAATTTCTTAGAAAGGGCCAACAATTTGATATTCTTAAATCTATCTAACAATGGAATTCGCCGGATCCCCCAGTGGATGTATGATGTGTCCAAGGTCTTAGGCAGACTTCCATGGAAAAACCTAGAGGTCCTCGACATCAGTTCCAATTCACTTCAAGGAATGCTTCCGCCATTGCCTTCAAGGTTGCAGTGGTTGTACTTGTCAAACAACAGCTTATTTGGAGAGATACCATTTTCAATTTGCAATGCAACTTCTCTTGAACTTGTTGACCTATCACACAATATGTTTAATGCCACCATTCCAAGGTGTCTTTTCAGCTCTTGTAATAAGCTTTCTGTGTTGAACTTTGGAAGGAACAATCTAAGAGGGACAATTCCAACAACATTTTCAATAAGTTGCCAACTGGAATATCTTGCTTTAAATGACAATCTCCTTGAGGGAACATTACCAGCTTCCATTTCCCATTGTAAAGGTCTTAAAGTTTTGAATCTTGCAGCAAACCACTTGAAGGATTCAATCCCTAGTTGGCTCGAGACGTTGCCCATGCTGCAGGTTCTCATCTTGCGCTCAAACAAATTCTATGGCTTACTGAGGACATTTTACAAGCACAAGCATCCTTTTCCGAAGCTGCAGATTCTTGACCTCTCCAACAATAAGTTTTCAGGTCCCATTCCCAAAGGGTACATAAAAAATCTCAAGTCCATGATGTATCTTAATCAGACCCTAATATCCTCTTCAATGTATATGGAGAGTAGCCGAAGTAGTAGTTTTACAGGCTATAGTTATGATTTTTCAGTCAGTCTAATAACCAAAGGATCGGACAAGGTATTTGAGAAAATTTTGACAGCATTAACAAGCATGGATCTTTCGGGCAATGAACTATCCGGGGTAATTCCAAAAGATATTGGAACGCTTGGAGCACTTAGAGGATTCAACTTGTCTCAAAACAAGCTAAGCGGCCAAATCCCACCATCATTGGGAAATCTCAAGAACCTGGAATGCTTAGATCTCTCTTCAAACAGGTTAACCGGGCAAATTCCTGTAGAATTAGCGGATTTGACATTTCTATCCACATTGAACCTCTCTAGCAACAAACTAACAGGACGTGTACCACATGGGGAACAGTTCAATACCTTTTCCAATGGCTCCTACACTGGAAATAAGGGGTTATGTGGGTTTCCGTTAACCAAGCAATGCCCAAATTCCAAGAAAGATGTACCTCAACCAGGTATTGTGCAACAGCCTGCAGATGATTTCATTCATCAAAGTGTGATTGAATGGGAGGCTGTGTTGATGGGCTTTGCATGTGGAGTGAGCTTTGGGATCTCTGTAGGGTGTTGTGTCTTCAAAAATGGCAACCCTAAGTGGTTTCTAAAGCTTATTCGATTTGTTCGCATTAAGAGGCATGGGTAAACTCTTTGTAAGTTTGTTTCTCAACGGGCACGTCAAAGTGTAAAAATTGATCATAGCCTACTAAGTTTGTACTACCCCGCAGCTTGTTGGTTTTTATTAATAATAATTTCTTCTGTCACGGATAAAAAAAAAACTTTAAATGATGTTGCTGTAGTCTTTCATTGGCAAGCTATTTCAATATCACTCCATTATTTGTAATGGGAAACCAATTATTTAAAATAGCATTATTTGGAACTCCTAATTATCACTTGGAAATAAAATTTTAAGATATTATTATAAATTGTTGAAATTTTTCAACAAAGATAGAGATTTTGTAAAATAAATATTAATAGTGTTTTCTGAACATATGATAATAATATTTTTCAATTACTACACAAGTTCACCTATATGCATAAAAAGGCTAAATTATACGATCTGATCTTAAACTATGCCCTATTTTGCATATATACCCTTGTACTATCAGATATTGCAAAAGGAGGATTAAAGTTTGAATTGTTGTGATTAAACATATCTTTTGATCACCAACAAATTTTTCTTTTTCCTTTTTTTTTTGTTTTTGTAAATGGCTTAGCAGTATATATGTTCTTACTCAATGTTTTTAAGCAAAGAATTAGAACGACAAACTTAGGTTTTGTTATCAAAAGAGAAAAAGCAATAAATCCTTCAGGCTATGGACAAATATTGTGTGTATGAACATAAACATGCAAAAGAAGAAACAAAAAAAGGGGAATGCTGAAGAGTTTCTTGGACAAAGAGGAAAGGGGAAAAAATTTCAGAAAAGAGTGAGAGATTATAACTATATATTAATTGCAGTTTTTTTTTTTCACTCAATCTTTTTTAAGTTCAGTCTACTTTTTGGCAGGCGGATCGTGTCACGAGGGCCATTGTTGCAATTTTTCTACTTTAAGCCTTTTTCAGTTTTGGTAGGGATGAGCATGGGTCGGGTTGGTTCGGTTTTATGGTGGAACCGAACCAACTCAAAATGGCCTCGGTTCCAAAATTTTTCTACCCAACCCAGAACCGAGAACCGAACAAAACCAGAACCATGGTTCTGGGTTTCTCAGTTCTGGTTCTCGGGTTTTTCGGTTTATATCATTTACCTATAACAATACAAAAATTCAATAAATCTACATCCATAATCAGTTTTATGACATATTCAACATAATATACAATTAAATTAATATTTAAATATATGTACTTAGATACATTCAAAAGAGTTTAAAATGTTGTTCTTACAAAAATGGTTCAAAGGAGTTGCTTGTGGGGTATCTTTTATCTCAACTAGTTTACTTCATTTCAGTAATTCCAATATTGGTATGACATTCAATATGAAAAATTGAGTCTTTAAGACCATCTTCTTCAGTATCAAAACCTAAAATATGTTGATGTCATAAATTTTTAATTTTGTATGACTCAAATGAAAAAAATATCATAATTGTGTTGTAAAGAGTAGTCTGGAATGAAAGATCGAAAGCAAAATGACTTAGGAGTAGTGGGTCTATGAAGTAAAGTGATTTAAGTAAATATGGAGAAATTTCATAAATGATCCCACAACTTCCATACTGTTTCAATTTGGAACATCAGTTTAAGAGTTTAATATAAAAACACAAAATAACCATCATAATACTTCAAAGAAATAATATGTGTGTGTGTGTGTATGGATATATTAGTAATACTATAATTTTTATTATATAATTATATATATATCTCGGGTTCGGTTCCACCTCGGGTTGGTTCCATATGGAACCAGAACCAACCCAAAAACCGTCGGTTCTCCTATATGTGGAACCAACCCGAGAACCATGATCAATTTTTACCTAACCCAACTCAACCCAATGGGGGTGGTTCGGTTTCAGTTTCAGGTTTACCCAACCCATGCTCACCCCTAAGTTTTGGTTACCGTAAATGAGTTTCCCGTCCTAGAATTTCTAGCCATTACCATATAAGTCACTAAGTTCATCCCATGTTAGGTTTTGGTCTCCAAACATAATAATTATGTAATATTCTTTCTATTTGCTCTCTTACTCCTTAAACTTTTTTGTAGTTTTTTTATATACAATTTTCTAAAGCAAAATAAATTAAACACAATTTTTCTATTTCCATCATATTTTTCATTATTGATAATTGAGTTTTGTAGCATGAGTTATTTAATTCAAAAGCTTAATGGTTTAATAAAGTAATTTAGTCCATAATTGCTAAAATTGAAAGTAAACTTTTCTAAATAAATTTCCCACCAATATTAAAAATTAGGATTTGAGTTGATAAGAGAAACTTTTAGTTAATTATTATTTAACGAGAAAAAGATATCCATCATTTTTAAACATGTACAATGCTACTTTTCAATCATGACTAATCATTTTAATGATAAGAATATAACATAAAAAAAATCAACTTAAAATTAAAATAAATTAAAATTTCAATTGACATTTATTTTAATGGTAAATTTATCAAAAAATTTACCTGCTACAAAATGAAGGAAAAAAAAAACCTTGTATATGTTAGGTGCGGGATATATCATACATGGGCAAGCTAGAGGTGGGACGTGGGCCGGGCAACCCGACCCAAACCGGGACCGGACAGCCAGTCAACCCCGGCCCGGACCGGTCAAACTCGCCTCGGCAAAAGCCCGTAATATTGTGGGCTGAGTATGGGCCCAATAGGAAGAGGAGATGCAAAAAAAAATCACCCCGGACCATCCCAAACCTACGAACCCGCCCCGACCCGGACAGCCCCGCCCTGGACCCGACCGGCCCGCCTCGCGCCCAACGGCTCTTTCGCAGCAATGGAAACCTGCATAAATTTTGTTTTTAAAAAGGGCTAATTATACAGCAGGGCCTCCAACAGCTTTCTGCTCCATTTCAGCCCCTCCATTTCAGCCCCTAAATTTTCATTTTTACCTTTCCCAACAACTAAATTTCAAGGATTTTTTGGTCAAACTAATTTTTTCCCTCCCCCTATAAATACCAATGTCATTTTCACTCAATCCTCACACAATCACTCAATCTCTCTTCTTCATCTACTATATTCTCTCAAGCATTCTCCTTATTTTCTTAATTTCTTCCAAATTTCTTACTAATTTCCCCCTAATATCTTCATAATCCCATCTTGATTTTGCATTAATCAGTATTATTAGTACGTGAGGCATTGCTTCAAAAGGAAAGGGCAAGTCAACAGAGAGTGCATCTTCCCACACCACCGGCCTCCGAGCCTTGTTCCGTTGCAGATCTCGGCCCGCCGATAAAGGCATTTCAATTCAAGATTTTCATGACGATGATGCCGGAATCGATATGGCGAATCATGATTTGGGTCTTGATGATCAATTATCCGATGATGAAGTTGAAGAGTTGGATGCGATGGCGTCCAGGAATCCGTCAACAGAACTGACGCCTACAAGTCATGAACCCACCGTGGAGGAAACTCAAGCACAAGGTAAACCCGTGAGATTAACTACTTGGGTTTGGGAGCATTATGAGCTCATACACGAAGGGGAGTCGAGGTACGGGAAATGCAAACATTGCGGGAAAAAATTGGTGCATAGAAAGAATTTCGGCACTGGAACGCTGAAGTGGCATATTGAAAATCAACATCCTAATGTCCTCCCTAGTACCGGGACTAGTTCTGGAAGACAAACACAACTTGGGTCTACAACCGGCGTCGGCGGACCAGGTATATTTCGTTTTAACCAACAATCTTGTAGAGAAGGTATGGTAATTGGATAATGCTTACCAAAAAACCATTTTCACAAGCTGAAGATATCCACATAGAATCTTGGATAAAATCGCAATTAAATCCTGCATTTAGAAAAGTATCTAGAAAAACTGCTAGGAAAGAAAGCTTTAGACAATTTGAAGCCGGAAAATCAAATTTGCAAGCATATTTTTCTGCTCTTGATCATTGTGTGGCATTTACTTCTGATATGTGGACATCACCTATAGGTCAATCATTCTATTATGTTACTTCTCATTGGATTGATTCTGATTGGATAATGCAAAAATGAATTTTGTCATTTAAGGTTATTGAAACAAATCATACTAGTTATCAAATATTTAATTGCATCTTAGAAACTTTATGTGATTATTTTTGTACTAATAAAGTCCTATGCATTTCATTTGATAATGCTTTAAATAATGATGTTGCCGCTCGTCTTTTGAGTCAAAACTTAAAACCACCTCTTAACGATGCATTCTTTCACATTAGATGCATGTGCCATGTTTTTAACATTTGTGTGCAAAAAGGTTTAGAACTTCTCCAAAATGAGATTCTGCCTATTCAAAACTCATTAAAATATTTGATGTCCAGACCTGTTGTTTTTCATGAATTTAAAAGCTTTTGTATTGAAAATCAAAAACCATTTTCTTGGAAACGGTTTAAATTGGATTGCCCAACCCGCTGGAACTCCACATATTTGATGTTGCAAGATGCATTACCGTATGCAAATTTTTTGTCACATTTCATGAATTTAAAAATGGGTTGTGAATTTCTTACGACTGAAGTTTGGGAGAAATGTTCCAAAACCGGTGAATTGCTTAAGTTTTTTTATGAGGCAACTGAATTTTTCTCTGATGTTTACTACCCAACCAGTCATCAAGTTTTGTTTCATTTAGTGAACATCACATATGCTTCACATCAGTTTAAAGATAATGAGTTGTTAAAACTGACTGTCAAAGCCATGCGGGTTAAGTGGCTTCAATATTTTGAAAACATTCCACCTATCTTTTTAGTCACTTTTTTACTTGACCCGTATGCCAAATTAACGGGCACAACAACATTGCTTGAAGGAATTTTTCACCCGTGGGTTAAATTAACGGGTACAACAACATTGCTTGAAGGAATTTTTCATACTTATTTAGAAATGTCTCATATAAATGTTTTGGCTATGTCTGCTACTACTTCCAAGTACTTGCATTTTTTATACAAGTTATATTGTGAGCGGCATTCGGATAAGGTAAGATCCGAAGCTCCTAAAACCGAGCTTCCAAAGAGATCAATCTCCTCAAGATTCAACCCGGCCCTTCAAATACTCAAACGACCCCGACCGATGACATCGGGATTAGCTGAGGTCGACGACTATCTCAACACATCGTTCAAGGTAACCAACCTCGACATCTTGGAGTGGTGGAAACAAAAGAGATCAAGGTTTCTGATCTTGTCAATAATCACACAGGAGATTCTTGCCGTTCTAGTATCGACCGTCTCGTCCGAGAGAACGTTTAGTGCCGGAAAGCGGGTGATAACAGAAAAATGGTCAAGATTGGCATCCGACACGGTAGAAGTATGCGTGTGCAACCGAGATTAGTGCCTCGCAGCACTCCGGCAGCAAGACCAAAAGAGTTCGGATGAGGAGGTAATATCTGATATCGAGACTTGAATTTTTTTTTTTTCAATCATACATGTAGTTTGTATTTGATCTGATTATGCTGTTCAGCACAAATCATAGGTTTCTATTATTTATCATTTCTGGAACGTTTTTGCCATTGCAAAATGTAAGGCCCATTTCGATTATTTATAAGTGCCGTTTGGTTTTTTTACTTAATAAAACTTACACCGAATGTGATGTTTTTTCTTAAAAATATTTATGACTTATATAAGTATATATATATATATATATATATATATATATAATGAAACCCGCCCCGCCTCGCTCCAGACCTGGCTTGGAACCGCCCTGCCTACAACCGGGCCATGCCCAGTCCTCAGGACCCAGGACCAGGACTGGACGGTCCCGGGCCGATCCTAACCGGTTCCCACCTCTAGGGTGAGGAAGGGAATGAAATAATCGGGCGAGATACATGAGTGAGGAAGGGAATGAGTTAATTAACGAGCTGGGATATCTGAGCGAGGAAGGAAATGAAATAATGGAGTAATTTGTTTCCAAAATTAATGAGGTTAAATTGAATGAAAGGAGAATAATAAAGATGAGCATTTAATGTAATGGCCTCTCTTCCGCTTGTTATCAAAGGGCAGGTGGTAAAATTTTGTAGCTTCGCTTGTTATCATCTCTCCCCATGACTTTCTTTCTTTTCTTATTTTACTCCTAAACAAATGTATAGAACTGTAACAGCTAAATTCTCTAACTTTTGAAGGATATCAAATATATGTAGGTGGCGTTTGGTTATGGAAAATAGTTTTCATTTTTATTTTCTGGTTCTAGTTTTCATTTTCTATGTATGATTTTTCAAATTATTTTTTAGAAAATATGTTTAGTTGTTTTAAAATAATTAAAAATAATTACATATATACACACAACATCGAAAAAAGTTCAATGCCTCAGTTGAACGTTGAAAGAAAGTTTATAAACTATAATTGCAGATTTTTCCAAGTCTATCGGCTGAAAATGACAAAATCTAAATCCTGCCCCTAGCTTTTTGCTCTCTGTCACTTAGGCTCCCATCTTTTCAATCCCATTCTTCTATGCCACTGTCTCAGTCATTCCAAAGTGCTTGACACTCACCACCGATTCTGCTATCAAACAGCTCCGATTCCACTACTGTTGCTCCTAATGGATCAATTCATGCCTCGAGCCCAGATTAGTTGCCTTAATTGAGTGAGAGAGAAGGGGATTTAAGGATCTATTAAACCAAATAAGTTGAGGAGACGGAGGAGTTAGGGCAGTAGAGGAGTTTCACAATGCTGGTTTGGCGGCAAAAACGGGAAGGTTGGTTGGTGGCGATGGCGAGGGAGATGTTGTTCGGCAGTGGCAGTAGGAAAGGTAAGGTGGGAATCAGACGGCAAGGAATCAGATCAGAGATGCCATGGCTGGAGCTTTGTTTGAGCAAGAGATAAGGGTGTCGAGACTTGATCGAAAGTTTTAATGAATTGAAAAGCATATTTTCTAATTTTTGAAAAATGGAAAACAAGCAAAAAGAAGTTTTCTAATTCTTAATAAAATAGGAAACTGTTTTCTTAGAAAAATGAAAACAAAAATCAGTACACTAAACACATTTTTTTTTCATATTTCAATTTTTTGAAAATTTTCCAGAAAAAGTAGAAAATTTTCTAGAACTAAACACACCAGTAGGCTTTCATAATCTCTCCTCCTCTACTGTGCTTGTTATTGACTTGTTTTCCCTATTTAGTTCAAGTCAAGACTAGTAGCTCTAAAACATTTTTGCTTTATTGGTTTACTCTAACAATTGTGCTCATTTTCTAGTTTATGCGCAGAGGAAGAAAATGGTTCTTCCTCTTTGTTTTTTTATTTTAGGGATTAGTATATATAAGAGTATTTAGTTCATAGATGAATTATGTAATTTACCTTTTCAATAAGCTAGGTCATTAGCACATTTAACAGAATATTCCAGTCCTTAGTTTCCTTAGTGGCTAATTTGTCATAATCACAAATATTACTGACCAATATACCTACAAAACAAATTTGGATGATGGATTTAACAGAAAAAAAAATCATTAATGGGAGACACTTCAACATAAACATAGGATAGTGACTAACAAAATAATCGCTTTTAGTTGCAAAGAGCGATTATGTCGCGGAACGGGGTCCTAACGCCTTGAATTACTTGACTTGTAGACTCATAGGGACTGTGAATCCCACTACATTATTATTGGCTAACTATTATTCGTCAGTAAATTAAAATAATTTACATGTAACTAGTTTCTGAGCCTACCCTGCAAAAAGATATGCATGCTTTTGTCCTGGCGATGGAACAAATAAATAAACTATTTCAAAAACATTGCTCGAGCATTTCATTTAAAACTTACTTAAATCGTGCCAGGACAATGAAATACTAGTTACTTAGACTTCAAGTAATAGTTTGTGCACACTTAACATCACTAGCATGCACCCAAAAGTAACTCAATGGTTTTACACCACAATGTATCCTAATAAAGGCAACATCTTAGTACACAAGCTACTATATAAACAAGACAAAAACCTAACTAAGATCATTTACTTGAGCCCTACCTTTGAGCTATCAAAGCTCCAAATGCAAGCCCCTCCTTAGTCCTTGTGCACCACTTAGCCTCTACACTATAAAGGCATAGCACTTAGTTAGTACATAGCTTTGTAACACTACTATATCCCACATGGGTGAATTGTCGGAAACCTTATGTGGATATTTAGGCTCCAATTCCAGGACATTAGCACATAGTGCTTATCCTTTTCCAAAGGATAGCCCATATGGTGTGGGCAGATGTTCTGTTGACCGGTTCTGGACTTGGGTCGTTACAGATGGTATCAGAGTCGACCCAAGACCACGATGGTGTGGCATGGTGGGTGTGCACATGCATCATCTACCGGGACTGATCCTGGATTTGAGAGGCTACTTAGCTAGAGGCTAAGTAGTCTGATTAGAGAGGTTACTTGGTCCGGGGAACCAAGTAATCCAATTGACCCCAATGAGGACGTTGGGTACATAAGGGGAGAGTTTGTAACACCCCCATATCCCACATGGGTGAATTGTGGGAAGCCTTATGTGGATATATAGGCTCTAATTCCAGAACATAAGCACCTAGCACTTATCCACATGCATCGTCTACCAGGACTGATCCTGGATTTGATAGGCTACTTAGCTAGAGGCTAAGTAGTTCAATTAGAGAGGTTATTTGGTCCGGGGAGCCAAGTAATCCAACTGACCCCAACGAGGACATTGGGTACATAAGGGGGGAGTTTGTAACACCCTCATATCCCACATGGGTGAATTGTAGGAAGCCTTATGTGGATATATAGGCTCCAATTCCAGAACATAAGCACCTAGTGCTTATCCTTTTCCGAAGGATAGCCCATGTGGTGTGGGCAGGTGTTCCGTTGACCATTCTGGAATTGAGTCATCACAGATCGTATCAGAGCCGACCCAAGACCATGATGGTATGGCATGGTGGGTGTGCACATGCATCGTCTACCAGGACTGATCCTAGATTTGAGAGGTTACTTAGCCAAGGGCTAAGTAGTCTGATTAGAGAGGTTACTTGGTCCGAGGAACCAAGTAATCCAACTAACACCAACGAGGACGTTGGGTACATAAGGGGAGAGTTTGTAACACCCCCATATCCCACATAGGTGAATTGTGGGAAGCGTTATGTGGATATATAGGCTCCAATTCAGAACATAAGCACCTAACGCTTATCATTTTCCAAAGGATAGCCCATATGGTGTGGGCAAGTGTTCCGTTGACTAATTCTGGATTGGGTCGTTACAAGCTTAGAATCACAAGGATTCTAGTGAAAGAGTACCTGTAAAAAAAAAAAAAAAGCTTAGCCCACAACTATCCACTAATTGTTATGCTCTGTGTTAGAATTTGCACAACAAACTTAAGGGAGTAAGTATATGAATGTACTCAGTAAAAGTCCCTTGTGGTACCTGCAAAGAAGATAGCAAGAAAACAAACATGCAAATATGACAAACAAACAATCAAGTAATCAACCAATAAGCAATGACATAGAAGATATGCAATGCATGAATGTATGATATGCAATTCACACAATCCTTGGGACTTCTTACACTTTAAGTGCCTTAAACTTGCCATGAGCTCAAATGACAGAGGTACTTGAGACACTGGTCATCGTATCCTGAATACTTTACCTTCCTTAAGTCCCACTGATGGGTCCTAGAGTAGGTCGTCACCTTCTCTCAAAACTACCCGTCTTACCCTTAATTTATTGTACATGGTAGCCATCTTATGTGGTTTAGCTTGCTAAGCTCTTGGAGCTTAGCTTAGCGCTCCTTAGTGGCTCACTTACTAAACCAAATGGTTCGGTTAGGATCTTCTTAGGTTTCTTATTTAATTCCCTTAGGTCCGAGACCTTTCTCTCCTAGGCTAATGTAGCCTCTGAAACTGACTTAATCCCCCTTAGTGCCCTCTTGACAACTTGAGCATTTTTAGCCCTTAGCCACTCTACGTAGCTCCACCTTAACCACAATACTTAGCTACCTCTTAAATAATGCATAATTCTTAACTTAGGAATGAGTGTTAGACCCAACCGAGGCTACGAAACATCTTAAATTAGCCTAGGCATGATAACTGAGAGTTTGAGACATTCTTAAGATGCCCCGAGCTTGATAGACCAATGCCTTGGCGATGCCGTCAATGACACATAACCACAAGCATCAACACTCAGGAATCCTGAGGTTTAACGGTGATGCGTTGCCAATTGGTGTCACCACCGGTGATGCATCGCCAAAACATTACAGCATTGCACTACAGCGTGCAAACTTGCACGAAACTTGCTTAAACTTTCCCATCCTATGTCCAATTGGCATGAGTCTTCTTTTTATTCATTCCTACATATAATACTACATTTTTATGCATTATTTGAGCTAAATTAACTTGAACCCTTACCTCAAATTCAGCCACAAAGCAAGAATCAAAGCACAAGCTCACTTGAGCTCAACCAAGCTCTCTTGAGTTCCAATCCTAAAACCAACATGATATGGCACCAAGAACCTCAAATCGAAACCATTTCTAGCTACACAAACAACTTAGAACCAGCTCTAACAAAACCAAGAAGCTTACCATAGGTTTTAGGCTCAAAACAAGGATCAAAAAGCTAGATTAAAGCAAGAACACCAAAAACAAGCTTGAGGCTTCTTGTAATCACCTTGGGGCCTTCAAATTCAATGGAAACTTGTGGAATTGGGGAGTTTTATGGTAGGAAATCTGGTGGGGAGAGGGAGTTACGAAATTGGGAAAGAAACAAATGGTATAGGGGAGTCAAGCTTCCTAAAATATCTTAACCACCCCCACTAAGGCACACTTCTTGTTTTCTTGCCCTTTAGCCCTCAAGTTCTCTTTTGTTTCAATTTAGTCGCTAAACACTCACCCAAAACCACCCCTCCTTGGTCCTAAAGGATGCCCAAATGCTTCCTACACTTGGCCTTCTGGAAACTTAAGCCACTTAAGACATAAATGGCTCAATTGAGCACTTAGTGAAACTTTTTACTCTTTTCCTTCAAAGATGATTCTAATAGCTAGGATAACTATGGTCTTGACTTAATTAGTTAAAATTCCTTACATGACCCTAATTTCAAAAAAATTATAGTCATGCCATTCACTTGTATCAAAATTACCATTTTGCCCCCTTTTGACTCTTAGGTGCCAAACCACACTTAAGAACTCATTTTTACTTAAACTTAGCTTATCCTTCTCGCTTAACAAGATGCTAACTTGAGGTACTTAAGTAAAAACACTTAAAAAATACACTTACCCAATCAAAATCAGTCGTTGACTAGAAGAGTTGCCACAGACTAAAATGGTCATTAGCAAAATCATTAGTCACTATGTCACTAGAGACTGAATAGCGATTTAAATTAGCAACTGAAAATTTCAATTACTCAGATTTCAAATGGTAACAAGGTAACGACCGAAAAGATTTAGTTGCTCTAACCAAATGTATGTATGTATGTATGTATGTATGAAATGTACTTTTTTTAATAATGATTTGTAATGATATGAAAGCTCAATTAAAATAAATATAGAATTTAAATATAATATTATTAATTAAAAATAATAATAAACTACAATAAAATTTTGCCTAACAATAATACAAATGAACTAAAGAAATATGAAGTTGATGAGGGCATCAGTGTCGTGGTCGTGTTAACCATCCCTCTGATTGGATAGATCTGTCTAAGTCTACTGGACAAGCTCACCAGGCTGATGGTTGGCTAGGATTTCCTGCGTCTCGGGTACATGCCTCCTCATCTGAGTAGGGTCTTCGAGTTAGGACATATTCGAATAATAATCCAGCTAAAGCTATGCTGAGTGCAATACCGCAGTGACCCACTCGATCCAGGGCAAAACTGGTGATGAAGCAGCCTGGGAACTTGTTGTTGGAAACTTATCATCGTGGCGGCTCAGTCAATGCAGGAGGGTGGTGAAAGAATGGTGCCACCGGTGCTAGCTAAGACTACTGTTGAGATCCCATCATCCATGGATTTGGTGGAGGAGGAGATGCAGCTTGGCATCCTTGCATCCCATAGAAAGCCAGTGAAATTGGGTATCACCTAGATGGAGTGGGATAGGATCCCTCTCCACCCAACCTTCTAAGAACAAGGCCAAGATCAGAACTAGTCTGGAGGGTCCCCTGGGCTGACATACAGCCCAAGTATGGTGTAGTAGTAGCCATAAAATAATATGCCATTCGCGGTCCCTGCATCCTAACCATGGACAACATGAAAGCATCAAGGACCCGCACCTTGTCATTAGTCTGGTCTTGACGAGCCCACTAAGCTACCATTTCCTCATTAACCACGGCCAATTGAGACCGGAGTTCTACTTTCCCCTTACACAGCTGCTCAGTACGGTTATCCTCCTAACCCTAAAGTTCTGACAAGGTCAGTTTTTAATGAATTTAGGAGTTTAAATTTAATGAAATTGTGAAAATATAAAATAGTACCTTTGATCGTGCACGTCAAAATCGATCAGGGAATGCTAATGCTTGTGGGACCCCTATCCAGACATCCTTGTGGCCCTGACTGTAATGCCCTGAAAATCCTAAGTATTTAAGTCTCAGATTATGAAGATAAAAAGGGCTCAGAAAATTTTTCTAAAATGGGAATTGAGCTCATTAAACTCAGGAGACATTAAATTAAGTGAGGAATGGGTACATATGAGTGTTGGACACTCTTGAAAATAAACTTGGCTTAGGCCAAGAGAATTAGTGATGAAAATGGTGGAGTTTAAAGTTGAGGGACTCAATTGCACAAAGGGATTTTTTGTGGAAGGACTCAATTGCATAAAATCAGAAATATGGAGGACAAAACGGGGGGATTAGGCCATTTTAATGGCCTAGGATACCTTGGCCGGCCATACTCCCCCATTTCCCATTAATTTATGTCATCTTCCACCATTTCCCAATATTTTAATCCACCTCCCATCCAAGTCATCACTTAGGATTCTACTTGTCTCCTACTTTTGACTATTTCTACCAAACTTACCCAAAAGTTTTCCAATTAGTCTTCTTTACTTTTAATCTTGTCTCCCACTCATTTCAAACACATTATTCACCCCATTTGGACAACATGGCCGGCCATTCCATATTCACTTCTAATTTCATTTCATTCCATCACACAAACACTCAAACACTCTCAACTCCTCTCCCATCTCTCTCCATTTTCGGCCATGCTCTTTTCTCCAAGTTCCAACTCTTTCTTCTCATTCTAACTTTCGGCCATAGCAATAAACATACATCCATGAAATTCTACCAATTTTTCTTGGTATTCTTAAGCTTGTAAAGCCATCCAAAGCAAGAAATCAAGTGAGATGTTGAAGAAAGATCATGTAGAAATTTCAGCCATGCTACCATTTTGAAGAAATTTGGCCAAGTTCATGTTTGAAGTTTCTGGAAGATAAACCAAGTATTCTTGGTGTTTATGAGGTGTTAGAAGCCTACAAAGCAAAGATCAAGTGAAGGTTTCCAAGCAAAGAAGAAAATTCGGCCAAGTATTTTCTTGGCATTGTGAAGCTCTAAACCAAGTGTTCTTGGTACTTTTGAGTTTTTATGGTTATCCTAAGAAAGAAAAACAAGTAAAGGATGGATGAAAGGCAAGGGTATAAATTCGGCCAAGCCTTTATTTTGGCATTAGTGAGCGTAAACCAAGTGTTCTTGGTACTAAACAAGCTCTTATGGATGTTCTAGGAAAGAACCAAAAAGATGTATGTAAAATGAAGAAGTTTTGTAAGCTAAAGGATTTGGCCATGTTATTGTTTTGTATGTTTGTAAGTTAGCCAAATGTGCTTGGCAATTATGGGTTCCTAGAGATATATGGAACTAAGATGAGAAGGAAGAATAAAGCATAAATTCGGCCAAGGATTCATTTTGAATTCTTTAAGTTAAAACCAAGTGTTCTTGGTATATGTAAGTTTCTATGAACATATGAGCTTGAAAATTAAGAGAAATGTTGAGCCATAAATTCGGCCATGTGATTATGGAGAAATTGCATGGGCTTGAACACTTGTTCATGGTGTTATTGGGCTCCTAAGTTAATTTGGGCCTAAGTGGCTACTAAGTTCATTTGGGCCTATGTGGCTCTTAAGTTCATTTGGGCCTAAATACAAGAAGTGCTAAGTTGGGCCTAAGTACAAGAATGGCTAAATTGGGCCTTACCTCCTTAAGTGAGGTCCATTAAGAAAAAGACAAGTTCTAACAACAACAAAGCAAGGAAAGGCAAAGGAATTAAGCATCGAGAGGTTACTAAAATTATGGTAAGGATTCCTATGCTCACTTTGTTGCATGGTATATTTCCATGTCTTTGTATGTGAGTATTTGGGCCCCTAGGTGATGGTCAAAGAACCATGTGATCTTAGGAGAGCTAAGAGGGCTAAGTTGTGTTGTTGCTTCGGCAACTCTGTGTGAGGATTTCTCATACTCACTTTGTGAGTATTCGGGCACATTGTGGTAAGTGGGCTAAGTATCGTTGCTTCGGAAACTCTATTTACTCATGAGTTTTGTGCAAGCATTACGGCTAGGAATTGGGTTTGGCCAACTCGATTCCCAAGCTAATAAACTCAGTATGGTATAAAATAAAGGTTGACCGAAATTGTGTGTAATGGAATGTGTTTATGCTTGCTCTGCCCATCCGGAATGGTGTTAAGTGGTGTGTGTGTTTGTGTGCTTCTCTGTTTTGATTGTGCATGCTAACCCCTGATTATGAATATTATTGTTATAAGTATGTATCTTGTGTTTTCTTTGTCTTAGTGTTTTCTTTGCAGAACTATGGAATAATTTCCATTACGTTCTTGGCATAAGACAGGCTTTGGAAGCCATATGTTAGGCCTTGGAGGCCATAAGTTGGCTTTGAAAGCCATAAGAAATACCTCACTAAGTTAGGCATTGGATGCCACCGGATTCCTTATTGTGTTTTATAACTCACTCGCCCTACTTTACTTTTGTAGGAAAAGGATTGCTTGAAAGATCAAGCTAAGAGTATTGGAATACTCTTTCTATTGTGTTAAGGGTTGGGTATGTGTACGGTGTTGCTCAAAAATATTCATATATATATTCTAAGTGTCTCTTATGGTATAGATTGCTTGTGAGTCAAGCTAATGGTGTGGACTTCCTTGTGCAGGGTTATGGAGTCTAGAAGTTGTGGGAACAAGGTCTATTAAGGTGGAATGTGTTCCATGAAATTATGCATTGTTTGCCATGTATCATGCTTTAGGATATCCTGGCTATGTTTTAAGTGAATATGTTCACTTTCAGTATAACACCATTTTTATGACTCGTAAATAGGGACTTAGTTAATTTTGGCCAAACTTGGTTTAAATGGCTTGTAATTGGTCTTTAGGTATTTTATTGCTTGGTGGACTTGTCAAGGCCCATGGCAGAATTATGGAAAGTATGTTTTTCATGAAACTTGAAGCATGTTGAAATTGGGCTTAAATGCATGTTTTGGGCTTAAATAAGAACTCAGACAAGTTGAAAATGTTCTTTGGTAAATTGGGCCATCTGCATGTTAAGTAGTAAGAGCCCACAAGCCCATGTTTATGTTGGAAGCATGTAATGTTTGACTAAGTGCTATGGAATGAAGTATGCATGTTTCTAAGGCATATAAGAGTATGCAAGATATGAGTCCATAAACAAAATTTCAAAATATGGGTATGGTGTTTTGGTTGCCATGCATGTACCTGGCTAAGTATGATAAAAATCATGAAATGAACACTAAAATTCCACATATGTACTAGCTTGTTTCAGAGAGCACCCCAACTTCACCCTTATTAAATAAGAACTTAACGAGCTAGTACCGATAAGTATCCTGGGGTTGTGCCCGTATGTTTTGATAAGAATTATTAAATGCCCCTTTTGTACGAAAATTTTCGCTGCGTGTTTAAGTAATTGGGCCCGAATGGGCCAGGGGCAAGTTTGGGCATGACACTGACTGACCACCTTCCCCCAGGACTGCCAATAGAAGGTACAATGCTTTGACATATATGAGCCATACTTACTTACACATGATATCCTCCTCACACTTGGCCTAAGCATGAAATGAATGAAAACATTAAAAATTTTATAGAAATAAAATATTAATACTATTTTTTATTATGATATATTGCATCATCAATTTGCAGCTGAGATATGACCTCCATAGATCTAGAACGCATGGACATTCAATTAATAAAGTCACCAAATGCTGGGGCTGGCCACCCTCAATCAGGGACATGAAAATTATGTAATTAGTAAAGAGAATATTATAGTTATAAAATCATATATATTATAAAACTAATTATCTTACTGTACAACTGTAAAGCACTTGCTTCGTATGACTCCCAATAGAATACTTTTGCAGCTTCACACCCTCAATACATCTTCGAGTTGCATGGAAATTAGAAAAATATTTAGTCATATGAAATAAGTAAGATATGCGAAGGAAATGTATTTGATTAATTTACCCTATTCTGCTTCATCACACCACTGACGTGCCGAAATCTCTCGCCGTTCTAGTGTTTGACCAAATTCTCCCAATGCTAGGGCTGGATTTTAGGTGGCTGATAAGGACTGAAGAGATTGTAATCCTAATTTGGTAAAATCCCACCAAACCTATTGGTGACGATGGCCTTCTTCAAGTGGTTCAACTTGTGCTTGTAGCTTACTACACCAGCACTGGAACCCAATCAACCCCATGTGCGAGTTGCATCTAAAGCATCTGTTTACATATTTCTTCTCGGCAGTAAGCGCATCACTTGTTTTCTTGATCGAATGTGGGGTGCATGTTACTTAACAGTGGGATTGATCAACTTCCAGTGTAAGAGTTTTCAGCTATATAAAATACTCGAACCAAAACCAAAGTTCAAAAAATTGAGGTCGAGGCCACAATCCTCATTGCCTATTTCAGCTGAGAACAAATATGTGATTGTTAAACGGACAATACTTTGGCGGCCTGTGGATGATTATTTTTCTTTTCTTAAGGTTGGTGTAATGGGAGGGAGGCTCCTATGCTTCAATTCTATTCTCTTAAAATTCCAATGCTAGTTTTTGTTAATATGGACACATGGCAAAAAATTAGGTATAAGATAGGATGGGGAATAGAGAGAAGAGGATAGAAGATTTTCTTTCCAAAATTTTACCTAGTGGGCAAACATGGTTTTAGGGTATCTCTGGTGACCTTGTACCAAAGTAGGTTTACTTTTGGGACCTTCCTAGATCGTGAACCTAAGAGCATAGTAACCAACAAAATGAGTTATAAACTCATTTAATCGCGGTAAAAACAGAATTTGGAAGAACAAAAATTGAATTTGGTTACAGATGTGGTTTTGAGATCTCTCATGCTTTTGGAGTCCAAACGAGCACTAAGCCTTTAAGTAAGGAGTTCCTAGGCTTCTATAACAACTTGGACAGCAAGAGAAAAGATTTAACATGGTTGTACATAAAAGAAGGAAGGAAAAACCAACCAGCTTATCAGTCAGTGGTCGGTCATCAAAACACTTTTTTGTGATTAAAATATGCGGTCAGTAGGCGGTCGCCAAATCTTTGGTCAGTAGGATAGAATGACCAAATTTATGACCGATTAAGGTGGCTAGGAGAATGACCGATCGGGGAGGCTAGGAGAGTGACAAACTACATTGATCAATACATTGCTCAATTATTTCATATACCATATTCAAGAATTTTTTAGATGCCGGATTCAAAAAATTTCACTTGATTATTTCACATACCTAGGCTCAAAATTCTTAGCTCAAGATTTTGTTTTTAATATCTCTTTTATTCTTTACTAATTTTTTAGTTATTATCCGATTTCATATTTTATCGAATGCAAAAAGAACGAAGGCCTTCAAACAACTGAAAAATTAGAAGAGAAACAATTTCTTTCTTTAGCTTAATAATCTTAGTCTTGTTTCTGAGAGTCCTTATAAATACCCAACTTCAGGTCCTTAGAGAAAAGATCAACTTCTTCCTTATGTTAAAGAGCTCAAATGTTGGGAAAGGAACACACTATTATAGAATGCAACATAAGAGAATAGGTAGAAAATGAAAATTAAAACAAAAACAAATAGTAGAAGAAGCATAAGGAAAAACAAACAAAGAATGACAATTTATAAGGCAGGGGCAATGAAGCTGATTAGTCAGCCTTGTTTTTGGTGGATCACCGGCATGGGATTTTGGGCGAGAGCGACAAGCATGATGATTGATTAGTGATCAAAATTAGTGACCGATTTTGTAATGGTCGCCTATTTGGTCACTATTTTTCCTCGGGAAAATACACTTACTTTTTATCTACTGAATTGGCAATCGATAGGCACATGGCCACTTTGTTGGTCACCATGGCTGATCACCATTGTGAGTTTCTATTGTGGTGGCAAGATTTGTAATCTGTAGTAAAAAAAATTCCAAAAAAGCTAAGGTCACTTACTGGGGTTTGAGTGCATGTAGGGATTTGATTGCAACGAGAATGAGTGCACAATTACCAAAAAAAACAACACAAATTCAAGATATTTAGGTCCTAGAAAAAAAAAGTCATATTGAAGGATTTAAGCTCATACAAAAGAATTCGAAATCATTTATGCGTGTTCGGAGTGCATTTTCTGTCACGATGGATCCTTTCAATCTAATGAACTTAATCAATAGTAAGGAATTAAATAACATTCACAATACCTTTGGATGATAGAGAAACAAAGCCCAAGAGGCTGGACTTACATTGGTTCGATAAAGCTTGCGATGAAGATGTCAATGGTACACAATGGTGCGGTGATGATTCTTTTGGTAGGATGACTTCTTCTCCACACCAAAGAGCAAGACCATAAATAATGGAGGAATTATGAGCCCATCTACATGCACTAAAAGAATATGAGAGAAAAATATATCCAAAGTAATAGAAAACTAGTTGGGATGCCAAGAAAAAAGAACGATGATGACGGGTGGCTTTGTGGTGGTTTGAAGTAAGTGATGAAGAATTAATGATTCATATGAAGAAGGGAAGAAGAGCATAGAATATGCGAAGAATTTGGTCAATAGGAACAATTTGAAGTCTTAATTAGGTAGAACCACATGAAAAAAAGAAAAAGGTAAAATTGTGTCATTTATCATTTGGAATCGTGGATGTTATGTGGAAATTGACATTAAGTCCACCGGAACCTTTCATCCTTGCATGCCAACTGATACAAGTGTATTATTATCAATACCCACACACTTTATTACAACAATAGTGGACAATAATTAAGGTCAAACCACATTCTTTTATTGAATGTGACTCAGTTGATGAGGTGCCAAATGATTCGCAATGCGGCGTTGTTAATCAAATAGTTGACAAAGATGAACTATACCAGCAGAATCAGATATAACATGTCAGAATTACACCTAATTCTACAAACATCGAATCAGGTTTAATGTTGGTTAACCTTAACATGGTCGGGAAGTACTTCCATAATGAGATTGTGGTTGACCCTGTAGGATACGTCAATAATTTAGAGGATGAAGATGCCAGAGATGTTTCAAAGTTGGATGAATCAGATTGAGTTGTTAACAGATTGAATTTGTGCTAAATTAGTCTTCAAACGACTTTTATCATTATTAATATATATACTTAGATATAATTAGATATATACTTAATACTCCCTTTATTTTGCATTAATTGACCCTTTTTACATTTTTTGACTGAAGTTTGACTTGAATACATTTATTTTAATATGTATTAAAAAAATTATTAAAAATGATATTTAGAAACCATAATATTTAATGTTTCATTTTCATATAAAATATTCATATTTTTATAATAAATTTTGAAAAAAATAAAATCATAAATTAATTACTGTGAATAGTAAAATGGTCAATTTTTATAAAACATAAGGAGTAATATATACTTAGATATACTTAAATATACCTAGATTTATAGTTAAACATACTTAAATATAGTTAGATTTATTCTTAATATTATACTTAATAATGTACTTAGATATACTTAATAATACACTTAATAATATACAAAATCAAAATTAATACTTAGATATACTTAATATTATACTTCACTAGCTACTGAATTGTTATAAGTAGCAACTGAATTCATTGATTTAGCGATTGAATTCTTGGAAACTATCGACTGAAACATTCAGTACTAGTTTCAAAATTAATGATCGAAAGATTCAGTCATTAGTCTTCCTCAATTACATTTTTGCCCACTATAATGACTAAAGCTTCAGCCTTTACTCATGAATTCTTCATCTTTGGCACATTAGCAATGAAAGTTTTCAATTGTAGTTCGGTTGCTCCATTTCCCGGATCCTTGAAACCCTGCTTCTACCGTTCATGTAACGGCATTCCTAGTCAATGACGTATTTTGACCAAGTAAGTAAGTTTAATTTAAGTGTTTTTATTTAAATCCATAAAATTAGTTTCCAATTAAGCAAGAAAACCAAGCAAAGTAAGGTTGTATTAAGTTCCTAAGTGTGAAATGGTACTTAAAGGCAAGAAGGGAAAAATGGTAATTTTAACCCAAGTCAATGTCATGGCTGTAATTTTGGTAAAAAAAAAGTTCATAAAATTAATTTTGATCAAATGAGTATAGGTCATAAGTTACTCTAACCATTGGAACCAAGAATGAAAGTTAAGGCATTAAAATGCACTAACTAATAAATTAGGGCTTTTATGCCACTTATGGAAAATAGGTAAAAAGCTAGGGGCAATGAAATAGTTTTTCCTTGGGACAAGTAGGATGGTTGAGGCAAATGGTAGGTGAAAAATAAAATAAAATTAAAACCTGTCCTATTTGGTGGTGGAAGTATGACAAGTGTAAGTAAGAGTAGTTGGGATATTTCTTAAGGGGCTTTTTTACTATTACTGATCAACTCCTTCATCCGCAATTTTGTAGCTTCCTCTTCTTCATTTTTTCCACCTTCATTCCTTTCAAATTGGCCAAAGTTTTACGAAATTTGAAAGTCCCAAAATTATCCCAACAAGCCCTTAGCTCATTTTTTTTGCGGAATTGTTGTATTTGAGCTTGGTTTTGCATGTTTTTGGTATAAACCCTAAGGTAAGCTTATTTGCTTCTATTGGTTCAGTTCTAAGCTCAATAAATGGTTAGAAATATCCTTGAATTTTTTCCCTTTGTGTCCAAATTGGTTGGATTTAGGCTAGGAACTCAAATGAAGCTGT
This sequence comes from Aquilaria yunnanensis, assembly GCA_039654915.1. Classification (NCBI taxonomy): domain Eukaryota; kingdom Viridiplantae; phylum Streptophyta; class Magnoliopsida; order Malvales; family Thymelaeaceae; genus Aquilaria; species Aquilaria yunnanensis. Next base: position 18,145,423 of record CM077597.1, on the reverse strand, counting down.
ATTATACAACATGGTGCCAATGTGTGTGGCTTGCCTTGGATCTTGCTTCGCTTGGATTTGAGGTAAGGAATTTAAGTTTTGGCATGATAAATTGATGCATTATAATTGTTAAAACACTTGGGAGTAAATTTGAATGAGCCAAGAGTTGATTGTAATTGGTTTGGAGGCAAAGTTTGGCCATGAAATGAATTGGAAAGTGCAGCTGTTGGGTTGGTGCGATCGCATCGAGTTGAATTTGGTAGCTTGTAGGGGCAGCATAGTCGCACAACTATGCTGGTGTCATCACACCATTTCCAACAACTTCCATAAAATCATGATGCTGCTGAACAACAATATGCAATGCTATAGCATTGTGCTTGAATTATGTCAACTTTGTTTCTAAATGCTCCAAATCAATTCCAAAGGCTTAGGTGGCATCCTAACATGGCTTAAAAGTGCTCCTAAAGATTTAATTATCCATCAATAAGTGGGTAATAAGTTAGTGGTTTAAGTTAATGGTTAAGAGGGCTAAGGAAAAGTGAATAAGTTAGATATTTTAAATCACAAGTAAGGTACTAAGGAGGGGCCAAGTATTGTATGGGTCCTCCAATGGCCAAGGGGTGAGCTCACGAACCTCCAGTGTTGGATAGGGACTCAAGAAGCTTTTAGGACCCTTGATAACCTAAGGGTGGAGGCCAAGTACCTCCGAGCATCGAGTGGTACCCAAGAGGTCCTGACCAAGTTGATGGGCTCGATAAGCAAATCCACTAAGTTGCTTGAATCGAGTTCATGGGAACTTGGTGAAGTTTGGTCACTACGTTAAATTACTTGGCACAACAAGTGAGGGGAAGTTATGGGTAAGAGGTGACTTACTTTAAGTAGCCCGTAAAAGATGGGCAAGGTCAAGTAAGTGAGGACTTACTTAAGGCGCCCGTAAAGAAGACTTCATGGGGTTTAATCAAGTGCTAGCATCAGATAACACAGCCAGTATCCAAGTACCACAGCCGTATTAACTCATGGCAGTTAAGAACACATTCGGGTGTTAGAAAGTCGTAAGTGCATAAACATATACATTCACTCAACCATCCGTCTATTACATTGCATTATTATTGTGGTTTATTAATTGTTTGTGCTTATTGTTTGTTGTGTTGTTTGATTGCTTGGTTTGTTTGTACATATATGTATATATTGCTTTGCATGCTTGCATATGCTTTCCTTGAAGGTGCCAAATACCTTACTGAGTATGTTTGAGTACTCGCCCCTTCAGTGTTATTCAAGTATTTAGAAGGCTAATCGGGCCTAAAAGTTGGTGAGGGATGACTGTTAGTACTAAGTTTTATTTGTTGGAAGGTTTTAAAACTAAGTATGCACAAGGAAAGTAGGACTTGTCACTTGAAGCTAGGTTGCTCAAGTGGAAAGCTATGGGTGGATCTTAGTAGATATTGTTGTTTCTATTGTATGTATGATTTGTTTCATACTAAATGTTGCCTTTGCTAGTGTCCATTTGAGTGTATAACACGAGGGTTATATTTGGCTGTGTATAAGGTTAAGATATATGCTCATAGTTGTCACTTAAAGTTAAAACAACTACAATTTTCAAGTCTTGGCTTGTTTTAACTTGTGTTTTGTTAATTGGCGTGCCATGCTTTCCTTTTTAGTTTTATTTACCTATTATTGCATAGCCAAGATGACACATGCATATTTTCTATGCATGGTAGGCTAAATAATTAGTTGCATGCAATGATTTAAATTACTTTACGAGTAATAGCCAGCCAATTGTAACCTAAGTGAGATCATAGCTCGCCAAGAGCCTACCAATGGTTGTATTTAGGGCATTGGGACCCTGTTTCACCATAGGTGGTGTCAGAGCAAGTTAATGTTCCTAGTAGAGGCAACAAGTGACTAAGATCCAAGTATGTCCTTGTGCTAAGTATGGTCAGTACTGCTTATAAGTGTTTTTGGGGTTGTCATCTAGCTTTGGTTGTAGGTATATCGGCAGAAACCTAGTAAGGTACTCATTATTAAGCCAAGGGACATAGTAAAGGTCCAAGTGGCTCTATGGTTGATTCCAAAAAGAAGGTGGCACTCTTTGTGTGTAATTCGAGTAGCACTAAGGCATTACCAGCCCAAGAAAACATGCTTAATCCATGAAAGAATAAACTTATTTGCACAAATAATGTTAAATACATTAGTATTCATATAGAAAACTTTATTTTCTTACATATTTATAATATATCTCTTATCTAATTTATACATATGTGTCACATATTTTGTATATATCCATCACTTACTTTATATACCAGGTGTCATACATATTTGCCATTCAATTTTTATACATATCTCTAATTTTGGCGGGAGGCGGAATTTGACATGTTTACACTTGTTTTTTGTGGAAGGTTAAACTAACACATATTACTGAAAACATATTTGTGATCTCATTTGTACATATATTATATATTATTTGTACAAATCTTCTACTTTTTTTGTATATCAAACTTGTAAATATCTAGTATCTAATTTGTACATATCTTTAATTTTATAGACACAAGATTTGATGTGTTCACACTTATTTTATGATATGAAAGGTAGTATTGAAATACACACACACACACATATATATAAACATAAGGAATAAGATGCACATTAGACTTTTCCTGTGAAAAGAAAACAAAGTAGGTAACTTAACCGAGATTTAAATAGGGCAATGAAGATGTTTCCCATATCTATTATGTTTGAAAATAGTGTTCTGAGTATCAAAAAAAAAAAAAATACTGTCCCAATTTGTTACTGAAAGCAAAAGCAATTGACGTCTTAGAAAACCTCCTGTGCTATATCACGCTTAACCAAGAAACCACAATATCAGTAGCCCTTATGTGTTGCTCCAAACTAAGTGGGTATCATTGCTTATATACAAACAAACAGCAAAGATGTAATGAGTTCTGACAAGCTAGGAATTCATCCTCCAATATGCAACACATGCTTAAACTTAAAATGAAATAATAAGACCACTTGAGTAGCTTCCCAACTTTGAGGCTATCAAGTTGCCATTTTTTTTTTTTTCGTTTTCATCACTATGGGAATAAACAGCATTCTTCTGACACGAGTAGATGATCTATACATTTTGCAACATTATTTTACCATTTCTATATTCAATAATAAATTCCACCACTACAATATTTTATTTTAAATCATAATACAAAAATTTTGCAACATTTCTATATTCAATAAACTATTTTACCATTTTATCTTTCTAACTATAATTTCAATATCCCTTTCTATATCTTTTTTTATTTAGCATAAAAATTTAATGATAGAAATAAAAATAACACAAAATTTTTTTCCTTCTTTTTAATCTTCATGTCAAACACAAAAGTTTTCTCCAAAATGAGACGGAGGAATACAACTTAATTAATATAGATCAACTGGACCCAAATAGCACCCACTGATAACTTAAATGAAAAAAATCTTGAAAAACCCCAAGATAAAAAAATTAGTAGATTATGTGACATTATGGTTTATATGTCAACGAAGCAAGAAACCTATCACCTAACTCTGACCTTGTGTTTGTTCTTTAAAGTCTGTTTGAGTAGTCATCACCTATTTTGTCTCCTTTGCTGCCACAATAGCACTTCATTTCTGGACATAAAAATTGCAGCATGTCAAGTTGGAACCGCCAAGAGCAGTTGAATATTAGTGTTCTAGAGATTGAGATCTGAACATGTGAATAAACAAAGTTAAACGTGTAGGGTTTTCTTTTTCTTGATAACCAAGGCGTTGAATCATTAAAGGGTGATTCGCGTTTCTTGTGTGCACCGGTGGCCTGTGTAGCGTTTGTCTCCTAAAATCTTCACTAACAGGTGTTGATTATTAATGTTGCGATAAACCTAACTTGTTCCACCCGGAAAAGACAAAACTTCGATTTAAAGCATGCCCCACATTGTTTTTTTGTTTTTGAACGGCAACGACAAAACTTATAAGCCAAAGCTAACAGCAGAAGCCAGGAAACTATTGGTGGATTCTTATGTAGCCCTTCGGAAAGGAGATACAACTCCAGGATGCCCCACATTGTTTGATGACACGAATTTTGCTGTAATAACAACACGTGTGATGACAGCACACATGCGCCCACATGTGTGAGCCTTTGCTGTATTAGGAGTGGCCACGTGGATTCTTGAGCACCTAGGCAAGTAATACTGTCCATGATATATGAGTCATGCCTTCACATGTGGAAAATGCTCCGTAGCTCAATCTTCGAGTGATGTTCTGTTCTGGTAACTAAAACTCACTACAATAAAATGAGTTTTTTCATCAGGGAGTTTCTTGTCAATATGAATGATGATTTTTGACACAAAATAGTTTTTAGGACAAATTTGGTGTTATTACAAGGATGTCATAAATAATTGGATCATAAGTGTCAACTGTGGCTCTTCTGTTCACCTCATAAAAGTTAAGAATTTAGTTATCAAATAAGTTGTAGATGTTATGCAAACATCAATGATAAGAATTTTAGACACAAGTGAAAAAGAATCTTATCTCAAATTAAACTTTCTTAATGACACTAGTACTCGCCACTGATGACTTAATTATTTATGTCAAGAGTGTTCAATACCACTTTTTCTTTTGTAACTGTTGTAACTAATGAAATGGTTTTTTGTGATGACTTCCTATAGAGCAGACACAAAAAAGAAAAAGATGTGTAACCATAATAATTAGCGTCACTTGTAATTGTATCATTAGTCTCAAATAATAGTGATAAAATGGTAATCTCTTAGTCACAAACTGTGTCATGCCATCCTCACATTCTTATCATTGCAATGGCGTCTATAAACCAATTTAACATATAATCTATATTTTTCTGGTTTGTGGAATAATGTACAATTTTTATATCACCCAAAAAGCGCCGTATGACATCTACATCAAACTCCTATAGGCTTACAAATAAAATGCCATAATGGAGGAGGAAAATAAGGTATAAAAGAATTTGGAGAAATGAAACACCCGTATTAATTAAGCCAAGAACCTTGGAGGTGTATCATGAACCTTAACATGGGATGTTGACGTTGCACAAAGAACGAAAGGCCCTTTCCTTAAGCACACAAATGGAGACCTACAGGTAAGCTGCAACAAATAAAAAAAAAAACTTATAACTCATGAAAAAAATCCTTGTTACCATCAAGTAAGTGTATTTAGTCTAAAGAAACTTATTGGAAGTTGAAAAACAACAATTCAGACCTAAAATTAGAATCAAGACACAGAAATCAAATGCCACTAAAAATCCTGCACTTGTTTATACTTGGGCAACTTTGGATTTTAGCTAGGCAGTTTCAAGTCTAAACCAAGTTGTAGCTCTTTTTGTTATTCTAAATACTAATGCTAAGAAACTTGTCATTTTACTACTGTCCATTATTTTTTACACTTAAAGAACATTCTTGTACACCATAATTTGGCCTTCAACATTTTCTAATTAAATGCATTAATTTTTGGTTTTTACTTTGTCTAGGTTTTCCAATTAAAGGAGGATGAAAATGAAGCAATTGATGACAATTTAATTGCATAAGCCTATGGTCATGATAGCATTGTTTGGCACTACACAACTTTTCTTATTAACGATTGGAGATTTCACACAAAGGAATAAGATCATAATTTGAAGACACAAAATAGTGGAGTTCTAGTTAAAGGAGACGAGAGTACAAATTCCATCAATTATTTTGGTACATTAACGGACATCATCAAGGTAGAATATCCTGGTGGATGTAGTGTAGTTGTATTCAAATGTGATTGGTAGGATGTGTATCACAAAGGAAAAGACTACAAGGAAGATAAATATAGATTTATACTTCTCAATACAACTCATCGATTAAATACAAATAAGCTTATATGCTAGCAACTCAAGCTGAGCAAGTCTGCTATGTTAAGGACAAAGAAGGCCTAAATTGGCAAGTTGTGGTAAAGACAAAGTCTTAAAGTTTGTATGATATATCCCTTATGAAGAAGCTGATACTGAAATTGAACCTTGCTAGAAAAATGAGAAAATTGGTGGAATATCTTTTGAACATGTCCTAAAAGCCTACATTAGAGGACATTTGTGACACCAATGAAAAAGACAAATTATTGTTTGATGATAGTAATGATGATGATCCCATTGACAATGTTACTGAAGATGATCTTGACGATGAATGATTGCATGACTATTATTTGTTGAATTTTATAATCTTTCTTTCCATTATATGATCACTTGCTATGGATATCTGTCTTTTCTAAATAGCCAAAAGTTTAAAAGTGAAAGATTTTGACAAATATATCCAAAGAGTATTTTGGTTACTTTCTTATACACACACACACACATATCAAACTCAATCAATTAAATCAAATACTTTCTTTGTCCCATTTATATTTTTTATTCATTCTATTCTGGTATGTTCTCTGCTTCTTCAATCTTCATGAGCCACTGCCAGAATGATCGCAAATCCATTTCATTGTCTGATTTGTGGCCATAAGCAAATCGGATGCTAGAGGCGACATAGGCAACAAATCAGAGGAAGGATCTCCAATCAAAGTGAATTGGATGAAGGATCTCCGATCGAGGAGAATCGGATGAAGGATCTCCGATCGAGGTAACCGTTTCGCTGCTCACTAGCCTCAGATCCTTTCCATTAGCAAGATTGTCACAAATGATAGTGACAGAGAAGATGACTGAAGATGGAGACGGAGGCCGAAGGCATAGATGGAAGCTGGAGACAGAAGCTAAAAATGGAGATGGAGGCTGAAGGTGTAGACGGAAGACAAAGATGGAAACTACAATCAAGGAGATAATCGATGAGATCAACAACAGAACAACAATAGAGGCAATCTGCAATCAAAGACACAACGATCGACAACGGAGGATGAGATTGACAATAGAGGATGGAGGATGATGACCGGCAGGACAAGATTGAAGGTGAAGGGCAATGTTGGAAAAGCAGGGGAAATAATTTTTTTTCTTGGTTTACGTGTGAAATGAAATGGTTCAAACGTTTCGAGAGGGATGGAGTAGTATGTTTTTCACAAGTGATAATGTACTGAGGATACTTGCTCTTAACTTAGAATTGTTATGAAGCTCGCTTCTCACAAAAAAACTAAAGTTGTTTTTATGCAAATATTCATTGCAAAAACTACCATATATTGTGATCCATTTGATGGTAGTCACAAGTAACCGGTTCTCTAATGTCGTTGTTTTAGTGACCTCTTTATGATCGTCACCTATAATAATTGTTGTGACTAAAGAGTTGATTGTTACTAAAAAACAATATCAATTGTGACAAGATTATTGGTTAGTCACAAATATGTCACTTTTAGTGTCAAATAAGAGTGATGACTATCCGTTTAGCCACTCTATAATCACTATTTGAATAGTTGTGACCAACTACTTCAGATTGTCACTAAAACTACAGCTTTCTGTGATAAATTTAGCTTTGATCACTGAAAACTGTTGTTTTTTTTGTAGTGAGTTGTTCAATTTGTTCCTCAATTTTTCAGATGTAATCCTTCTTGATTCATTTCATTTTTTTGCTTAAGTTTGATTTTGATTTATTTGTACTATAAATTTTTAAAATTGTTTTAAAAATTATATTTAAAAATTATAGGTCTTCTTTTATTGTATCTATATAAAATTTTTGTATTTATGTACTAAAATGTTAAAGATTAAAAATTATAGACTAATTGTTATGAAAAAAAAGCAGTATCTCTTTTTAGTTTTTTTGTTTACACATTGGGAAAATTATAAAATCCTTTTTCTGTGATTTGGTCTAACCTATATTTTATTCTCTCTATTTTTGAAAACATATATTTTACCCATTCCTTCTTTACAATGTCTGAAAATAATTTCTCAAACCCAAATTTAAATTGTCTATTAACTATATTCTAGTAATTTTAAAATTTTTGATATTTTGTCACTACTAACTGACTTTTAAAAAATAGTGATATGCATTTAAAGGGAAGGAAATACATTCATAAAAATAAAAAAATTGATAATTTAAAGTACCTATTAACTATAAAATAAATATTGGAGAAATGAAAATTACTAGAAGGTAACTATTGTATATTTTAAATTAAAGTTTCAAAAGTTATTATCAGACAATGTAAAAAAAATAGAGAGTAAAGTATAAGTTTTCAAAAATAATGATCTCAAAGTGTAGATTATGGTAAACCTCAGGAAAGTAATTGTATGTTTCCCTTATGCATTTTAATATAATTGACAAGAAAAATGTTATATTGGAGCTGGTCCAATGGATAGGCAATATTTCCCATTCCACAAAAGGTTAGTTAAGAGAACACAAAAGAAAATAATGTAAAAATAAAAAAAGTATTTTCATTTCTAGTTACATTTGAAACCTTGTAGTATATGAGAATTAAATGTTTCTGTGGTCCTAATCTTTAAATTTTAGAGACCATAGATGGAAAAAAAGAATCCATTTTTATCCTTTTTTTGGATGGAAAATGTTATATTAAACAAAAAATGCACATAAGCAAAAAATTATATTAAAAAATCTAATTTTTACCCTTGGAAACTTGTTTTCTCCCTACAAAAGCCCTAGAATTTACTCATCTAACAATCTAGCCACCCGAATAACCGAATTCAATTTCTCGGATCTTGAACAAGTTAACCAGAATCGAGAATCTCTTGTTCTTTTTCTTGAAGGATCTAGAAGTTTTGGAATTAGCAACAGTAGACGGGTCACCACCATGGTGAATTGGGCCATATCATCGTGGTGAGCCACCAAGGAGGGATTGTTGTTGTGGGGCTTAAAGCAGGTGACTTAAAAAGGACAAAGTGAGGGTACTTGAGTTGTGGAGCAGGACTAGGCCTAGTGCAATCATGGAGGGCTATGTTGAGCTTGAGAATTGTGGCTATTAGGTTTGGGCCTAAGCGGTGATGAGTGAGAGGAAGTGCTCTTGAAGATAGGTTACTACAAGAAAAATAGTTTTCAGTAATGAATTTTTAGCGAGCAAAGCTACATTTGTCACAAAAAGTAGTGGTTTTAGTGACAATACAAAGTAGTTGGTCACAACTATCCAAACGATGATTATAGAGTGGCGAAACAGGTAGTCATCACTCTAATTTGACACTGAAAGTAACATATTTATGACTAACCAATAATTTTGTGCAATTGATATTACTTTCTTGTAACAATCAATTCTTTGGTCACAACAATTATTATAGGTGACGATTATACAAAGGTCACTAAAGCTTTGACATTGGACAACTAATTACCAATGACTAGCATCGAATGAGTCATAATTTATGGTACTTTTGTGGTGAATATTTGTATTATAAAAACTCTAGTTTTTTGTGAGAAGCAAGTATCATAACAATTCTACACAATTGTTCTCAGTGCATTATTATTTGTAAAAAAACATATTATTTAGAAAAAAAAATTAATATTCATGGAAAGTAATCATATAAAGGAAAGAAATATTATAAAATTCAACAAATAATAGTTATGTAATCATAAGTCATCTTTAAGATCATCTTCTGTAACATTATCACCGGGATCATCATCAATAAAACAATAATTCATCTTCCTCAACAGTTTGACAAATGTCCTCAGATGAATTTAGCAATGCTCCAACTTTAACATTTTCAACATGTTAAAAAACCAATTTCATCATTTTCTAACATTTTCAACATGTTAAAAAACCAATTTCATCATTTTCTTGACAAGGTTCGGCTTTAGTTTCAGCTTCTTTGTAAGGGATATCATACAAATCTCAAGGCTTTGTCTTCACCACAACTTGCCAATGTGGGTCTTCTGTGTCCTTAACATAGTAGACTTGCTCTACTTGAGTTGTTAGTACGTAAGGCTCATTTGTATTTAACTAACGAGTTGTATTGAGAAGTATGAATCCATATTTATCTTCCTTATAGCCTCTTCCTTTGTGATACACATCCCACCAAACACATTTGAATAGAACTACACTATATCCACGAGAATATTCCACTTTGATGATGTCTGTTAATGTACCAAAATAATTGATGGTACATTGTGGCAACGTGCGGTTTTCGGGAGTCGCCACCAATCAGTTTTCGCTCAGGTCGATTGGTCACCTTAAAAATGGTCTGCGAGAGTTCGGGGATCGGGAGTACGGTTACGCTAAAACAATATTGTTAGAGCGCCCAAAATTGGCACCTTAGTTGATTTTAATTTTGTTTTACTTTGCTTTTAAATAATTTTCAGTTAATTTTCAAAGATAGAAATTTTAACTGAATTATGTCGAAATGTGGATTTTTAAGTTAATTAATTTGTATGAAATTTTATACTTCCGAACCATGGACTTTACCGAGTCATTTGGACACGGAAGATTTTGATTCCGAACCATGGACTCTGCCGAGTCATTTGGACACGGAATTTGGTGAACTTTTAAATAATTTAATCCATATTGTAAATATGGATTTTTATCTTTGTATTTATTTAATTTATTTAGTAAAACAAAACTTTTCCAAACCGTAGATCCTGCCGGATCATCCGGATATGGAAATTAATTTTTTTATAATTAATTATTACATTCTTACTTATTATAGAATTAATTGTTAGTTTAATTACTAATTCATAATTCTTTTTGTTTATGAAATTTTTAGATTTATTAATAATCTAAAAATTTTATTTATTTTCTTTTTTTTTTCTTTCCTTTCTTTTCTTTTTTTCTTATCTTTCCTTTCTTTTTTTTATTTTTTTTTATTAATTTTTCTTGTTTAATGAAGGATATTTATTATTTAAAGAATTACTTAAAAAAGTAATTAATTTTTTTTAATAAGGAGTTAATTCAAAAAAATTTTGATCATGGTACGGGGCATTGTTACTCAGCCAGACCCTCTTCACCAGGTGAAGCAGCTCAAAAGCGGGCACGAGACAGTTTCCAGCCAATATACCATGAACTAAATTTTTTTTTTTTTTTTTACTTAACAACATGGTTCAGATTTATTTTATATATATATATTTTTTATGGCTAATTTCTTTAAATGAAATGAATTTAACCATAAAATAAAGAAAAATTAAATAACAATAAATAAAGTGGAGGTTTTCTTCTTTATTTATTTATTTATTTATTTATTATTATTTTTTTTATTTTTTTTTTGTTATTTTGTTTTGAACATCCATTAAAAAAAGAGATGCATAAATTAAATAACACATACAAATAGATAAAGGGAAAACACATAAAGTAAACAAAAGAATATCAAAAGATGATATATAAATAAATAAAGTGGGGCTTTTCGGCCATCCACTTTTTTTTAAAATAATAAATAGGAGGCATAACCTTCCATTATAATAATAATAATAATAATAATAATTAAAGTTAGTTATTAATAAAGTTAGTAAAGTTAGTTGTTAGTATAACAAATATTAAATGGTTAGTGACAACAATAATAATAAAAGTTAGCGGTCAGTACAGTTAATTGTTAGTATAGCAAAAATTAAATGGTGATAACAATAATAATAAAAGTTAGTGGTTAGCACAATTAATTGTTAGTATAGCAAAAATTAAAGTTAGTGATAACAATAATAATAAAAGTTAGTGGTTAGCACAATTAATTGTTAGTATAGCAAAAATTAAAATTAGTGATAACAATAATAATAAAAGTTAGTGGTTAGCACAATTAATTGTTAGTATAGCAAAAATTAAAGTTAGTGATAACAATAATAATAAAAGTTAATGGTTAGCACAATTAATTGTTAGTATAGCAAAAATTAAAGTTAGTGATAACAATAATAATAAAAGTTAGTGGTTAGCACAATTAATTGTTAGTATAACAAAAATTAAATGGTTAGTGATGTTAGTTGAGTTAGTAATAAGTTTATGCAAAAATTAAATAGTTAGTAATCTGAATTGAATAATAATAATAATAACAATAATAATAATAATAATAATAATAATAATAATAATAATAAACATATAAAGATTATTGTTAGTTCTTTAGAAATAAAAAAAAGGTTAGTGACTTGTATAAATAAAATAAATAAAAAAAAATGGAGAATAAGAGAAGAATTGTACCGAGATTCTGAATCGACTTTTAATCGAGTTGAGGATTCGCGAATGGATTTCATTATTAAATTTTTATTTTATTTTATTATTATTATTTTTAAATAATTTCAATTAATATCCAAGCCATAGATTCTAACCGAATCATCTGGTCATGGAATTTAATTTAAATTTAATTTATTATTAGCTATTTAATTAATTATTAAATGGCACAGGTAGACTGAATATTTCCTAGGTGTGATTTTTATTATGTCAAACTAATTTTAGATTAATTAAAAAAAGGTTTATCTAATCTAATCATATAATTATGCTTAACATTAATTCCTCAGTTAATTTACACATTTAATTATTTGAGCAAACGAAAAGACAATAAAAGGAAATCAATGCGCGAATTGTAAATCAAAACAAACTCAAAGTTCAGATGAATAAATCAAATAAATCCAAGGACAAATTATTTATTAAAATTACCTATTTAACTTAATCATATAATTAAGCTTAATATCAATCCCTAAGTTAATTTATGCTTTTAATTAGCTGAACAAACAAAAGTATAATAGAAAATAAGTGAATTAATGACTTAATTGCAAAAATTAAAACTAAGTTAAAGTATCAATTAGAAAAATCCAATAAATTCATAAGCAAAAATTAAAATTATGTCAAAATTATGGGCTTTCATAACAGATCCGGACTACGAGTCGGTTCGCCATCGGGATTTCGTTATTAAATTTTAATTTAAATAATTTCAGTTAATATCCAAGCCATGGATTCTAACCGAATCATCTGGACATGGATTTTGTGATTTACTATCGTCCTAAATTCAATTTTTTAGAATTTTATTAAAACCCGTTCAAAATTGAATCTCGTAAAAATGATCTTTCAAATATGTTATGTAAACATGTGTTTTAAACTTATGCTAACAATGAAAAGTTAAAATCAATATATAAGTAAATATCTGATCTAATTTAAACATACAATTTTATATTAACTCATCAACAAATTCATGATCCAAAATAATAAGACGAGCAATTGAACAAAAATAAACAAAACTATAGATAAAAAAACAATACTGTCAATGATTGATCTGCAAAGAAAATAAGGTTAGTGACTTAAATGGATAAAACAAAGGAAATCAAGGGCTAAACCAGAATTTTTACCCAAAAAAACAAAGAGTTTTGACTTAGTCAAAACGAAAAACGCGTCAGTTTTTCTTTGTTTTTTTTTTTTTTTTGTGTCTTCGCCTTCTGTTTTCTTCCGGCGTCGAGGCGGCAGTGGCTAGGGGGCGCTGGGGGGTCGCAACGGCGTGCTCAGCAGCTGGGGAAGGGAGCTGGCGCGGCGGAGCACGTACGGAGGGAGACTGGAGGCGAGAACGAGGTGCGACGGCAGGGAGCGGTGCTGGAGGAGAGACCGACGGCGTGCGAGCGCGGCAGAGGACGACGGCTAGGTGGCGCTGGAGCTGGGTGGCTGGTGGCGCGACGCGAGGGTGATCCGGCTGGCGGGTGACTGTGCGGCTGGCAGCAGGGGAGGTGTGCGAGCCGGAGGGAGAGAGATTCCGGAGCGAGAGCCGGTGAGAGGTGAGAGAGGGAGAGAGTTGTTGAGAGAGGGAGAGAGAGAAAGATAGAAACAGAGAGGGAGAAGGAGAGAAGAGAACCGAGAGCGTGAGAGAGGGAGAGAGAAACAGAGAGGGAGAAGGAGAGAAGAGAGTCCAGAGCGTGAGAGAGAAACAAAGAGGAAGAAGGAGAGAAGAGAGCTTGGCCAAAGGAGGGAGATGAAGAAGAAAGAAGAAAAAAGAACGTGGGAGCCGAGGTGGGCTCGGGCTAGGGGAGAGACAGATGAGAGCAGAGAGGGGGGGGAGCTTGAGGGAGAAGATGAAGAAGAAGAACGTGAAGGAGAGAAGATGAGAGAGGGAGAGCGTGAGAGAAGGAGAGAGAAACTGAGAGGGAAAAGGAGAGCCGATCGGAGAGGGAGAGCGTGAGGGAGAAGATGAAGAAGAAGAACGTGAAAGAGAGAAGATGAGAGAGGGAGAGCGTGAGAGAAGGAGAGAGAAACTGAGAGGGAAAAGGAGAGCCGATCAGATGTGTGTGTGAGCTGTGTGTGTGTGTCTGCCGAGTGAGAGAGAGAGGAGTTGTTTTAATAGAAAGGGAAGAAGAATCGAGAAGGGAGCAGGTGAAGAAATTTGTGCCCGGGGAGCGTCTGTCGGCCACTTTTATTTTTTTTTTCATTAATTAATTTCATTTTAATTTTAATTAATTTAATTAATATTTAATTAATAATAATAATTTTTTTATATAAAAAAAACAGAAAAGGTGTCCGTAAAACAATATTTTATATCTTTTAATTAATTAATTGATTTTTTTATTTTTTTTTATTTTAAAAAAAAAATTTCAACTGGTCGGACGAAATTGGGTGTCAACAGCTGCCCCCCTTTGCATGCTTCATGGGACATGATGTATGCAAAGTCGTTACCAAATTTCGTCTGGCTTAGCTAGGCCTTTGAGAATCTTCTCACCGCCTAAATCCTGAGGTTAAGGAAAGGTCCTTAGAACCTCTAACGATAGGAAAGCTCCTATCGTTGTAAGATGGACTGAATGATTGATTGTTTGTTTGAGGTTTAAGGAAAGGTCCTTAGAACCTCTAACGATAGGAAAGGTTCTATCGTTGTAAGATGGACTGAATGATTGATTGTTTGATCTCGAGGCAAAGGTTCCATCCTTAAAACCTCGGATTGATTGTTTGATCTCGAGGCAAAGGTTCCATCCTTTACAACCTCGGATTGATTGTTTGATCTCGAGGTAAAGGTTCCATCCTTTACACCTCGGATTGATTGATTGATTTCGAGGTAAAGGTTCCATCCTTTACAACCTCGGATTGATTGTTTGATCTCGAGGTAAAGGTTCCATCCTTACAACCTCAGATTGATTGATTGATTTCGAGGTAAAGGTTCCATCCTTTACAACCTCGGATTGATTGTTTGATCTCGAGGCAAAGGTTCCATCCTTTACAACCTCGGATTGATTGTTTGATCTCGAGGTAAAGGTTCCATCCTTTACACCTCGGATTGATTGATTGATTTCGAGGTAAAGGTTCCATCCTTTACAACCTCGGATTCATTGTTTGATCTCGAGGTAAAGGTTCCATCCTTACAACCTCAGATTGATTGATCGATTTCGAGGTAAAGGTTCCATCCTTTACAACCTCGGATTGATTGTTTGATCTCGAGGTAAAGGTTCCATCCTTACAACCTCAGATTGATTGTTTTTGATCTCGAGGTAAAGGTTCCATCCTTAAAACCTTGATTTGATTGATTGATTTCGAGGCAAAGGTTCCATCCTTAAAACCTCGAATTGATTGATTGATGTCGAGGCAAAGGTTTTATCCTTAAAACCTCGGATTGATTGATTGATGTCGAGGTAAAGGTTCTATCCTTAAAACCTCGGATTGATTGATTGATGTCGAGGTAAAGGTTCCATCCTTAAAACCTCGAATTGATTGATTTCGAGACAAAGGTTCCATCCTTAAAATTCCGACGATGAAAATTGATAGTTTTCGAGGCAAAGGTTCCATCCTTAAAACCCCGATGATGAAAATTGATTGTTTTCGAGGCAAAGGTTCCATCCTTAAAACCCCGAATTGATTGATTGATGTCGAGGCAAAGGTTTTATCCTTAAAACCTCGGATTGATTGATTGATGTCGAGGTAAAGGTTCTATCCTTAAAACCTCGGATTGATTGATTGATGTCGAGGTAAAGGTTCCATCCTTAAAACCTCGAATTGATTGATTTCGAGACAAAGGTTCCATCCTTAAAATTCCGACGATGAAAATTGATAGTTTTCGAGGCAAAGGTTCCATCCTTAAAACCCGATGATGAAAATTGATTGTTTTCGAGGCAAAGGTTCCATCCTTAAAACCCCGAATTGATTGATTGATGTCGAGGCAAAGGTTTTATCCTTAAAACCCCGACGATAGGAGCAGTCCTACCGTTGATTGTTTTCGAGACAAAGGTTCCATCCTTAAAATCCCGACGATGAAAATTGATTGTTTTCGAGGCAAAGGTTTCATCCTTAAAACCCCGATGATGAAAATTGATTGTTTTCGAGGCAAAGGTTCGATCCTTAAAACCCCGATGATGAAAATTGATTTTGTGGCTAAGGAGCTTTCCTTAGGACCTCGAGCGAAATTTATATGAAAGCAATTGAAATTGGAATAATTTTCTTCGAAAGTGTGAATTTTCATAATAGGCGAGCGCAAAGAATTAGGCTTCGATAAAACGAGTGAATCTTAATGATGACAATAACCCTGACAAATTATGTAAGGGGAACGGATGTTTGGAATCAATATTCAAGGTTCATCTAATATTTTCTTCAGTAAATATAGATTCCCTTATGAGATATGTCATCCAAATAAGGTTAAAGCTTAACTACCCCAAAATGTTATGCCTAGTAGACCTAATAGGATGCGTCCCAAGAGTAATAAAAATTACTCTTTACTCAGCCATTCCAACCTAAAGGCATTGTCCTATGGTTTTAATATCAGCATGAACGAAACTATTTTAAAAAAAAAAAAAAAAATTCCTGAAAAGAAAAACTGAAACGCGAAAGAAAATGCTGATAATAAAACTAAAGGACAAGAAAAACGGATCAGATCGCTTCTTTTTTCCACAATACTTCAACAGGGTGAGTAGAGGACCGTTATGGGAGTGAACTGGTCGGGAAAGACTGTCGTGTCCAGTCTATCTGAATCATTGCTGGATCTGGTTCAGGAACAAAAGCTTGTATTTTATCTAGCAATTCTTCAGCAGTTGTTGCGGATATTATGATTCGCCGTGCCACTCTTGATATGAAATTCTTCTGCATAGCATAATCCATAAAAGCTATCAGACCTGTAAAGAAATTGTTAACATTCAAAAGCCCAATGGGTTTCTTATGCAAATTAAGTTGGGCCATGGAAGCAATTTGAAAGACTTCTCCCAATGTGCCAAAACCGCCGGGTAGAGCGATGAAAGCATCACCATTTAAAAGCATTTGTAGCACACGCTCTTGCAAATTTTTAACCACTAATTCTTCTCCAATCGTGCCCCCAGAAACAAATTTCAAAGGTCCAGGGATGATGCCCAAAACTTGACTTCCTCCTAGAGATGCTGCTGATGCTACAGCTCCCATTAATCCGACACTACCTCCTCCATAAACTAAGTATTTTTCGCTCAGCTAATACTCTACCCAAATGGTTGGCTGCTTTTAAATACTCTTCATCTTTTCCAGGAAAAGCCCCAGAAAATACACAAATACTTCGGGATTTACGAGTGGAGGTTTTCTCCATTCCTATCCTTACACATGTGAGAAAAGAAGAAAAGAGGATATATTTATAAAGATGAAGAGATAAGGCAATAATTTTATTTTCAAGAATGGATACATTATTACCAGCTATTCACAGTAGTCACGAATATGACTCTGGTCAGGTATGGGTACAATATCGTTAAAAGAGGAGGAAAATTTTCAAAATAGCTGCTAGCATGTACAGTAGTCACTACTGTAGCTTACGTCAGGAGTAGGTACGTGATTGTTGGAAAAGAAGGAAAATTTTAAAAGTGGCAGCTATATACAGTAGTCTGTGTCAGGAGTGGGTACATTATTGCCAAAGGGGAGGAAAATTTCAAAAGCGACAGCTAGCACGTACAGTATCGTGACTATGGCTCATGTCAGGAGTGGATACATTATCGCCGAAAGGGGAGGAAAATTTCAAAAGCGACAGCTAGCACGTACAGTAATCGTGACTTTGGTTCATGTCAGGAATGGATACATTATCGCCGAAAGGGGAGGAAAATTTCAAAAGCGACAGCTAGCACGTACAGTAATCGTGACTTTGGTTCATGTCAGGAGTGGATACATTATTACCAAAAGGGGATGAAAATTTCAAAAGCAACAGGTAGCACGTACAGTAATCGTGACCTTGTTCCATCTTCTACTGGCTTTGCGTCCAGTAACGGCTTCAATGCTTTCTATGAATCGGTGATTTGCATCTCATCTAGCTTTTTCACAAACTGGCAAACAGGGTCGTTTAGGGTCAGATTCCCAAGACTGTAACGATCTCGTTCTTTTTGGAAAATTATCCATAATCCAACAACCTCAAATTGCACTATTCCGCAAGAATGCGCTTCAAGAACCTCTCAAATATCTTCCAGAGATTCCTTACGCAAGCCATTCTTGATGAATTTTATTCTATCATTACGATTTCTGGTGATCACTCCTGGAGAACGACATTTGTTGCCGCAAATCCACCATCCACAATTATGACAAACGCCTAGCCTCTTTGCTCTTCTTTTTTTGGCATAAGCGCTTTTACCAAAGCCGGGCATACGGGGAAAGAACGCTTCGGGAACTTCACCAGCTGAACGAACCTTAGCTTCAATTAGCCACCGCACATTATCAGGGATGCCTTTGTGCATAAATACTCTGAATCGTTCACATCTAGCTTGATAAATCTTTTTAAGAACATTTATTGGGAAGGAAGGAAAATACTTTCGTAAGGCGGAAAGAGAAGACTCCATTGATGAAGGAGGCAAAGAAAGAAATTAGTGATTGTAGGAAACGAAAATAACTAACACATATTTATAGTGATGAAAGGGATAATGCGTTAATTACACTTACAGAAGCAAGTACATTATTGTCAAAAGAAAAGACAAATGACAGCTTATATGTACAGGAATCATGACCGTGGCTCTCATCTTCCACTGATTTATGTCCAGTAATGGCTTCAATGCCTTCTATAAGTCGGGGATTTGCTTCCCATCCAGTTTTCTTACAAACTGACAAACAGGGTCGTTTAAAGTCACATTCCCAAGACTGTAATGATCTTGTTCTTTTTGGAAAGTCCACCATAAATCCATAATTTCCCATTGCACTATTTCACAAGAATGTGTTTCAAAAGTTAATAGGATATCATCCAAAGATTCCTTACGCAGGCCATTCTTGATGAATTTTCTTTTATCTTCATGATTTCTGGAGATGTATCCTAAAAAGCGACATTTAGTATTACAATTCCATCGTCCACATTTATGACAGACACCTAGCCTCTTTGCTCTTCGCTTTTTAGCATAAGCGCTTTTACCAAAGCCGGGCATACGGGGAAAGAACGCTTCTGGAACTTCACCAGCTGAACGAACCTTAGCTTCAATTAGCCACCGCACATTATCAGGAATGCCTTTGTGCATAAAAACTCTGATTCTTTCACATCTAGCAAGGTAGATCTTTTTAAGGACTTTTATTGGAAGAGAAGGAAAGTATTTTCGCAGGGTAGAAAGAGTAGAATCCATTGATGAGAGAAGAATTTGAGAGAAGAGGGAAATGAATCAGTTATTGTAAGAGACTGGAATAACCGAATTTAAAAGTCACGGGGTATCTTATCCACTGCTTAATCAGAAGGAAGAACACGCATTTATAGTGATGAAAAGGGATAACGTGTCGATTACACTTAGGGGAGCATGTACATCTGTCAAAAGAAAATGCAAACTTTTCCAAATATAACAAACTGTATGTACAGTAATTGTGACTGTGACTCACATTTTCCACTGGCTTTACGTCTAGTAACGGCATTAACGGCTTCTATGAGTCGAGGATTTGCTTCCCATCCAGTTTTCTTACAAGCTGGCAAACAGGGTCATTTACAGTCAGATTCCCGGGACTGTAACGGTTTTCGTTCTTCATGAAAAATGCTCCATAAACCAAGAAGTTCACGTTGCACAGATCCACAAGAATGTGTCTCAATAGTCAATCGGATATCATCCAATGAGTCCTTACTCAGGCCATTCTTGATGAATCGTATTTTATCTTCTCGATTATCGGAGATCATTCCAAAAGAACGACATTTAGTATTACAAGTCCACCGTCCACATTTGTGGCAGACTCGTAACCTTTTCGCTCTTCACTTTTTGGCATAAGAGCTTCTGCCTATACCAGGCATGTGAGACACAAATGCCTCTGGGATTTTGCCTGCCAGACGAACCTTGGCTTCGATTAACCACCGCACATCTTCAGGGATTCCTTTGTGCATCAGAACTCTTAATCGTTCACAGCGAACTTGGTAGATCTTTTTGAGAATGTTCATTGGGAGAGAAGGAAAATATTTTCGTAAGACAGAAAGAGTAGGATCCATTTTCTAGAGGGAAGTAAAAGACAGAAGAGAGGAAAGAATCAGTTATTATGGGCAACTGAGAGAACCGACTTGAGAGTCACGGAGTACCGTATCCACCGTTTAACCGGAAAAGTGGATCCTACTTTATTTTGGTATCATAGATATTTTTTATCTTGGATATTCCCTCGAGCTGACGTTGATCCAGTTCTCGATTATTGAATCCATTGTCCGCTTTTGACAAAGTTTCAACGACAATATTTCTTGATGTCTGCCTTATCTTTGACCACAGCTATCTCTTATCTTGGATGCTGCTAAGCTGGTATCAATCCTATCCTTCCAGGTGTAGCCTCGATTATTGAATCAATTACCAGGCTTTTGACGATATTGTCTACTTTATCCTTTTTTATATCTGCCTTATCCTTGGCTATAGCTATCTTTTATCTTGGATACTACTAGCTAACGTCAATCCTGTCCTTCCAGGTGTAGTCTCGATTATTGAATCGATTGCCAGGATTTTGACATATTGTCTATCTTATCCTTGAATTCCTGATGCGGGTTGGTCCCGCATATTAGCTGTGTATCCAGTGATAGATTGGTAAGAGCTGATGTTATTGAGATCTCAGCTTATACTGCTGTAGCTGTGCCGTGGATGTGCTTCCCATTTGATTCCTGTTCTGTATGCTATGTATGCATGATATGAAATGCATGAATGCAGAGCATGTGTAACTAATGGCTTTTTTTTTTTTTATATGGATCTAGTTCTTTATGTCTTTGTTTTACTGGATCCTCTTTTGTGATGGCCTTCTTGGACTATCATTGAATCTCTTTATGCTTTCCAGCTCTTGTCCATTGCCTCAAAAGCCCAACTCTTTTCAAAGTCCGTTTTCTTTGACTTGTTCTTGAATTTTGGCCTCAATTTCTTTAATGTTCGCTCGCCTCATACTTTATATCTCTTTGGGTACTCATCCCTTGTCATGGATTTCATAGCATCAAAGGCTTAACTTTCAATGTCTGTCCTTTTTCTTGTGTCCGGGCTGACACATACTTATCCCCATGTTACAATCTGAATGATTGCTCTTCCTTGAACTCATGTTTTGATCCATAAGACTTGCCCCCTTGTCTATTGAACTTCTTTGTTGGCAGTACTCCTCTTACGCTTCGTAGAGACTACTTTGCCCCCCTAAATATGGTATTTATGTTGATAAAAGGTATCACCTCGCCTTTAACAGAAGGTCGAGCATTTCTAGACCTTTGTGATGGCACTTGATCGTAAATTTCTCTTACAAGAACCACATCTTATTAAAGAAAGACTCAAGCTATCTCCTCACTTTTAAGTCTACATACATTAATGAATAATGGTTTGGCCTTAAAGAAAAACTTTCATCAATTTGCAAAGCTTGACAAAGTAATTTACGGTCTTTGTTTTTAATTAAAATATCCTGCCATTCTTCCCTTTCCAACTCGAAGACATAAACTGTGCAAGGCAATAAGGTAGAAACATGATTCACAATAATAGCCTTTTAGCTGAATGAGGATAATATCAAGAGGTAAATTTTTAGGTGTGAGGAAAGTTAAGTTTGAGTGGTGTAAAAGAATTGTCTTTTAATACTACTCGTGAGCAGTATTAAATAAGGTAGAAACATGATTCACAATGATAGTCTTTAAACTGAATGAAGATGTTAGGTTTGAGGAAAGTTAAGTTTAAGTGATGTGAAAGAAGGTCTTTTAATACTACTCGTGCGCAGTATTAAATAAGGTAGAAACATGTTTCACAATGATAGTCTTTTAACTGAATGAGGATGTTAGGTCTGAGGAAAGTTAAATTTAAGTGGTGTGAAAGAATGGTCTTTTAATACTACTCGTGCGCAGTATTAAATAAGGTAGAAACATGTTTCACAATGATAATCTTTTAGCTGAATGAGGATGATAAGTCTGAGGAAAGTTAAGTTTAAGTGGTTTGAAAAAAGGGTCTTTTAATACTACTCGTGAGCAGTATTAAATAAGGTAGAAGCATGATTCACAATGATAGTCTTTTAACTGAATGAAGATGTTCAGTCTGAGGAAAGTTAAGTTTAAGTGGTGTGGGAGAAGGGTCTTTTAATACTACTCGTGAGCAAATTTGATTACGGTGAAAAATTCAATAGTGAAGACCTCAAACTTGCCACCTTTCCAGAAAGTTAAACCTCATCTGTTGCCCCCCAACTATCGTGGTCTTCATGTATGCTTGGCTTGAAAGTTGCTTTTGTGTTCTAAACCGCCTTTACAGGTTTTCAGTCTAGAATCCATAGCTCACTTTTTTTGCTTTTTCTTTTTTTGGCTCTAACTTGAGCTTCGTTTCTTTTCTTTTTTTTTTCTTTTTTTGTTTTTGTTTTTGTTTCCTTTTTTTTTTTTTTTTTTTTTTGTGAGCTATGGTGATGACATACTTGATAACTCTCTTGAAGTGAGATGACTCAAGTGGCCTTGCTTGCTCGTGCTTGCTCTCGGTCTCTTTTTGTTTTTTTGAATTTTCCCTTAATGGATTCTGATAGAAGGGATGAACTTCTTTCATTTTTTGGAATTTGTGTTGCAGAGAACCGAGATCATAGCCGTCTTGAAGTGAGATGACTCAAGTGGCCTTACTTGCTCGTGTTTGCTCTCAGTCTCTTTTTGTTTTGGATTTGAATTTTCCCTTGTTGCCTTTTGATAAGGGATGAACTTCTTTTTTTTTTTTTTTTTTTTTTTTTTTTTTTTTTGGAATTTGTGTTGTGGAAAATTGAGAACTTTTTTTTTTTGTGTTGAGCATTTGTGAGAATTGGAAGGCCACTGAAGTCATTTAATATGAGAGCTACCTTCTTTGGAAACTAACCCCAGACTTCTTACAAGGGTGTTGATAACCACTGCGAATTCCCTTTTGAGAGTTGAGGTGCAACATTTGAAATCCTTCTTACTAGATTTGGCAGTACCTTGAAGATCACTACTATCAAATCTCTCTTAACTTTCATTTTCACCCACGAGTAGTATTGCTTACAAAGTAAAGTGTGATGGTAATAATGGATGGTGTAATGGCAAAGAGTGAGAGATAGATGGAATTTTTGGTAAAAAGTGGTAGAATATGTGGATGTAAAAATGGAATTTTTGGTAAAAAGTGGTAGAATGTGTAGGTGTAATGATGAAATTTTTGGTAAAAAGTGGTAGAATGCACACATTACATCTTTTTGTTAGACAAGAAAAAGAATACCAGGTGTCCATTTAACAAAGACTACACCCTAGATTCTGGACTAAATCTAGGAGATTTTTACTATTAATTTACTTTGACAAGCTCTCAAAGATGAAAGTTTAGTAAAAGGATTCCCTGTTATTCAAAAGTGTGTGCGAACTGTTAGGTCGGATCTGACTTGGAGCCCTTCCAAAATCAATGTAATTCTAGCTCGAAATATTCACTTTCAATTACCAATCACATCATGGTCTAGCAACTTGGACTCGACCAACTGTTGGACCTTGTTTTTCAGTACCACACAATTTTCACTTGAATGCCCAATTGAACATTTTTGGTAATCACATTTGGCATTTGGGTCATTCCAACTTCGAAGGGGAGGCTACTTGATCTTTGCTACCGTTGGTATGGGTGATAGCAGGTTTATAGCTTGTGGAAATTGAATCGACTTAAGTAGCTTTCTTCCCATGAGTGGTATTTGGTACTGATGAGGGAGCCTTGAGGATTACAGTCTCAATAGGATATCCTTTCACTCGTAACATGAGCGGTAGTGGACCATAGGACTTGGAGATGATGTTTTGGATAGCTCCGCTTCTTTCATTGAAACATCCTCCAATTGAAGAATCGACCAGCTTTCCTGTTTTGATTCCAAATTTGATCTTTTCTCCAGGTAATACCAAATTTGAAAAGTTACTCGAAGTGTTCCGAAGTAGTTTTTCATAAAATGGTCTATTTAGTGTTTGGATAAACAGGGTGATTAGTTCTTTTTCTATCATAGGTGGTTGAACTTGTGTGGCTAAGTCTCTCCACTTTTGTGCATATTCCTTAAAGGTCTTTTGTACCTTCTTCTCCATATTCTGGAGAGTTGGGCGATCCTGGGCCAAGTCCATAACATGCTTGTAATTATTGATGAAAGCTCGAGTGAGATCATTCCATGTTCTAATGTTCTTTGGGGCTTGACTTGGATACCATTGTAGCATTAACTTTGTAAGACTTTCTTGAAAAAGTGTTATCCACACCTTCTCTTCTTTTGTGAGTGATTGTACTTTTCTTATAAACAATGTAATGTGAGTGATGGGACAACTTATTCCATCATATTTCATAAAGTCTGGCATCAAGCAAAGATCGTTCACCGAAAGAGATCCAAATACAGTGTCTCATTCAATGGTCTGAAGTCTCTTTTCTATGGTCTCGAGTTTTTTTTTTTTTAGTATCCTCTTCTTCTTTAAGCAGGGGCTTCTTCTTTTTTTTTTAAAAAAAATGGATTGTGCCTTAGGTGAATGTTATCAGATGGGCCTGAGTCGTGAAAGGGCTTCTCTTGAACTAAGACCCGTTGTTGAGTGAATCCGGGAAGATAGGTGAGATCTTGTGGCTCTTTGACGGGGACTTGGATTTTTTTTTTTTAATTAACTTCATTATTTGCTCGGCCATGCTTTCTATCTTGGACTCAATATCTATGAGACGTCATTCGGTCTGTTCTGCTATTAGTCTTGTTTGGAGCCGAGTTGGGTATCAATGTTGAGGTCCAATTTTACCGTTTTAAAGTAAGATTTATTTTATTAGACTTCATATGCACTTGATTGGTGTGATGGATGTATGTAATACAAAATGAAATTATGTTTTTATCAAAGTTTATATGTACATGATTAATGTAATGGAATGCATGCAATAGAAAACTGAGATTATGTTTTTATTAGACTTTATATGTATGTGATTGATGTAATGGATGCATGCAATGAGTGAGCTTGATTATTCACTATCGAGGAACTTCGAGATTTCTAGTTGTTATTAGAAAGATTAAAAAGTTATTACAGTTTGACGCGTGGTTTTGATGCATGAAGAATAATTGTATAGAACAGAAGTACAATAAAAGAAAAATAAGGTTATTAATAAGTTAAATAGCAATTAACAACTCATGAACTATTATGGAAAAACGAATTACAACCATAAATATAAGATACAAAGAAAATAAAAGTGTAGAGCAACAACATACAACAACATAGCATAACAAAGACATGCTTATGGCGTTGGTAAATGGGAGGAATACTATGGTCAGTTCTATGGTTAAGTGGGGAATTCTATATGCATAAGGTGGTTTATCAAAAAGGCTAGGGATAGTTCCCGAATCCCGTCACTAAATCATAGTGACGGCCCGATTCCTTACCCTCTAGGGTTAATGTAAGGAATGGATTAATTCGAGTCGTAGCTTTTCGTGGGCCCATGCAGAGACTAACCGTCTCAGAAGGCAATACACTACTTTGCTACTTTGAAACCGGTGAAGGCTTGGAGACCGTGGCCTCACAAGGACAGCAACACCAATTCCGCTTAGAAAGAATCGTGTTTGATTTAAGGAAGCTCGGGTATAGAGCTTCATTTTGTGAATGCATTATGCATGTTTAGAATAAGTAAATATAACATATAAATTCACATAAAAATAAACAAAACAGAACAAAATAAATCAACTTTTAGGCTTGACTCACTAACCAGGGTCCCCAGTGGAGTCGCCAAGCTGTGGCAACGTGCGGTTTTCGGGAGTCGCCACCAATCAGTTTTCGCTCAGGTCGATTGGTCACCTTAAAAATGGTCTGCGAGAGTTCGGGGATCGGGAGTACGGTTACGCTAAAACAATATTGTTAGAGCGCCCAAAATTGGCACCTTAGTTGATTTTAATTTTGTTTTACTTTGCTTTTAAATAATTTTCAGTTAATTTTCAAAGATAGAAATTTTAACTGAATTATGTCGAAATGTGGATTTTTAAGTTAATTAATTTGTATGAAATTTTATACTTCCGAACCATGGACTTTACCGAGTCATTTGGACACGGAAGATTTTGATTCCGAACCATGGACTCTGCCGAGTCATTTGGACACGGAATTTGGTGAACTTTTAAATAATTTAATCCATATTGTAAATATGGATTTTTATCTTTGTATTTATTTAATTTATTTAGTAAAACAAAACTTTTCCAAACCGTAGATCCTGCCGGATCATCCGGATATGGAAATTAATTTTTTTATAATTAATTATTACATTCTTACTTATTATAGAATTAATTGTTAGTTTAATTACTAATTCATAATTCTTTTTGTTTATGAAATTTTTAGATTTATTAATAATCTAAAAATTTTATTTATTTTCTTTTTTTTTTCTTTCCTTTCTTTTCTTTTTTTCTTATCTTTCCTTTCTTTTTTTTATTTTTTTTTATTAATTTTTCTTGTTTAATGAAGGATATTTATTATTTAAAGAATTACTTAAAAAAGTAATTAATTTTTTTTAATAAGGAGTTAATTCAAAAAAATTTTGATCATGGTACGGGGCATTGTTACTCAGCCAGACCCTCTTCACCAGGTGAAGCAGCTCAAAAGCGGGCACGAGACAGTTTCCAGCCAATATACCATGAACTAAATTTTTTTTTTTTTTTTACTTAACAACATGGTTCAGATTTATTTTATATATATATATTTTTTATGGCTAATTTCTTTAAATGAAATGAATTTAACCATAAAATAAAGAAAAATTAAATAACAATAAATAAAGTGGAGGTTTTCTTCTTTATTTATTTATTTATTTATTTATTATTATTTTTTTTATTTTTTTTTTGTTATTTTGTTTTGAACATCCATTAAAAAAAGAGATGCATAAATTAAATAACACATACAAATAGATAAAGGGAAAACACATAAAGTAAACAAAAGAATATCAAAAGATGATATATAAATAAATAAAGTGGGGCTTTTCGGCCATCCACTTTTTTTTAAAATAATAAATAGGAGGCATAACCTTCCATTATAATAATAATAATAATAATAATAATTAAAGTTAGTTATTAATAAAGTTAGTAAAGTTAGTTGTTAGTATAACAAATATTAAATGGTTAGTGACAACAATAATAATAAAAGTTAGCGGTCAGTACAGTTAATTGTTAGTATAGCAAAAATTAAATGGTGATAACAATAATAATAAAAGTTAGTGGTTAGCACAATTAATTGTTAGTATAGCAAAAATTAAAGTTAGTGATAACAATAATAATAAAAGTTAGTGGTTAGCACAATTAATTGTTAGTATAGCAAAAATTAAAATTAGTGATAACAATAATAATAAAAGTTAGTGGTTAGCACAATTAATTGTTAGTATAGCAAAAATTAAAGTTAGTGATAACAATAATAATAAAAGTTAATGGTTAGCACAATTAATTGTTAGTATAGCAAAAATTAAAGTTAGTGATAACAATAATAATAAAAGTTAGTGGTTAGCACAATTAATTGTTAGTATAACAAAAATTAAATGGTTAGTGATGTTAGTTGAGTTAGTAATAAGTTTATGCAAAAATTAAATAGTTAGTAATCTGAATTGAATAATAATAATAATAACAATAATAATAATAATAATAATAATAATAATAATAATAATAAACATATAAAGATTATTGTTAGTTCTTTAGAAATAAAAAAAAGGTTAGTGACTTGTATAAATAAAATAAATAAAAAAAAATGGAGAATAAGAGAAGAATTGTACCGAGATTCTGAATCGACTTTTAATCGAGTTGAGGATTCGCGAATGGATTTCATTATTAAATTTTTATTTTATTTTATTATTATTATTTTTAAATAATTTCAATTAATATCCAAGCCATAGATTCTAACCGAATCATCTGGTCATGGAATTTAATTTAAATTTAATTTATTATTAGCTATTTAATTAATTATTAAATGGCACAGGTAGACTGAATATTTCCTAGGTGTGATTTTTATTATGTCAAACTAATTTTAGATTAATTAAAAAAAGGTTTATCTAATCTAATCATATAATTATGCTTAACATTAATTCCTCAGTTAATTTACACATTTAATTATTTGAGCAAACGAAAAGACAATAAAAGGAAATCAATGCGCGAATTGTAAATCAAAACAAACTCAAAGTTCAGATGAATAAATCAAATAAATCCAAGGACAAATTATTTATTAAAATTACCTATTTAACTTAATCATATAATTAAGCTTAATATCAATCCCTAAGTTAATTTATGCTTTTAATTAGCTGAACAAACAAAAGTATAATAGAAAATAAGTGAATTAATGACTTAATTGCAAAAATTAAAACTAAGTTAAAGTATCAATTAGAAAAATCCAATAAATTCATAAGCAAAAATTAAAATTATGTCAAAATTATGGGCTTTCATAACAGATCCGGACTACGAGTCGGTTCGCCATCGGGATTTCGTTATTAAATTTTAATTTAAATAATTTCAGTTAATATCCAAGCCATGGATTCTAACCGAATCATCTGGACATGGATTTTGTGATTTACTATCGTCCTAAATTCAATTTTTTAGAATTTTATTAAAACCCGTTCAAAATTGAATCTCGTAAAAATGATCTTTCAAATATGTTATGTAAACATGTGTTTTAAACTTATGCTAACAATGAAAAGTTAAAATCAATATATAAGTAAATATCTGATCTAATTTAAACATACAATTTTATATTAACTCATCAACAAATTCATGATCCAAAATAATAAGACGAGCAATTGAACAAAAATAAACAAAACTATAGATAAAAAAACAATACTGTCAATGATTGATCTGCAAAGAAAATAAGGTTAGTGACTTAAATGGATAAAACAAAGGAAATCAAGGGCTAAACCAGAATTTTTACCCAAAAAAACAAAGAGTTTTGACTTAGTCAAAACGAAAAACGCGTCAGTTTTTCTTTGTTTTTTTTTTTTTTGTGTCTTCGCCTTCTGTTTTCTTCCGGCGTCGAGGCGGCAGTGGCTAGGGGGCGCTGGGGGGTCGCAACGGCGTGCTCAGCAGCTGGGGAAGGGAGCTGGCGCGGCGGAGCACGTACGGAGGGAGACTGGAGGCGAGAACGAGGTGCGACGGCAGGGAGCGGTGCTGGAGGAGAGACCGACGGCGTGCGAGCGCGGCAGAGGACGACGGCTAGGTGGCGCTGGAGCTGGGTGGCTGGTGGCGCGACGCGAGGGTGATCCGGCTGGCGGGTGACTGTGCGGCTGGCAGCAGGGGAGGTGTGCGAGCCGGAGGGAGAGAGATTCCGGAGCGAGAGCCGGTGAGAGGTGAGAGAGGGAGAGAGTTGTTGAGAGAGGGAGAGAGAGAAAGATAGAAACAGAGAGGGAGAAGGAGAGAAGAGAACCGAGAGCGTGAGAGAGGGAGAGAGAAACAGAGAGGGAGAAGGAGAGAAGAGAGTCCAGAGCGTGAGAGAGAAACAGAGAGGAAGAAGGAGAGAAGAGAGCTTGGCCAAAGGAGGGAGATGAAGAAGAAAGAAGAAAAAAGAACGTGGGAGCCGAGGTGGGCTCGGGCTAGGGGAGAGACAGATGAGAGCAGAGAGGGGGGGGAGCTTGAGGGAGAAGATGAAGAAGAAGAACGTGAAGGAGAGAAGATGAGAGAGGGAGAGCGTGAGAGAAGGAGAGAGAAACTGAGAGGGAAAAGGAGAGCCGATCGGAGAGGGAGAGCGTGAGGGAGAAGATGAAGAAGAAGAACGTGAAAGAGAGAAGATGAGAGAGGGAGAGCGTGAGAGAAGGAGAGAGAAACTGAGAGGGAAAAGGAGAGCCGATCAGATGTGTGTGTGAGCTGTGTGTGTGTGTCTGCCGAGTGAGAGAGAGAGGAGTTGTTTTAATAGAAAGGGAAGAAGAATCGAGAAGGGAGCAGGTGAAGAAATTTGTGCCCGGGGAGCGTCTGTCGGCCACTTTTATTTTTTTTTTCATTAATTAATTTCATTTTAATTTTAATTAATTTAATTAATATTTAATTAATAATAATAATTTTTTTATATAAAAAAAACAAAAAAGGTGTCCGTAAAACAATATTTTATATCTTTTAATTAATTAATTGATTTTTTTATTTTTTTTTATTTTAAAAAAAAAATTTCAACTGGTCGGACGAAATTGGGTGTCAACATACATGTACTCTCATCTCCTTTATCTAGAACTCCACTATTTTGTATCTTCAAATTAAGATCTTGTTCCTTTGTGTGAAATCTTTAATCATTACCAAGATCTTGTTACAGTGTCAACTTGACAAAAGTTTCCACTAGTAAAATTGATTTGGTTTATTTCTTGGTATCTAGCTTGTGCATTTGGATTCCAAAGATATTACTGTCTCTGAATTGTATGATGTTTTTGTTGAGTTCGATTATAGGAGCTGTAGGCATATATAATTGACTCCTCACGATGATTTCTTTTCAAGTCTTATGGATACAGGAAATTAGCCATTTTATTTGTAAGCACATCATATATGTCTCATCCTGATGATAACAATTACATAGGCCTTATGGTTTGCCTTCTGTTTGAAGTTTCAATAAATTCTTACTATGGTTTACTTGTGTAGCCAATCTCTTTTGTTATTTTTTTCACAGCTACAGAAGAGTGCCATGACAATATTGACTGCTCGTGTACAAGAGGTATTAATCATATAGTTAGAACATTGCAGAGTTATTGGAGCTTGAAATGTTGCTTTGTTATGCTTAAGTTCAGCATTGTGGTCTGATGGGCTTTTGTATTTTGTCAGTAAAACATGATCACACAAGGTACTCATATTTCTTAAGCTCCATTGTTTCTTTTATACACTCTGACAATGGAGCTTATCAACTTTAAGTCAGTGGATTTGCCTAAGACCTTTCACTCTAGTGTACCATATTGTTTTATCCTCGACATTTCAAAAAAATATTTTTATATTTAGACATCGATATGTATTTTTAAAATTTCTTTATTTGTTGCTCCTATGTTTGAATGAAAATTTTTTTTGGGAAATTGTTATTAGAATTTTTTTTTGTTACATACTGAACTTGTCAATACCCTATAATGCCTTCCCATGCAATTGGTAAGAATCATGACTCCTAGATTATTAATATATTACATTCGAATGCCTAAATATGATGTTTATGTGTCACACTGCATTGATCATGAAGTGATTGCTATAGGATTCTGTGTTGGTGGTTGTTTAGCAATTACGAATTCTCTGACTTCACTTTTGGTTTGACCAACAGTAAGGATACTTTGTTTTATTGATAAGCTTTTTACCAACAGTAAGCAATTTTAGGTCTGAATTTTTGTTTTTCTCTTTCCAATAAATTTCTTTACACTAGATACAGTTACGTGAAGGCAACAAGGATATTTTCATGAGCTATAAGTTATTTTTTCTTTGTTTGCTACAGCTTGCTTGCATGTCTTCATTTGTGCGCTCAAATAAAGGGCCTTTTATTACTTGAGCAGCATCAACTTCCCATGTTAAGGTTCCTTATTCACCTTTAATGTTCTTGGCTTGACCAGCTAATGTGTTTCATTTCTTCAAATTTTTTTATACCTTATTTTCCTCTTCCATTCTGGCATTTTACTTGTAAGCCTGGAGGAGTTTGATGTATATGCCGTATGGCACTTTTTGGGTGATATAAAAATTGTATATGATTCCACCATCCAAATAAATATAGATTACATGTTAAATTGGTCTATAAATGATATTGCAACGATAGGAATGCGATGATGGTGCGACACAAATTGTGACTAAGAGATTATCATTTTATTTCTATTATTTTAGACTAATGATACACTTATTAGTGACATTAATTATTAAAGTCACACATGTCTTTCATTTTTGTGTCTGCTCAATAGGAAGTCATCATAAAATAATGTTTCATTAGTTACTAAATACATAGTTACAGTTGTAAAGCCAAAAGTGGTTGAGCACTTTTGACACAAATAATTAAGAAATTGGTGGCACGTACTAATGTCACTAAAAAAATTTAATTTGTGACAAGATTATTGTAACAAATACTTCTTCATCACTTGTGTCTAACACTCTCGTTATAGGTGTTTGAGTCTCAGTTACAATTTATTTTGTAACTAAAATCCCACTTTTGTTAGGTGAAAAAAATGAGTCACAGTTAACATTTGTGACCCAATTATTTGTGACATCCTTGTAATGCCACCACGTTAGTCATAAAAACCATTTTGTCTTGAAAATCCCTATTTATAGTGACGAGAAACCCCATGACAAAAAACTAATTTTCTTGTAGTGTGTGGTAGGGCACGAGCTTAGGGTTGTGTTTGGAGGAGATGTTTTGGTGGTTGAGGGATAGCAAGTGGCCTTGGGGGTAGCGCCTCCACAGCCACCTATCCTTAGGCTGCCATGACGCTTCAAGCAGTGGTGGCGGCAGCAAAGGAGCTTGAAAATGAGAGAGGTGAAGTTGGTGGTCAAATCCAAAGTTTTAGGGTTTCTTGGGGAGAGAAAAAGTTCCCATGGGTTAAAATTGAGATTTTTTTCTACAATTTTGGGTTGATGTAGCATTTTTCTGCCTACCATAAATGTGTTTTTTTATCCAAAATAAGGTAAAAATAAAATGTTTTGATGACATTAAGGATAAGGTTGGATAACATTAGGGATGGGAGTTGAACAATATGGACATTAGGAATAAAATAGAACAAAATTTAAAAATTATGAATGTAATTTACAATGTATTATGAAATAACAACAACAACAACAACAATAATGGTAATAATAATAAATTGACCCGTTCCCATTAAAAAAATCTTTAAAAAAGTAACCCGCCACGTAAAAATTACTTATTCTGTTACATTGTATATCATAAATAGTCTTACAATACATGTACATACATAATGTTGAAACATACATAATATTTCATCACGCATATATATAGTTATTTTGTAATTTAAAATGTATTATGAAATAATAATAATAATAATAATAATAATAATAAATTGACCTGTCCCATTACAAAGAGAAAGCTCAAAAAAGGCAACCCTTTTTGTAATTTACAATGTATTATGAAATAATAATAATAATAATAATAATAATAATAACAATAAATTGACTCGTTCCCATTACAAAAAAAAAAAAAAAAGCTTAAAAAAATATAAAGACAACTTGCCACGTAAAAAATACTTATGGTGCATCATTTGGCATGAATGTGAAGTGGAGGGTTTAAGCGTAACAAGGGAGAGATTTGGATAGCTTTTGATGGAGTTCAACCAGTTTTTGCATAGGTGGCGCACCCTCCTCCCTCCCCACGCCCTTTACGGTATATAATATAGATATGGGGTAAAATCCATATTTAGTCCCCTAACTTTAAGGGTTGTCCTAATGTGGTCCCTTATCTCTAAAAGTGGCTATTAAAGTCCCCTAACTCAACTAACGTGTCTTATTTTGGTCCCTACTGTCAGTTCTGTCGTTATGTTGGATGGAAATTGCCTACATGGCACTTACTTTGCCACGTGGCATCCTATGTCATAACAATAAGTGGCTAGAATAAAAGAACAATAAATAATAGGCTAAAATTGATGAAACACATAATTCTAAGGACTTTAAATGACATTAATCCCTAATTTCTATCTTCCCCAAATCTTCTTGGATTCGAGCTCGCCGTCGCCAACCACCTCCGGCCTACTCGCTGCCAACCGGAAATCCGCTTTCTTCGTTCAATCACGTTGCCCTCCATACTTTTACATCTAACCAGCTACCTAAATTTACACACAATCCGGTCCTCTGCTCATCCTCCAATGCCCGTGCTGGGCTTTCTCCTATCCTCTGTTCTCTATTGGGGCAGTTTCCCCAGAGGTGGCGACGATGAATGTCGCAAGGGGATCGACATCGGCGGCAGTGAGGGAAAACGATAGAGTGAGATCGAGGCGACGGTCGCCATTCCACAGTGACTTCGACGCGGCATTTGAATCGGCTCTCACTCCCGGCCAGAGAATTGGCCAACCTTCATTCCCGGCTAGCGAATCAACCATCCTTTACTCTTGGCGAGCTAATCGGCCGATTGGGACCGCTGCTAGGAGAGAGAGGTCATGATTGGGCCGAAGCAACGAACGGGAGTTGGAACCGAGAATCGGAGCAGTGAAGGAGACGTGACATGTGTCACTCTTCGACGCGAACCATTTGCAAATCGGAGGCGTGATTTCACTGAACATCAGGGGTTATGGTAGGTTTCTAAAAAAGCGGATTTCCGGTTGGTAGCGGGTAGGCCGGAGGTGGTCGGCGACGGCGAGCTCGAATCCAAGAAGATTTGGGGAAGATAGAAATTAGGGATTAATGTCATTTAAAGTCCTTAGAATTATGTGTTTCATCAATTTTAGCCTATTATTTATTATTCTTTTATTCTAGCCACTTATTGTTATGACATAGGATGCCACGTGGCAAAGTAAGTGCCATGTAGGCAATTTCCATCCAACATAACGGCAGAACTGACAGTAGGGACCAAAATAGGACACGTTAGTTGAGTTAGGGGACTTTAATAGCCACTTTTAGAGATAAGGGACCACATTAGGACAACCCTTAAAGTTAGGGGACTAAATATGGATTTTACCCTATAGATTTGATTACATGTGATTGACGCCAATAAGTTGTAATTGTTATATTAGAACTGGGTCATTTAAGTGCTCATATATTAGGTCATTTTGTTTACAAGTACATGTTTAAATAGCTAGAAACGTACCAATAGATGTACTATTTATGAAAAGGGATAGTAAGTATACATGTATAGTATGTGTAATTTTTTTTTATTTATTATGCCCTTAGCCTAACTCTGATCATACGTGCAATCTAGAAGACTTTATTTGTGACCCATAGGCCAAAGGACACTTGGGCGCAAGTACATTCGGTCTGTTGCAATTCCATGTGTATAAAGATAAAGGAGAAGAACTCTGCCTAATGACTCTAATCTAATACGCACGTCTCAACATTTAAGCTGGTTTAGAGCTGCTTCATTCAAGCTTGACAGAAGTGGGATGAGTTCTGGGAGGCAAACTGATAGATCGAACAGGGAAGCTACAACTAAGATGATGAACCTGCAGCCATTTTAGTTTTGATCTCTGGCTTATGACTGCAGTGAGAATGAAAAGGGTTGTTTTGCAACGGAAAACCAATGTGAAAGGAATATGCCATGATCATGTGGATGATGTAATTGGGTCGATTCAAATGTTGTGGTCTCTGCCAACAAAATTCTTTCTTTAATCTCATGGTTCAAAGCTGGCAACGTCGATTGTTGGACAAAATGTTAATAGGCTCTCAGTCACAGCTACAGTAATTGTAGAAGTGTTGATGGTTCATGTCCATCTTCAAACAACCAGTAGAAATGGTAGACTAAACAATTCCATGTAAGCTCGAGAAAAAGCGGTGGTAGCGGTCGTCGTGGTGGTGGACAACCTAACTTAGACAGTTTGGTGAGACAATGTCGCCAATGTCTGCTCGAAGTTTTCAGCATCTTTCGGACATGTAAATTAAAGGAGGTACAGATTTAGGAACAAGAAGTGGTGGAGAGTGGTGGTAGATTATGGTGTCCTTGGGGAGACGGGGAGGCAAATTTCGCAGCAGATTAAATTATTTTTGTGATCTTCGGGAATTGGAAAATGTTGTTGGGGCTGCAGGTTGTTGCAAGAATTTCTCCAATTGAAACTCCGAATAAATAATTTCCACTCATGCTGTAGACACACATGTACAGCATACGGATGGCACATAGAATCCCGAAAACATCTCTTTTTCTCTATAACAAATTCTAATTTCCATTAACTCGAGACTTTACCATACACTAGAGCAAATTACACGTCTCCGAACCCACAATAAGGTAGATAGGGCTTTGTCCTTCGACAACTGAAAACTGGAAAGCAAAGATATCCTGGACAATTTGCGTTTCAACAGTACATTAACCAGAGAGGAGCTGATGGGCAGTACGCAAATTGCCTATCCGAATCATCTCAAGGTCTGGTCAATCCTTCTTACGATAAATGTCGTTCGAAGCCACACCGTTTCACTTTGTTGTGCTTCAAATTACTAAATCCTCAGCTTAGAGAAAATCGTGACAAGCATTTGTTTTGGGACCTTTATCACCCAGCAGAGAAGGTCTCAGGTATGGCCACTGCGGCTCTCTATAACGGTAATGCAACAGTGTGAAGCCCTTTGACATCCGTCAACAGGCACAGATGGAAGTTTAGTGAAGAAGCTTTCTTAAGCAACAGAGCCAAAAAGTCTGAGAATCCGTTCTCAGATGCATAGCCGCCCCTTAATCAACTGGGTTTCCATATTTCAATGCATGTAATTAATTGATGTAAATTCACATTTAACACTTAGGACAGGCAAATTCCAACAGACTGGTCTGTAAACACTATAGGCCGCAATGGATATTCATGCTTTATGATACACACCATACAGATTTATGTTCAGACTTCACACTTTGAGGCTGTCAAGTTGCAATTTTTTTTTTCGTTTTCATCAATATGGGTATAAACAACATTCTTGTGACACGAGTAGATGATCTATACATCTTTCAAATTCCTTTTGACTGCATTAGCTGACTGATAAGCGAATAGCTTTTGCCTGAATTTGACATATGGATATCCAACAAATGTTAGAAGGTGAGCAGGCTTGGAAAACGATAGTACCTCATACCAGACTTGATTATTCTCATCCAGCTCAATTGAAAAAGGTTCTTCCCCAGCCTGTGTCCAAGCAAAAGTCAGCAAAGAGGGTTAACTATTAGCCATGGATCAAAATTTTCTCAACAAGTGATATGCATCAAATGAGAACCAGCATTCATATTAAACAGTCCTTGTAAAAATAAAATATCAACAAAGGTGAATCTCTACATCATACACTCTCAAATTGAAGTGCTGGAACCATGTGACTTCAGATATCTGTAAAATTGATGAACAACTCAATTATCCCCCTCTATCAGTATCACATAAATAACATCCTCGTGCAATTAGATCCTCTTGGACCAGGAAGTCAGAGCTCATAACATGCTCCTACTAGTTTTGGTTGAAGCAAAAGTTTCTGAAACAGATGTAAAAACAACTCACCAGCAGGTGTCCTTGTAATGTGCCACTTCCAAAATTAAATGATGCAATAGCTTTTCGCGGCTTTCAAGTTTCATTCACATAAACCACTTGGAGAGGCATCATGACCCATGGCAAAAACTCCTTGACACAGACACAAAACTTCACCCCACTCTGAATCTGAGTATTTGGTTCGACAAAGGTCCAAGGCAGACTGAAATGTCTGCAAACTAAACCAGCTAATGTCATTGGCGTTTCCTCTAAACTTGCCTGCGTATATTGGGGAAAAACTGAAATGGAATACGAACCTCCAGTTTTGAAGAGCTGTTTTCCCCTTTTCATAAGTCTCAACGCCAGAGCCAACTAAAACCCGAGAATGGTTGAGTATGTAACCTTCTTCTGAAAGCTTGTTGTCTTCTCGGAGGAGAGAAGCAGATTTTGCGGTGTCACCTCTATATTTAGCATCATAGTTAAAATTACCAGACCTGGTAACCAGATTCAACTATAAGCCTAAAGAATACTGAGGGGAAAAAAGAGAGAGGAAAACGAAAGAAAGAGCAAGGCTTTAGAAACAAAATTTACCTCTCAATGCAAGATTTCTGTCGTTGAGGAGATGGCCTAGTCCAGCTAGGAAAACCATCACTATGGAAAAACAAAAAAAAAAAAAACATTTACCACTTAGTCATCAGAATAAGAGGAGAAGCCAGAACCCAAATAAGAGAATAAGGATGCAAAACATAAGTTGAAGAGAAAATCATGCGCTCGGAATGCCTTGAAGAGAAGGTTTTCCAATGGGGCATTTGATCGAACAGGTAGTGGGCAGCGCTTGCAGAAAGTTTTAGGAGAAGAAATTGATGGCTAAAAGTAACTTGTATTAAATGGATATCTATTGACAGTGTCAGAAGTTGGTTCTCCCATTAAGACAGTATTATTTATTCAATCATTTTCCGTCTGTTGCAAATTTTTGAACTGACATGGTCAACAGAAATACAGCAAAGATTTTAATCTTCATTTGCAAGAAAAAATCAAAAGAAAAACGCGAGATTAGATAGGCCTTTTGGCGGGTAGCAGGTTTGAAAAACTTGGCAGAGTAGAGGAGAGGAAATGGCAAGGCACTACCAGTCACCGCCGAACGGAGAAGCAGCAAACCGTGGTCAGAAAAGAAGCGAATCGAACTAAAAATCCTGCCGAAATGAGCCCAGCCCGACGGCAACAATTCACCGGCGATTAAAGCAGCAGGGAGAGCCAAAAACAGAGTAGCGACTTAGCAGCTTCCGACACGGGAAAAGGAAGAAAGATTAACGAACGAATGGCAACGGGTCGAGTCAGCGTCTACGGATCATGGTCCTCTCCCTCTATATGACGCACGGGAGATCCCTGGGCTCCCTGAATTTTGGCATAGGGAAATGGGCTGTGTCGCGAGCTACTGAACTGGCCCAAGAAAAAGCTGCCTGCACTTTTCTCGGAGATAACGCTCGAGTTTGGTGAGATGAGGACACATGGTTTTCTTGTGGTGGCATTGGGTTGAAGCCAGCCCAAGTGGTTTTCTTCACCAAGAAGAAAATGCCAACACAGGGTTCATAGTTAACGTGTGATGATGGGATGATGACAAACAAGAAAGCCAAGTTTAAGTTCCATCGTATCCTTAAATAGTTATCATTCTTCAAACACAAGTACTGTATTTCCGAGCATGGAGAGATCATGGGCCAACCTCCCGGATCACCTCTTGCAAGTAATCATCGGAAAAGGCCTTGACGATGAACTAGAAGTTCGTCGACTCCGAGCCGTCTGCTCCTCCTGGCGCTCCTCCATTAACCCCCACACAAAATCCCTCCCTCACCAACACCTTCCCTTGCTCTTTTCTCCCCACGCCGATTCCCCCCTCCGCGACGCCAGCTTGCAGCTCTTGTACGACACCATCTACCTTCTCCAAGCCCCCCGAACCAGCCCTTCTTCATGTTGGTTGGTTCGAGTTAAACAGGAAACCCCAGGTAGGTTTTCTCTCTTGAGTCCTCTAACAGAGCACCGAATTAGCTTCTTCCCTAAAACTCTCCCTCGAGAACTCAATCTGCTAGATTTCAATGTCTCCCAAGTCACTAAAGTCTTTCATATTCGCGTCGTGAGCCCTCTCGGTGTTGCAGAGAATTATCTCAGGTACAATTTTAACGAAGGCTATGTGCTTGATCTCTGGAAAGTTTCGCTTCTCAATAGCCTAATCCTCGCAATCAATCGCAAGTACGACTTGTGCTTCATCAAGCTCGGTGATCCAAAATGGACAGTTGTTCATCACAAGGACCAAATCCCGTACATTGACGTCGCAGTTCGAAATGAAAAGTTTTATGCCGTCGATGTTGAGGGTACCGTCTCGGTGTTCAACCAGTCATTTAGTCTAATGGAAACCATTCCGCCGGCTTCATCTGATCCAGAACGCCGTTGGGGTCAGAATCTAGTAGCGTCTCCCGACGACATGATACTGGTTTCCCGACGGGACATCGGTGCCTTCACGAGCGTTGTCGACTATGATAAGCAAAAAAAATGTTACATTACAACTTATGGCACTAGCCTGAGGTGTAAAGTGGATATATACAAGCTTGTGGAAAGGGGTTTCCGTTGGGAGAAGGTGGATAGTTTGGGCGACAGAGTTCTGTTCGTGAGCAAGAACAGTTGTTACTCTGTTTCGGTTGGCGATTTTCAAGGATGCAAAGGGAATTGCATCTACTTCGGAGGGAAATGGTCGAGTAACATATTTCTGAGGTATGAAGAAAGGCTGAGAGGGCTTGATCATCCAGAGATTGCCGTGTTTAACATGGAGGATGGTTCCGGTGGGCCATTGGAAGGTTTTCCTGGGTTTGAGGATTTGTTTTGGCCACCACCCACTTGGCTCAAGGAGAATATTCAACTCAATTGTAGGAAATGAAAGCCAGATTAAAAGCAATGGGCTTGGGAACAATGTGTTGTAGACAAACTTTGTTGATAATTCGTAAAACCTTTGTGTTCATGACCAAGATTATATGATGACTTGACTAGAAGTGGGTTTCAAGGGGGCAAAAAAAAAAGAAGGAAAGAAAGGAAAAAACGGAGATTTGTCTCTGGTTGTGTAATTCAACAATGAAAGAAACATAGATTTTCTTCTTCCAATAAGTTTGTATCTACTTGTTTGGAAGACAATGAAGAAAAACAGAGTTGATCAATAGCAAGACCAAGGAAAAGTTGGGAAGGAAAACAAACATATGGTGGACAAAATGATAAGGTCTAGGTATTGAACAATAATTTTATTCGATTTTACCAAAATAGAATCTCATTCTTATTTATTTTTCAATTCCAAAAAACAAAATGCAATAATTCTTGCTAAGAAAAACTCCCATGTTATGGCAACTACGGTAATGTGTTATTGTTGTCACATTAAATTCCTATAATTTTTGTATTTAAAAATTTAACATTGCCGAGAACAAAAAAAATTAACATTGTTACATAGAATTCTTCAAATATAAAAGATATTTTAAAAGCTTTAGTTTTGACTTACTAAGTTGAAAATTTTATTTAATGCATTAACAAAAATTTTAATATATTTCTAATATTAAAATTGTTACATAAAGTCGTCCAATCACAGATTTTATACCGGAAAACTTTCACTGCCCCTGTGATTTAACCTAACTTATACTTTGTCTCTCTTATTGTTTAAAACCTACACTTTATCCTTAGCCTCTTTTACACAAATCGATAGCAACTTTTAAATCTTAATTTAAATCATATAATAGTTATTTTTTAGTAATTCCAATATCTCAATAGCTTTTTTAAAGTTGATAAACATTTTAAGTTTTACATTTTTCTCCTCTATAAATATATTTCTCCCCTATAAATGAAAATTAGTATCTTTTAAATTTCAAGTAATTATTAAAAGATATCAAAAATTTTAAAATTACTAGAGCATAAAACCAAACAATTTAAATTTGTGCATAAGTTGTATCCGACAATGTAAAGAAAATATAAGGTAAAATGTAAATTTTTCTAAACTGGTGGAGGTAAAGTGTATGTTAAGCGAAACCATAGGTAGTACTTGTTTACGGCCCCTAGGAGGGCCGTTTTTGGGTTTTGTTTTCGTTTATTTGTTTGACGGGCTTGTTTGACATTTCAATTCCTTTTTCCTATGTTTGATCAAATGGGTTTTGATGTGTACGGTGTTTGATGGAATGAGGTTTAAGGTATGATATTGATATTAAATCAAGTTGAGAAGTGCAATTAAAATCATTAGAAACTAGAGGGCTAAGTTTCAAAGGAATAAAGCAAGGAGGGCAAATTTGAACATTTTCTCTTATCTTTAATAACGGTCATTAATGGAGTTAAATATAGAGGGGTAAGTGTAGGTTTCTGAAAAATGAGGATAAAACCATAGATTCGATCATGCCTTAGGAGATTTTTGGTAATTTTCCCGAAGAAAAAATAAAGAAACTACAAGTATTGAGTAAATGGCATCCATGACCCTAACATTTTATTATTGTCCTATTTTGGAAAAAAAAAAAAAAAGAAGACCACAAGTACCGGGTAAATAGCATCCACGGCTCTTAACCTTTTTATTATTGTCATATTTTGAACTATAACCTCAAAACCTTGCATGATTAGCCTTCAACCTTA
Source organism: Aquilaria yunnanensis (assembly GCA_039654915.1). Lineage (NCBI taxonomy): Eukaryota > Viridiplantae > Streptophyta > Magnoliopsida > Malvales > Thymelaeaceae > Aquilaria > Aquilaria yunnanensis. Next base: position 18,103,679 of record CM077597.1, on the reverse strand, counting down.
GTTTTTTATTTAATTTTAGACCTTTGGAGGACGGAAATCGTCAGAATAGACGGAACTGACCATATGGCATGCCAATGTGGACAATTTTCCATGATGGCACTATGAATTACTAGCTATATATGATATTAAAAAGAAAAAAATAACAAAAAAAAAAGGCAAGAAAAATTATTAAAAAAAAACATCTAGGTTGCCTTCCAGTCTTCCGCAAACCTCCTTAACCATTTGTGATTCTCCTCTGCCATTCACCAATCTCCTCTGTTGTTGTATCGCACCTTTGCTCGCCACTGAATCTAGACAAATAGTTGGTGTGAATCTCACATTTACTAGCCATTGAATTGGAACAAATAGTTGGCGAATCATGCCTTTGCTCACCGGCTACTCTTTCTGCTAAGGGTGAGCATCATTCAGGTTGGTTTAATTTTTTGGTGGAATCGAATTAACTCAAAAATAACCTTTGTTTCAAAATTTTTCTGCCCAATCTGAGAATCGAAAACCAAATTGGTTTATACCATATATCTATAACAGCAACAAAACTTAATAAAATTACATTCATAACCAGTTTATGAAATATTCAACAAAATATAAAATTAAATTAGTATTTAAATATATGTACTTAGACACATTTAAAAGAGTTTAACATGCTGTTACTAAAATGGTTCAAAAGAGTTGCTTGTGGAGTATCTTCCATCTCAACTAGTTTACTTTCTTCCAATAATTCCAATATTGGCACGACATTCAACATGAAAAATTGAGTCTTTAAAACCATATTTTTCAGTATCAAACCTGAAATATGTTTATGTCATGAAATTCCAGTTTTACATGACTTATAAATGAAAAAAATATAATGATTATGTCATGGAAAGTGGTTTGGATTTAAAACATCTAAAATAAAATGACTCAGGAGTAATTAGTCTAGAAAGCAAAATGATTCAAGTGAATATGAAAAAATTTCGTAAATAGTCCCACAACTTCTATATTTTTTCAATTTGAGACATCAATTTAAGGGTTTAATATAAAAATACAAGATGATCATCATAATTCTTCAAAGAAACAAACACACACACATATATATAGATATGTTAGTAATGCTATAACTTTTATTATATAATTTTATATACACCTCAGGTTTAGTTCTACCTCGGGCATCGGTTCTCCTTATGATAAAATCAACCGGCGAACCATGGTCTATTTTTACCCAACCCAATGGGGGTGGTTCAGGTTGGGTTTTGAGTTTACTCATCCCATGCTTATCCATACTTCCCGTGTCAAATCAAGATGAATTGCAGGTGAATCGGGCAACGAAAAATAAAACCAATCGAACGCCCTTCCACCTTCATCCACCAATCAAATGCCTCTACACCAAATTCTTCGTCTCTACATCTATGCCATCTTTGTCCATTCGCCAAACAAGCAGTGTCTCTGCCATCTTTGTCTATTCACCTTCATCTGTTTGAAATAGCCAATTGCAGGCGAATCGAGCAGTGAAAGAGGAAGCTAATTGCGGTGATGACAAAAAAAGCATCAATGTGCCTCCCCTAATGAAATTGGAGATTAGTGAATGCATTTCCTCCATCTGAATCGCATTTCCTCCATTCGAATCACAAACCTCTGCCTTGATCTCGATCTATGGCCAAATCACAAAACCTTCTCTTCTTTGATTAGTGTCTTTGGTGGCTAGAGCGGCTTTGAAGCAATGGCTTGAGGTTAAAGGATGGTTAAGGGAGGATTGAACAACAAACGGCTTAGGCAGCAACTGAAAGTGTTGAGTAGGGTTAGGGTAGGTTACCATTTTTTATTTTTTATTTTTTTCATTTTCCACATCATTGCTAGGGTATTCATTGGGCCACATGGAAAATCATCCCAACTTGGCATGCCACATCGTCAATTCTATCAATTTTAACACTTTTCATCTTCCAAAGGTATAAAATGGAATGAAAAGTTTAGGTTGAGAACTTTATATGCAATGTTTTGAGGTTGGGGTCCAAAATAGAACAATAATAAATGATTAGGGGCCACAGATGCAATTTACCCCACAAATATATATAATTTTCCCTTTTATACAAATTTAAAAGAGGAATGCTAGCGGCAATCACTTTCCCAATCACCCGCCAACAGTTGCACTAAAAACAAAGCCACCTAAGCAACAAAATAGAGTAAAATACCAGTTATGGGCAGTGTGTAGTAACAACCGGATTCAGATTTTTCTAGTTGACAAGCAAATTAGTATTTTTCATGGAAGAAGTTTAACACACTAATTTTGTGGTTCCATATAAAAATCTAGATGTATTCAGATTTTTAACTGCTAAATTTTTAATTTTTAATTGGCTCCACTTTCTATTTTAAAAAAAAAAATTAACTATACTATATATAGATAAATTTCATGTAAAGTCACTTAACATTAAAAACCCTACTGTTTCAGTCCTTATTAATCATTCTTTTTTGGTCCTATACTTATAAAAAAAGGTTTCACTTTAGTTCCTAGTTAAATGGAATGACAAATTATGCCTTCACAAAATCTTCATTTTGATTTTTACATCATAAAGATCATTTCCCCAATCACATATTATATTTTGTAAATTTTAATTAAATTTCTAGAGTTTTTATATACTAGATAAGTAAATTTTGTAAACTGTCACTAAACTTAAAGATCATATTGTTTTAGTTTTTAACCTATTAACCATTTTATTTTAGTCTAAAACCCATTAAAAACATTTCACTTTTGTCTATTGTCAAATGGAATCACATATTATACTTTTAAAAAATATCCGTTCTAACTTTTACTTCCCTAAAGATCATTTTCCCAATCACATGTTCTACTCCATAAATGTTAATTAAAATTCTAGAGTCATTAATTTAAGTTTTAATGATAAATAAAACATATGATCCTATAATTAAAATTTTATTTGCATTTATTTCACATTATGTAATCAATGTTTTCTCCGTGTTTCTTAATCTATGTAGTATAAATTAAAAGATTATTTATTATTTCACGCATCACGTATATATGCAAGAATGAAAATATAATGTCATCTAAGAATTATCAATACATGAATATCTAGTAAAGGTCAAATTGCAAAGATTATCTTAATATTCTATGAATTGTAGGATGAACCTTGATAGTCAAATTACAAAGATTGTTCTAATATTTTATGAATAGCGAGATGGGCTAATATTCTATGAATAGCAAAATGGATAATTTAAATGTTACTTATAAATCCCCAAATGCATTTAAGTGTTATTTGCAGATCTTCAAGCGCATGCATATGCAAAATAAGCAACAAAATTTCATGGCAAGAGTATAAATATTTTTTTTCTTATTTCACCAATTTATCTTATTTTTAAATAGTATAAAAGTTACTAATCATCATATGCTTGCATTTCAAGAAAGTGAACATGTTTGTCTTCTTTTAACAAATTCATTTCAAGATTTTTTTCTTCACAAATAAAATGTCCCAAAATTATTTTACTCTAAAAAGAAATTCAAACACTATATTATTTCTCCTTTTTAGCCATAAACAACCCAACTATTAACCATTGCTTTGATTTAGTCAAGTTGGGAATACTCCCTGAATTTATATTTCCTCCAAGTACAAAAAAGGAATTTGTATTTTTTCCATCAACAGAGATAACTTTATTGTCAACAAACTTTACTTTAATTTGATTTCATCTATTGTAATTCTACAGAGAGCATTCTTTTTTTTTTTCCTCAACCGTAAATAAAACATAAAAGTGTCCTTTTATCTTGATTGCGTTAGTTTATTAATCAGTTATTAACGAATATTATAAAGAGAGTGATTTAGAAAAAGGCCACTAACAAAAGTCCAACACTTGATTCAAGAGCTCAATAGCTATGTCTGTTTTCGTAACTTTTTCCATAAAATGCCATCTTCATTTTTTATTTTTTTCACAAACAAATGCGTCTTTATGATCTCTTTATAAAATGTATTAGTATATAAATTACATGTCTTCTCTTTATATATGTTGATTTTTTAAAATATAAAATTTGTGCTAATCCAAAATTAGGTCACTTTATACTAATTTTCAAAATTTAATAGTCCTTAATTACTAAAATAAATTTCACATTTAAATAAACAAAAAATCTTGAAATAGTAAAAAAAAACTAGCCCTATGAATCGCATGGGCATGTTTAATAGTATATATAAAAGTTGAGTTCTAACAATAAACGATAGCAATAAATATATTAGAAGAGTAAATTTTATGGATAGTCACTTAACTTTAAATATTGTATTATTTTAGTCCCTAACTTACTAACCATTCTATTTTGGTTCTAAACTTATTAAAAATATTTTATTTTAATTCCTCGTTAAATGGAATCACATATTATATATGCACAAAATCTTCGCCCTAATTTTTATATCTTAAGGATTATTTCGCTAATCACATATTATACTCTATCAAAATTAATTAAATTTCTAGAATTGTTATATATGCATGCACGCATGTTGTCTGTATGTATAAGTTGTGTTCTAGCAATAAATGCTAGCAATAAATATAATAGATGACTAAATTTCATAAATAGTCTATTAACTTTTGATATTGTATTGTTTTAGTCCCTAACTTACTAACTATTCTATTTTGGTCTTAAATCTATTAAAAATATTTCATTTTGGTTCCTTGATAAATGGAATCATATATTATACTTTCACAAAATCTTTGCTCTAATTTTTATATCTTAAAGATCATTTCCCCAATCACATACTATACTCTATAAAAATTAATTAAATTTCTATAGTTATTATATAATAGTTACATAAATTTCATGGACAATTCCTTAATTTTAAATATTGTATTTTTTTAGTCTCTAATCTATTAACCATTCTATTATTCCTAAGCATATAAAAAAAATGTTTCACTTTGTTCTTTTAACAAATGGAATCATATATTATTCTTCTACAAAATATTCATTCTAACTTTTACTTTCCTAAAAATCAGTTCCCAATTACTTATTATACTCTATAAATGGTAATTAAATTTCTAGAGTCATTAATTTAAGTTTTGATGATACATAAAAGCATACAATGTTCTAATTATAATTTTATTTTTATTTATTCCATTTTATGTAATCAATGTTTTTCGTATTTCTTCATTTATATAGTAAGATTGAATGGTAATTGGTATTTCCACGCACCACTTATGTATGACAAAAATAACAATACAATGTCATCTAGAAATCCTCATACATTCTATGTATATTTACTGAGTAGGTAAATTTCATTTTTTTCCCAACCTTTTTGCATTGTCCTAAATAGGCCCATAATCTTTATTTTTGTCCTCTTAAAATAGCTAACTTCCCTATTTTTGTCCCGAGCATGAATCTTCTGTAAATTTTACCATTAAAGTTAACAAAATCATGGGAAAAATGCAAAGTTCATCCCTAAACTTTCTTCCTCCTATTCAAAACACCCTCAAACCTTTAAATTTAACATTTCTTCACAACTTCACTAGAGCTTTGGTAAACATCCACTAGAATTACTCGAGAAACATCAGCAGCGACTAAAGGACCCTTATAGTTGATGGCAAATGAATATTCAATACTGTATGCCCCTAGATCATCATCATCATCTATTCTAGAGGTGGATGGCCCAACTGGTAGAATCTTCTTTAGAATCATAACAATTAATCTTTCTCCTAGTAATGAGAAACCAAACAACTAGTGCTAATCACAAGAAAATAAATAGGGTCAAGTCAACTACCTCGGCAACCCATAGATATAGATGCAGAAAGTAGAGGCTGGAAAACAGAAGCAGACAATTAACAAATTGATGCTTGATGAATCTCTTAGGCTTTTCTGTTGTCATCAATGTTGTTTCCATGAATTTGAAGCATGGGTATAAATGGATATATCCTTTTCATGCCAACAATCTACATTTTATCATCAATGGAACTAATGTGTTCTTTGCATTAAACTAGGCAAAGGCCAAAGAGGTTTTAATTCATGATGTAGATAAAAACTTGACCTGAAACCTAGATCTATATTAGACCTAGAACTCTGCTTCTTTAAGTCATGCTTAAAAAACCTCAAGTTCTTGTGATTAACATTATTTCTAGGCTCTAGAAGTAATGGAATAAAGTTTGCATTGGTTTTTAGGGATGAAAAATTAACAGGGAAATAGGTAGAGAGGTTGGAATTGAAGAAAATGCCTTTCTAACTAATAGGCTTAACAATGGAGCTGAAAAGCCCTCATCTTTCATGAAAGACACTGACCTAATTCGATGCCAACAATGACGAAGGCTTCTAGTTTCATGAAATCCAACACCATGGGCTTCTGTTCTTATAAGTCAGCTTTTGTTTCACATCTTGGGGATCAAGAATCACAGAAAGTAGAGAGGCAAAGAGATTGAGCAAAACTTTAAAGAGCATAGAGGCTAAAGAGGCCATTTGGAGAAGAATTAACCAAGCATGAGGGAGAGGGGAAGGAAAGGCTCATAGGTGGTGGACGTGACGGTTTTGCATAGAAGTTTATTGGAATTCATCAGGTGAACCTATTGTTTCTAATGAAGGTGGAATTTTAGAAGTTTTTGAAGCATTATTTGGTTGCTAAGAAAATTAAAGAAACTTTGGGAAGAATAATGGGAAAATTGGAGCTAACTAGGATAGAGATGTGGTGGATTATTGGAAAACTAGAGAAGCTGGAGGAAATGGAGACCGCAAAAGAGAGAAAGAGGTTAGTGTAGCAAATGGAATAGACTTTTCTCTAACAAGTTGAATAAAAGAGAGAAAGAAAGAGAGAAAGAAAGAGAGAGTGTGTGTGTGTGTCTATGTCTGTGTTTGTGTATGAGTGTGTGTGTGTGTGTGTGTGTGTGTGTGTGTGTGTGTGTGTGTGTGTGTGTGTGTGCGCGTGCGCGCGGAGAGAGAGAGAGTGTGTGTGTGTGTGTGGGAGGAAAAAATTTAGGGACCAAAGTTGGCATTTTGACTTATATTCCATCTAATTTTAACTATAAGATTTACAAAAGAACCACGTCTAGGACAAACAAAAGAAGGCTATGGGCTTTAAGAGGATAAAATAAAAGCTAGGTACCTAAATGCAAAAAGGTCAAGGACAACAAATGAATTTTACTCTTTAATGAACAAAGAAAAGTAAAGGTCAAACTGCACATATTATAATAATATTTCCTGAATGTTAGGATGAACTTGATAGTCAAACTATAAAGATTGTCCTACTATTTCATCAATGGAGAAATAGATAATTTAAATACTATTTACAAGTCCTCAAATGCATGCATATGCATAATAAACAATGAGATCTTATTATCAAAGTATAAAAATTTTGCTCTATCCAGCTAATTTATCTCTCTAAGATAGTATAAAAACAACTAACCATCATAACTTTCATTTAAAAAAAGTCAAACATTGTGTCTCCCCTTATACAACACTTTTCCATCAACAATCTTTTTTCAAGATTTTTTCTCTCCCATCCAAAATGCCCTAAATCCTTTTACTCCAAACAGAAATTGAAAAAAAAAAAAACAATAAACCTACATTTCTTCAAACACCTTAGCCTTTCTCATTCTTAACCACAAACAACCTGAATATTTAACAGTTGCTCTTGATTTAGTCAAGTTGGTAGTAGTCCCTAAATTTGTATTTCCTTCATAAAGAGAGACAACTTGAACACAAACAATAACTTTTACTTTAATTCGATGCCAAGTATTGAATTTTTGTAGAGGACATTTTTAGGCCGTTTCTTCACTTGGTTTCAACTCTTCCATCATGAATACAATGTAAAGATGTTCTTTTATTTCCATTGTGTCAATTTATAAATAAGTAATTGGTGAATGATATGGAAAAAATGGTTAAAAAAAGTCCACTAACTCAAGTCTCATAGTGGGTTCAATAGCTTCAATAGCCATATTTTCTTTTTCACAATTTTCCCACCATAATTCATCTTCAGATTTTATTATTTTTTCTTACAAAAATGCCCATCTTTACCATCTCTTTATAAAATGGATTAGTATATAAAATAATAGTCTTCTTTGTATATATGATGGTCTTTGAAAAACATAAAAATTTATGTTGCTTCAAAATCACCTTACTTTTTCATAATTTTGAAACTTTTTACAATAGCTAATTATCAAAATAAGCTTTACAATCAAATAAACATAAACTCTTAAAATATTTTAAAAAAATAATATCCCAATGCATCACATAAACATGTTCAACTAGTGATACTTATATTTGGCTCCATTTAGTTTTAGAAGAACAAAGTACACAAATGCTTATTATAGTTTATTTTAAATTTTAATTTTAATTTGGTCTAGAATTAATATTATTTGAAATATAATAATTTTTTTACTTGATAATCACTTGAAGCATATATTTTCCAACAAAATTAACTTTTGTGAAATTTTTTTCCTTTATTTAGCTTAAAAGAAAGTAAAATCAATGCAAATATTTTGAAAGTATTTTTTTTGACTTCTTAAGATAGAAAGTTTTGATTCATGTACAAGTTAAATAAATAAATATTGCCTATAAAATTTTAATTATCAATAAGAGCTTTATTTGTAACACCCCCATGTCTCACATAGGTGAATTGTGGGAAGCCTTATGTCGATATATAGGCTCCAATTCCAGAACATAAGCACCTAGCGCTTATCCTTTTCCAAAGGATAGCCCATGTGGTGTGGGCAGGTGTTCCGTTGACCAGTTCTGGACTTGGATCGTTTGAAATAAATAACCACTAACAATAAAATCTGAATATTATAAACATCATTTGAAATTTTATGCTCTACCTACCTAATAATTAGTTAAATAATACATTTATGTAAATTAATTTATTTTTATGAATTTTTTAATAACCACATTTAGGAAAATAAAACAATTTTGTAAAAAATATTCCCAAATTTTTTTTTATGATTATTAAAATGTATGATTTCAATTGTTTACAAGTTAAATAAATAATCATAACTCATAATAATACTTTCTTTAACTCATAAAAGCTATCATCTTTACTATTTATAACAATTAATTTAAGATTTTATTTTTTTAGAAATTTATTCTAAAATATGAAATTTTTATATGAAAATAGAACTTTAAAGATCATAGTTTCTAATTACATTTTTCAAAATTTTCTAATGCACATTAATATGAATATATTCAAATAAAAAAATAAAAGGGCCAAGAAAAGCAAGATAGAGGGAATAATATCTTTTGAAAATGAAAGCTTGGGAACTAGTCTATCATTCAATTCTGAGGCAATTTATGTCATGTTAAAATTAAATATTTAATTATTAAAATTTTTAATATCTTTCAATTTTTTGTGGGCCCTTTTATGGTAGAGAATCATATTTTCTTCTCCATAGATAGAGAAGCAATCATAACTATTGGATCTTAAGATGTTAATTTTGGCCTTTGGATTAAAAAAGATATGATTTGGTTAGAAGGTAAAATAATAAAAATAGAAAAAAAAAAATAAAAATCGTAAATGAAAAGGAAAAAAAAAAAAGAACAAAGAAGAAAATACAGGTAAGCTGTCAACTTTTTTCATAAAGAAGAAAATCTTCAAACACTTGCCTAATCTTTGTTCAAACTTTTTTTATCCAAAATCCAAGCAAAACAAAAAAAACCCTAAGAGATTATGAAGTTTTTAAGTAAAGAAGAGTGTTGGGGTTTGAAAAGAAGTTAGTGATTTGGTTATACTAATTTGTGTTGGTTATTATTAATTGAAGCATTAATTATGTCTTTTATCACACATCGTTCATATTTATGTAGTCAATCTAATTAAAATAGTAAAAGATGATCTCGTAGATACAAGGGGGACTAGTTTATTTGCAATAAAATTCTAGTAGCGATCTTTTATCTCGATGCCAAAATCCTTAGCTATACATGGCAATTTCATGTTTAAGAATAACATGTGCATAACATTTCTTAGTTTAGAACAATAATTTCTAGATATGAGGCAGCATTTTATTTGTATATATATTATTATCTTTTTTTTTTCTGATTTTAATGACAACTTATATTTTCTAAAAATGGAGGAGAATGACAATATAAGAGTAATAAGCAAGGAAATGTAGCACCAACATTACTGGATATTGGTTTAGGTGATAGTCATGTTCAAAATAAAGGGAATAAGAAGGGATGATGAAAAGAAAAGAGTAAAACAAACAAGAAGTCAAGGGAAGGGTGGGGCAAAAAAGTAAATTGATATAGAAATTAGTGAGTTGTCTAATATACTTTTTGGTTAGATGTGATGGTCATAGTTTTCATTCGATATATAATTGAAGTTATTAAAGTGTGATTCTAGCATGGTGTTGAATGGAAATTTTATGATTTTTGAAGAAATACTTGCAATTTAAAATCAAAGAACAACATTTTCTTCATGTTTTATAGCAATTGCCATATAACTTGAAGCGATCTAATGTTGTAGAAGTAATCAGATGCAAAATAATTGATGTTAATGCAAAAAAAAAAAACATTTCTTGTACTCTAAATAGTGGTTTCAATAAAAATAAAAGCAATATCAAGAAAAGGAAAAACAATATGTTTTGTTAAATAAAAAGTGATCTTTTAATCTATTAAGAATGGAAAGTGATTACCAACCAGGAAATAATAATTTTTCATATGATATACTAGCTAAATGTTAACGTATTTAGTTTCCAATTTTGATGATTTTACATACAAAAAATATAAAGAAATAATTGGTATTTAATTTAAGGCATTCGGAATGTAAAACAATAGTACTGGAATAAAAATAATTAGTATGTAAGGAAATGGTTGACATATAATCTAAAGATCTTGATATGTAAACATGAAGATATTGGGATGTAAATTTTTAGCATATGTAGAAATAACTAGTATGTAATTTAATAGGCTCTTAGTATGTAAAATGAGGATAAAAAAATAAAAATAGACACATAAGACCTTATTTGCATTCTAATTGAGGTACTTTTACAAACATAGTAAATTTTAAAATAACTGGTATATAAAAAAATAACTGATATATAACTTGAGGCCCCTAGTATGTAAAATGGGGATACTGAAATAAAAATAACTAGTATGTAAGGAAATAAATGATATGTAATTTAAGGCTCTCGATATATAAAAACAAGGTTACTAAAATGTAAATTTTTGGTATGTGGAGAAATTGATGGTATGTAATTTGACAGGTTCTTGCTATGTAAAATAAGGGTAATAGAATTAAAATAGACACATACCAAATAATCTTATTTGCATTTTGAGTAGGTACTTTTACATACCATAGTATATTTTAAAATAACTGGTATGTAAATAAATAACAAGTATGTAACCTGAGGCTCCTGGTATATAAAAAAAAGGTGCTAGAAAGAAAGTAACTAGTATGTAGGAAAATAGATAGTATATAATTTAAGACTCTTGACATATAAACACTAGAGTACTGGAATGTAAATTTTTTGTATGTGGATAGATAGTTAGGGATGGCAAAATTTGATCCAACTCGAAGACCTGACCTGACCCACTCGAATCCAAGCCTGACCTGACCTGATTTGACCAGAAAAGTCAACGACCCGAACATGACTGCACCCAACCCGAACTGAACCTGAACCCGAACCCAATTAAAGTGAAACCCAAGAAAACCCGAGCCCAACATATGAACCCGACCTGACTCGAACCCGAAATGATCCGATAACTAAACCTGACAAAACCCGATTTTAACTTAAATCAATATAAAATATATTGTTGACAAAGACTTTAGAAAATTTATGATTTTACATATGTGAATGAGTTTCTTCTATTTTGTTGATCTATTTTGCATTATAGAGCAAATGAATGAGAGCTATGGTAAACAATTAATGATACAGTGATAAAGAGACAAGAATAATTAGGTCTTAGAAATTATAGTACTCATTTGTCCCATATTCTTTGAAATATTTGACTTTTTAAAATAATTTGAATTGAATTTACTCATATTACTCTATCTGTCTCAATTTTTTTGCACTACTCATATTTTAACAATTAATCTCTATTATTTTATTTTTAACATTTTAATATATAAATAAAAATATTTTATAAATGAATGATAAATCAAAACTTATAGTTTTTAAATATATATTTTTTTAATTTTTAATAAATAATAATATAAATAAATTCAAGTCAAATTTGTCAGAAAAGTTAAATGGAGCAAAGAAAATGGGATTAAGGGAGATTATTTATTAGAAAAAAATTAAAAAAGTACATATTTAGAAACTATAGGTCTTTATTTATTATTTAATATAATAATTTTTCATTTATATACTAAAATGTTGAAAATAAAAAATAATAGATTAATTGTTAAATAGTGAATGTTATAAAGAACTTGGCACAAAGAGAGTATTTTATTAAAGAAATTATATATTAATATATTCTCATAAATTTTGTATTATTTTTTTATATCTAGTTAAATTAAATTTTGATCAAAATTAAACCAAAAAATTGAATCGATTCAGCCATTTTTGGCTTATGTATCAATGAACCGAGTAAACTTAACAATAAAGTTGAATCTAGTCTAAAACCCGATAACCAGATTTGATTGGATCTGAACCCAAATAAACCTGGCTGACCCAACCCAAACCCGAAATCTACTCAACCCAAACCCAAATAACCCAACCTAAACCCCAATACATGCTAACCCGATTAAACCTGAACTTGATCATGAATGACCTGACTCAAACCTGACTCAACCCACCCAATTGCTATCCCCATAGATAACTAGTATGTAATTTAACGTCTTTTTGGTATGTAAAATAAGGGTAATAGAATGAAAATAAACACATATCAAGAAACCTTATTTATATTCCAAATGAGGTACTTTTACATACCATAGTACATTTTAAAATTATTAATTTGGTTCCTAAACTTTTCAAAAGCTTACAGAATTATCTTTAAACTTACATATGTAGTCCATAAATTTATAACTTGAAAAAATTAGCCTAAAAATTACATATTTAGTCCCTAAATTTTTAAAAATTTACAAAATAGAACTTCCAAAATTACACAATTAATCAAATTTTAAAATGTGTAAATATATCACTAATTTTAGGCAAAACAAACATTTTAGTCCCTGTTAAATATAAAACATTTTCTTCATGTTATAATGGCATTTGTTTGCATGATAGTGATAATTTTCACTATTAATATACCATTTTTATATTCAAGAACAATGGTATTATTCATTAAATTTGATGTTTCTGCACACAATAATAGCAGGATCTATTATGAATATGACATTTTCATTTAATAACAATGATATCTTTTTTTTTTTCATCTCTAAATCCTAAATTAAAAAATTTCCTTTCTATTCCACATGCTTCATTTCCAACTCAAACTAAATGACGTTATACATTTGTTCCACCTATGTGTGCTAACGAGAATTCTAATTCTAATTCTCACACCTTATTTACCTTTAAATTCCCTGTATCTTGGATTCATATGTAATCTAAGATTTAAATTAAAATTAAATTGTATTTACATTAGAAAATATATGTATTGCCTAAACTCCAACTAAAGTAGTCGTGTAGTGGCTTATACACGTGACTCATGCATTCTTTCCTTAATTTGTTATTCTATTGTTCTCATGTGTTACTCTTTTCATTTATACATTATTATAAGATAATTCATACTTGTGTTGTACTTTCTTACAAATTAATAAAATTTTTGTCATTTTTTAGTCTAATTTTTCAATATGTGTTCTACTTTATGAGCTCCACCTTTTAAACTTTTGATCTATGTTTTATTAGTATTTAAAATACTTAGATATGTAATAGTAGAACCAAGTAATGCACCATTTTCTTTCCTTATATTTTATATGTTTTTTTTAAAATTTTACACACACATACACATACAAAAAAATCATATAATATAATTTTCTTATTTATTCATGTTGCTACTTTTTTTTAAATTTTATTATATTTTTATAAAATTTTTTCTTTATTTTTTATTTACCATTTAATTTTTTTTAACTATTTTACATATCTGTTACTTGTTTAACAAATTAATAAGTTATAATGAGCCATGTGGCACAATTTTAACACTTTTCCATATGTGCATCACTTTCATGATTTTTTACCATAAAATTTTCATTTTTTGTTTGAAATAAAGTATCATAAGACTAAAAAAACTAATTGAAGATGACCCAAAACCTAGGGACTAGAAGCCTGTAGGAGAACTCACGCTTCATGTTATCATGGGATATTTCAGTAATCGGTATTGTCCTCCATTTATTGCTGACATGGTTTTGTCTTTTAGGGCCACGGTTGGTGGGTGAGTGACAAAGCAATCCTACGGTGCTGCAACCTCCCAACAGTTGATTTCCAGTGTTTCGTTCTTTTTTTCTTCGAGGTACCCAGAATCTCTTTTTGCTTAATTTTCTATGTTTAATTCATTACGTGTTAGTGATATGGATGTGTTTAGGCAGTAGTGTGATTATTTGCCAGTTTTGATACGTAAATGTCCATGTGTTGATTTTATACTAGTGTAATATTTAGGGACTTTAATTCACAAAAATGAAAAAGCATAACTGTAAGTATTTTAATTTTTAGAGACTTAACTGACAAAAATGGAACAGTTTAGGGAAATAATGTAAGTATAAAACAGAATGGAGTCTCTTGTTCTTGAGGTCGTCACTCGATTTCTCCTCGACTTTGACGACTAACAAAATGGCCCGGTGGTCCGACCTACCGGATCACCTCTTGCTTCTGATCGCTAGACGCCGTCGTTCGCAAATCGACATCCTCCATTTCCGTGCCGTCTGCTCATCCTGGCGCTTCGATTCCTCTTTCTAAATTCCTCCTCCGCCCACTCCCTCTAAAGCTCCCTCTCATATATACTGCCAACCTCGCAGCTGTTGCCCGCCGTGCCCGCCGAGGCCTCTTCGTGCTCTCTAGCGAGATCGTGTACCTGATTCAATCGCCGCCAACAGGGAAGGAGTCCGATTCTTCCAGACTAGGTTGGCTGGTGAGGGTTAAAGAAGAGAAGCCAGGTAAGTTGCTTCTTTTCTCTCTGGTGACTAGCCACCGGATTGAATACTTTCCGGAAACATTTACTCGAGAATTGAATTTACAGGATTTTCGTGTCATCCAAGTGAGGGAGCTGTATACTGTTCTGTTTGTGGACTGGTACAACTTGAGACGTGCTTACTTCGATTATCTTCAAGCACCAAACGTGCTCAAAGTTTCCAAAGTCGTCTTGTCTGGTAGTCATGTTTCGATTGAAGCTCCTGATTGCGTGGTTTTTACAATTTTTGGTGAGGGTGGGTTGTGTTTTTGTAAGCCAGGAGATGTGACTTGTTCCATTTTGAATTATGATCAAATGTTGTGTTTTGTGATATTGCAATTAGGAAAGATAAATTCTATGCCATTAATGAAATTGGAGGACTTTCACTGTTGAACTCTTCGTTTGAAGTTGTCAAAACAATTGAATCACTTGGAGAATTGATGCTCGTGGTTTTTTAGGGCATTGGTTCTTTTAGAAATGTTCTAACATAGAGTGAGCAAGGCAAATGTTTTAGTACACCAAATAACCGTTATTTGAAGGTGATTGTGGATGTTTATAAGCTCCATGACACAGAGCTTGGTTGGATTGAGGTGAATGATTTGGGCAAAAGAGCTTTGTTCGTGAGTGATCATGGGTGTTGGGCAGTTTGAGCTGATGACTTCAGTGGATGCAAGGGGAACTATATTTATTTTGGTTTCAAATGGTCTCCTGAGTTGTGTAAATTAGATAGCAGGCTTAGTGGACTTGATTATAAGCACATCGGGGTGTTTAACCTTGAGGACGGCACAGGTGGCCGTATTGTTGAATGTAAGTTGAGGTTTTCAATTCTTTAACAGCTTTGAAACTTCCTATAACAGTCACAAGTCTTCATTTTCAGGCCTCCGTTTGAATGCATAGTTGTCAACTTCTATTATACGATTATCTATTGGGAGAATTATGCATTTCTTTTTGCATACTAATATTCTTTGGCTTGTTTATCATGTTTTTTCATCTCTGTCTTCAAACTCTATGGATAATTGGTGAAAACCAGTTGGCACAAATGAATGGCATCATATTTATGAGTTCAGCTGTTACGTCTGTGGTACCTAAAAAACTGAAACATCTAATAGTTGAAAAAAAAAAGATCATGAAATCGTTTGGCTATCCTAGTTTCTCTTAATAGTTACACCAGGGAGTATTGACCACACCTAAGCTTTTGGCCATAAAGAATAAGTTGAAAAAAATAAAGGATCATGAAATCTCTCATGTGCCATCATCTTGACAGCTAAATGAAGTTAGGGACTGATAACAGGAAAGGATTTTGTAGGTGTTGTACAACATTCTCTTTAACTGGCATTTGCTTCCCATGCTTTACTAGTGCTCACTCAGTGTATTGTTACCAAGAAAATGATTATCTTTATGAGAATGATGGCAACTCAAAAACCAAAACATTGACATGGTCTACTCATGCAAGGATCCTAGGGATGTTAGTGAAATAAGTTGGGACCAATGGGGCTCATCTCATCTTATTTATATGGCTGATAAGTGGAGGATAAAGCCCCAAAAGGAAATGTTATCACTTTATGTAAAGTTCTCTTTTATTGATTCAACTGAAGCCTTGGATGGACAAGCTTTCAATGATTAACTCTAACCAGTTTGGGAGTTTAGTTCTTGAAGCTGCTCTAACTTTACATTTGGTATAAGTATGATGCAATATGTTACCATCTCCTACATCTTTTGAACTAAACTTCCATTGTTTAATATTGGCGGGCATTTCACTTTTTTTTGACATGGTTAGTTTTTCTCGTAGGTTCAACTTGATTCCAGTGAAGCTGGTAACTATATCAATCTTTTGGAGCTGTCGATGATCCGGGTACACACATGTCTGTTTACTTGCAAAGTCTCTGAGTTGGATCCTGTTAATTTGATTCTAGCATCTGAGTTGTAAATTTGATCCTAGCACGTTCCTCGAATGTTGAAATGCTAATAAGCAAGCTTAAAGGACTTCTACCTATTTTCAGGTCATGTATTCATACTGTTATCTCACGGATTCAGACTCCGAATTGGGTTATTGACTGAAGAAAACCCAAGAAGTGTAAGCATGTTTTAGAAATTTTAATGGAAACAAAAATAAATATGTGAATTCAAATACATTCCTCAAGGATTAGTTTACTATCTCGTCTTGAATCTCAAAGCTCCATCGGTCTGTCTCTCCACATAGCTGCAACCTTGAATGTATGAAATGATGGAGAGAATAATACATGGTAGTTAATTAAAGAATTATTCATACCTACTTTATTGGATATACTTGGCGAGATTTTCTTTTTGTTTGCAAAAGTTATTTAATTAAAAATTTTAGCAATTATCGTTATGACCCATATAAAAATAATCATTTTGAAACTTATCATCTATACATATAATTCGCGTTCTAACAATAAATGTTAGCAATAAATATACTAGATGAATGAATCTTATGAACAATCTATTAATTTCAAATATTGTACTGTTTTAGTTCATAACTTATTAACCGCCCAAACCTATCAAATGATTTTAATTTGGTTCATCACCAAATAATATCACATATTATAGTTTTAAAAATTTTTCGCTCTAATTTTTTTTTCTTAAAGATCATTTCTCTAATCACACAAATGTTAATTAAATTTTTAGATTTATTAATTTAAATTTTAAAAATATGTATTAGATGAGTAAATTTCATGAATAGCCCATTAACTTTATGCATACTATTTTAGTCATTAACATATTAAGCGTTATATTTTAGTTTAATGAGTAAATTGCATGAAAAATCTAAAATCTTTAATTTGGGTTGTAAATACATCTTTAACATCTTAGTTGTTACTTAATGGTCCCAAAAGTTTTCCGCCATTGCAAATTTGTCTTTGGTTCTAGGCTAGACCAAGTTGTTACAGAAATTTGATTTATAGAGAGAAAAAAACTAATAATTTACATAGTTTATTAATCATCAATAGAATATAGTACAACTTTGAATTTAATAGAGAATAATTTGCAAATAATTTGAATTTATTAATTCCCACATAACTATTTGGCATCAATTTTTTAAGTTCTAATTTAAAATATTTAGTAATTATATTTTCATTAATTCAAAGTGTGCCATATTTTTTTAGAGTTAATGGACTATATAAAATATTTATTTTCTCCCTACAAATCAGTTTTTTTTTACCAACTTGGTTTAGGGTTGGGCCATGGATGAATTATAATGAAGAGAAATGTTTACGACCATTAAGCAATAAGTGAGATGTTAATAGTGGGCTTGCAAACCAAAACTTGAATTTTAGCAATAAATACTAACGATAAATGTATATAATGAACAAATTTTATGGACAATCCCGTAACTTCAAATATCATATTGTTTTAGCCCTAACTTATTAACCTTTTTGTTTTGTCCTAAATCGATTAAAAAGGTTTTAGTTTGGTTCATCGCCAGTTTATATCACATTTTATACTTTTAAAAAATCTTTGTTTTAATTTTTCTTTTCCTAAAGATCATTCCTGTATTCATATATTATATTATATAAATGTTAATTAAATTTTCAGATTTATTAATTTAAGTTTTAATACAAGTAAATTTAATGAATAGTTCATCAACTTTAAATAACATACTGTTTTATGCACTAGCCTATTAACCATTCTATTTTAGTCTAATGAATAAACTGTATACAAAATAAAAAATTTTTAATTTGGGTTGCAAATATGTCTTTTAATCTCTCAGTCGTTACTTAATGGTCCAAAAAGTGTTCCCTCTTTTGTAAATTCATTTTTAGCTTTAGCGTAGACCAAGTTGGTACAGAAATTTGATTTATAGAGAGAAAAATATTGATAATTTATATAGTCCATTAATCATCAATAGATTGTAGTGCAAATTTGAATTTAGCAGAAAATAATTTTCAAACAGTTTGAATTTATTAACTCTTACTTAACTATTTGACATCAATTTTTTTAGTTGTGACTTAAAATATTTGGTAATTGTATTTTCATTAATTCAAACTGTGCCATAATTTTTTGATAGTTAATAAACTATATAAAATATTTATTTTCCTGTTACAAATCAGTTGTTTGTACCAATTTGGCTAGAGTGGGGCCATGGATGAATTGTAATGAGATAAAATGTTTGGAACCATTAAGCAACAAGCAAGACATTAAGGGTGGAACCCAAAACTTAAAGGTTTGAGATTTTTTTTATATAATTTATCCCGAATTTTAAATTCATTAAAAATGTTTCACTTTGGTCATTGACAAATGGAATCACATATCATACTTCCACAAAATATTCGTTTTAACTTTAGGTTCCTTAAAGATCATTTCTTGAATCACATATGTTCTATAAATGTTACTTAAATTTCTAGAATTATTAATTTAAGTATTAATGATAAATAAAATATATAATTTTATAATTATAATTTTATTTATATTTATTCTACATTATATAATCAATATTTTTTTATCATTTCTTTATTTATGTAGTATGAATTCAACAATTTTTTTTGTGTTCCCACGCATTACATATGAATGGTGAAAACAAAAATATAATGTCATGTAGAAATTGTTAATATATGTGTGTGTGTGTAAAATGAACAAAGAAAACTAAGTATTAAACTATAAAGACTATGCCACTATTCCATAAACAGATACGTGGATAATTTAAATGCTATTTACAAATCCCTAAATGCTTGTTTATGCGTCCAACCAATTTGTCTCATTCCTAAAAGGATTATATGAGTTATTAATTGTCATATCCTTGCATAAAAAAAGAGTCAAACACTTTTGTCTCTTCTTACAATACTTCTTCATCTACAATTTCCTTTCTAGATTTTTTTCTACTAAACAAAATGTCTTGAAATCCTCTTGATTTTAAAGAAATTAAAAATAAGAAGTTTATAATTTTTAAACACCTTATGCTTACTTTTTCCTTAACCATAAACAACTTGACTATTAACAATTTTTGCTAATTTAGTCAATTTAAAAATAGTCCCTAAATTTGTATTTTCTCTATCAATAGAGATAATTTTATTGTCAGCAATAATGTTTACTTAATTGATGTCATCTATTTCACTTCTAAAGAGGGCAATTTTTTTCTTCCTCACTTGGTTTCAACACCTTTTATCGTGACTATATTGCAAAAATAATATTCCATGTATTTTATAATAATTTATAAATTTGTAATTAGCGAATGCAATGAATAAAGTGATTAAAACATTCATTACCTCAAGCCCTAAAGTTGAATAAGTTGAATAAATAGCTGTGTTTTTTTGTATTTTGTTCACCACACAGCCAGTCTTTGCTTTTAATTTTTTCACAACTAAAGACCATATTTACCCCCTACTTATAAAATGTATTAGTGTTTAAGCTAGTTGTCGTCTTTTCATATGTGTTATAAAAAATAAAATAAAATTTACGCTGTTCCAAAATCCTTAATTTATCATAATTTCTGAATTTCCCGTAGTAATTGAATATCAAGACAAACATTTAATCAAATAAATATAAATTCTTGAAACATTAAAAGAATAATGGTGCCGTGTATCGCATGAGCAAGTTTAACTAGTAACTCATAAAATGGTTATGAACGGATTATAATGTTTTTATTGTTCAATTAATAGTTTTCAAATGTTCTCCAATTAAAATCTTTTTAAATGGGAAACTTTTTAATTTTTTTTTTACCGAAAGTAGGGATTTCCGTGTAAAAAAATTGAAGTTACGTTTAAGACAAGCGAACAAGGTTGATGACAAAAGGTACAATTTCTCCAAAAAGATCTGGGTTGATTCCATCAAAGTTAACATTTTTCATCATAAAGTGGGCAAAAAATAGAAACGTTTTAGAAAAAGAAACTTATAATGATCTCACCTACACTTTACTCCAATTATTTTTGAAAATCTACACCTTACCATTTTGCTTCTTTTACACTTTTTGACAACAACTTTCAGAATTTTAATTTAAACTATATGATAGTCATCTATTAGTAATTTAAATTTCTCCTGTATTCTTTTTGCAGTTAATAGAAATTTTGGATTAACAATTTTTTTCTATATAATGCATTTCCCTATATTTAAATGTAAATTAGTGTTTTTTTAAATATTAGTTAACTATGAAAGCATTAAAAATTTTAAATTAATGGAACATAGTTACAAGGCTGTTTACATTTGGGTTTTAAAATTTTTTTCTGGGCAGTGTAAGGAAGTAGGAGGGAAGTGTAGGTTTTTTAAAATAAAAGGGGCAAAGTATAGGTTAAGCCAAATCATAGGTGGTTTTTTGTAATTTCCTCTTTAAACAAGATTATGGACAAAAATGGAATGAAATATAAAAATTAGGGTAAATTCCAAAAGCGCCCTATGGTTTAATCTAACATACAGTTTGCTTCCTCTATTTTAAAAAACCAACAGTCCCATGCTTATTTTATAGTGTCCGACAACAACTTCTAAAATCCTAAATTAAACTATTTGATAACTATGCTCCAGTAATTTCAAGATTTTTGATATTTTTTTCATAGCTAACCGACTTTTAAAAAATACTAATATGTATTTATAGGAAGAAAAATATGTTTATAGAAAGAAAAAACTGATAATTTAGAATATTTATTAATTATAAAAAAAATATTTGAGAGACTGATATTACTTGAAGATAATTATCGTATAGTTTAAATTACAGTTTCAGAAGTTGTTATCGGACAATATAAAAGAACTAGGGGCAATGTGTAAGTTTTCCAAAATAAAAGGGGTAAACTGTAGGCTAGGGTAAATCTTAGAGGGTAATTGTAACTTTTCCTAGAAATTAAAGAACTTAATGGTACAATTTTAAGTAGGGGTGAGCATGGGTTGGGTAAACCCGAAACCGAAACCGAACCACCCCCATTGGGTTGGGTTGGGTTGGGTAAAAATTGATCATGGTTCTCGAGTTGGTTCCACATATAGGAGAACCGATGGTTTTTGGGTTGGTTCTGGTTCCATATGAAACCAACCCGAGGTGGAACCGAACCCGAGATATATATATAATTATATAATAAAAATTATAGTATTACTAATTGAAGTATTATGATCGTTATTTTGTGTTTTTATATTAAACTTTTAAACTGATGTTCCAAATTGAAACAGTATGGAAGTTGTGGGATCATTTATGAAATTTCTCCATATTTACTTAAATCACTTTGCTTCATAGACCCACCACTCCTAAGTCATTTTGCTTTCGATCTTTCATTCCAGACTACTCTTTATGACACAATTATGATATTTTTTTCATTTGAGTCATGTAAAATTAAAAATTTATGACATCAACATATTTTAGGTTTTGATACTGAAGAAGATGGTCTTAAAGGCTCAATTTTTTATATTGAATGTCATACCAATATTAGAATTACTAAAATGAAGTAAACTAGTTGAGATAAAAGATACCCCATAGGCAACTCTTTTGAACCATTTTTGTAAGAACAACATTTTAAACTCTTTTGAATGTATCTAAGTACATATATTTAAATATTAATTTAATTATATATTATGTTGAATATGTCATAAAACTGATTATGGATGTATATTTATTGAATTTTGGTGTTGTTATAGGTATATGGTATAAACCGAAAAACCCGAGAACCAGAACCGAGAAACCCAGAACCATGGTTCTGGTTCTGTTCGGTTCTCGGTTCTGGGTTGGGTAGAAAATTTTTGGAACCGAGGCCATTTCGGGTTGGTTCGGTTCCACCATAAAACCGAACCAACCCGACCCATGCTCACCCCTAATTTTAAGGCTAGTGATGAAAGTGGAACATAGAATGAAGCGTAGGGACCAGTGACAAATATAACCCCAAAAACTAAAGTAATTGAAAATTTTCAACTCCTATCCGAATATAACAAACCATAACACTGTTCATAATAATTAATTTACATTTTTTTTCTAAAAATCTAGACCTTATTACATATTTTGGTACAAAAATACTCCTAAATTCGATCTTGAAGTTTTATCAATGCTGGACTTTAAAGAAACTTTGTCCGATGAAACTAAAATAAATAATCAACTTTAAAATTATCAGTGTTAATTAAAGGCTTAAACCACTTTTGGTCCCTTAAACTATATTGACTCAGACATTTAAGTCCCCGCCACTTGACTTAGTCATTATAGTCCCTTGAACTATGAAAAATAGGATTCCTTGCCTCTTGTACTTAGTAACTCGGTTAACACCATTAGATTTCTAACAGTTTAGTGATCTGATTGTCACAAATTAAAGTTTTAGTCCGTAAATCATAAAAATATGTAATTATAGCATAAATTTAGAAATAATCCCAAAATGCTACCCTCCTTTTTTGCCCTCCTTTTCTCCTTTTCTTTCTCCACCGCCACAATGACTATAATAACCATAGAAATTAAGGAAAAGAAAATTACTAAATTGCCCTATATATATAAATTAGTTAACATTTTGTCCTCAAGGGTATTTTTGTAATTTTACCTATCAATTTAGAAAATCAATATAAAATTAAAAATCTTGATTCTTAGATAATTTCTTTAGTGGTCGTTAAGTCAAATTCCAAGCCGAAAAGCTTAAAGTCATTTTCTTTAGGCTATGAGCATTTTTGTCATTTCTAACCAAGCATTAAATGAAAAATCTAGGAGTACCATTGGATTCTTCTCGCAAAAATGAGTCAAGAGAAATTTACCTCACTCAATTCTAAATTCGTTTGCTTAGGTTTCCCAAAATTTAACTAACTCATGTGTACGATTTAAACCGGGTTTATGCTACCGCTACATAGGATTATTATATTATTATATTTTTATTTATTTTATTTCCCTAACCCTAATTTCTCTCTTATATAGCATCCAACCGCAAACACGTTTAGAATAATGAAATCGAAAAATTAATTCATTATCTCCTTACATTTCTTTTTCCTTTAATTAAATCACATTGAATATTATCTTACCATTATTCATTTTCTTTCCTTTTTCATTTTTCTGCATGCTCCTACGTTGCCAAGAGCATGTAGAAACTAGACTGACTATTTCAATCGCTATTTAAACCAAGTAGCGACTGGCCATTTCAGTCACTAGATCTTAGTGACTAAACTTTTTTCGATTGAACCTTTTAGTCACTAGTCAATTGCAGTTAACGACTGCTAGCGACTATTTGTTCAGTCGCTATTTCTCTTCTCCCTTGTAGTGATTCAACTATTAGTCTTAAACCTATAATTACCATGGTAGATTGGTCCCCAACCATCCTTTTGTTGCATATTGGTCTCAAACTTTTAAAGTGTATTGCATACTGGTTTTTATCCTTGCAAAATTCAATAACTCTTGTGTAATTGTAAAATACCAAAATTTTAAACTTTAATTTAAAATTTTTGATAAATATCTTCTAATAAATTGAAATTATGGCATAGTTTTTTTTGCAATAAATGGTACATTCAAATCATTAATTTTTCCTATCTACATATCGGGTTTCTATGTTGACCCAATCTTCCCAGAAGGCTAGGGGTCAATATACAATGCTTTATAAAGGATTAGGATCAATATGAAGTACAACAAAGGTTCAGGACTGATTGACAATGATAATCATAGGTTTGGAACCAGCGATGTAGTTTACCTTTATTACGATTTAATTTAAGAAAAAGGTACTCCCTTAATTACTTTCACATAATTTGTTATATTTCATATGATACATTGTTGAAAGTACTGGTATCACTTTAATTAATGGAATCTGTGTGGGTGGTGGCTGAATCTACTCTAAGATTGCAAATTGACTCTTTGGGAGTGGATTCGTGTTGAATTCTCAAACTCACTTCCATGAATCTACAAATTCAATCTCAATAATTTGAGAATTTCACATTTTCTCCAGAAGTGGCATTTTGATGTGCTTAATCTTCCAAGCTGGTGTAATAAAGAACCTATCACATGGTAGTTACTAACTTGCCATCTTATTAAAGAAACCTCTCTGACAATTAGATGTTTTTGAATTTATCTTATATCTCTAGTTAAGGGGGAATATTGTAATTGTTCTTTAACTTTGACTTTTAAGCATGTAAAGATAAAAGTGAAAAATATAAATATATACAAGTGAAACATAAATATTTTTTATAAATCAACATCATCATAGTTATTATGCTTTCAAGCCTCTCTTACTCTCAACATATTTACAATTTTAACGAATTCATGCTGCCATTTCTACTATCGCTCCCGTTTTGTGCAACCTAAGGTATCATTTAACTAATTATATTAATATTCAAACTTTTTTTTAATTTCTGGCAATAATTTCTTATCATAGATATAGAGAAAATTAAAAAATTAGACTTTTATTAATTTTTAGAAATGGGTTAATAATGGTTTTAGTAGTTAGGATAGTCGAGTTGTTGGGAAATAGTTGAAGAATTGACTTTGTGATTCAAGGACAAGAAAATAACTAAAAGGTTGTTGTATTGGAAATGAGGACAATTGGAGTTCTTAATGGCTTTATTTAGTTGTGATTTATTATTGGTTGGTGATGTCAGGTTTACAAAAACCAACTTATAATTTATATAGTGGATCTTAAGCCAGACATGTGAAAAACATATGATAAACTTCATTGGTCATTCTTGGAAAAGGTCCTACAAGCCATGAGATTCTTAAAGATATGGATTCATCTGATCATGCAATTACCGTATGAATATAATTTCATATTTCGTGCTGGTGAGTGGCTGCACTAAGAATTAATGGTTCTTTCCTTCTGCTAGTATTCACCAAGAGGATTTGCTTTCTCCGTATCTTTTTATTTTGTGTGTTGAGGCATTCTCCTAATGCAATCCCAATTAGTAGGATCTCTTCCTAGTCTCTGAGCTAGTAGCAATAGTCATTCCATTAATAATCTTTTTTTTTTTATATAGGCATTGCAATAAACATTACATCTTTATCCTTTGTTACTAAACAAAAAGTCAATTTTCATAAATCTGAGTGGTTGTTTAGCTGTTATGTCTTACAAACTCTACAAATGCAATTCATATAGATTCTTTCATTCCAGATCAATAATGGTATCCTCAGCTATTTAGGAGTTACTTTTTCACAAGATATGTCCAAAACATCTTATTTCCAGTTTTTGGTAGATAAAATTAAATCCCAATTGGAGAGTCTGAAACGAAAGTTAATAAAAAATGTTGGCAAGTTGACTCTTTTCTAGTCCATAGTGACATCTAAGCCTATCTACATTATGTTGTTGTTCAAGGTTCTAGTTATCCCATCTTTTTTTAATCAATAAGTAAAAATGAATTTATTATTGGCCAACCAGAAGTTGGAAGCTACATTCTGCATGAAAAAAAATGTCCAAATCTAATCTAGACCCAACAATAAAAAGGTATTAAAAAGAAACACAAATGTAGGATTTAGACAACAGAGATCAAAAGATAATCCTACTCCACTGGATCATCTTGAAAGCCAAAAGAATGCTAGAGATTGAGAGAAAGTGAATATTTGTAAAGAATCAATAGATTTGTTTATGAAGACGACATTATTCCTTGCAAACCAAGTAGAGCATAGTGTAGCTCTGGCAATTACTCCCAAACCTTTTGAAGATTTATTAATCCTGAAATAAATGGTTTTCGTATGAAAAGAAGCTTAATGTTAGTCATGGAGTTAAACTGAGCTCTTCACCATGCATGCATAGCTTGCCAAAGTTGTACTATTAGATTCAATCTCAAAGAGTTATATTTGATTTTGGTGGTGTAGTTATTACAACTCGAAGGGTATACACTTAAAGCAGAAAGGTGTCTTAATGTTGCCTAAAGGTATTGGGGGATTAGGTTCGAAAGATATATGCTTGACCAACAAGTTTTTCTTGGTAAGAATCTGAAGTGAATTTTTGCTGGCAATCCAAATAGTTTTGTCTATAGTGTGCATATGGACAAATATAGCTTTTCTCACTTCACATGGAAACTAAAGGCTCATGGTAATGCCTTCCCAATTTGGCATTGTAGTAGAACAAGGATCCAATGCCCTGATTTGCTAATACTGGTAGCCTTTTTGAGAACTATAATCCTACTTAGTTTACATTTGGATAGTTATTACTTGCGAAATATCTTAAATCATTACGTGCAACGAGTTTATTAGCATACCCTACATAAAAAATATGCATACACTGTCTTGGCTATGCAATAATAATTAAATAAAAATAACATTAAAAATAGTGTCACGCTGGTTAACCAAAACACAATTCAAAACAAGCCAAGACATAAAAACTTTAGTTGCTTTAACTTCAAGTAACAACTATGTGCATATGTCTCAATCTTATATACACCCGAAGGTAACTCTAGTGTTATACACAACAATGCACACTAGTTAAAGCAACACTTAGTATGAAAAATATCATACATACAATAGTGACAACAATATATTCTAAGATCCACCCTTAGCTTTCCATTCGAGCAATCTAGCTTCAAGTGGAAAGGCTCACTTTCCTTGTGCATACTTGGCTTTGAAGCTGAAAAGACAACTCTTTGGTCAGTACTAACTTATGTTATAAGTATTCATTAACCACATAGTTCATACTTAGAGTGTACCTTCAAAAAAATAAAACTTAGGATTAAAAGTCACTCTTCAGCAACTATTAGGCCAGACTAGTCTTTTAAATATCTGTACAACGCTTAAGGGGTGAGTACTCGAAATTACTCAGTAAGGGATTTGGCACTTGCAAGGAAAAATGTATGCGAGTAAACAATGAATATATATTTACAAACAAACCAAGCAATTAAGCAACACAACAAATAATAAGTGGAGGCAATTAATATACAACAATAATAATGCAATGTAATGTGTGGGTGGATGGATGAGTGAATGCACATGTTTATGCACCTAGAACTTCCTTACACCCAAAGGTCTTCTTAACTGCCCTGAGCTTATACGGTGGGGGTACTTGGATACTGGCCCTTGTATCCAATGCTAGCACTTGATTAAACCCTATGAAATCCTCTTTATGGGTGCCTTAAGTAAGTTGTCACGTACTTGACCTTGCCCACCTTTTATGGGTTACTTAGAGTAAATCATCATTTACTCACTTTTAACCCGTAAGTTCCCCTTATTTGTTGTGCCAGGTAATTGAACTTAGCGGCCAAACTTCGTGATGGCGTTGTGCTCGCCATCGTTTGTGTTCCCGCCGTGGCTCCACGACGGGGGTAACAGGGACCTCTTGAGGAATGTCGCACGTGGCCGTCCGGTGATGGATGGCGGTGGCCGAAAAAGGTTCCCGGTGCTGGAGAGAGCCTGAAAATGGGACGCCCCCAAGTGGTCCGGCCTGAAACATACAGAAAACAGGGGTTAGGAGGTCCCCGGAGTGGTTTTCCGGGAAGGAGCCTCCAACGCCCAAATCAGTGCCTCTAAATGACAAAGAGTAAGCACAAAATAGATTTGCCGGGAGTATTTCTCTAGCATGCACAGAAGGGGAAGGATCTCGCTGGAGGCATTTTTCCGGCATGTTTAGAGAGAAAAGAGGAGGCTAGAACTTTGGAGCCCTCCAAAGGTCTCCTCTCTCTCTCAGGAGCCTTTCCTGCTATAAATAGGGGAAAATAAGCCCCTCTGATTGTGACACGTGTATGGACAGATTCCATTCGTACTTCTAAGCAGAAAAAAGGGCCAGCCATATGCAGGCTTTCTCAGGCAGTGATTTGTCGAGAATCGTGTCTCAGTGTGCCAGAGCACGGACTACAGTGGCCTGTCAGAATGCTTGAGGTCAACGTCTAGTGCGTACGGGCGACATGGCAACTTTCCGAGGTCGGTGCGATGGGGTTTCCGTGGTCATATATGTCAGGCGTATGGCCCCCTCCTCCGAAATCAGTGGTCAGGGCGATAGCACTTCGGCCATCACATGCCCTCCTTCGGAAAGCTAAAGTGTGACTTCGGCTTGTAGCCCTTTCGGGAGCACTTTCAGAGGATGCAGCTTATATCATTTGCAAGGAAGGTACTTTGCCATTTTAAGGGTGTAGTTTGCTCGGGCGGAGGTCGCATACCTGTTTTTCGGTGTCGTCGAGATTTCCAGTTTTGTCTTTTCCGTCTCAGATCAGTGGACTGTCATGCCTTGAAACTGGCCGTGTCGATCTGGGGATGCACCCAAATCTTTGGGATGTCAGAAAACATGCCCTAGTTTCTCGTGATGGTCGACACGTGGCAAGCGTCAATTGGTATGGCACGCCTTTTTGCGCGGGGGGGGGGGGGGGGGGGGGTAATTATGGTGACGTTTCGCTCCCACGCAGTAGTTATGACGCCTTTTCCATTGCCCTTCCCTGCTCTGTATAAGCCTCCCCTGCCATTCTTCTTATTTGTTTTTTCTTTGCTCTCACCCTTGCTCTCATTTTCTCTCGCCTTTTCCATCTCTTTCAGCGACGGTCTGTACGGCGGAGCGATTTCCGGTGATTATTTACGACGGCATCTCTTTTAGCGACGGTCTGCACGGTGGAGCGATTTTAAGTGATTATTTACGACGGCATCTCTTTTAGCGACGGTTTGCACGGCGGACCGATTTCCGGTGATTATTTACAACGGCATTCAGGAATCCTGATTTCGGCAAGGCTTTTCATGAGTGCCTTCCTCGGGAATCGTTCGACTTCTGCTAACTTCTCAGCCTCCCGAAGTCGTATTTTTACGGTTTTTTGCTGACGTTTTCCTTTCTTCCCGGAAGTTCCCCTTTTTGGACTCATACTGATGCCTTTCCCCCTTTTTCAGAGATGGCTGACGATTCTGCCGACTACTACAAGAGTCTCTTCCTTGGTCAGGTAGAGAAGGGAGAACAAGCGAAGAAAGGTGGCTCCAAAAGACGTAAGTCTATTGGGAGCGGACCGTCTTCGGCCAAGAAGTCAAAGAAGAGAGCCCTTACTCCACCTTTGGAAGATGTGGTAGAGGTCGATGAAGTTATTGCTACCTCCACCAAGGTTGCTATCTCAACCGATGCGATAGCCACTTCCACCGACGCGATTGCAACCTTCGCCCTGGTTGATGTCACTCCGATATCCACCAGGGTTGTTGCCCCCTCCGAAGTAGCTGCGACATCTTCTCAGGCTGTTGGTGCTGCAGCCGAGGTGCCCACCGGAGTAGTCACCCTTTTCACTCCGTCGAGTCCTACCTCGTCGGTGGAGCTTTTAGGCTCTTTGCCCAAGAGTCCTACTGTTAAAAAGCTGGAGAGGCGCCGCAAGGATAAGGGCAAGCATATTCCGGCCTTTTTGGAGGAGGCAACCGAGGTTGCGCCAGGTTTGCGTCGAATCCTTTTTTGACACCTGCTCCTTTATAACTTGTGTTTTCGAGGAGCTCTTTCTGACTCACGCCCTTCCGTTTTGCAGAGGACCAAGCGGCCCCCGGATGGATGGCTGATCATGCCCGAAGAAGGGCTCTTCGGGACTCCCTTCTCCCGAAAGATAAAGTTCCGAGGGAGCCGTTTTGGTCCTTCACGGAGGACATGAACTTGTTCTCTGGGGATTACCAAGAGATGGCTCCCCAGATGGCGAGGGGTATTCTCACCGAGGCTTCTTCTAAGGCGGTTGCTGAGGAGTGCGCTTCTGGAGACATCCTCGCCGCTAGAGTTTCTGAGCGCGCCGCTCAGGTGATCCTTTTGGCCTCCTCTCTCTTGCCCAAGTGTTCTGCCTTCCCTTACGCTGCTTTTACTGAGGATTTTCTCCTTCTCCTTTGCAGCTTTTGGGGTATAGTGAGCACCTCCGAATTTGGGCGGCAGAGTAGTCTTCTGCCCGAGCTCGGGCTGAAAGTGAACTGGAGAAGGCCAGGCTCTTCCATATTAACTTGGACATAGCTAATGTCGAGTTAATACGCATAGCCAGGGAGAAGGTGTCTCTGCTCCGGGATGAGTTCCTGATAGGCCAATCAGACCTTTTGAAGGACTTTTCTCGTAAAATGCACGACCTTGGCGAGGAGGCTGTGCGCTTGACTTCGGCCAATGAGACCCTTCAGAAGGAGAAAGAAGAGGAAGCTGCCTTTCTGAAGAGAACTCTTGCCGAAAAAGCTGTTCTTCAAGCCAGGGTTTATTTTCTGAGAAGGAGTGCGGCGAAAAGGAGGAACGCGAAGGGACTGGTGCGGAGGATTGCCGATCTTAAGGAGGAGATCCTGGGTCTCGAGAAAAAGGTTGTTATTCTTGAGAATGAGGCGGACTTGCTGGACGTAGAATGAGACAAAGCCGCCCAAATGTCGATGGTGTCCTTTCAGGATGACTTTTGTCTAGCTCGCCATCAATTTCTGCAACGATACCCGGACCTCGAGACCTCTTTTCTTTCGGCCCTGGATTTTCCCGAGGGTCCTCGATGGGCTTGGTCGAAAGCTGATCACCTCAACTTGCCACCTTTTACTCTACTTGCGCCGAAGGCGGCGGCTAGAGACACGTGAGCCGGAACTTCTCGCGTCGCCGGGGACCCTTAGATATCCTAGGTTTTTCGTTTTCGTGCTCTTCTTGTATCAAAGACCTTCTTTAATGGATTCCTCTTCATTTCTTCACTTTGAGCAATTTTTTGTTTTTCCAGTTGCCTTGGCTACTTTCGGCTAGGGGAGTTCGGGAAACCATTTCCTGGCCTTTCTGCTGGCCGATCTCATTTTCTTGGCTATCAAAGACTTTTAAGGCGAACACTTAGATTGCCTTTGATGGACGCCATGCCGCCCTTCTCTTTAGAGAAGGAAAACGTAGCCTTTGAGCGTGCGTGCTTCAGCCTTGTTCGGCGGGTAACCTGTGCAGGAGAAAAGAGAAATTTCTCTAAGTACAGCCTGTTTACCTAAAAAATTCTAAGTATAGAACGAAATTCTAAGTGTAGAACTCTTCAATTTTCTCCATTTGATGCTGCCAAGCTGATAATGCTCTCTTTCGGACCTTGCCTTGAATCAAGCGAGGTCCTTTTTTTTTTTTTTTTGTTGTTGGTGGCCGAAGTTCTCCCCTGAGATAGTCCTCGGGGGTCTGTCTTGGCCCTTCGGAGAATGAGATCTCCTTTTGGCGTTCAGCGCACTTTGCGCCTACGGCCACCTTTTACGGAGAAAACACTTCTCCAGAGCTCGTTCACGCTTCAGGGAGTGGCTCGAGTTTCGTTCCCCATTTCGAGGCTATTTCTTTCTTTGCCGAGCATTCCTCTCGAGCTTGTTCTTTTTTTGGTGGTCGATTTTAGTTGTTAAACCGGGAAGCGAGGTCCTCTTTCTTAGCGGCCAAAGTTCTCCTCTAAGGTAGTTCTCGAGATTCGGTTTTTGGCCTTTCGGAGAACGAGGTCTGCTTTTGTCGTTTGGCGGAATTTTGCGCCCACAGCCGCCTTTTTCGGAGAAGGCACCTCTCCTGAGCTCGTTCATGCTCCAGGGAGTGGCTCGAGTTTATTCCCCTAATAATTCGAGGATATAAAATCTTTTGCCAAGCATTCCTTCCGAGATCGTTCTTCTTTCGGTGCTTGGCCTAATCGGTCGAGTTTCAGTTGTCAAATCGAGGTTATTTCCTCTTTCCGCCGAATCATTCGTGCTTCACTTGGTAGCTGTATTGCTCCAAGTGGCCACTGGTCTTTGTAGGCGAGTAAGGAAGGTTTTTTCTCCTTGGTTTTTCGGGAAGTTTGTCTGATAATTCCCAATTTTATCAAGGAATTTTCTCGGCCATTCTAGGTCTTCTCCCCTCTGCTTCTCCCAACCTTTCCATAGTCCCTTGTGCATATTTCTATTCGGGGGCTCCACTTCGGGGTTTCCACTTGCTTGTTAGCTTAGAACTAAGCTGGTGATCCGAAATGTCATTTCACTCCGAAGTTTAATGGCGAACTTTTTGGCCTCCTTTGTCTGAAGCCTTATGCTGCCGGCAATAATATGCCATCTTTGCGCATCATGTTCCTTTAAGCAGGCTTTTGTATGCCTTTTGCCTGCTTGATCAGTAGGGGTTTTGTCTTGTCTTGCCGAACGAGGTGGTTTACTGTTTTCTCGTACATTTTGCTTCAGGCGTTGTTGGCAGTGAATCGTATTTGCCGAGGGCTAAGGGAAGTCTCTCGGGGTTACCCACTCCGACGGGAGTCTTTTGGGTATTTTATTCCGAAGGCAGTCTTTCGGGTGCTGGTGCGTTTTTTCTTTTTGGCCATTCTCGTCCTTTTTGGACGCATTTGTTCGCACCTCTTTTTGCGCGTTGTTCTGCACCTCTTTCTGCCAATGCCTTTCTATAATGGGCCTGAACTTCCCTTCCGACGTTGTTCCTCTTCAATCAAGGAAGACTTATCCGGAACATTTCCTGTACCTTTTGTCATTTCATCAGGATCTTCGGAAGGTGCCTCTTTGTGGAGCTTTTTTCCTTCCCATGTCCCAGGTTTTTTGTTCCCAGTAATGCCGGGCTTTGTGTGATTCAACACTTTGTTAACCGAATATGCTAACTCAGATGACTTCCCCATCTTCGGGCCTCCGAGGTACCGTTCCAGTGTCGCAGTGTTTTTGCGCCCGGGATTCCTTCGGCCGGGAGTTCTTTCTTTTGGCTTTCGCCTATACTCGGTCTTCGTTGGATTTCCCTTTTTTTTGTTTCCGGACTTTCGGCAATAGTCTGCTGACGCCTGGGGTTATATTGCTCCTCTAGACTTGTGCGCGATGCAGTATCTTTGGAGTTTGGAGCACTTGCCCGTTTTACTCTATTCCCTTTGATGACGCGTGGGGGTGACTCCTTTTTGGACGATGGTAGTGTGTCCGTTGGAGTAGGATCATAGCCTTTTGCCTGTTTAATATCAACGCGTAAGTGTCTTTTCAGGGTAGTGGGCTTGGTGTTGCTGTCTGAGGAACAGGAACCTTTCTTTGGCCCGAACTCTTTTGACAGGGGGGTCTGGACGGTACCGAATCTATCTTTCTCGTCCATCATGCTTCGAAGGAAAGCACGTCCTTTGGGTATTCATCCCACTACTCTTTGTTTCCCCCTGAGCTCTTGGGTCAACCCTACTCCCCTCGTTAAAAGGATTGAGAGAAGAGACTTCAGCTCGATATTTACACATGAACATCTTCGGCCTATCCGCTGCTGTACTTCGACCACGGCGACGCGTGGGAAATTATGCAGGAAAGCCACGGCGATGTCCGGAGGATGATCATCCCCGGGATGGGAAGTCCCTGTTCCTTAATTGTTCGGCCGCCGGGCGAGTCTCCGGCGCGGGCGGGGGCCTCAGGGAGCCTTTTGTCCTTAGAACGCTGCGTTTTGACCACGACTGCCTGGAAAATTTCCCACAGACGGCGCCAAATGATGGCGTTGTGCTCGCCATCATTTGTGTTCCCGCCGTGGCTCCACGACGGGGGTAATAGGGACCTCCTGAGGAATGTCACGCGTGGCCGTCCGGTGATAGATGGCGGTGGCCGAAAAAGGTTCCCGGTGCTGGAGAGAGCCTGAAAATGGGACGCCCCCAAGTGGTCCGGCTTGAAACATATAGAAAACAGGGGTTAGGAGGTCTCGGAGTGGTTTTCCGGGGAGGAGCCTCCGACGCCCAAATCAATGCCTCTAAATGACAAAGAGTAAGCACAAAATAGATTTGCCGGAAGTATTTCTCTGGCATGCACAGAAGGGGAAGGATCTCGCTGGAGGCGTTTTTCCGGCATGTTTAGAGAGAAAAGAGGAGGCTAGTACTCTAGAGCCCTCCAAAGGTCTCATCTCGGCATCATTTGTGTTCCCGCCGTGGCTCCACGACGGGGGTAACAGGGACCTCTTGAGGAATGTCGCGCGTGGCCGTCCGGTGATGGATGGCGGTGGCCGAAAAAGGTTCCCGGTGCTGGAGAGAGCCTAAAAATGGGACGCCCCCAAGTGGTCCGGCCTGAAACATACAGAAAACAGGGGTTAGGAGGTCCCCGGAGTGGTTTTCTGGGGAGGAGCCTCTAACGCCCAAATCAGTGCCTCTAAATGACAAAGAGTAAGCACAAAATAGATTTGCCGGGAGTATTTCTCTGGCATGCACAGAAGGGGAAGGATCTCGCCGGAGGCATTTTTCTGGCATGTTTAGAGAGAAAAGAGGAGGCTAGAACTCTGGAGCCCTCCAAAGGTCTCCTCTCTCTCTCAGGAGCCTTTCCTGCTATAAATAGGGGAAAATAAGCCCCTTTGATTGTGACACGTGTATGGACAGATGCCATCCGTACCTCTAAGCAGAAAAAAGGGCCAGCCATATGTAGGCTTTCTCGGGCAGTGATTTGTCGAGAATCGTGTCTCAGTGTGCCAGAGCACGGACTACAGTGGCCTGTCAGAATGCTTGAGGTCAACGTCTAGTGCGTACGGGTGAACATGTCAGAGACTCCTTTGCGTCCCCCATCGCTCCTCCGAGGTCCCTTCAGCCGATGTTACTTTTCAGTGGGACGAACAGGGACCTCTCCTCGGGGTGATACCGTCTCTCCGGGGTTACCCATTCTTCCGAAGTCGGTTCGTTCGTCCTCTGATGGAGAGGCGATATGGCAACTTTCTGAGGTCGGTGCGATGGGGCTTCCGAGGTCATATATGTCAGGCGTGTGGCCCGCTCCTCCGAAATCAGTGGTCAGGGCGATAGCACTTCGGCCATCACTTCGCAAATTCCCTTGAACTTGACTCAGCCAACTTATTGGATTCGCTTACCGAGCTCGTTAACTCAATTGGGACCTCTTGGGCATTGCTTAATGCTCGGAAGTACTTAGCCTTCACCTTTGAGTCATCAAGGGTCCTGGACCCTTCTCGGGTTCTTCTTCAATGCCAGAGGTTCATGACCTCATCCCTTGGCCATTGGAGGACACATACAATACTAGGTCCTTCCTTAGTACCCTATTTGTGACTTAAGGTACCTCACTTATCCACTTTTCCTTAGCCCTCTTAATCACCCATTTATTACCCACTTATTGATGCATAATTAAATCTTAAAAGCACTTTTAAGCCATGTTAGGACATCACCTAATCCTTAGGAATCAATTTAAGCCTTAAGAATTGATTTGGGACACTTAAAAACAAGGTTGGCACAATTCAGGCATAATGCTGTAGCATTGCATATTGTGGTGCGAAAACATTGTGATTTTATAAAAGTTGTTGGAAGTGATATGATAGCACTAGCATAGTTTGTTTGACAATATTGCACATTTTAGGTAGCCTTTTCTTCTTTTTGAGCTTGATGTGATCGCATAAAATTTCAGTGTGACCATATTGACCTATGGAGCTGCAATTCTTCACCCATTTCTTGGCCAATCTTGTTCAAAAACTTACCCAAACAAATTCCTATCATTTTTGGCTCATTCCAACCCACTCTTCAGTATTCTAACACTACTTATGCATCATTTAATCATGCCATAACATAAATTCCTTACCGCAAATCATCCATAAAGCAAAAAGCAAGCAACCGTTCACTTTAAGCTCAACCTAGCTCCAATAGAGTTCTTTTGAGTTTCAAGCTTGAATTTAGCCAAATTGGACACTATGGGCACAAAATTAAAACCATTTCTAACCATTTAACAAGCTTAGAACTAACCTACAAGGATAAAAAATGCTTACCTTAGGTTTTGAACAAAAAACTTACAAAACCAAGCTTAAATGCACCAAATACACAAAAAAATGAGTTAATGGCTTGTTGGGATGGCTTTGGGACCTTCAATTTTCATAAAATTTTGGGTGATTTTGGAGGTTTGATGAGGAGGAGGTATGGAAAGAGGAGAGCTACGAAAATAGAGTGAAGAAGATCATGAATAGTGTTGCTCATCTCTTCTTAAAATATCCCAATTACTTCACCTAGCCCATTTCTCCTCTACTTGTGACTTTGCCCTCAAACTTAGCTTTTATTTACTTAGGCCACTTAAACTCTTCCTACACCAACACTCCTTTGTCCAATAGAAAAATTTTTCTTACCCACACACTTTTCCCTTAAGCCATTTAAGTCATTATAAGACATAATAGCTCAATTTATCACTTAGTGCATTTTTCACCTTTAACTTATACTTTTGGTTCAAATGGCTAGAAACACGTATGGTCTTCACTTATTTATCTCAAAGCACTTGCATGAACCTAATTTCACTGAAATTATGGTCATGCCACCAACTTGGGCTAAAAAAAAAATAATACCATTTTACCCTTTTTGCCCTTTAGGTGCCAATTACACATTGGAATTTAACTTAACCTCACTTAGCTTGCTCTTCTTACATAATAAAACTTATTTGAGGAAAAATAACTTAGGATTTGCTTACCTTGGCTCTACACCGTGGGAAGTACTTGGGGAGCATTTATATTCTCCTCACGTTAAGAAATTTGGTCCTCCAAATTTTGATTCTTAACTAAGCATAACACTTGGATGATAATCCTCTTACATCCTGCTCAGTTTTCTTACTCATAGCTTTTTTCCTTACTACGGTTGCCCAAAGCTCCTTAACCGTGAGCTCATTTCATGTCCTTAGCTTCTTGACTTATTAGTCAAGAAACTTATTAAGGTTATCCTTAGAAGACCTATCTTTGGAGACACTACTTATGAGGTGGAGGCTTTGGCTTGATTCACAAGGCACATCCCCATACTCCCAAGTTTTACTCAAGCCTTTATAACTTGGAGCTAATTTGCTCCTTTCCAGCCATTCTCTTGATTGGGGTACTCTTGGGAGTAGTCCCCTACTTTAAGTCTTTACCCTTGGTGGGACTTGTCACAATCTTACACTTCACTTAGGCTTTCAAGCCCTACTTAGTTGTTTCTTAATTACTACCTCTTAACACTATTGGCACAATTCAACTTGGTGACGCTTGCACCCATCTTAGGCATTTAAGCTACCTTGGGTACATTAACATTTTATTGTCACTTAGTGCCCAATAGTACTCAAGACATATTTTTTCTTAGCAACTCATACACCTGACTTAGGCACTTAAGTTAATTCCTAGGTGCATCTTCAATCTTGTTGCCCTTTAATGCCATAGGCATATACTAATCATGATAACTTACCCTTGGCATCATTGCCTTTTTAGTGCCTTAAGTTTGGTACCATTTTTGTCGTGACTTACCTTTAACTTTCTTAGGTAGCTATTCACACTTACTACCTTAGAGTTTCTTAGCCACTTTAGGACATTCACAAGTCTGACACCCTTGATCCTGGTATAGGCTCCTTAGTTTACATAAACTTATCATATTTCGGGTATCCTTGGGTGTACCACAGACTACCCAATTCTTCAACACTTGACTCTTCTAGGCAATCACTTAACATGCTTAGGGTCCTTGACTACTCTTTAGTCACTTAGCAATTCTTTGGCCCTTAATTCTTAAGACACCTTTAGCACACTCTTTCACTCTTTATTACCTAGGAGTCATTCCTTAATTAGGTTGGTATTCTTTGGCAGCGGGGTATTCTAGGCCATTATGGCCTTTCTTAGGTCTCTTCAAATTACTTAAGACCCATCTTTAGCACCATTAACCAACTTGCTTAGGTGCTTTAAATACCCCACACTGCCCAACATGTCATCACCGCGACCCTTAGGCCTTAGCTTAATTACTTGGCCACCTTGGGTGGATACTTAGCATTGAGTTCT
This sequence comes from Aquilaria yunnanensis, assembly GCA_039654915.1. Classification (NCBI taxonomy): domain Eukaryota; kingdom Viridiplantae; phylum Streptophyta; class Magnoliopsida; order Malvales; family Thymelaeaceae; genus Aquilaria; species Aquilaria yunnanensis. The sequence goes on along the minus strand of CM077597.1, from coordinate 18,065,303 downwards.
CTTAGGCACCATAACCTTCTTTAACTTTTCTTAGGAAGCCCTTAGGACTCTTGGTGTTCCGCTTTTCAGGGTCCTCCTTTAGCACTTACACTTGGGTACACTTTGTGTCCCACAACTCATGCCACACCATTGGACTTCTTAGGAATTTTAGTTTGCTTGATTCCAACTTAGCATTTGGCATTTGCCTTCATACTTATCTTGGTTTCTCATGGAATCCATAAGGGTCTTTCCTACACCCTAAACCCATTGGGTTAACACAATCCAACTGCCACCCATGAGTTTTCTGAACCTACACCCTTATGCTTGAATGAGACTTATTGACCTTATGCTTTCTTGGGGACCACTTCAGTACCTAAATCTTGCCTTCTGACACTTGGGCACTTTCTTAGGTCTTTGCCTTATTAGCCCATCCTTATGCATTATCCACCATGATTAATTAGCGTGATCTACACACTTATAACCCATAGTGTGCGTACCCTTAGGCTTAACTAAGCCTTATAACCTCTTTATGCTCAAGGAAGTTTTACCTAGCACCTTTTTGGCCCATATTTCACTTAAGCATTTGAAGTCTCTTTGAACACTAAAATATCCTAGAGCCTTTATTATAACTCGTTCTTATGAGCTTTTAGTGATTCATGGCCATTTTTAGCAGCTCAACTTCTGGGATTCTCTAGGTAGTTCCAACTACCTTAACTTCAACGATATTACCTCGGGGTTTTATTTCTTCTCTTGGCCACGTACTTGTTCAAGAGTCTTTCTTAGTCATCAAGCTAGCCACACTTAGAATATTTAACTACGTGGCTAACTTCTTACCCTTTAGGAAAATAAAGAATCACATAAACTTTTTAGTCTCCTCAAGCTCACTTAATTTTTTTCAATGAACCTAAGATTTTAATCGCCTTGAACACCCACTAATGAGGATATTACCTCTACTCACACATAGCTTCATCTTGAGCTTTTATATATTTAAGACCTTACCTTAGCATTTAGTCCCATTACTAATGCCAATTCTTTCTATCTTGTTCAAGACCCTTCGATAGTGGAGTACATTTTGGACCTCAGGATCTTCTTTCTTACAAGCCTTTAAGTTAATTTAGGTCTCCACTTTTCACCTTTTTAGCTTAAAGTTTTCTTAGCTCATTCTAACTCACTATGAGTCCCACCATCTAAAATAGTTGAACTCCTAAACATCCAAGAACACTGCTCAAGTCATTTTCATTCTTCATGAGCAGCCTTAGGTTAACACATACCATACCAAAAAATACTAGACATATTCTACTACTTGGAGTTCATCTTGCCATCATGGGTGTTCTTATCAGCTATTAGGTTTTAGTTTTATTACCATTTAGGACGTTTCCTTTGAACTCACTTTGGTTATCCTGAAAGCCACCTGGTTAACGATGCTTTCATGGTCCCCTTTTTACACTTCCAATTCTGGTTGTAATTTTGTAGGGATCCAAATGTTACTCATTTGGTCCTTAAGGCTTAGATTAATCCTTGAACCTTGACCAACTTACCCAAATCAACGAACTCCCTTCCTTAAAGAACCACACCTTTAATGATAACTTCACAGTTTTGAGACCTATGGTTTATGGTTTTCAACCTTCACTTAGTCAACTTCTTGCAATTATTATGAGTCCTTAAGGTACCACTCACTTTTTTTCACTAGCAACTTCAGGTTCCTGAAGTTAACTCTTGGCTTTATAAGCCTTCTTACCTTAGTTGTGGGTGATTGTAGAATTTAATCTTGTCTTACTTGTGTACAATACTTCTCAGAATTGGACCAGCCATAACTATCTCAGAGTTGTCATTCCTTAAACTGTCCCTATAGTGTATAAACTATTCCTTACACCATAGGTACAAGTTTGATCAACTTAGGGCCCAACTCATGGCATAAGTTACCAACTATTCCATGCAAGTCACCTTTACCATTTGGATGCTTCCAATGGTTACTTATGACTACCATAGTTAGGTTAGCTCTTATGCTCCATAACCAATCATCATCCTAAGCATTGTTAGACCAATCAATAAACCATAACCACAGATCACTGCATACCTGTTACCCCTAAGCTTATAGGCAAAACCTTAACCACTCTAAGAGTCTAATCAAAACTTACCCTTTTTAGGCATTTATGGGTTTACAGACCCACACTTTTACACAATCCTAATTTTATAGGCAGGCAAGTCACAACCATAGACATAGTAGTTTAACAACTAAAACTACTTACCACCATGCTGTAAACATAAAGGTACCTATTTTTTGTTGGCTCCTTGACCAATCAATTGGTCCGAGTAAGTCTTCTTGGTTGCCTTTGAGTACTAGCGGTGCTTTCCTGGTGATTGAGGCATTTTTTACCTTAAATTTCTTTAGGCCTTGACCTTGAGCATATTGATGCTCTTAGCGTTTTACTTTCCTAGTTTCCAAGCACCTGGCATATAGCCCACTTTTTTGGTTTGTGTTGTTCTTCCTTAGTTTTCCTTTGTGTTACATGGACTTTATATTAAAATGGTACTCACCGAGCTCTTGCTTCAGGCCTCAACTTACTTTAGGGTGGAGATGTTATTTTCTTGGCCCGGGTGTACATATGATCCTAGTACATCTTAGCCCTTACCCCATAGCTTAACGCTTTCTTGGTGTCCAGGTCGCCCTTACCCTCGGGTAACGATGGTTTACTTGGCCTCAGTGCACATTTTGTAAGTGCCCTTTGGCCTTTACCCTTGGGCTCTTTGACTATTCATCAAATTCTGTCCTTATCAACATAACTATAGACATTTCCTTGACCTTGGTCTTACCTTTATTGTAAGGATTCTTCCTTTAGTCTCAATGTACTAGTAGGCCTTAGCACATTTTGATCCTTATCCATTACGCATCAACCACGACCTCCTCTTTATCAAAGGTTAGGTATACTCCTTATGCTACCATGTCATAGTGCTATTGGTAATGTACAGCAAGACTAGCAACTTTTTTATGGCTAACACCATAGGGCTACTTGGGCCTTTTCTCGGTCCCTTGCTTCAATATCAAAACCTAACCGGGTTCCCACTAATATACATGTAATGACAGCTAGATGACAACTCTATGAATGCTTATAAGTAATACTAACCACACTTAGCATAAGCACACACTTGGATCATAGTTACTTATTGCCTTTACTAGGACTATTAACCTTCTCTGATACTAATAGTGGTGGAATAGAGCCCTAGTGCCCTGATTTGCTAATATTTGTAGGCTTCTTGGGAATTATTATCTCACTTAGATTATAATTGGCTGGTTATTACTTGCAAAGTATCTTAAATTATTACATGCAACTAGTTACTTAGCCTACCCTATATAGAAAATATGGATGCATTATCCTGGCTATGCAATAAAAATTAAATTAAAAAAACATTGAAAATAGTGCCACGGTGGTTAACAAAAATACAATTCAAAACAAGGCAAGACATAAAAACTTTAGTTGCTTTAACTTCAAGTAACAACTATGTGCATATGTCTCAATCTTATATATACAAAAATGTAATTTTAGTGTTATACACACTAATAGACACTAGTAGAAGCAACACTTAGTATGAAAGATATCATACATACAATAGTGATAATAATATCTACTAAGTTCGACCTTTAGCTTTCCATCTGAGAAATTTAGCTTCGAGTGGTAAGCCTCACTTTACATGTACATACCTAGCTTTGAAAATTGAAAAGACAACTCTTTGGTTAGTACTAACATATGTTACAAGTATTCATTAACCACATGGTTCATACGTAGAGTGTACCTTTAAACAAATAAAACATAACATTAACAGTCTCTCCTTACCAACAATTAGGCCAAACTAGCCTTTTAAATACCTGCACAATACTTAAGGGGCAAGTACTTAAAAGTACTCAATAAGGGATTTGGCACTTGCAAGGAAAAATGTACGAGAACATGCAAGCAATATACACACACAAACAAACCAAGCAATTAAGCAACACAATAAACAATAAGCACAAGCAATTAATATACAACAATAATAATGCAATGTAATGTATGGATGGATGGATGAGTGAATGCACATGTTTATGCACTTAGGACTTGTTTACAGCCGAAAGGGTTTTGAACTATCGTGAGCTCATATGACTGGGGTACTTGAATACTAGCCCTCATATTCGATACTAGCACTTGATTAAACCTCCTGAAGTCCTTTTTACGGGTGCCTTAAGTAAGCCATCACTTACTTGGCCTTGCCCACCTTTTACGTGCTACTTAGAGTAAATCATCATTTACTCACCTCTTAGCCATAACTTCCCCTTACTTGTTGTGCCAGGTAGTTGAACTCAATGGCCAAACTTTACCAAGCTACCCTAAACTCAACTCAGTTAACTTAGCGAATTTGCTTACGAGCCTGTCAACTCAGTTGGGACCTCTTGGGCACTACTTAATGCCTGGAGGTACTTGGCCTCTACCTTTAGGTCATCAAGGGTCTCGGACACTTCTTGGGTCCTTTTCCAATGTCGGAGGTTTATGACCTCACCCCTTGGCCGTTAGAGGACTCATACAATACTAGGTCCTTCCTTAGTACCCTATTTGTGACTTAAGGTACCTCATTGGCATGGCCTATTATATGGTTGAGCCTTTTTGACACATCATTGTTAACAAATTAATAATCGTAAATTTATATGAGTTTGGAATATAATTGGACTAATCTATATTTTTTCCTTTGTCAATTAAATGCTTCTTATCCAACTTCTAGTATACATTTGCAATTAAGGGTTTCTAATCTTTCACTTAATGCTCTTTTTAGTTGGAATGTTCCACTTATGTTTATCCACTTTGTTGTCCAAAAGATTTTAGCTCTTGCTTTTCCATCTCATGATAGAGGTGATGATTTATCCAAAAAGAATTCTGTTGGAAATTATTAAGAATTCTGTTCATCTACTTCACTTAGAGAGCAGACTGTGGATAATTTATATAAAGTTGTATTTTTATAGACTTATGATAGGGATATGGGGTTTCAATATTCCACACTAGTTTAAAGCATTTTTATGGAAATGTTTAATAAATGTCCTCCCTACTACTAGCCATCTTTCTAGACATGGAGGCTTTATGAGCTACATCTATGCTTTGTTCTTACTTCACTATATTAACACTAAACTTGTTTTGCAAATGTCATAGATAATCTAAGGTGTGGGGATCTTTTTGTGTGAATTCATTTTCCCAAGGTTTCAGTTCCATTAAGGAGTGACTATTTAATCTTTTTACTTCTTAAGGTAAATGAAGCAGGATTGCTTATCCTTCCTAGTCTCCATCATATATATATGTGTGTGTGTGTGTGTGTGTGTGTGTACGTATATGTTGTTGGGGATAACTGCATGTGTTTTTCAGAACACCTATTTTCTTACTCAATTAATCATAGCAAGTAAGGATGTTCTCTTTTGGTAGCTTCCTATAACCAGCGACTACCTATCATGTTATGTTGGGTTCACATCTAATCCTCCCCATCCCCTCTACTAGTCCTAGGGTGGTAAGTAGTTTTGTACTCCTTCCATTAATCCTGAAATCTTTGTTGTTGACGGCGTTTGGTGATGATCCTCAGGTCTTGATGTAGTCGCTTGATTATGGGTGGGATCTAATGACCCATCTTGGATTCATGAAAGGCATCTTTGGGAGTAGCACTCCTTCACCTTGGAAGGTGAAATGATTGTGATATTTGGAGCAGTTCAAGCTATTATTAGATGCTCAATCTTTTTTGTTACTATATTATCTAACTACTCATGAGTTTTGGCTGCTCTACAAGGTGATCAACACTATGATTTATATTTGGTATGTTTGGCATATCAGACTATCTAAGACATGAAGAAGTTGGATCATTACTTAGTGGTGGTTTGCGTAGTGTGTTTCTTCAACTCATAATTTAGTTTCATCTTTCTTTCCTAACGCTTAATCTACTATATTTCATTCTGAGTAAAAAACTTACAATTATCTTTTTTATTTCCATGAATCTAAAATTTATCTTTTTGAAAGACTAAAATTACTTTAGGAGACTAAAAATCGTTAGGAAGTAAGATTATAGGGTAATAATATTCTGAAAAGTAACAATCCAGAATTTTTAAAGTATAAAACTAAGGATCATTTATAAGAAAATATATCCAAACAATGTTGTATTCGGTTATATTGTGAGGACCATTTTTTGGATTATTATTTTTTAGTAGATAGTCATCATTAACAATTTTTTGAAAGTAACTTTCCCAATTTCACAAGGAAATGATTTATCAATAAATTATGCATGCAACATTTCAAAAAGAATCCAATAAATTGTTTTTTCAGTCTAACCAAATACAATATTGTTTGAAATTTTTTTCTGCCACTGGTACGTAATTGTTTTTATGTTTTAAAAAGTATGGCTTGTTACGTTCTGTTATTTTCGTATAATTTAATTTCCAATTACATTTAGAATTCTTTAACTAAAACTGCCCTAGATTTCTGTACGTACACAACAGTCACTTCTCAATTTTCCTTAAATTGCGTTTTAAATTTGCATCAGTAATTTTTACAAGTTTCAAAGACCAAAAAGCAAATCAACATGAATCTAGTCATTTTCAGCCTTTAGGCATAGTGGTGGGAATATTAGGTTGCTTGGTAGCTCACTCGGGTTCAAGACGTGCCATCGTCACTTCCCTCCACCCTTACTACTAATCCCTATACCTATGTCTACTTCTGAGTACCAAGAAAAAAAAACCATGAAGTCAGTCAGTGGTGGGCAAGGGAGACCCGTTGAGGCATAAATTGGGAATGATTTTTCCAACTTAAACAATAAGCCGGGGAAAATTAATAAAAGTAGGGGGCAGTCGTTGCTTTTCCACAAAAATTTCTGTCGCTAGTTCTGCTCATTGTCCACATGAAAGATTCTTATTTTGTTTCTTAACTTTAGTAATTCCTTTAACATTTCCCCACCTAAAGAAATAAACCAAGGTTAGATAAATAAAAATAAAAATTGATTTAATGTTCAATATGTAACTAAATAATTTCAAGTAACTTTTAACTTTACTTTAAAGTAAGTTCTTAAATTTTTTCTAATTTTCATACTAAAATAATCCAGTAATACCTATATATTTTTTTAACATTTCAATTTTTCATAATAAAATACTTTAAAGCTTTTTATCAAATTTTAAAATAATTTTTGAAATGACATTATCTTGAGGAAATTAATTAATTTTGTTTTCTTGGTTAAAAAGAAACTTTGAAGTTAAAATAATTAAAGTGCATTATTGTTTTTTAGGGTGGATGGCCTAAAAATACTTTAAATTCTATTTTTCAGTAAATAATTCCAAAGAAAGAAATTTTTAATTTTTTTATTAAACACAGGTACTCTAACAGTGTTAATGCTTATTATCTATTTGTGATAATAATTTTCTTTAATCTATAAATCCTAATTATTTAATCAATCTTTGGAAGTGCTAGAGAATCTCAAAATAAATTAGAGTTACCTATAAACAAATAAAATGAGAAATTGAGGATAATTTTCTTTAATTTATAACTCTTAATTATTTGATCAATCTTTGAGTGCATGTACATCCCTCCTAATGTTGTGTATGTTTGAAAGAACACCCATTTGCGTGATTCTTGGGAAGCTTTTTATTTTTTGAACAACAAAGAAATTTTATTAAGAAAAGGAAGATTTACAACTGGTCGTTCCAGTCAAAAGTTATTGTGCACTTTGTCACATCATTTCCTTCAAATATAGTCGGCTAAATTTAGTGTGTATTTTACGAAATAGATTGATTCCATTAACATTCACAGCTTTATTGTTATTAATAGGCTTAATTTGTGTCATTATATATATATAGGACAGTAATATTTTGAAAGGTAACAACCAATAGCCTTTAATGTATAAATATGATTAAGCATCAATTGTAAGAAAATTAATCCAAACAATATTGTATTTGATTATATCATGAGGATAATTTTTTGAAAGTAACTTTTCCAACCTCACAAATACGAGAATGATTTCTCAAAAAATTACAAATGAAAAATCTCTTTTGGAGGAAAAAAAAATCCAATAAATTGTTTGTCTAATCTATCCAAATACAATTTTCTTTAGATTTTTTTTTTCTACCGATGATACTTAATCATTTTGATGTTTTAAAAAAATGTGGATTGTTACGTTCCAAAATGTTATTTTCGTATAACTTTAGTTTCCAAAAATTTTTAGAATTCTTGAAGTAAATGTGCCCTTGATTTCTCTACACAATAGTCACTCGCCTGATTCTAGCCACAAGGCTTCTCGATTGGCCAATTCTTGCGTGCGCCTGGCACATGCGTAAGCCATACTCCTAAAATAATTTATTTTGTACAATATAATCCCTAAGATTTAATTTTTGTTTTATTTCCTTGAACCACCACGCCCCGGGTCTGGAGCCTCAGATCGGACCTCTTGCGCGCCGACGTAGAAACGGCCGGCGTCTGCACCAACTGGCCTTCATCCATGCCTACCGACCCTCCATCCGAGAGTCGTCGGCGTCCGTACCGTCCGGATCGGGGCCCTCCTTCAACGGCGAGAGCTCCGCCGGCCGCAGGATCCCCAATCGAAACATGAACGGCTCCGGACGCGGGGCATGGTGGTTACTCTGCCGTCGATTTCCATAGGGCTGCTGGGAGAGATGAAGTGGAAGCAGGGAGAGAGTGGAGCGAGTTAGGGAGGAGGGAGAAGGGAGAGCGAGGCGACGAAGGGAGAAGGGAAGGCGTCGACAGTCGTTGCCGAGAGCGAGAGGAGAGAGAGAGAAGAGAAAAAAAAAATTTTCCTTTTCTGGTTCCAGGCCCCCCCTTCCACGATGGTTCTCGCGTTTTCTTTTTTAATCTTTTTTTTTTACATCCCCACACACACACACGCATATATATATATATATATATATATATATATATATATATATATATATATATATATATATATATATATATATATATATATATATATATATATTATTTTCAACTAACCTTACAAAATAAAAATGCCCCCTAAACTAATTAATTTAATTTAATTAATTATTTTTTTTTAAAAAAAATTATTTTTAATGATAATAAAATTAATTATTTTTTTTATTTCTTTAATTAATTTTTTTAATTTTTTTAAAATTTTTTTAAGGGTCGGACGAAATTGGGTGTCAAAACATGTAAAAAAAAGAAAAACAAACATTGTCTTCTAAAAGAACAAAGATGACTTCTAAAAGAACAAACATATCATTCTGAAAGAACAAACACTAGAAGATAAAAGAACAAGAAGTTTACAAAAACAAAGTCATGTATAAGAACAAACACTGCATTCTATAAGAACAAACAGTGTATTCTATAAGAACAAATACTTAAGTAACAAAAAATAAACATGTAAAGAAAGAACAAACATTTCCTTCTAAAAGAATAAAGATGCCCTTCTAAAAGAACAAACGTATCCTTCTGAAAGAACAAACATCAGAAGATAAAAATTAAGAAGTTTACAGAAATAGGGTCATGTATAAGAACAAACAGTGTCTTTTATAAGAACAACCACTTAAATGACAAAAAATAAACATGTAAAAGAAAGAAAGACAAACATTGTTTTCTAAAAGAACAAGGATGCCATTATAAAAGAACAAACATATCCTTCTGAAAGAACAAACACTAGAAGGTAAAAGAACAATAATTTACAAAAACAAGGTCATGTATAAGAACAAATAATGCATTCTAAAAGAACAAACACTTAAGAAACAAAAAATAAATATGTAAAAGAAAAAACAAACATTTTCTTCTAAAAGAACAAGGATGCCATTCTAAAAGAACAAACATGTCCTTACGAAAGAACAAACACCAGAACACAAAAACCAAGAAGTTGATAGAAATAAGGTCATATATAAGAACAAACAGTGCATTATATAAGAACAAATACTTAAGTAACAAAAAATAAATATGTAAAAGAAAGAACAAATATCGCCTTATAAAACAACAAAGATGCCCTTCAAAAAGAACGAACATATCATTTTGAAAGAATAAACACCAGAAGACAAAAGAACAAGAAGTTTACAGAAACAGGATCATGTATAAGAACAAATACTTAAATAAGAAAAGATAAACATGTAAAATAAAGAACAAATATTGGCTTCTAAAAGAACAAAAATGCTCTTCTAAAAGAACAAACATATCATTCTGAAAGAACAAACACTAGAAGACAAAAGAATAAGAAGTTTACAGAAACAGGGGCATGTATAAGAACAAACAGTGGATTCTATAAAATCAAATACTTAAGTAACAAAAAATAAATATGTAAAAGAAAGAACAAACATTTCCTTCTAAAAGAACAAAGATATTCTTATAAAAGAACAAACATATCCTTCTAAAAGAACAAACACCAGAAGACAAAAGCACAAGAAGTTTATAGAAACAGGATCATGTATAAGAACAAACAGTGACTTCAATAAGAATAAACACTTAAATAACAAAAAATAAACATGTAAAAGAAAGAACAAAAATTACCTTATAAAAGAACAAAGACACCCTTCTAAAAAGTAAACATATTTTTCTGAAAGAACAAACACCAGAAGATAAAAAACAAGAAATTTATAGAAACAAGGTTATATATAAGAATAAACAGTGCTTTCTATAGGCCTTTTATAAGAACAAATACTTAAGTAACAAAAAATAAATATGTAAAAGAAAGAATAGACATTGCTTTCTAAAATAACAAGTAGGCCCGTAAATATAAACACCAAAATACAAAAGCATAAGTAATGCGTGAAAATGTAAAAGAACAAATAAGGTTTTCTAAAAAAAAAAAGAATATAAAATGAAATAATAAAACCGGAGTGGATATCTAAAGACTGGGAAAAAAAGGGGGAAAAAACGAGAATAAAATGCTGGGGCAGAAGTCTTAAGACTTGAAGCAAGACAACCTTCTTCCCACCCCACGCACTCTAACCACGTTGCTTAATCTAGAATTTTATCCAATGTCCAAAAATATTATCACACTCTCCTACCGTGGCGCTAAAATGAACATTTTCAAATTTTTTAGGGATGGCATAATATGTAATTTCAAGAGTTTTGGACGCGGTGGCACGCTCGTAATTTTATAGAAATAGTAGCGCGTCTGCCGAATGTTAGTTTTTAATAGGTAGGGGTTGAAGTGACAGTAATTATATAGTAGAAGGAAGGCTTATGTCATAAGCCAGGTTTACGCAATCAGTACTCTTCTCGATTTTCCTTAAATTATCCTTTTAAATTTTCATTAGTAATTTTTACATGTTTTAAAGAGCAAGAAAATCAACATGAAGTCCGTTAGTGGTGTGGGGGATACAAAGGATATTGTGAACATATGTCTAATTATACATAGAAGATAATTTTACTAATTTATCCTCTACCCTAAAACATTTTTTGCTCGTTCAAGCCGCCATCTTCGATAAGCTCTTCTGTCACCGACGGCGCTCGGCAGCTACTGTGATGGCTGTAACCTCCTATCCCCTTACGCTCTTTGTTAATTGGCGGTGGCAGCGGCGCTCCTACGATGGCCAGTAAGCTCTTCTCCCCTTACACTGGCAATGTTTGCGATGGCGAGATCCAGTCACGAGAAACGAACAACGAGGAGCGGGGAGATGAGTAACAGAGATTAGTTGTGACAAAGATGAACGATGAAGGATGAAGAAGAAATCTAGCCAGAGGAGATTCGATCTCTGTGATCTAACGATGATATCTAGCCAGAGGAGATCGTCTTGCTGTGAATCGGCGATTTGAGGAGGCAAAGCGGCACGGCAAGTCTGAGGTAAGGGTAGAGGTGAGGCGACGATGCGAGTTTGAGGGGAAGGTGGAGGTAAGGCGACTTAATTCAAAAAAGTAGAGGGCAATGGTCATCACATCCTTTCCTTCTAATATAGTCGGCTAGACTTAGTGTGTTTTTTACGCAATAGATTGATTCCATGAACATTCACAGCTTTATTGTTACTAATAGGCTTAATTTGTGTCATTATTATCTTTTAAAATCATGAGGTTTACTTGTAATATATATATATATATATATATATTCTTCTATATTAACAATTCACTACTATAAGTTGATTATACCAAATTCTGATTAATACATGTATTCACGTTCTTGTGATTATTTGATATGCTATCCTTTTCATTTCTCGCCATTAATTAATTAGTGGATTTAAAATTGATACCTACCTATGTCCGGTTGTAATAAACACTAGAAACTTCTCAAAAATAGTCATTATTTTTCATATTTTCTAATACAATTAACCTAGAGCATTTAATGGATGAGTTCATGAAGCAGGTTGAGCAAATGAAATAGAAAAAGAAATCCTAAAAATAGGTCTCGCACAAACATCAACTTCCGGAAACCATAATTTTAGCTACAATTGTTAGAATAACTATTCTAATAGGTTAATTTGAAGAGAATTTCATGCTCTACAGATATTATCAAAGTTTGCTCTCCATGACCACATTTTTCAGGTCAAAATTCTATTGTTTGAAGGGATATTTAGGACTCTATAAAGTTTCTATCGATTTTGTTTTCTAATTATTTTCAACTTCTATAATTATTTTGGTTTAGAGTTTCTTTGTAAGCTTATAAATAGGTCTTATTTTGTTATTATGAGACAGCCTATCAATAATATTTAAGTACTTCAGAGCTTTTGGCTTTCTCTACAAGTGGATTCTCATTTTTCTTATTAATTGAGCGTGTTGTTTGGTCAATCTTCGTTTCTTGCTGTGTCATTAACAAAAGTAGTAGTACCACATTAATGAGTTGATAGCATAATTTCTTTGAATGTTATTAATTGTTTAATCCAATGTAATTCCTTTATAATACTTTTCATTGTATTCTTGTATCACTTTTAGATTATTAATTGTTTACTTTGATTTCTAAAAAGGTGAGGATCAATTGATCAAATTGGAACACTTCTAAGGACCATACAACACAATAGGACAACAATTAAACAAATAAGGTCGCTTGCTAAAATGCGGTAGAATCCAGATGGAAAATCTTAATAAGGCACTCGGGCGATCAAATCTTAGTAGGACCGTAGAAAAAAATAGGATTGCTTGCTAAAATGTCATAAGGTGAAAGCTCACGAATGTTGACGCTTATAATCATCTCACTTATAATTATACTAGATTTCTCTACACATAGTCACTAATTACTTGCCTAGTTCTACGTCTAATTAGCCCTTGCGACGGCTTCTACAGATTTTTCTTAAATTACCTTTTAAATTTGCATCAGTAATTTTTAAAGTTTTAAAGACCAAAAACAAAATAAACATGAAGTCAGTCAATGATGGGGCAAGGGAGACGTGTTTACACATCTTGGGAATGATTTTTTCCAATATGAGCAAAACGCGTCGAAAATTCGTATAAGAAGGGGTACTGGTTGGTGTTAGGCTAGCAACAGGAACAGGTAGTATAAAAGGAAGAAGGAGGAATGGCACCTTGTCAACATATAGATCTGCGCATAGGACCAGGATTCACTTATAAGAAATGCATCCCTTGCCAAGGTCACGGCCGTCACTTGTCCTCTTCCTCGCTTTCTATTTCTTCTTGGCACCTTTTCCTTCTTCTCTTGCAACGACTCCATTTTGCCATCCTGATGAAGCTATTGCTTTACTCCAATTCAAGCATTCCTTCTCTGTGAGCAGCTCTTCTTTCGATTGTGCTCTTCGTTATGATGATGGAGCTATTTTTTATACTTACGTGAAAAGTTATCCCAAGACAAAGTCTTGGAAGGAAGGTACCAACTGCTGCAAATGGGAAGGGGTGAGTTGTGATAACGTGACTGGCCATATCATTGGTCTGGACCTCTCGTGCAGCCAGCTTTATGGTTCTTTCCCTCCTAACTCCACTCTCGTCAGCCTTCCACATCTACGAAGCCTCAACCTTGCTTGGAATGATTTCAACAACTCCAAGATTCCACGGGAGTTGAGCCGACTTACTGCCTTGAATCACCTTGATCTCTATGCCTCATCATTCCATGGGGAGGTCCCATCCGAAATCTCTCATCTCTCCAACTTGGTGCGCCTTGATCTTTCAGCCAACAATCAGCTGCAAATGGAAAGAGATGCTTTCAGAGCACTTGTTCAAAACCTATCAAGGATTAGAGACCTCATTCTCGATGGAGCAGACATGTCATCTACCGAAGTAGGGCTATTCTCTAATCTGTCATCTGCTCTAGCTTTCCTCAGTGCTTTTTTCTGTTCCTTGGAAGGGAGGTTCCCAGAAGGCATGTTCAGTCGTCTACCACAGTTGGAAAGCATTAGTCTATCTGGAAATGATCAACTTACAGGTCAGCTTCTATTGTGTGCCTTTGACTAGGTGTATGTTTTCCCTCTTAGTTAATTTTGATAGATTAATTGGCTTATTTGTCGTCCTTATCCACAGGTAAATTGCCCGATTCCATCGGCCAGTACTCAAACTCCTTAATTGATTTGAATCTCGATTTGTGCAGTTTTCGGGGACCAATTCCAAAGTCATTGGGAAACCTGTCAAAACTCACTACCTTAGAACTCCGTTCGTGCGGTTTTTGGGGACCAATTCCAAAGTCATTGGGAAACTTGTCAGAACTCACTGCCTTAGAACTTTCAGACAACTATATGACTGGTCATATCCCAAATTTCCTCGGTACAAAGCTTCAAAATATTTTTCTTGGAGGAAATAAACTCCAAGGTTCAATACCAGTCTCCATTTATGAACAAAAAGATCTTTCTGTACTTGATTTGTCATCAAATAACTTGAGTGGCTTACTTGACTTTTATAGGCTTTCAAAGCTCCAAAAACTTTATTACCTTGGCCTCGGTGATAGTACGTTCACATTCAACACTACTGGAACTATAACCTTTCCTAGCCTTGAAAGCTTGCTTATGCCTTCTGTCGGTATCACTGAGTTCCCAACTTTCTTAAACAGGAGCAACAATTTGGAAACCTTAGATCTATCAAACAACAAAATTCGCTGCATCCCTCAGTGGATGTATGATGTGTCCAAGGATTCCTTAACTGTCTTGAATCTTTCCTACAACTTCATCAAGGTCTTAGATCGACTTCCATGGAAAAATATAAAGGTCCTCGACATCAATTCCAATTCACTTCAGGGAGTGCTTCCTCCATTGCCTTCAAGGTTGCAGTTGTTGTCCTTATCAAACAACAGCTTGTTTGGAGAAATACCATCTTCAATTTGCAATGCAGCTTCTCTTGAAATTCTTGACCTGTCACACAATATGTTTAATGCCACCATTCCAGGGTGTCTTTTCAACTCCTGCAATGAGCTTTTGGTGTTGAATTTAGGAAGGAACAATATGACAGGGATAATTCCAACAACTTTTGCAAAGGGCTGCCAATTAGAATTCCTTGGTTTGAACGAGAATCTACTTGAGGGGACATTGCCGGCATCAATTTCCCATTGCAAGGGTCTTCAAGTTTTGAATCTTGCAACAAACCTCTTGAATGATTTAATCCCTAGTTGGGTCGAGGCATTGCCCATGTTGCAGGTTCTCATCCTGCGCTCGAACAAATTCCATGGCTGGTTAAGGACATCTCCCAAGCATAAACATCCTTTTCAGAAGCTACAGATTCTTGACCTCTCCCACAATCAGTTTTCAGGTCTCATCACCAAAAAGTACGTGAAAAATCTCAAGTCCATTATGTATCCCAATGACACCTTTAAAAGCTCTTCAATGTACATGGAGGATGATAAAACTTACCCATACAAGTTCTCAGTAAGTTTAATGATCAAAGGATCGGAGATGGAACTTGAGAAAATTTTGACAGTGTTGGCAAGCATCGATCTTTCGCATAACAGATTTTCTGGGGAAATTCCAAAAGATATTGGGAAGCTTAGGGCACTCAAAGGACTTAACTTGTCTCATAACAGCCTAAGCGGCCAAATCCCCCCGTCCTTGGGAGATCTCAAGAACCTAGAAGGTTTGGACCTCTCTTCAAACAAGTTAACCGGGCAAATTCCCATGGAATTGGTGGATTTGACGTTTCTTTCCACATTAAACCTCTCTAGCAATGAACTTAGAGGACGAATACCGCAAGGGAAACAGTTCAACACCTTTTCCAATGGCTCCTACGCTGGAAATACGGGGTTATGTGGGTTTCCGTTAACCAAGCGGTGTTTAGATTCCAAGGGAGAGGGGCCTCAACCAGATGTTGTGCGGCAGCCTGCAGATGATTTTGCTCATAGTGTGGTTGAATGGAAGGCTGTGTTGATGGGCTATGCATGTGGAGTGAGCTTTGGGATCTCTTTGGCATGTTTTGTCTTCAAAAATGGCAATCCCAAGTGGTTTTTGAAGCTTGTTCAATTCGTACGCATCAAAATGCATGGGTAAGCTCTCTGTAAGTTGTTTCCCAGCAGGCATGTCGGAGTGCTAAACTTAATAATATTTTACGAAGTTTGTATCTCTCTCAGCAGTTCGTTGGTTTTTGTTAAAAATAATTTCTTCTGTTACCAATCAAAATAAGTAAACAATACAGGTCTTGGAGTCTTTCATTAGCAGGTTATTTCAAAATCACATCGTTATTAGCAATGGGAAACCAATTATTTCATCTTCTTATTTTTTTTTAGAAAATACCATTAATTATTACTTGGAAATAAAATTTTGAAATATTATTATAAATTTTTAATTTTTTTTAATAGAGAATGATTATAGAGATTACCTGATTTTGCAAAAAATATATTAAAATTATTTTCTGAACATCTAATAATATTATATTTCAGTTATTCCACAAGTTCAAGGGAACTTTCTATAATGCCCACCCCCAAAAGGGGGTGCCCATCCCCCCCACCCCCCCAATTTTTGACCGTTTATCGCACTTTCTGAAAGCATGAAGAAACCGGCTAATTGGTGTGGCAGGTGAGGAGAGGAAAGAAATAAAAAATAGAGAGGAGGGAGGAGAGATAAATAAATAGAGAGGAAAAAAAATAAAAAATCTATAGAAAGGTAACCGGATAAAAGGGCAAAAACTATGGGAAAAAGAAAATACGAGGAGGGCAGAAAGTAAGAGAAAAAAAATATGAAAAAAAGTATTTTATTGAATAAAAGTTTTTAAAAAGAAGGAAATTAATTTTTAATAAATTAGAGGTGTAAAAAAAATTAATTATGAAATAATAAACTTAATAAAAAATTATTTTATATGGCAATGGAACTCATATATTGATCAACTTAGTAAAGCAAATGAAAAATATTTTACAAAGTAATTGTAGCATAGCAAGGATAATAAAAAATTTTATTGATGACCAATTTTTTAATTTTTGCAATGTTAAAAAATTAATAATTTAAAATGAGATACCTAAAAACGAGAGAGGTCATAAATTCAATTATCTAATCAGGCAGGCCGCAGGTAAATTTTAATCCCAGTTAGTTTTGGACATAGATTCAGGTTGATAGCCAGTTTTACTTGGGCTACTAGCTTGAATGACTAATAGATAACCTTTTTATATGATATTTTAAAAAATTTAAATTACATAATTAAATTTTTATGTGATTTATTTTTTTATTAATTTTCCATCTTGTAGTATGTTTATCTAAAAAAATTCATAAAAAATTATTAAACTTACTTGTTAGACTTCTTGGCAAATGAATTATCAATCAAAGTATAATTTAGGTGAATAATCACTTCATATAAGAATAATATGCAATAATATACTAAAACCCCCAACCCTTAACCTTCACCCTTAATCACTTCATATAAGAATAATATACAATTTTTTCATCATCTCAAGACTTCATTTTTTGTAAAATAGTTATTTTTTAAATAAAATGGATCACTGTTTTATGTCCAATATTTGTTTTCATGTACGTTTTTTTTGTAAATTTTTCAAATTTTGTCCCAAAAGGAAAAAAATTAGTAAAAATATATTTTATTGTAATAAAAATATTCACAAATTTTTTTTTACTTTCCCCATTTTAAGGTTAGAGTTGGGTTTAGGGATAAAGTTAAGTTTTGAGTTTATGGGTTATTTTCAAATTTAGTAAATTTAATGATATTAGCCGGTAAATGTTAAAATTACAACATTGATATCTAAACTTTTAAGTGAAGTACAATAAATTAAGTTAAAATAAATTAATTTAGGAAAATGAATTTAGATTTTATTAAAATAAATAAGTATAACTTAGCTGTAATCAATTTTTTTATAAATTTAATCACTTTTTTGAAAAAATTTCCACTCTTTTTAGTTTTTTATCACTTTTTTTATTTAATCATTTGTTTCAATTATTTATTGCATTTTAGAATTATTTATCACTTTTTTGGTTTTTAATAGGTTTTTAAAAATATTTACCAATTTTTTAACATTTATCACTTATATATATATATTTTATTACTTTTTTGAATAAATTTTCACTTTTTTTTTAGTTTTAATCGCTTTTTTCTTTATTTAATCACTTTTTTGAGAAAATTTCACTTTTTTTTAGTTTTTTATCACCTTTTTTTTAATTTACTCATTTTTTAAAATTATTTATTCCATTGTAGAATTATTTATCACTTTTTTCGGTTTTTAATAGCTTTCTAAAAATATTTACCAATTTTTTTAACATTTATCACTTATATATATATATTTTATCACTTTTTAAATATATTTAATCACTGTTCTGAATAAATTTTAACTTTTTCTTAGTTTTAATCACTTTTTTGAAAAAATTGCACTTTTTTTATTTAATTTAATCATTTTTTAAAATTATTTATTCCATTGTAGAATTATTTATCACTTTTTTCGGTTTTTAATAGCTTTTTAAAAACATTTACCATTTTTTTGAACATTTATCATTTTTTTTATATTTTATTGCTTTTTTGAAAAAAAATTCACTTTTTTGAAAAAAAAATGTTGCTTTTTTTTATTCAATCACTTTTTTTAAAAAATATTTTAGCACTTTTTTTATATGTTTAATCACTTTTTTGAAAAAAATTTTACTTTTTTTTTGTTTTAATCGCTTTTTTGAAAAAAAAAATCGCTTTTCATACTCAATCACTTTTTCTAAAAGATTTCACTTTTTTTTAGTGTTTTATCACTTTTTTATATATTTAATCACTTTTTTGAAAAAAAATTTACTTTTTTTATTGTTTTAATCAATTTTTTGAAAAAAATTTCAATTTTTAAAAATGTGACCGGTCACGTGGAAGGTACCATCGTTGTGACCGGGTCACTTTGAAGGTCTTCTACGTGACCGGGTCACATTTTTAGGTTACCCTCAACATGACCCGGTCACAGCGAAGGTACCTTTAATGTGACCCGGTTACATATTTAGGTTACATTCAAAGTGAGCTGGTCACATATTTAGGTTACCTTTAAAGTGACCGGTCACAACGAAGGTACCTTCAATGTGACCCGGTCACATTTTTAGGTTACCTTTAAAGTGACCTGGTCACAACGAAGGTACTTTCCATGTGACCCGGTCACATTTTTAGGTTACCTTCAAAGTGACCCGGTCACAACGAAAGTACTTTCAACGTGACCCGGTCACATTTTTAGGTTATCGTCAACGTGATCCGGTCACAACGAAGGTACCTTCAACGTGATCTGGTCACATTTTTAGGTTACTTTCAAAGTGACCCGGTCACAACAAAGGTACCTTCCATATGACCCGGTCACATTTTTAGGTTACCTTCAACGTGACCCAGTCACATTTTTAGTTTACCTTCAAAGTGACCCGGTCACAACGAACGTACATTCAATGTGACCCGGTCACAACGAAGGTATCTTCGAGTTGACCCGGTCACATTTTTACGTTATGTTCAATGTGACCCGGTCACAACGAACGTAATGCCAGCGATAAAATGTAAGAAAAAGCAATTAAATGTAAAAAAAAAAAAAGTGATAAAATTTTAAAAAAAGACTATTAAATGTATAAGAAAGCGATAAAATAAAGAATATGTGATAAATGTTAAAAAATTGGTAAATATTTTTAAAAGGCAAATAAAAACTGAAAAAGTGATAAATAATTTTAAAATGTAATAAATAATTTAAAAAATTGATTAAATAAAAAAAGTGATAAAAAAACTAAAAAAACAAACATTTTTTTAGAAAATCAATTAAATAAATAAAAAGTGCTTATAGCTGCGGAAAGTGATTAAATATAAAAAAAATGATAAAATATAAACAAATGTGATAAATGTTAAAAAATGGGAAATATTTTTAAAAAATGATTAAAAATAAAAAAAAGTGATAAAAATTCTAAAATGTAATAAATATTTTTTTACTAAGTTCATCAATATACATAGATTTTATATTTTGAGAATCATTGACATATGTACAAGAAAGTATTTTATTACGTATATTATTCAATATATTATTTAGCAATTAATATTTTTTTACACAAATAATTTTTTAAAAATTTATCACTTTTTTATTTCTTTTTTTATATTTATTTTCTTTTTTTAGTTTAATAGCTTTTTTTTGAAAAATATTTCAATTTTTTAATTTTTTTATATCTTTTTTTTATTTAATCATTTTTGAAAATTATCTATTAAATTTTATAATTATTTATCACTTTTTTGGTTTTTAATAGCTTTTTAAAAAAATTTACCAATTTTTTAACATTTATCACTTTTTTAAATTTTATCACTTTTGTTTACATTTAATCATTTTTTTAAAAGAAATTTCACTTTTTAAAAATATTTATTGTATTTTAAAATTTTTTATCACTTTTTCTCTTTCCCCTCCCTCACCTGTTAACTCAGTCAGATGGTTTCGCTGTTCTTTACCAAGTGAAGATGAACGGTTAAGATGGGGGGCATGGGTACGGGTGGGTATTGTAGAAAGTTCTCAAGTTTAGGTATATGTACAAAAAGTACTTTTATTCTTGGGAAAAATTCAGTTGTGGTCATTAACCTTTTGATATTGTTTTAAACAAGTCCTTAGCTTTCATTTTACCTTCTTAAAGTACCTAACATGCCTATTTTTGTTTCAATTTGGTCCTTCCGTCACTTTATAATTAACCTTCACAGAATTTTTACAGAGAAATGACAATATTAGTTCTACATTTTCTTATTCTCACTCAAATCACACTTAAGTCTCAACCTTCTTCTCAGCATCCTTTTCTTCTTCTTTGTAACCCAAATCCTTCCCAGATTCTGCCCACAGAAGAATTCTCCACCGGCCATTGTTTCTGGTCAGCACCTCCTCTTCACCAGATGTTTTCTGACACTTCCTCGCCTCTGCCGCCACCAGTTGCTGAAAGATTTGTTGTGCTCATCAAAGCCAACTTATCTCCTACTGTGATAAACCCATAAGAACTATATTACATATG
This sequence comes from Aquilaria yunnanensis, assembly GCA_039654915.1. Lineage (NCBI taxonomy): Eukaryota > Viridiplantae > Streptophyta > Magnoliopsida > Malvales > Thymelaeaceae > Aquilaria > Aquilaria yunnanensis. The sequence goes on along the minus strand of CM077597.1, from coordinate 18,044,071 downwards.
AATTAATGGATGATGGAGATCATGCCACATGAGACTTAATTCATCTTTGTAGTTCTTTAAAAAGGTGTTCACAATCTATGAGTATATACATGGGTTGATTACTCATAAAAGATTGCACATATGACATTACTATATGAGATAGAGTGATTTGTCTCAATCACTGGAATATTGGTTCCTAATGCGTATGTGGATATTTATGGAGATAAATATTTGAACAGGACCAAATCAATTGCTCTTAGACCTTCAACTGTTGAGAAAGAGTAAATGTTATTTATTCCGTAGACTTGAGAATAATATGAATTTAAATGTATACTTTATGTGATTTTGATATGTCAACCAATGATGCCTAATATAGGATATACTTGGACATGTTGGATCACATAAATTTAACATGTTAAGTTCATGATTATTCAACATAGAATTCACCGCTCTTGAAATAAGAGTGAATATTGTGGAGTAAGTCTCTTGGTTTTTCGGATTAAGAAATCCACGTGGTCAATTTAGAAAAATATTGTTTTGGAAATATTATTTTCTATATATAAAATTATATATATTGTATATATAGATTTTATAAAAGTTTTTCTAAATTGTTTAGAGTCCGAATAAACTTGAAGAGACGTGCACATATTTAATTCCGTATTGACAGTACCACGTTTTGGATGTGGTTGGTCGAGTCCGGATTATGTGCAACAATATTGGACGGTGAACGGAATAGAATAAAATGGGTACTTGTGAATTGTCTCTGAAATCCTGGGAGATTTTACAAGGTCGTACAAAATGTTGTACTGACTTGTAAACAATAAATTAGTTGGGACTAATTTGACAGGATTAAGATATCCCAAGGGTCCCACGCCACATTCTGAACTCTACCCGGTTTAACTTCTAAGAGAAGTTGTACTTTAGCTTCTGAGAGAAGCTATGTACTTAACTTTTGTGAGAAGTTGTACTTTAGCTTATGAGAGAAGCTATGTACTTGACTTCTAAGAGAAGTTGTACTTTAACTTCTAAGAGAAGCTATTGTACTTTTTGCCTATAAAAGGAGTGGTTGTGTATTATTGAAAAGAGATGGATTATGGAAACAGAAACAAAGAAACAATAATAGCACAAACACTCATATAGTGCAACCGGAAGAGAAGGAATTCGAGCGTGTTAAGCTTGGAGAATTCTGCGTTTGTGGAATTTCGAAAACAAGGTACCCGTGTGATTATTTCTACAATCCGATCCTGGTGCATGCTAATTTAATAGCGTGAAACTCGTTCGGATTCCCAACAGTGGTATCAGAGCATGTTTATGATTGTGGAATAATATTTTGTGTGTTTTTCACGAATTTAATTTCTTGATTTTCGTGTACTGTTCATGTGATGAACACAAACACACAAAACCCACACGGATCTGAATCCTTGCTTGTTTTTGAATGATCTTGTTGTTTCGATGTTACTGGATTTTTGTTGAGAACAAGAATACACCGAAACAACTCTGGTTTTTGAGAAAAGAAGATCTGGTTGTTTTTTGAGATTAACCAAAGATTGCCCGTTTTGATCCCGACGCTCCCCGGCCACCACCGTCCGTGAAAGTCGCTGGCGGATGACTCGGTTTTGAAGTATCAAGGCCGAAGGTCAATAGCCCCATGGTTTGGAGGCCTGATTTCGCTTCAATCGGATTGAATTTTGATTCGTTTCGAATCTGGGTTTATGAAAAGTTCAAGAACCCTAACATTAATTTTCGAAATTAAGTGTTGTGTGTGCGAAATTGATCAAAAGGAATTGTTCCATTGTGATCATCGGCCTTCAAGGAACAAAACCCATATATTTTTTGATGTCATTTTGATGGCGTTCGTGTCGCCGGAAAATCGCGACGGTTGTGATTCGAAAATAGAAAGCTGCGTTCTCGAGGAGGCCACTGACGGCGGCTGTCGGCCGCGGGGACGTCGCCGGAAGGATCGCCGAACCCCTGGGAGGCAGCGCCGCCTGAGCCGGCGGCGTCTGAAGGCTAGCTAGTGGCTGCAGTAGCTGGTCGGCGGCGAGCTCCTTCCTGCTGCTGTGTGCGACGCGAGAGAGAACAAAAGGGGCTGGTGGGCTGCGTTTCAAGCAGGCCCAATTTTTTTTTTTGGGCTGGAGCGAGTCCAGCAAACCGAAAAAAAAAAAAAAAGGTTTTTCGGGCCCTTTTAAATAAGGCCCAAATAGGCCACATTTCTTTTAAAACCCAACAGTAAAAACGTTTTACTGGCCCAAATGGTTTTCTTGATTTATTCCAAGTTCCCAATTTATTTATTTATTTCAGAAATTAAATATTTTGAATATTTATTTTTCTGGAATGATTCATTTCTGAATAATTGGATGCTTTATTCAGTGGGAGCTTATTTGCATGATTATTTCATTTATTGAAATTTTGCAAATATGGATGAATGCATGATAATTGCTTGAATTTATTGTTGAGAATTATTATGCATGCTTGTGCAAGTGTTGCAATATATTTTACAGTTATGGTGATAATTGTGAAAATAATTTTTATGTTTTGAATTGTTCAAAATACAAAAATAAATTCCCTCAGTATTTAAATATCAAGTGTGAGAGATAGAAAATTATATCTTTAGAAGATTAATTTTCTAAAGGCTTTCCATTGTCGTAAATAATAAGTATGGATATTGTTGACTTAGTTTGATACCAAAAGGAGATGATTAAGTTGATGATAATTTGTACTTATTGATTTACTTTATGGTGATAATGGATGTGTTATAGCCAAGTGGGGGCTTAATTAAAATGATTTAGTTTCTCACAGCAATATAATACATCTAGACAATGGGTGTACACTTGACTAAAGAGATATGCCGATCTAAAATGGATGGCAGGTATATTGTCTTTAGAAGTCAAAAATTAAAAAACAAGAATCTTATAAATGTTATAAGATAAATATAGCATGATATTTGCTTCATTATTGTTAGATTAATGCCAAAAGGAGTAGTCTTGCAATTAAATGAAGTTCTTGTTTTTCTAATTGCTCATATGTGATATGATATGGTCATGAGGGTGACTTTGAATACAATTAGTACTTTCTTGTATATGATACATTTAAAGAAAATATTGATTTTCTCCGCTATGCCTTATGTATTTTGTTTGTGTGCTCTTTTATAGAACCATGAACAACATTAGTCCTCAGTTTGCTAAGAATCTGGAAGAGAACCGCCTTAATAGGGCAAACTATTGTGATTGGAAGAGAAACCTTGACATTGCGCTCACTGCAGGGAAGTTGGCACATGTTTTGAACGAGTTGCCACCTATACTTCCCCTTCTTGATGATGATCATAAAGAGGAAAAGAAAGCATATGATGTTTGGCATGAGCATGATTCCTTGGCTAAGTGCTATATCTTGGCATTTCTCGAGAATAGGCTTCAGCAGCAGTATGAAAAGATGCCAACTGCTAAGGAAATTATGAATAGCCTAAAAGAGATGTTTGAGATGCAGAATCGTTCTGCTAGGATGAATGCCATGCAAGGGCTTATGTCCACCAAAATGGTTGAGGGAACACCTATTCATGATCATGTGATGACCATGATTGGGTATATCAATGTGTTGGATTCCCTTGGCGCTGAGATGGACCATACGACCAAGATAGACATTATCTTGTGCTCGTTGCCTAAGTCATTCAATAACTTTGTTTTGAACTTTCATATGAATGACAAGGTAGTGACACTTCCTGAACTGCGCAATATGTTGCAAAGAGCGGAAGAGTTGCTTAAGAAGGATAAGCCCATCATGGTCATGGAAGGACAGTCCTCCACGACCAGGCGCAAGAATAACAAAAAGAACAAGGGCAAGAACCCTCTTCAAGTTAGGAATGAGCCTAAAAGGAAGGGGAAGGACAAGTCCAGAGATGAATGTCATTTCTGTGGAAAGAAAGGTCATTGGAAGCGTAATTGTAAACATTACATTGCTACAGTGAACAACAAACCATCAGATGGTAAGTCTTTTGTCTTTATCATTGAGACAAACTTAATGCATGGAATTACGAATTCCTGGTGTCTTGATTCCGGGGCAACCACTCATGTGTGTAACACATGGCAGGGGTTCCAGGAAACAAGAAGGCTGAGTGAAGGAGAGATCTCATTGTTGATGGGATCAGATGCAAGAGTTGTAGCCATATCTTTAGGAACTTTTAAATTAGTTCTTTTAGATGGAACCACTCTTTATTTAAAAGATTGTCTTTATGTGCCGCAAGTCAGGAGAAATTTGATTTCTATTTCGAAATTGGATGATATGGGATATTCATTCCTATTTCGTAGTAAAGTTACGATTAAATTTCGTAACAAATTTGTGGCAAGTGGTTTCAAAAATGATGGTCTTTATTTCTTGCATACCCTTCATGAAAGCAGCATGAATGTTGAATCTGAACCATGTGATGGAAATGGTTCAACAAAGCGAAAAAAGGAAGAGATAGTTCCTACTTATCTTTGGCATTTGAGACTTGGTCATATTAACGCCAAAAGAATTCAAAGGTTGGTTAAGGATGGTCCTTTGAGTTTCTTAACATTAGAAACTTATCCAACCTGTGAATCTTGCGTTCAGGGAAAGATGACTAGATTACCTTTTTCTGGAAAAGGTGAAAGAAGCTCAAATGTATTAGATCTCATACATACTGATGTATGTGGACCTATGAACCATATGGGAAGAGGTGGTATCTATTATTTCATCACTTTCACTGATGACTATTCTAGATACGGGTACATCTACTTGTTACATCATAAATCGGAAGCCTTTGAAAAGTTCAAAGAATTTCGAAATGAAGTTGAGAAATAAAAAGGTAGAAGTATCAAGTGCCTTCGCTCCGATAGAGGAGGCGAGTACCTCTCCGATGAGTTCAGAGGTTATCTTAAAGATAATGGAATTCTCTCACAATTGACACCACCAGGAACACCACAACTCAGTGGTGTTTCTGAGAGAAGAAATCGTACCTTATTGGATATGGTGCGCTCAATGATAAACATGGCCGATCTGCCAGTGTCTTTTTGGGGATATGCGTTAGAGACCGCTGTCTATCTGTTGAATAGAGTTCCAAGTAAATCGGTCCCAAAAACTCCATACGAGTTATGGACTAACAAAAGACCGAGTGTGAGACACTTGAAAATTTGGGGCTGTCCTGCACATGTCAGGAAGCAAAAATTTACAAAGTTGGAATCTAGAACAGAAAGATGCCTATTTGTAGGATACCCAAAAGACACTATGGGTTATTATTTCTATAATCCAAATGAACAAAAGGTGTTCATTAGTAGAGATGCGGTCTTCTTGGAAGAAGATTTTGTGGTTGACTCTAGGAAAGATAATGGGATTATCTTACAAGAGTTAACTGAAACATCTGATAGTACTGCTTCTAATGATAGTACTCGAGTTAATATTCCTTTAGAGCCTATTCGAAGAAGTTCAAGGATCATTCGTCCGCCTCAAAGGTTGACACTTCTGAATGAATCATTCATGATGATTTCAGAAGATTGCAAACAAGATCCTAGAACATATGAGGAGGCAATGAAGGATATTGACAGGGATAGATGGATTGATGCTATGAATTCAGAAATTGATTCTATGCATAAGAATCAGGTCTGGACTCTTGTAGATCCACCAATCAATATTAAAACTATTGGTTGTAAATGGATTTATAAGAGAAAATGAGGACCTGATGGAAAGGTGGAAACCTTTAAAGCAAGATTAGTGGCAAAGGGGTATAATCAAAAGGAAGGAATTGATTATGAGGAAACCTTTTCGCCAGTGGTCATGCTTAAATCCATCAGAATTCTGTTAGCCGTAGCTGCATACTATGACTACGAGATATGGCAGATGGATGTAAAAACTGCCTTCTTGAATGGGTATCTTGATGAAGATATCTATATGAACCAACCTGCAGGATTTGTATCTAGTGGGGAGGAACAGTCAGTATGTAAGCTGAATAGGTCCATTTATGGACTTAAACAGGCTTCCAGAAGTTGGAACATCCGTTTTGATGAGACAGTTAAACAATTTGGCTTCTCACAAAATCCGGATGAAGCTTGTGTTTATAAGAAGACACAAGGGAGTGCTATCACATTCCTTGTCCTATATGTTGATGATATTCTACTCATTGGGAATGCTGTAGAAATGTTATCAGCAGTGAAGCTATGGTTGTCCACTCATTTTTCTATGAAAGATTTGGGTGAGGCATCATATGTCCTTGGTCTTAAGCTCTATAGAGATAGAAGCTGAAGATTGTTGGGGTTATCTCAATCTACTTACATTGATAAGATCGTGGCTAAGTACAACATGCAAGATTCCAAGAAAGGCTTCGTGCCTTCTCGTCATGGAATCATCCTTTCTGAAAAGATGTCTCCTAAGACTGATGAGGAATTGGATAAAATGAAACGCTGCCCTTATGCTTCTGCTGTTGGCAGTATCATGTATGCAATGTTGTGTACTAGGCCCGATATAGCACAAGCAGTGAGTGTTGTAAGTAGGTACCAATCCAACCCTGGGGAAGGTCATTGGACCGCTGTTAAGCATATTTTGAAATATCTTAACAGGACAAAGCATTATTGCTTAGTCTATGGTGGTGGTTCATTGGAAGTAAAAGGATATGTTGATTCTGACTTCCAATCTGATCCAGATGATGGTAAATCGAATTCTGGATTCATTTATGGACTAAATGGTGGGGCTTTCAGTTGGAGGAGCTTTAAGCAAAGTACTGTAGCTGACTCTACAACTGAAGCCGAATACATTGCCGCTTCTGAAGCAGCAAAAGAGGCTGTTTGGATCAAGAAGTTCATTCAGGAACTTGGAGTTGTTCCAAACATAGAATCTCCAATTACTCTGTACTGTGATAACACTGGGGCTGTTGCTCAAGTCAAAGAGCCCCATGCTCATCAACGCATGAAGCACGTACAGAGGAAATTTCACTTGATAAGAGAAATTGTCAAAAGAGGAGATGTAAGCATCATAAAGATTGCTTTAGCGGAGAACGTGGCAGACCCACTGACTAAACCGTTGTCTCAAAAGGTTTTTGAGAAACATGTAAAGGAAATGGGTCTTAGAATAGTTGCTGATTGGCTTTGAATCGCAAGTGGGAGATTGAAAGATTTGTTGTGCTCATCAAAGCCAACTTATCTCCTACTGTGATAAACCCATAAGAACTATATTACATATGAATTAATGGATGATGAAGATCATGCCACATGAGACTTAATTCATCTTTGTAGTTCTTTAAAAAGGTGTTCACAATCTATGAGTATATACATGGGTTGATTACTCATAAAAGATTGCACATATGACATTACTATATGAGATAGAGTGATTTGTCTCAATCACTGGAATATTGGTTCCTAATGCGTATGTGGATATTTATGGAGATAAATATTTGAACAGGACCAAATCAATTGCTCTTAGACCTTCAACTGTTGAGAAAGAGTAAATGTTATTTATTCCGTAGACTTGAGAATAATATGAATTTAAATGTATACTTTATGTGATTTTGATATGTCAACCAATGATGCCTAATATAGGATATACTTGGACATGTTGGATCACATAAATTTAACATGTTAAGTTCATGATTATTCAACATAGAATTCACCGCTCTTGAAATAAGAGTGAATATTGTGGAGTAAGTCTCTTGGTTTTTCGGATTAAGAAATCCACGTGGTCAATTTAGAAAAATATTGTTTTGGAAATATTATTTTCTATATATAAAATTATATATATTGTATATATAGATTTTATAAAAGTTTTTCTAAATTGTTTAGAGTCCGAATAAACTTGAAGAGACGTGCACATATTTAATTCCGTATTGACAGTACCACGTTTTGGATGTGGTTGGTCGAGTCCGGATTATGTGCAACAATATTGGACGGTGAACGGAATAGAATAAAATGGGTACTTGTGAATTGTCTCTGAAATCCTGGGAGATTTTACAAGGTCGTACAAAATGTTGTACTGACTTGTAAACAATAAATTAGTTGGGACTAATTTGACAGGATTAAGATATCCCAAGGGTCCCACGCCACATTCTGAACTCTACCCGGTTTAACTTCTAAGAGAAGTTGTACTTTAGCTTCTGAGAGAAGCTATGTACTTAACTTTTGTGAGAAGTTGTACTTTAGCTTATGAGAGAAGCTATGTACTTGACTTCTAAGAGAAGTTGTACTTTAACTTCTAAGAGAAGCTATTGTACTTTTTGCCTATAAAAGGAGTGGTTGTGTATTATTGAAAAGAGATGGATTATGGAAACAGAAACAAAGAAACAATAATAGCACAAACACTCATATAGTGCAACCGGAAGAGAAGGAATTCGAGCGTGTTAAGCTTGGAGAATTCTGCGTTTGTGGAATTTCGAAAACAAGGTACCCGTGTGATTATTTCTACAATCCGATCCTGGTGCATGCTAATTTAATAGCGTGAAACTCGTTCGGATTCCCAACAGTTGCCCCTGCCTTCCCCTATCCTGACCAGGCATTCTTTCCGTAGGTCCCTTCCAACTCTAAACAAGCTCAGAGCGAAGCATCCAAGGGAGGTGCAAAAGCTTTTTGGCGGCAATTCACAGCGACTCCAAGAAGATTCCATGGCTCCTCCTTAAGTTTTCTTTACATCAGAACAGTGGCGCCCAGCCGGACGTCGGTGACGGTGAGTGTAGCAAATGGAACAAACAGTTCGCCTTATCACAAGCTTAATTCTATTAAAATATCGGATCCGTACAAGCCCAGATCAGTACAATCTTATTTCCGTTAAAATTTCTGATTCTTAGATCAGTTTTGCTTGTGCATCGTATCTCCATGAATCGGGGCATCAATTAAAAAAAATAGATGAAAACCAACACCATTCACATGTCACGACGATAGGAATTGGCATGCAAACGGATGAATCTGCCTCTAGAAATGAACAAGGGCTGAGACTTGTGGAAATGGATGCCATGAATAGGGCCATCGTCAATCAAAGTACCGTCATCAAAATGATCAATCAAAGTGCCCATCCAATAGTCCATAGAGGTAAGTCACGCCACTGTTGAAACTTGCCGAGATCCAGAGCATCTTGCTGTGAAAACCCACTGTGGGTATAAAGGGATTTGATGACAGAGTGAGAGGAGAAGCAAGTCAAATCGAGCAGAGAGGGCAAGGAGGAGAAGCGGTAATCCAGTGGCGGAGAGAGCAACCCATGGTGGTGGCGCGGCGGTGAACAGAGGAGGAGTGGCATTTGGTGGAGAGGGAGAATTTGATGAGAAAGAGGGAGAAAAGTTTTAAATTTAAAGGCTTGACCGTGTTGAGCAGGACGAGGAAAATTTAGGGACCAAAGTTAGCATTTTATTTTTAGATTCTGTTAACTTTAACTGTGAAATTAACTGAAGGACCATACTTAAAACAAAAATAAGGATGTTAAGGACTTTAGAATTGTTTGATTTGTTACAAGCAAATATTTAATTTTGATGATGACAAGCGTATTGTTTTAGCGTATTTAATCTCATTTTATTGGGTTAAAATAAACTTGTTAAAGTGCTACATTACCTCTTTGAGGCTAGAAAGGGCATCAAACATGGTCTTGAGCCATAGCCTTTAGTTCTACCCAGATAAGAGCTGCTGCTTTATGTTTTGGGACTATGGCGGAATAGGGCCCTAGTGCCCTAATTTGTTAACAATGGTAGGCTATTTGGAAACTATGATCCCATTTAGGTTATAATTGGCTAGTTAATACTTGAGAAGTATCTTAAATCATTACGTGCAACTAGTTGCTTAGCCTACCCTACATAGAAAATATGCATGCATCAATTTAGGGATGTCAATGAATATTCGGCCCAATGGGGATCCTGGTGCATCCTACCCAATGAGTGAATTTTCTTTTCTTTTTTTACAATTAAATAGATATGGGGTGGATATGGGTTTTTTTTCATCTGCCGGATATGAGTAGGGTACGGGTTTGGGGTACATCCGCCCTATATCTGCCCTATATATGTATGTACTATTACATATTTGCTTGGCACAAGTAGCTATCTCTTCTAATTAGAATAGGGATAATTTAGTAAATTTGATAAACCTTAATTAACAAATCATAATTACATCGCCAATTCACCATTCGCCTAGTAGCGATGCCCTTGACTTCTCAAACTCTCTTCAGTTTTCACTAGTCATCACGAGGCATACATCAAGTCACCTATGCTGGTGCCAGAGGATCGTTGATCGCATCACATATGTTTCCTATAGAGCACCTCTGGTTGCATTGTTGGATATCTGAAGGCAAAGGCAGAATATGACTGCCTGACTGGGTTTTGCTTCTTAGTTCTGTTGTGTGCTTTCTACAATCAATTTTGTTAGCTCTTTTCATTTTTACTATCTGTTCTTGGAGTCTTGGTTTTGTTGTCTTCTCTCTGTCCCACTTCCCTTTCACCCTTCTACTGGCTGCCACCCTTCAAGATTACCAGTAAGTGCTTCTCGGTTTTGCCTTTTACTCTTGGTTTCACCAGTATGGTTGACTTTGGATGATTAATAATGAAGTGTGTTCCTCATGCTATGTACTATATATATATATATATATTCTGGTTTCAAATATTCATAGCCATCGATTATAAAGAAATCTTGCTTCATCAGCTATAATGTGACTAAACTATTGGCCAAAGGAATCAGTCATCAATGCACCAACTATTTTAATTAAACATGACCTATGCTAGAACTAGAACAAGCAGAAAACCTGTACTTACCCAAGTCTTTCCTTGCTTGTTCTATTTTCCTTGCTCTTACAATCTCATATATCGCTCATGGGCTTTTTATTTTTCAATTTCTTTCGTATATTGAATTTTATATGCACATATCAGATAAGAAAAAGTGTTTAATACATCTCTCAGATTTAGTCCATGTAACAATAACAGACCATTAATGGCTTAAAAAAAAGGTAAGAATGAGAGTAATGGGAAATCTCTCACGCCTTGATAGTTCTGTGGTTTTTCCAGACTGTATGGATGTGAACCAGAATCATTAACAGGAATATGAAATGCCACATCATATGAAACAACATTATTCTCAAATAACTTACATCAACATCTATCACATACATTTCTTCACTATATTTAGAATTATTCTTTAACATTTTTTTTTAATTTTAGAGGATATAGAGGTCATGGAAGAAAGTCAGGATCAAAACTCAATGAACATTAACAGTCTTAATGTTTTATTTCTGAACTGAGCAAAGTTGAAGCTCCTAAACCTACTATTATGCTTCATACATCTCTGCAAGATGGCCCAAAAACTGTTGAACAAGTAGAAAAAGTAATTGCTACTACTGGTACACACCAAGGAAACTCTCAACCTGAGATGAAAAATTTAACTTAACTTTATCAAAATTCAAGTCAATGAGAGACAATCATTGGTAGTATAACACAAGAAGGGTGAAATTCAATTCCTATTGATGATAGAGAAGGGAAAAAAAGGTCATGTCAAAAGAATGTGATCACTTTACAAAAATAACGGTAGATGGTATTTGGAAAACAAAGTGTAACCACTATGGTGTCCTTCCATCTTGTGGGAGCAAGAATAGTACAAGTCACTTGAATGATCACTATAAAGTTTGGTGTAAGAGAATTTAAAAAAAAAAAGGTGTCAAGCAAATGCTTTTGAAAGGGCAAGCAAAGGTGGATGGTTCAATGATGGTTGGCACGTATTCATTTGATCAAGAAGCTTCAAGAAAAGAGCTTGTGGAAATTATTAGCATTCATGAGTATGCGATTTGCATTATGGAGCATTATGGATTCAGAAGCTAGTAATGCGAACCCTTTTGCTATAATGACCAAAAAATGCATCTAAAATGTATTTCAAGCTCCACAAGATATCAAAAAGATTGTATTTAAACCCTCAACCCTAATCAACTTGTGATTAGAAACAAGAAGTATAAGAAAACTAAGAACACAAGCACCTTTTGCGCCAAGGTAGTTTTCAAAGAACAAAAGAGATTTTCTCTCCAAAGTAGCAATATTATTTCATCCAAAGGTTATGTTTTACAACCAGAATATGTACCTATTTATAGACCAAATCTAGGTAAAATACAAGCCAAAATTTGCAGCCAAAGTCGCATAGGAAACCTAGGTGCAAAAGACTTTAAAAAACTTAGTTAAACAAGGACTCTAACACTATTTTAACACATGTTTAAGGTGTTCGGCATATGTTACTTGTCCTAAGTGACTTGAATCAATTTCATAGCCTAAATAAAATCCTAAATAATGTAAATAATTAATAAATTAAAGAAAATAAAGTGCAAATACAAGTTTGGCCCTAAAAACCCCAAAATGGTATTCTCAGGTGCACTTAAAGGCTCCTTAGGTTTTTGCTTCTATATTCAACTTCAAGCTTAAATAATTGAGTTCCATTGACTTGATACTTCTTTTTAAATGTTGGAATGAGGTCTTGAAATGTTAGAGCTTAAAGATCCCTTGTAGAAGAAAAATGACTCAAGAACACTTCAAGGGGGCTCTAAAGGTGCATTTGATGGGTGCCTTTGGTGTTCCTTGTTCTTTGACTTGTCTAGGCACTCTAGAATTGAATTCCAAGCTTGGGCATCATCTCCACATGATGTATTGAATATTCCAATAGTTCCTTATGAAATTTCAACTCCATTCTCCAAGAAGAAGCTTGAAACAAAAGCTTGAAGTGCACTAGTAAGCTTCTTAGCCTTCTTCCTTATCATTGGTCTACTAGTTATCTTCAATGGGTCCTTGCCATCCTTGGTTGTGCCTTCCTTAATCATATCAACTCCCCCTCCTTAGAAGGATTTTTCCATGAATCAAAAGTCACATTAGAAAGGGAAACTAAATCAATAAGGATGAAATAGTTAATACTTAAGCACTTACCTTACACATAAGCAACAATAGCATTGAATTGTTGTGTACGGAGCCTTATTCCTATGCAAAACCTGAACCAATATCCCAACACAATGTTAATTTTGATACCTCTAAGTTCAACAACAAAGTTTGAAGCAATTAGCACAAAAAATCTCAAAATGTTAGAACAATTTTCATCTTAACTCTAGGCATCACTTTCATTACCTTTGCCATCTCAAAAACATTATTCCTAAAACTAGAAAAAAGTGTTGGGAGAATTTACCTTATGGATGCTGTATGCACTAAAAAAAAAATGAACCAAAACTCACACAAGTGTTATGGTCATGAAAAGCATAAGTTATGCATGTCAAGACAATAGTTTGTATAGGCCATTCAAACAAACAAAAATTGAACACAATGCTGCCTAAACTAATAACAAAACATTGATGCACAAATTTCAAAAAAATCATAAGCATTTTAAATGAAACAAGAATGGAATAAATAGGATTAAATGAGACAACTTAGTGGCAAACTTATTTTTGCATGTATATGCACCATAATGCATAAAATTTGTGAATGGAATGTGACACAAGACAAAGGATTCCACATATCTCGTCAAGAGGCTGAATTTAAAACCATAATTTTTACTCAAAGTGAAAATTTTCAAGTTCAGACATAAAGCAAAAATATCAAGGCTCAAAAGTTTATATAATGCATGTATCATGACAAAAAAATACTTGCTGGAAATTAAAGATTGATGCATAAAAATGAGCTAAAAATAAATGGGAATCAAAGACATATGTAATGCATATGTAAGAACTAATTTATGCATGAACAATTCCAAAGAAGTATAGTTAACTTGAGGCAAAACAAAACAATGTGAGATGGATGCAAAACAAACAAAGTCAAAATCAAAGACACCAAAATGGATTGTTCTTTAAAGAAACTCATGGAATTCAAAAGAGCATTTGACAAAACCAAAGAATTAGAAGACTTAAAACCATAGTTTGTCAAATTTTCATGCTTACTTTCTTCTCTTAATCTAATTTCATGAAAAACATTCTTCAAAATGATATGGCTAGCAAACACACATTGTTTGAGACTTTCATGAAAAACCACATCAAATCTAGGTGTAAGGAAGAAATATATTATAATGGTTTGACTTAGTCTCCATGTATCTTACTTGCTGTAGGAGCCACAAAATTTTCAGCTTTGCACTTAATGGCTTCGGTTGGAGTTGCAACAATTTCATTCCCTTGAACCATAGAGTAAGAAACGATGTTAGGCAAACTTTTGCATATAAATCACTAGGATTTACCTCAAATTGTTCCTTTTTAACCTCCTTAGTTAGCTTGATGCATGAGACATGACTTGGAATATTGGGAACACCGACTTTTCGAATAGGCAGCAACTCACTTGATTCTTGTACCTCATCTGCACTTAATTCCTAAAAATAAGACAACACAACACTAGAAAAAGACTTCATTATGTTAGATGAAAGTATAGCTTCTCTGTGGTCTTTCTCTCTTCACTTGGCTTGGGTTCATTACACTTTTGTCTTTTCTCAACTTCACACTCATTTTTTTCTCTCAAGAACTCTCCACTCTTTTTCCCCTCATGTTCACTATTTTCACTTAATCTCTCAGTTGTTCTCTCAGCTTTCCCTTCCTTACTCTTTCCCTAAACTTTCCCTTCTTTTCCTTTTCTCTTAACCTTACTTTGAAGCTTTCTTTGATCCTCCAAGACTTGTTTTGGTAAAAGTGGGACACCGTTCTTCCTCCTCATGGTCATTTCTCCTTGCACCTTTCCTTGGTTGCAAGATGGGGTTGGGTCTCCTTGGAACCCTCAAGTCTATGTCCTCAATCCTCCCCATGAGTCTATTGAGGGTTTCTTGAAATTCCCTCATGGTGGGCTTCTCATTATGCCTCACTTCAATCCTCCTATCCTCCTGGCCCTCCATAATCTTGAAATCAAAGATCCTTACACACTCACCTCACATGTTTCACTCAAAGATGAACACTCAAAACACTCAATTTGTTAGTGAGAATATTGCTATAAAAAAGTCCCCAAAAGTTCTAAGAAAAACTTTCCTCAAAGTACACTAGAAAACTTGAATTCTTGAAAACAATTTTGACTCCAAAATAAATGTGGGCTAAACAAGCTTTAAAAAACTCTAGGAAGCTTTTTCAATTGATGATCACAAGAACCACAAAGAAAAGCTTTTGGCTCAAAATAATGGGTTAGGCTTTATGGGGGCAAAAAACCAAATCACTTTGTGCAAGCTTTGTTTTCAAACTCTTTTCCTTTTCTTTTCTTTCTTTTTTTTTATTTTTTTTGAAACCTCTTTTCCTCCTTGATGTTTTGTTGCTACAACACTTTCTTCTTAAAGCTCCTTGTTGCCAAAGACAAAAGGTTAGTTTTCTTTTCAACAAAGACAATGAACTATTGAAAACATGCACAATTTGAAACAACCTTTTGGTACCGAAAAGATGCAAAGGCAACAATGAATTAAAATTGAAAACACAAGGTAACACTAGTTGGCTTGTTTTTATTGTTTTTGTTATTTGAATTTGAAACAAGGCTGGAAACAAATAGGGAAGACCTAAAACAAGAGAAAAATGATTAAAAGATAGAATTAAACCACAAAAAAATCTGGAAAAAATGGAAATAAAAATGAAGAGAAACAAGAACAGAAAGACATATCCTTCAGATGGAATTTGTGGCTCTGATAGCAACTGATGCGGACCCCTTTGGTATAATAAACAAGAAACGCACCCAATATATATTTCAAGCTCCACAAGATATCAGAGAGACTGGATTTAAACCCCCACCTCTAATCAATTTGTGATTAGAAACAAGAATTATAAGAAAACTAAGAACACAAGCAACTTTGTGCCAAGGTAGTCTTCAAAGAACAAAAGAGATTTTCTTTCCAAAGTAGCAATAATATTTCATCCAAAGGTTGTGTTTTATAACAAGAATAAGTGCCTATTTATAGGCCAAAAATAGGGTAAAATACAGGCCAAAATTCGCAGCCAAAGTCACATAGGAAACCTAGGTGTAAAAGACTTAAGAAAACATAGTCAAACTAGGTCTCTAACACCCTTTTAACACATGTTTAAGGTGTGTAGCGTATGCCACTTGTACTAAGGGATCTAAATCAATTTCATAGCCTAAATAACATCCTAAATAATGTAAATAATCAAGAATTAAATAAAATAAAATGCAAATACAAGTTTGGCCCTAAAATCCCCAAAATGGTCTTCTCGGGTGCACTTAAGGGCTCCTTAGGGTTCTGCTTGTATATTCAACTTCAAGCTTAAATAATTGAGTTTCATTAACTTGATACTTCCTCTTAAATGTTGGGACAAGGTCTTCAAATGTTAGAGATCAAAGATCCAGCTTGTAGAAGAAAAATGACTCAAGAACACTTCAATGGGGCTCCAACGGTGCACTTGATGGGTGCCTTTAGTGTTCGATGTTCTTTGACTTCCTTAGGCACTCTAGAATTGAATACCAAGCTTGGCCATCTAATCACCACATGATGTATTGAATATTCCAGTAGCACCTTGTGAAATTCCAACTCCATTCTCCAAGAAGAAGCTTGAAACACAAGCTTGAAGTGCACTCGTGAGCTCATTAGCGTTCTTCCTTATCATTGGTCTACTAGTTATATTCAATGGGTCCTTTCCATCCTTGGTTGTGACTTCCTTGATCATATCAGCTAGCTTGCAACCCTTGTTCAAAATTCCTTCTTGGAACACAATAAGGAGTTATATTTTAAAGTTGAACAATGAGAAGAGGGCAATGTTAGTGAAAGAGTTTGATCTGCTTGATAGGAAAATTTTGATCACCACCTATATGTGGATAGAAGAACATTAAAAAAAGGGATATATCTCTATTACTACACATTATATTGACTACTCATAGGCTTTACAGAAATCGGTGTTAAGGTTAGTATCAAGTTACTCTTTTAGCTTATTTGGCTGTTTAAGTTATAATGTTAGTATCATGTTGCACATTTAGCTTTTTTTGTGGAAGTTTCATTCTTAAAAGTTACTAGTTGCATTTATTTTTTTTCTTTCTTGATGTATGGAACTTGTGTTTGGGCTATTTGAATAATAGGATTTTACTTTTCTACATGTTTTTATTTCGATGTTGCTATGTTCCATCTCTATACAAAAAAGAGGTTTTAGCTAGCAAATTAGTGAGATGTTTTATGGAATGGAATATTAACAAGAAGCTTTACATACTTATGGTTGATAATTGCTTTACAAATGATGGTGTGGTGGATATATTGTTAGATAGACTTTCTCGTTATTCTTTCATCTTGAATGGGGAATTCTTCCACATGAGATGTTGTGCTCATATTTTGAATTTGATTTTTTAAGATGGATTGGGTATCATTAAGAGTTGCATTGATAAGATTTATGATAGTGTTGTTTTTTAGACTAGATCACCAAAAAGAGTTGAGAACTTTAAGAGGGCTGCAAGGCAGTGCCATATTCCAACGAGCAAGAAATTGTTAATTGATTGCAAAACTCATTGGAACTTAACTTACTTGATGCTTGAAATAGCTATTGTATATAAGGATGTTTTTCCTCACTTGAGGACTCTTGAGAAGCACTACAAATCTTGTCCAACTAAAGAGGAGTGGGTAGTTGTTGAAAATATTTGTAGAAAGTTTAAGATGTTTTATAAAGTGACTGTAATGTTTTATGGAACAAATAATTCTATAGCCAACCTTTAATTTAAGCAAATTTGTGAGATTAAATTATAATTGAAAAAATGGATTGTTGAAGAAGTTAGCATAATGAATGCCATGGCAAGAAAAATGTTAGAGAAGTTTGAAAAAGTATTGGGAAAAGATACATGGAATCATGGGTGTTGCTACTCTTTTGGACCCAAGGTACAAAACTCTTCTTTTAGAATTTCAATATTTCAAAATATATCTTGATGCCACTAAAGAGAGGGTTGAAGAAGTTGTGCAAATTTCTTACAATTTTCTTGAAGAGTATGAAAGAAGGGGTGTAAGACAAAGTGTTCATGCAATGTCTTTTTCAGCTTCTCAGCCCTGTGCCTTGAATGAAACCAAAAATTAGATGAAGGATTTTTGCCAATTTGCAAACAGTAAGAAAAAAGAAAAAAGATCTAACCTTAGGGTAGAGTTCGACCATTATTTGGATGATGATGGAATACCTTAGATGCCAACCTTTGGCATTTTAACATAATGGAAAGTGAGTTTTGGCAAATATCCAAACCTTGGCCAAATTGCAAAGGATAATTTTTGCCATACTTGTTACTACAGTTGCTTTTGAGTCAATTTTTACTAGTGGTGGAAGGTTAATAAGCCCACATTGGAATAGGCTGCTTTTAACTACTATTGAGGAATTAACTTGTTCCCAAAATTGGCTACATGCTGAGAAATTAGGTAAAATTTTCTTCCTTATTATCATTTAAATTTGTTTTAATTCATAATATAAAATGTTAATATATTGATTTGTTTTTATTAGCTGTTGCTATGAGTGATGAGACAGAGATTCTTCCCTTTCATCTTGTATGTGTTGGTGATGACATAGATGTTGATGGAGATGACTATGCCACCACTGATGCATTTTTCCAAGAGGAAGATGATTATTAACAACATTCTAGTCCATTGAAAGACAAGTACATTTTGTGTTATGTTTCTTTAAATTTTCATAATTAGTTTATGATGCTTGCCCTTTTTATGGTTTAATGGTTATGCTTGATTTAATTTGTAGTACTTTGCTACCAGATGCAATGACCATTATGCATGTTGCTTGGATAAATATTGAAAAGAGTCTACTAAAATTTTAATTGTAGTAGGTGTTGTTGGTACCATAAACTGAAGTTTTTTCAATAACTAGTTGTTAAATTTATGTAAAAGGCCTAGATTTTTATGCGTTTTCTCTTGTTGGCTTATTGTTTTTCTTTTCACTATATTTGTGATGTACTAATTCTAGAGTGTATTTTTTATAGTGTGTTGGTATGTTTTGGAGTGTGAATTTATGTGCCTTGCTCCTTTGTGGTCTCTTCTATTTTTTTTTTTCACATATTAATAATATTTTTAATGTCTTTGATTGATATAATTTATAGCTTCTTGCTTGTTTTTTTTTGTATGTATGATTATGGAAATGTTATGGATGGACAAATTTCTACTTGATCCTACTCGCCTAAAAATGGGTAGGATATGGGTGATAAACTCGTTCACCTGATAGGTGATGGGTAGGATGAGAGTAAGGCATCTAACGTAGCGGGTAAGATGTGGTATTGCCCTTATCCTACCCAATCTGACCCATTGACATCCCTATGCATCATCCTAGATATGCAATAACAATTAAATAAAAATGACATTGAAAATAGTGCCACGACAATTAATGAAAACACAATCAAAATGAGCCAAAACGCAAAACTTTAGTTACTTTAACTTTAAGTAACAACTATATGCATACATCTCAAACTTATATGCACCCAAATATAACCCTAATGTTATACATACCAATGAACACTAGTAAAGGCATTTTCTTTGTATGAAAATACCATACATATAGAAGAAGCAACATATATCTACTAGGATTCATCCTTAAATCTTCACCCAAGCAAGCTAGCTTTAAGTGGTGAGCCACATTTTTCGTATACTCACTTAGTCTTAAATTGTAAGGCAAAGACTTTGCTATTGTTAGTGTTATGCCCAAAAGCTCATCATGAGATGATTGTATTTTGCACATTAAGTCATGATATTTTATTGATGCATTAATTTTATAATTGTGTTTGTTGTATTATTTCTGTGTCACATAACCAAACGTAATTATAACCCTATAATAATAGTATTTTTAAATATCCCTAGTTTAGTATTATTGTGGAGCGGACTGCAATAATACATAAAGACTAGTATGTGTGGAGACTAATATGAGATATGTAGTCTACATATGGGTACAAGTTGGAGAACTTGTGTACTTGGTTGACTCACCATGAGAATGCTACATGGATCATTATATGAGTGTCTTAAGTGATTCTCAGAGTGATCATGTATATGTAGTCCTTTGACCTAAGGTCATCAAGGTTCACTACATGTGAGTCACATACTTTGATACTTCCTTTTGTTGCTCGTAACTGAGTGAACATGAAGTTGGTCATTGGGTATGTCACATATCATGTGGAAATTTTTGTATGAAAAAGATGGGATTTTGTCCCTCATATGTAATGGGAGTGATATATTTGGGTCCCTTGATAAAGTGAGACTAAGAAAATGCATGACCATGCTTGGATGTACTGATATACGATATCAATTTCATCAGTTTAAGTTAGTCTACTCAGTAATCAAGAAACTATAGATTGAGCTATACGAAAGTGATACATTCCATGTCTAATGCTTGGTTTTGATATCTTGAACAATGGGACAATGGCATATACAGATAATGATTATAGTGGTTTAATCAAATCACCGACTATCTTGTCACTTGGTAGTAATTATATGTTGGTAGACACCATTCATTGTTTATGATCATAAATGTGATTTATAATCATTGCTAATGTGATAGGAGCCTATTGGGCCGTACACATAGAGCCAATTTGATTATTTAAGTACATGGGCCAAATTATTTGGGTTTTGGTTTCATAATAATTTTGGATTAATAATTGACCCAAAGGTTGAGCCATTAATGAAACCTAAAATTAAAACTAATTAGATTAGGGTTTTAAAACCCAGTAGGCTTGGGAGTTGACTTTTACTACAAATACATTATATAGTGAGAATTTCATAGCTCTTGCCCTAGCCTCCCTAAGGACGAAATCATAAGGGTTCTGAAAAGTTCTAGCTGCTTTCTTCTCTTACCATTCTTTGAAGCAAGCTAGCACTGCAGGCACAAGAGGAACCTATCCACCAGGACGTGGTGAAGGCCTGGTGATCCTGAGGGGCTTGTGTGGATACCGTGAAGAGCTTGAACACATCAATTGTTCAAGTTTGTGATTCAACTCAACAGCTGGGTGAAAGATCTTAATTGACTAGGTATAAAATTTTTGAACACCCGATTTAACCTGTTTCACTTGGATCTTAGAGGGTTTCAATTATCATTCATTGTGCTTGTTTGGCTTTCAAAACCGAACAGGTCAATACTAGCTTACGCTACAAGTAACTTAGAAATTTGAAGTTTCCTAATTAGAGAGTATCTAGAAATCAATAAAACTTAGCCTTAACAGCTGCCCCTTACTAACTGTTAAGCTCAACTAGCTAGCTTAATACCTGCACAACACTTAAAGGGTGAGTACTCAAAAGTACTCAGTAAGGGATTTGGCACTTGTAAGAAAATATATGTAAACATGCAAGCAATATATACATACAAACAAACCAAGTAATCAAACAATACAACAGACAATAAGCACAAGCAATTAATAAACAACATTAATAATGCAATGTAATGTATTGATGGTTAAGTGAATGCAAATGTTTATGCGCTTAGGACTTCCTTACACCCAAAGGTGTTCTTAACTGCTGTGAGCTCATCCAGCTGGGGTGCTTGGATACTGACCCACGTATCTGATGCTAGCGTTTGATTAAACCCCATAAAGCCCTCTTTACAGGTGTCTTAAGTAAGTCGTCACTTACATGACTTTGTTCGCCTTTTATGGGCTACTTAGAGTAAATTGTCACTTACTCACCTTTTACCCATAACTTATCCTTACATGTTGTACTGGGTAATTGAACTTAATGGCCAAAATTTTCCAAGTTCCCCTAAACTCGACTCAGGCAACTTAGTGGATTTGCTTTTTGAGCCCGTTGACTCGGTTAGGACCTCTTGGGCACCGTTCGATGCCTAAAGGAACGTAGCCTCTACCCTTGGGTCATCAAGGCTCCCAAAACTTTCTCAAGTCTCTTTCTAGTGTTGAAGGTTCACAACTTCACCCATTGGCCATTAGAGGACTCGTACAATGCTAGGCCCCTCTTTAGCACCTTATTTGTGACTTAAGGCACCTTACTTATTCATTTTTCCTTAGCCCTCTTAACTACTCACTTATTGATGCATTATTAAATCTTTCAAGCACTTTTGAGCCATGTTAGGATGCCATCTAAGCCTTAGGAATTGATTTGGGACACTTAGAAACAAGGTTGGCACAAATCAGGCACAATGCTATAGCATTATGTATTGTGGTGCGACAACATCAAGATTTTATTAAAGTTTCTGGAAATAATGAGGTAGCACCAGCATAGTTGGTGTGACTACATTGCACATTTCAGGCAGCATTTTGCTCATCTTGAATTTGATGCAATCACAAAAAAAAAAAATAATTAGTGCGACCGCATTAACCCTTGGAGCTACTTTTCTTCATGCCTTTCTCAACCAATCTTGCTCCATACCTTACCCAAACCAGTTCCAATCACTTTTGGCTATTTCAACTCACTCCCAAGTGGTCTAACACTATTTATGCATCATTTAATCATGCCATAACATAAAGCCCTTACCTTAAATGAATATTAGCACAAATCCAAGCAACTATTCACTTCATGCTTCAACTAGCTTTAATGGCTTCCAAGCCTGGTTCCCTTGAAAGCGGGCACCACATTTAGCTTATCAAGACAATTTGTAACTCATTGACACCATTAGAACCAACTCAAAATTTAGAAAATGGTTTACCTTAGGTTTTTAGCTCAACCAACAAAAACCCTTTAAGAACACCTCTAAATGCACCAAATCCTTCGAGAACTTGCTCAGGGCTTGTTATGATAGCTTTGGAGGATTTATTTTCATGAAAATCTTAGGCTAAAGTGAAGATTTGAGCTGGGATGGTGTGGTGGAAGAAAAAGCTGCAGGTTTGGCTCAAGGCAGGAGAAGATGAATAGTGGAGCTCTAGCTCCAAAATATCTCATTTTAACCTAAACCCACATTTACCCTTAAACTTGCTTAGCCTCTTAATAACTCAGCTAGGCCCTTTACTTAGACTCTAATAAACTATTTTTAGCCTCTAATGAGAGAGTACTAATCTTTCCACTTAGCCCCTAAGCTAATCACATACTTTAAAAAATAAAAACACTAAAGCCCTTAACTTTGCAACTTGGTGCACATAAGCCTTTCCTCATCATTTATTGGTTTGAATGAGGCACAACACTTATGGTCTTCACAATTTTAGTTACTTTTGACTTACATGACAATAATTTCACTGAAATTACCAGTATGATACCAACTTAGGTTAAAATTAGTATTTTGCCCTTACAACCCTTAAAGCTGACTAACACTTAGGAACCTTTATGGAGCTTACTTTAGATGCTTGACTTGTTTAATAAAGTTCTTATTTGAGGTAATTAACTTAGGATATACTTACCTTTGATCTGAACTATGGGAAGTACTTGGAGAGCCTTTACATTCTCCTCACTTTAAGAAATTTTGTCCTTTAAATTTTGATTCTTAACCGAGCACAACACTTGGATGATAATCTTTTTACATCCTGCTCAGTTTTCTTACTCATGGTCTTTTCCTTACTATGGACGCTCATAGCCCTTTAACCATGAGCTCATTTCGTGTTCCTAACTTCTTGACTTGTTAATTAATAAACTTCTTAAGGTGTTCTTTACAAGACCTCTCCTTGGAGACATTACTTATGGGGTAGGCGCTTTGTCGCGGAACAGGGCCCCAGTGCCCCATAACCTTGTAGGCCTTAGGGATTTATGAATCCCACTAGTTACTATTGGCTAACTATTACTTGTCAATATAAATTAAACAATTTATATGCAACTAGTTTCTTAGCCTACTCAGTTTAAGTTATGCATGCTTCTGTCCTGGCAATGCAAACGAATTTTTATAAGTCGTGGATTAAAAACATTGCTCGAGCATTTCACTAAAACATATATAAAACATGCCAAGACCTTGAAAATACTGGTTGCGTTAACTACAAGTAACAGTTTGTGCATACATTACACCTCTAGCATGCACCCAAAAGTAACCAGATGGATTTACATCACAATGTATCCTATTAGAGGCAACTTACTTAGTACACAAAGTACTATGTACAAGAGACAAAAACTACTAACTAAGATCAACTACTTGAGTCCCACCTTGAGCTATACCAAGCTCCAAGTGTAACCCTTCACTAGATCTTGTTCTTGTGTACTCTTAGCCTTTACACTGTAAAGGCACAACTTGGTTAGCACATAACTTATATCATAAGTAACTTAGAATCACTAGGATTCTCAAGAGAAATACCTGCAAAACAGAAAACTTAGGCCTCGACTATCACTTAGTGATTAGGCCCGGAGTTAGAACCTGCACAATAAAACTTAAGGGAATGAGTACTTGAAAGTACTCAGTAAGGATCCCTTGAATACCTGCAAGGAAAAATGCAGCAACTATGCAATATGGCAACCAAGCAATCAAACTAGCAATTCAATCAACAAACAACTCAAACAATCAACAAAATATAAAATATGCAATGTATGAATGTATGGTATGAAATGCACACAATATATGCACTTGGGACTTTCTGCACTCTAGGTGCCTTAAAACTTTGCCGTGAGCTCAAACGGCGGAGGTACTTGAGATACTGGCCCTTGTATCCCGGATACTTTACCTCACTTAAGTCCCACTTACAGGTTCTAGAGTAGGTCGTCACCTATCTCAAACTTACCTGCCTTTACCCTTAAGTTATTGTACAGGGTAGTCTTCCTATGTGGTTTAACTAGCTAAACCCTCAAGGTTTAACTCAGAACACTACTAGTGGCTTGCTTACCAAACCAAATGGTTTGGTTGGGATCGACTTAGGTTTTTCTCTTCATTGACCATATGTAAATGACACTCTATACGGCCAATAAAGAGTCTAAAAACCCACTTAAATCCCCTTAATGCTCATCTAAAAGTTTAAGCACTATGAATAACTTAGCCACCAAGTCACACTTTTGTTCTTAACCACACAACTTGACTACCTCTTAAATAATGCACAATTCCCGCTCTAGGAATGAACTCTAGACCCAACCGAGGCTACAGAACATCTTAGAATAGCCTAGGAATAGAAATCGAGAGTCTAAGTTGCTCTTAAGATGGCCGGAAAAATGGCCCAAAATTCCTTAAGGTCACCTCTGGCGCTGCGGCGCCAAAGAGCAAAAACACAGCGCCGGCGAACAAGACTTTCTGAGTGAAAAATCGCCCCCTAGCGCCGTGGCGCCAGTACACCTACTTCTGGCGCAGCAGCGCCAACGCCGTTTTCTGCGTTGCGCGACAACTGCGTTCTTGCACTTAAACTACTCAAACTCTCTCATTTCTAATCCAAATGATTTGGGTCTTGTTCCTAATTCATTCCCACACACAAAACTACCAAACCATGCATTATTTGAGCTTAATTACTTGAACCCTTACCTCAATTTTAGCTACAAAGCACACATTGCAACATAAGCAACCTTAGCTCAATCAAGCTTCCTTGAGTTCCACACCTAAAACCAAAGCAATTTGGCATCCAACCCAATCAAACTATGACCATTTCTAACTCTAGAAACAACCTAGAATCAATCCAAATGATTCCAAGAAGCTTACCCACAAAATTTAGTTCCAAACTAGCTTCCAAGAGTCAAATGAAACAAGAACACTAGCAAAGAAGCTTGGTGATTCTTTCTAACACCTTGGGCACCCTTGATTTGATGAAAACTTGCAAGGAAATGAAGCTTTGAGCTACCAATTTGGGAGAGGAGAGGGAGCCACGAATTTTGGAACTTAGAAACAAATGGCTAAGGATGAAGGAACTTAGCTTATAAGCATATAAGGCAACTTTTCCCTCCCTTGCACTTAAGTCCTCATACTGTCAAAAGCTTCAAATGAGTCACTAAACTCTCACCCAAAACTACATTTCTTTGCTCTAAAGGATGCTTAAAGCTTCTCAAACTTAATTTTCTTGGACACCTTAGCCACTTAGGTTCTAAATGGCTAAAAAAAGAACACTTAGTGCCACAAGTTCTCAAAACTCACAAGGATGGTTTTAAAAGCTAGAATAACTAATGGTCTTGATTAACTATGCCAAATCACACTTAGGAACTCACTCACTTAATTAAGCTTACCTTACTTGCTTAACAAGGTGCTAACTTGAGGTACTTAATTTAATAAACACTTAATCAAAGTAAAATAAACACTTACTTGATTAATCAACTAGGAGAGCCGTCACACGCTTTGCCTTAATTCACTAGGCACATCCTTATACTCCCAATTTTTACTTAAGCCTTTGTAACTTGGAGCTAATTTGCTCCCTTTCAGCCATTCTCTCCATTAGGGTACTTTTGGGAGTACTTAGTCTCCCACTTTGAGCTTTTACCCTTGGTAGGACTTGTCATAATCTTACACCTTACTTAGGCTTTCATGCTTTAGTTAGGTGTTTTTTAGTTACAACCACCTTAGTGCTCTTGGCACAATTCAACTTGGCTTTAAGCCACCTTGGGTGCATCACGATTTTATTGTCACTTAGTGCTTTTTAGTGCTAATGACACATTTTTTTTTCTCAACAATTTTTACACCTGACTTAGGCACTTAAGCCAATTCTTAGGTGCATCTTTAATTTTATTGCCCCTTAATGCCATGGGCACATACTTATCATTATAACTTAGCCTTGGCATCATTGCCTTTTTAGAGCTTGACGTATGGTAACATTTTTGTGGTGACTTACCTTTAGCTTTCTTAGGTGGCTATTAACACTTACTACCTTAGGGTTCCTCAGCCACTTTAGGCACTCATAAGCTTAATACTCTTGCTATGGTATAGGCACCTTAGTTCACATAGTCTTTACATTTTCCAGGTGTCCTTGGGGTAACCACGGGATATCCAATTCTCTAATACTTGACTCGTTTAAGTAATCATTTAACAAGATCAGGTCCTTGACTACTGTTAGTCACTTAGCCATTTCTTGGCCCTTAATACTTAAGGCACCCTTAGTATACTTCTTCACTCTTTTATTACCTAGGAGTCATTCCTTAATCAGCTTGGCCTTTTCTTGTGGTAGGGTATTCTAGGCCATTATCACCTTTTAGGTCTTTTCAAATTACTTAAGACCAATCCTTAGCACCTTTGATCAACTTGCTTAGTTTCTTTAAATTCCTCACACTGCCCAACATGTCAATACCATGGCCCTTACGTCTTAGCTTGATTACTTGGCCACCTTGGGTGCATACTTGGCATTGAGTTCTCTTAAGCTATGCGGCCCTTGAAAACTTTTCTTAGGAAGCCCTTAGGACCCTTGGTGTTCAACCTTTCATGGTCCTTCTTTAGCTCCTACACTTAGGTACACTTTACGTGTCACAAATCTTGCCACACCATTGGCGTTCTCAAGAATCTTAGTTTGCTTGATTCTAACTTAGAATTTGGCATACTTATCTTGGTTTCTTATGGAATCCATAGGGGTCTTTCTTAACACCTCAAACCCATTAGGTTAACATAACCCGAATGCCACCCAAGAGTGTTCTTAACATACAATTGTGTTTAAATGAGATTTATAAATCTTATGCCTTATTTGAGGTTGCTTTGGTACCTATAGCTTGTTTCCTGATGCTTAGGCATATTCTTGGATCATTGCCTTATTAGCCCATCTTTATACACTAAATACTATGGCTACTTAGTGTGGTTTACACAACCATAGCCCACAATGTGTGCACCCCTAGGCTCAACTAAGACCTACAACCTCCTTATGCTTGAGGAAGTCTTATTTGGCACTTCTTTGGCCAACATTTCACTTAGGCATTTAAAGTCTCTTCACACACTAAGATTTCTCAGAGCCTTTATTATGACTCAGCTTATGGGTTCTTAATGATTCAAGGCTATCATTCAACAGCTCAACTTCTGGGACTCTCTAGGTAGTTGCAACTACCTTAGTTTCAATAATCTTACATTGGGGTTTTGGTTCTTTTCTTGGCCACCTCATTGTGCAAGAGTCTTTTTTTTGGTCATCAGCTGACCACACATAGACTCTTAAACTACTTAGGTAACTTCTTATCCCTAGGACAATAAAGAATCCCATTTTCTTTTTCAGCTTAGCATGCTCACTTAATTTTCCAATAAACCTCAACTTTTAGTTGCCTTAAATCCTATTAGTAAGGATATTACCTCTACTCACACTTAGCTTTATCTTGAGCTTTTCTATATTTAAGACCTTAACTTGGCATTTACACATATCTATACCTTTGCCAATTCTTTCTAATTTATCCGGGACCCTTCGATAGTGGAGTACACTTTGGACCTTAGTATCCTCTTGCTTACAAACCTTTAGGCTAACTTAGGCCTGCACTCTTAGCCTTTTGGTTTAAAGCTTTCTTAGCTCCTTCGAACTAACAATGAGCCCCACTATCTAAATTGATTGAACTCCCAAACATTTGAGAACAGTATTCAATTCAAGTTTACTTTTCATGAGCAGCCTTAGGTCAATATAGACCATAACAAAACAATAGGTATAAGTCTACTACTTGGAGTTCATTTTATCTCCATGGATGTTCTCATTAGCTATTAAGTCCTGGTTTTATTACCATTTACAACATCTTCTTTTCACTCACGTGGGTTGTCCTTAAAGCCACCTGGTTAGCAGTGCTTTTATGGTCCCCTATTACATTCCCACTTTCAGGTTGTAATTTCCTAGGCATCTGGATGTTACCAATTTGGTCTTTAAGGCTTAAGTTGACTCTTAAACCTTGACCAACTTACCAAAATCAACAGACTTCACTTTTTAAGGAACTGCACCCTTAAAGACAATTTTATAGTTTTGGGACCTATGGGTTATGGTTTTCAACCTTCGCTTGATCAACTTCTCACAATTACTGTGATTTCTTAGGATACTAATACTTTTTCTTCACTCACAACTTCAGGTTCCTAAAGTTAACTCTTGGCTTTATAAGTCCTCTTACCTTAGTTGCGGGTGTTTGGAGAATTCAATCTTAGCTTACTTGGTAACCCTTAGTAACTTATGTGCAACACTTTTTAAAATTGGACCAGTCATAACTCTATTAGAGTTATTCTTCCTTAAACTATCCCTATAATGCATATAGTATTCCTTACACCATAGGTACAAGTTCGATCAACTTAAGGCCCAACTCATGGCATGACTTACCAATACTTCCATGCAAGTGGGCCTTATCCTTTGGATACTTCTAAGGGTCACTTATGACCAACATGGTTAAGTCAGCTCTTATACCCCATAACCGATCTTTTTCCTAAGCGTTGCCACACCATTTAATAAACCACAACCGCATATCACTACATACCCGGTACCCCTAATCTGTTAGGAAAAACCTTAACCACTCTAAAGGTTTAATCAAAATGTACCCTTTTTTGGGCTTTTATGGGTTTAAATGCCCACACTTCTTCACAATCCTAGCTTTCCAGGCAAGCTAGCCACAACCATAGACATAGCAGTTTAAACAATTAAAACTACCTACCATTATGCTGTGAACTTACAGGTACCTCTTTTTTTTTTGTTGGCTCTTTGACCAATTAATTGGTCCAAATAAGTCTTCTTGGTTGCCTTTGAGTACTAGCGACACTTTCCTGGTGATTGAGGCGTTCTTAACCTTAGCCTTGTTTAGGCATTGACCTCAAGCATCTTCATGCCTTTATTCCTTTACCTTCCTAATTTCCAAACACCTAGCACATAGCCCCATTTTTCAGTTTGTGTGTTGCTCTTTCTAAATTCTCCCTTGGGTTCCATAGACTCCAAATTAAATGGTCTTCATTAAGCTCTTACTTCAGGCCTCAACTTGCCTTGGGGTAGAGATGTTATTTTCTTGGCCCGAGTGCTCATATGGTCCTAGTGCTCATTAGCCCTTACCCCATGACCTAACGCTTTTTTGGTGTCCATGTCACCTTTGCCTTTAGGTAATGATGGTTCACTTGGCCTCGATGCAACTTTTGTAACTTAGTGCCCTTTTGCCCTTACCCTTCGGCTCTTTGACTATTTTTCAAATTCTATTCTTATCCATATAACTGTAGAAATTTCCTTGACTTTAGTCTTGCCTTTAGGGTTTGGATTCCTCCTTTAGTCTAAGTGCACTAGTAGGCCTAAGCACACTTGGACCTTTACCCGTCAAGGATCAACCATGACCTCCCTTTCTTCAAAGGTTGGGTATGCTACTTGGGCTGCTCATGTCATAATGCTATTGGGAATGTACAACAAGACCAATAGCTTCTTTATGGCTAACACCATAGGGCCACTTTGGCCTTTTCTCGGTCCCTCACCTCAACACAGGCATCTTACTTGGTTCCCGCTGATGTACCTGCAATCAAAGCCAAACGACAACTCCAAGAATGCTTATCAGTAGTATTAACCACACTAAGCACAAGGACATATTTGGACCTTAGCCACTTATCACCTCTATTAGGACCATTGATGATGCGAAACCCGATGGTATAAAGACCATGAAATGCGCCCAATCTATTTTTCAAGCTCCACAAGACATTAAAGAGACTGGATTTAGAACCTCCATGCCTAATCAACCTGTGATTAGAAACGAGAAGTATAAGAAAACCAAGAACACAAGAAACTTGTGCACCAAGGTAGTCCACAAAGAATCAAAGAGAATTTCTCTTCAAAGTAGTAATATTATTTCATGTCAAGGCTGTGTTTTACAATCAGAATATATGCCTATTTATAGGCCTACACTAGGGTAAAAACTCAGCAAAATTCGCAGCCCAAGTCACATAGGAAACTTAGGTACAAAAGACTCAAGAAAACCTAGTCAAACTAGGACTCTAACACTCTTTTAACACATGTTGAAGATGTGCAGCGAATTCCCTATATCCTAAGTGACCTGAATCACTTCCATGTCCTTAATAAGATCCTAAATAATGTAAATAAATAGGAAAATAAAATAAAATATATTACAACATAAGATTGGCCATAAAAACCCCAAAATAGTCTTCTCGGGTGCACTTAAGGGGTCTTTAGGGTTCTTGCTTGTGTTTTCAACTTGAAGCTAAAATTCGACCTTGCTGTAGCCATTATTTCTCAAAATTCAAAGCACGAAAGTTGTAGATCTCTTTTTTAGCTTCGAAATGACACCTGAATCACACAAAACGGACATTTAAAGCCAAAAATATGACCAAAATACTACAACTGCTTCCAAACTAGTGATGACTCACAAATCGCGACTTTGAAGCTAAATTGGACTGTCTTAACGTGAAAACTTTGTTTCATGGTCTTCATATGACTTGTAGCTTCAGATGTTAGCTTTCTAATGAATTAAGAATCACTTAATTGTGATCTGTTTAGCCCAAGATATGATTTTTATACCGAAATATCGCCAATCTGTCAAAATCCAAGCTTGGCCATCATCTCAATATGATTCCTCGCATGTTCCAACAACTCCTTGCGAAATTCCAAGCCCATTCTCATGAAAAAGCTTGAGGCAAAAGCTTGAAGTGCTCTAGTGAACTCTTTAGCCTTCTTTCTTGTCAATGGTCCACTAGTTATCTTCAATGGATCCTTGCCATCCTTCGTTGTGCCTTCTTTGATCGTATTAGCTCCCCCCTCCTTAGAAGGATTCATCCTCGAATCAAAACCTACATTAGAAAAGGGAATTGAATTAATAACAATGAAATAATCAACACATAAGCACGTACCTTCCACATAAGCACCAATAGCATGGAATGCTTGTGCATGGAGCTTTAATCTTATGAAAAACCTGAACCAATATCCAAATGCAATGATAATTTTGATACCTCCAGGTTAAAAAACAAAGTTAGAAGCAATTAGGACAAAAAATCTAAAAGTTTGCACAATTTTCATCTTAACTCTATGTATCACTTTCATTGCCTTTTCATTCTAAGAAACATTACGCTCACAACTAGAAAAAGTGTTGGAATAATTTAACTTAGGGATGTTGTATACACTCAAAACAAATGGACCTAAACTCACACAAGTGTTATGGTTATGAAAAACACAAGTTATGCATGTCAAGACAATAGTTTGCATCGGCCATTCAAGCAAACAAGAATTAAACACAATGCGGCCTAAATTAATAACCAAACTAGGATGCATGAATTTCACAAAAATCCTAAGCATTTTAAAGGAAACAAGATTAGAATAGATAGGATTAAGTGAAACCAATTTAGTGGCAAACTTTTTTTTGCATGTATATGCACAACAATGCATGAAATTTGTGAATTTGCATGGAATGTGACACAAAACAAAGGACTCAACATATCTCCTCAAAAGCCTGAATTTAAAATTGGAATTTTCACTCAAAATAAAAACTTTCAGGTTTAGACATAAAGCAAAAAGATCAAGGCTCAAAACTTTGTGTAATCCATGTGTCATGGAAAAAAAATGCTTGCTGGAAATTAAAGATTGATGCACAAAAATGGGCTGAACATGAATGTGAATCAAAGAAGTATGTAATGCATGTGTAAGAACAAATTTATGCATGAAAAATTTTGAAGAAGTATATTTTACTTAAGGAAAAAAAAAGCAGTGTGAGATTGATGCAAAACAAACAAATTCAAAAACAAAAGACACCAAAACAGATTTTCTCTAGAGAAACTCATGGAATTCAAAAGAGCATTTGACAAAACCAAAGAATCAGAAGGCTTAAAACCATATTTTGTCAAATTTTCATGCTTACTTCATTCTCTTAATCTAGTTTCATAAAAACCATTCTTCAAAACAACATTACTAACAAACACACATTGATTGAGATTTTCATGCAAAACCACATCATATCTAGGTATAAGGAAGAAATACATTACAGTGGTTGGACTTAGCCTCCAAGTATCTTCCTTAGGTATAAAAACCGCAAAATTTTCACCTTTGCACTTAATGACTTCGAGTGGAGTTGCAACATCTTCTTCCCCTTGAACCATTGAGTAAGAAACAATGTTAGGCATACTTTTGCAATTGAAATCACTAGGACTTACCTCAAGTTGTTCCTTTTCAACCTCTTTCATTGGTTTGATGCATGGGACATGACTTGGAATATTAGGAACACCAACTTCTTAGATTGACAGCAACTCACTTGATTCTTGTAGTTAGGTCCTGAAAAGAAGACAACACAACACTAGAAAAAGACTCCATTATGTTAGATGAATGTATGGCTTCTCTATAAGTCTTTCTCTTTTCACTCGGCTTGGGTTCATTGCACTCTTGTCTTCTCTCAACTTTGCACTCAGTTTCTTCTCTCAGGAACTCTCTACTCTTCTTCCCCTCATCTTCACTCTTCTCACTTAATCTCTCGATTGTTCTCTCAACTTTTCCCTCATCACTTTTGCCTTCAACTTTCCCCTATTTTTCTTTTCTCTCAACCTCACTTTGAAGTTTTATTTGATCTTTCAAGACTTGTTATGGTGAAAGTGGTACAAGCATGATTGACTTTTCTTGTTGAGGCCGAGAAAAGTCTCATTTTGTGGCCTCCACTTTTGGCTTGGTGCTTTTCTCACATCCTTGCTCCATGCTCCTCTCCATGTGGAAATTCCTTCGTGAGACATCTTGGATGCCTTGGACTTTTTGATGATCTTCTCAGCCTTAGTGGCATAATGAAGCAAATCATCTATGTTGACATAAGGCACCATCTCCACTTTGTTGGCAATCCCAAGATTGAGATTGTTAATGAATCTAGCAATGGTGGTCTCCTCATCCTCCATGATGTTGGCTTGGGTCAAGGTCATTTCCAAGTCTTTGTAGTAGTCCTCCACACTCTTTTGGCCTTGCACTAGCCTTTGAAGCTTGAGGCGTTGATCTTTAGT
The DNA here is from genome assembly GCA_039654915.1 of Aquilaria yunnanensis. Taxonomy (NCBI): domain Eukaryota; kingdom Viridiplantae; phylum Streptophyta; class Magnoliopsida; order Malvales; family Thymelaeaceae; genus Aquilaria; species Aquilaria yunnanensis. The sequence goes on along the minus strand of CM077597.1, from coordinate 18,010,564 downwards.
ATAGTAGCTAGGAACAAATCTTCTCCTCATAAAGGCTTTAAGGGCTCTTCATGTGTATGGGCTCATCCTCATTTCTTCTCCTAGAAGTAACATCCTGATTCCACCATACAAGAGCATAATCAGTGAACTTTATGGTAGCCAATTTAACTTTCTTCTTCTCGGAATAGTGATGGCAATCAAACACCATCTCTATCTTTTGCTCCCATTCCTAATATGCATTTGGATCACTTCTCCCTTGAAAAGGTGGAATGGTAAGCTTGATGGAATTAAGGTTGTTGTCCTCTCTTGGCTCCCCCCTCCTTGGAAGCCCATGGTCATGCCAAATTCCTTCTTCCTCCTTGGGTTCTTCTTTCCTTGGACCTTTCCTTGGTTGCAAGATATGATTAGGTCTCTTTGGCAACCTCAAATCTATGTCCTTAATCCTCCCCACAAGTCTATTGAGAGTTTCTTGAAGTTCTTTCATGGTAGGCTCCTCATTGTGTCTCACTTCCATTCTTCTATCTTTCTAGCCCTCCATACTCCTGAAAATAAAGATCTTCACACACACTCACCTCATGTGTTTCACTCAAAATATGAACACTCAAACACTAAATTTATTAGTGAGAATATTGCTATTCAAAGAGTTCTCAAAAGTTCTAAGAAAACTATCCTCAATGCATGCAAGGAAACTTGAATTCTTGAAAACAATTTTGACTCCAAAAGAGGTGGGCTAAACAAGCTTTAAAAGACTCTAGGAAGCTCTTGCAATTGATGATCCCAAGAACCACAAAGAAAGCTTTTTGGTTTAAATCAATGGGATAGGTTTGTAGGCACAAAAATTTTAACACATTGTGCAAACTTCTTTTGCAAGCTATTTCTTTTCTTCTCTTTCCTTTGTTCTTTCTTTTGTTTTCCCTTTTTTTTTTGGCTGTTTGATGCTAAAACAACTTTCTTCTTGAAGTTCCTTGCTGCCAAAGATAAAAAGTTAGATTTCTTTTTAGCCAAGACAAGAAACTATGAAAACATGCACAATTTGAAAAAACATTTTTGATACCAAAACTTGCTGAACTTGGATCCATCTTTTTTTGGTGTTTTCTTGACTTTAGGGTGATGGAAACAATGAAAATAAAAGAGATTAATAGGGTTAGACATGAAATAGAAAGATAAGAAACAAACAAGAACAAACGGATGGAAACCGAAAACACAAGGTAGCACTAGTTGACTTCTTTTTGTTGTTTTTGTGATTTTTGGATTTGAAAGAAGGATGGAACAAAGAACACAGACTTGAAACAAGAAGAAAAAGGATTAAAATAGAGAATTAAAATATGAAATTATTGGAAAAATTTGAAATAAAAACAAAGATAAAAAAGAACACAAAGATAACTCATTTGGATGGAACTTGTGGCTTTGATACCAACTGATGCGAACCTTGATGGTATAAAGACCATGAAATGCACCCAAGATGTTTTTCAAGCTCCACAAGACATCAAAGAGACTGGATTTAGAACCCCCACCCTTAATCAACTTGTTATTAGAAACGAGAAGTATAAGAAAACCAAGAACACAAGCAACTTGTGTGCCAAGGTAGTCTACAAAGAACCAAAGAGAATTTCTCTTCAAAGTAGCAATATTATTTCATGTCAAGGCTGTGTTTTACAACTAGAATATATGCCTAGTTATAGGCCTAAAATAGGGTAAAAACTCATCAAAATTCGCAGCCCAAGTCACATAGGAAACCTAAGTACAAAAGACTTAAGAAAACCTAGTCAAACTAGGACTCTAACACCCTTTTAACACATGTTTAAGGTGTGCAACAAATTCCCTTTATCCTAAGTGACCTAAATCACTTCCATGTCCCTAATAACATCCTAAATAATTTAAATAAATAGGAAAATAAAATAAAATATATTACAACACAAGATTGGCCATAAAAACCCCAAAATAGTCTTCTCTGGTGCACTTAAGGGCTCCTTAGGGTTCTTGCTTGTGTCTTCAACTTCAAGCTGAAATTCGACCTTGATGTAGCCATGATTTCTCAAATTTCAGAGCATGAAAGTTGTATATCTCTTTCTTAGCTTCGAAATGACACCTAAATCACACAAAACGGAAATCTAAGACCAAATATATAACCAAAATACCGCAACTGCTTCCAAACCAGTGATGGCTCACAAATCGCGACTTTGAAGCTAAATTGGACCCTCTTAACGTGAAAAATGGGTTTCATGATATTCATATGATTTGTAGCTCTAGATGTTAGCTTTCCAATGAATTAATAATTACTCAATTTTGATCTTTTTACCTCAAGATATGATTTTTATATCGGAATATCACCAATCTGTCAAAATCCAAGCTTAGCCATCATCTCCATAAGATTCCTTGCATGTTCCAGCAGCTCCTTGTGAAATTCCAAGCCAATTCTCCATGAAAAAGCTTGAGACAAAACCTTGAAGTGCTCTAGTGAACTCTTTAGCCTTCTTTCTTGTCAATGGTCCACTAGTTATCTTCAATAGATCCTTGCCATCCTTGGTTGTGCCTTCTTTGATCATATCAATCGGCCTACTCTAATACCAACTATCATGGAACAGGGCCCTAATGCCTTGATATGTTAACACTGTAGGCTCCTTAGGAACTATGATCCAACTTATGTTATAATTTGCTAGGTAATACTTGAGAAGTATCTTAAATCATTATGTGCAACTAGTTACTTAATCTACCCTACATAGAAAATATGCATGCATCATCTTGGCTATGCAATAAAAATTAAATAAAATAACATTGAAAATAATGTCATGGCAATTAATGAAAACACAATTCAAAATGAGCCAAGGCATAAAAATTTAGTTGCTTTAAATTCAAGTAACAACTATGTGCATACATCTTAAACTTATATGCATGTGAATGTAACCTTAGTGTTATACACACCAATGAACACTAGTAGAGGCAATTTATTTTGTATGAAAATATCATATATATAGAAGAAGCGACATATATATACTAAGATACATCTTTAACTCTTCACCCAAGCAAGCTAGCTTCACTTAATGAGCCATACTTTCCTTGCACTCACTTAGTCTCAAACTGTAAGGCAAACACTTTGGTCAGTACTAACTTATGTTGTAAGTAGCTTAGAATTCAAACCAATAAAACTTAGCTTTAACAATTGGCCCTTACCAACTGTTATGCTCAACTAGCCCGTTTAATACCTGTATAACACTTAAAGGGTGAGTACTCAAAAGTAATCTATAAGGGATTTGGCACCTGTAAGAAAAGTATATATGGATATGCAAGCAATATATATATACGAACAAACCAAGCAATTAAACAACATAACAAACAATAAGCACAAGCAGTTAATAAACAACATTAATAGTGCAATGTAATGACTGGATGGATGAGTGAATGCACATGTTTATACACTTAGGGCTTTCGTACACCTGAAGTTGTTCTTAACTGCCGGAGCTTATACGGCTGGGGTACTTAAATACTGGCCCTCGTATTTCCATGAAGTCTTCTTTATAGGTGCCTTAAGTAAGTCATTACTTACTTGACCTTGCTCGCCTTTTATGAGCTACATAGCATAAATCGTCACTTACTCACCTTTTACTTGTAACTTCCCTTTATTTGTTATGCTGGGTAACTAAACTTACTGGCCAAACTTTGCTAAGTTCCCCTGAACTCGACTTGGGCAACTTAGCGGATTCGCTTTCTAAGCCTATTGACTCGATTAGGATATCTTGGGCACCACTCAATGCCCGGAGGCACTTAGCCTCTACTCTTGGGTCATAAAGGGTCCTGGAACTTTTTTAGGTCCTTCTCCAATGCTGAACGTTCCCGACTTCGTCCATTGGCCATTGGAGGACTCATACAATACTAAGTACCTCCTTAGTACCTTATTTGTGACATAAGGTACCTCACTTACCCACTTTTCCTTAGCCCTCTTAACAACGCACTTATTACCCACTTATTGATGCATAATTAAATCTTAGGACCACTTTTGATCCATTTTAGGATGCCACCTAAGCCTTAGGAATTGATAGGGGCACTTAGAAACAAGGTTGGCACAAGTCATTCACAATACTATAGCATTGCATATTGTGGTGTAACTGCATCATGATTTTATTGAAGTTGCTGGAAATGATGCGATAGCACCAACACAGTTGGTGTGATTGCAGTGCACATTTCAAGTAGCATTTTCTTCCTCTTGAGCTTGATGTGTTCACATCAAAATAATCAATGCGATCGCATTAACCCTTAGAGCTACTTTTCTTCACCCTTTTCTTGGCAAATCAGTTCTAACCATTTTTGGCTCATTTCAACTTACTCTTAATTGTTTTAATGCTACTTATGCATCATTTAATCATGTCATAACATAAATATCTTACCCCAAATGAAGATTTGTAGAAATCTAAGCAACTATTCACTTCAAGCTCCAACTTGCTCTAATGGCTTTCAGGCTTGGTTCCTTTGAAATTAGGCACCACATTTAGCTTATCAAGGCCATTTATAACTCATTGACACCATTAGAACCAAGTCAAGACTTAGGAAGTGGCTAACCTTAGGTTTTTAGCTCAACCAACAAAAACCCTTCAAGAAAACCTCTAAATGCACCAAACCTTTGAGAACTTGCTAAAGGCTTGTTATGATACCTTTAAGGGCTTCATTTTCATGCAAAATCTTAGGATAAAGTGAAGATTTGAGCTAGGATGGAGTGGAAAGGGCTATGTGTTTGGCTCAAGGAAGGAGAAGATGAATAGTAGAGTTCTAGCTCCAAGATATCTCCTTTTAACCCAATCCCCCATTTACCTTTAAACTTGCTAAGACTTTTAATTAACTTACCTAAGCCCCTCACTTTGGCTCTAATAGACTCTTTTTAGCCTTCAATAAGAGAGTACTAGTCTCTCCAATTAGCCCCTAAGCTAATCACAAACTTAAAGAAATCAAAACACTTAAGCCCTTAACTTTGCAACTTGGTGCACTTAAGCCCTTATTCATCACTTATTGGTTCAAATGAGGAACAACACTTATGGTTTTGACAATTTTAGTCACTTTCACTTACATGATAATAATTTCATTGAAATTATTGCCATGTTGCCAACCCTTAGGTGTCGATTAACACTTAGCAACCCTTATGGATTTTACTTTAGATGCTTGACTTGTTAAATAAAATTTTTATTTGAGGAAATTATCACTTACCTTAGCTCTGAACTATGTGAAGTACTTGGAGAACCTTTGCAGGGACTAACATAAGTCATCATTTCTAATATTTTAGGGACATCTTTCAAGTCTTTCTAAGACATTTCTTGGGTAGTAGGCCAACTCCAAAGATGGCATGCCCTAAGTTACATTTGATTACCATAACCTAACGTCTATTAAATGAGTCAAGGTTAGCTTAGGATTTGCATGAGAACCACTTCAAGAACATTGAGGAGTTCATTGATCGAGCCACCAAGTAATGCATCCCAAAGAGCTCAACAGGTCTGCACCCTTAAAGAGGGCAACCTAAGCTCAAGGTGGCTAATATCCTTACTTATGCCACTATAGGAGGCCAAGGCAAACATACTATACACACTGAAAAGCATAATATGGTGCCTTAGTGGTCTCCACCCATGAGCTCTATAAACAAAAAGGATATTAAAAAGTTTTCCATTATCACAATAAGGGACATAACATGGCAGATTCTTGGCAATTAAAATGCCTAATAAAGGAAATTTTTCAGGCATGCATTATCATAATAATCCGTAAGATTGTTAGAAAAGTTGATGACCAAAGATCACGAACCACAAATACAAAAACATTCAGGCTTGTAAATATTAACCTCAAGGATTATAGTTTGTGATTTTTCAAGAGAATATATCTTTGAAAATCCTCAATATACAACAAGTTCTTCCAAATTGTGTGCACTCATAATCGAGATACTGAAGGAAACATCAAAAACACGAAAATTAGCAAAGACAAGGAGAACATAAATGCTTTAAGGGAGGAAGAAAGAGCTTAAGTTAGGGATGACAAACCAATGAAGATAGAGTCTATATTTATATGGAGTGGAGAGGAAAATATTCCTTTTATACTAGAAAAACTATTTATAGGACGTGAAGGGGGAAATATGTCTTTTGAAAGTAGTGTGGGATAAAAAATCAGGGGAAATATGTTTTTTGTAAGTAGTGTGAGATTAAAAAATCATTCTCAAGACTTTTCCAAATGCAGGATACGTAAACCTTTTGAATTACACATTAAATCCAACACAATCATCATGATAGCTATAATGAAGCTAGGGACTGATAACACCACTAGATTTTGTAGTTGTTGTACAACATTCTCATTTACTTCTCATGCTTTACTAGTGCTCATTCAGTGTATTACTACCTAGAGATATGATTGTCTCTATTAGAATGATAATTTGGCAAATAAAAAACAAAAACATTGGCATGCTTTGATTGTGCATGGACTATGGGAATGTGAGTGAAATAAATTATGACTAATGGGTTCATCTCATTACAAGATTGATAACTAGATGATAAAACCTCTGAACAAAATATTCTTTCTATTCAAACTCTATACAGGTTTTTTTTAAGAATTATTTTTAGAATAATTGTGAAATAAGTCATGTCTTAAGTTAAATTTTCTTATATTTGATAAAAAAAAAATATTATTAGTTTATTCTTACATAGTGAATATAATATTTTTAGTTATAAAATATTCTGTGTTCAAATGAATAAACAGTTAGTAAGTCATTTAAATTCTATAAGTCTCTCAAGGATAAATGGAATTGACATTTCTTTTCTACCAAGAAGCTAAGTTATTTTTTCATTTTCACTTCATAATAATAATAACAATAATAATACCTTATTTATTCTCTAAAAAGCAAAACAAAAGAAAAATATCTTACACTGATGGGCTTATTTGTAGTTAAAGCAGACTACCAAAAGAATACCTTGCACTAAAAACATATATATATAATACTCAATGAATCAAAATGAATCTTCTCATAGCTAGCTTAGAATAAAAGATAAAACAAATTTGATAGTATCATCTCCTCCTAGCGACACTAGAGATTACCCCAAATCTCACCTATTACAATGCCCAACAAACAATCACCCTCATTTTCTAATTTCTTTATAGCCATCCCCAGACCGAGGCAATACAAATACCAAAATAAATGGTGATGAATGACAGTGAGCATCTCTATGTCTAGCATTTCTCTTTTGGGCTTGCTCCAAATGAAACGTCCTCTAGATGGCTCAGCAAAGCAAATAGCACATTGCAGCTCACCGCCTCCACCATGGTTGAAATGCAAAGTTTCCCTGGCCTGGTGATCCTTTATGACAACATGGTGAAGAATAAATGGGTCATTAACTTGGCCTTCATGGCTTTATATGGCTTTGCAATTACGTTGCTCTGTTGGGTCCTTTGGGCTCAAAGGTTGTCCTTCGGGGTCACCACATGCCTGGTGGTGGGTAAGCCTGACAGTTTGGTTGGAGATGGGTTCTTCTAGGACCCGGCACAACTGGCTGGGCACTTGGTAAAGGCAAACTGTGTTTTTTCAGTTTACTTTTGCAGTGATCATAGAGATTTTGTTAGCATAGTCATTGCTTGAGAGAATGAACTTTTGTGCTTGGATATTGTTTGTACCATTGTGGTTAACATTAACTTATTTTGTCAAGGCTTATTCGATCTGGGGGCCCAATGGGTTTCTTAGGCCTGTTGTTATTGATTATGCTGGCAGTTTTGTCATTCATCTCTCTTCTGGCATTGCTGGTTTTACTGCCACATATTGGGTGCTTTTTTCTTTTCTTATCCTCTCCTAAATTAAATTATAAGGATTGTAGTTACATGATGGTCCATGACAACCATCACCAAAGCATAAAGCCTTTGTGATAATCGTTGGTTGTCATGATATCATTTCCAATAATGATAATTAGATAAGTAAGTGCTTGAGAGTTATACGCTTAAACATAATTAAGTACAAGTTTAAGTTACATCAAGCTTAACTGATTAGTAACTGATATATCGTTTAGTATAGAATATTTCAATAAAATTTTAGTATGTGTAGCATTACTCTTAAGAACCAGTGACACACAGGTGGGGCCGAGGCGCACACATGACAAGCAACATTTCCCACCTAATAACATTGTTCAAGTATTGGTGGGTGATGAATACTTATAAGTATGTTGCTATTAAGAGTTTAAATCATTATTATACACTTTGAATATGATTTATTTCTCTAGTTTGAGCATTTTTTCCATCAGGTTACTATTCACACATTTTTACTATTAACCTAGTCACTATTCACGCATTACTATTTACTGACTTATTATTCATATGCGTATTTCACTGTTCATACGCGCATTTTACTGTTCATACACGTTTTCACTATTTATTAATGTTAAATAATTATTTTTTTTACATAGGTAAAATCATTACTTGGCGACCCTTCACGAGAAAAGTCATATCTTGAGCTATAAATGTTAGAACTGAGTGATTCAAAATTCATCTGAAAGCCAACAGATAGGTTTTCAACTCTGCTTCATTCTGCAAGCTAGTTTGATCATTTTCATTGCTAAAATTTGATTATAGATGAGACCATTCATTCTTTCATGTGCTAAAAAGAAGTTTTGGTAGAAAAATCATAAGCTGGGCTACGGATGTCCGATTTGAGTGAGCAAGCTATCAATTTGAAGATAAGGAAGAGATCTACAAGTTTTGTGCTTTAAGGAAGAGTTGATTCAATGTCTATGATGGTCAAAAAAATTAAAAGAAGTTGCAGCCTGCCTTTGTTGATTTATATTTACCTACATTTTACTATTTTACCATTTCACCACCCCAAATCTCTATAAATAGGCACATTGGGGGGAGGGTGAAGGGATGCCATTTCTTAGGCCTCCTTTATGTTCTTGTATCATCTTTAGCTTTTCTTCTTTAGTTTTGTTCTAGTTTTCAATATCGAAGCCCTGTCCAAGTATTTTTTTGTTCTTCTTCTTGTTCTTCTTTTAATCTTTCAATCTATGTTCATTTCATCTTTCTACATGTTGTATACTTTTATCATGACTAACTTATCTTCCTTTTGCTAAGGTGAAAAGGTGAAGCTTTTGGTATAAAGGTTATGATTGATTTAAATGGATCACAACGTTAACGATATTTTCTTCTTTAATCTATTTAACTTCCCTCCTTATTAAGTGGGAGTCTTGATTTATCATAGTCAATCATTGATACAAAAACTACTTAATTCCCCCTGCAGAACATAGCTCTGCCAACTATAATGGAATCTTGTTATTGTAGACAAAATTTGACATGATGGATACTTGAACCCATTAACAAGCATTGGAGTTTTAAGATCAATGAAAGTTAATACTAACTAAATTCTCCGATTGGGACCTCCTTTATATATAGATCCCAGTTGAGTAATAAGATGGTCTAAAATTAATCATAACCGATATACTAAAAGTGGATCGCCTAACCTTAGCTATTTATTTGAATTTAAATTTTTAGTCAATACCTGTTCACACCTTACACCAAAATCTCTTCTTATTACCAAATCTGCAATTTGTATTTCTTAATTCACTTCCCTGTGGTTCGACACTCGGACTCTTGAGATTTTATTACTTGTGACAATCTACATTTGGGTTACAACTGCTAAATTGTAGCAGCGGGTGCTAGGATTTTGTGCCTCAGGTGGACAAGTTTCAATGTCGGGGCTCCGTTGATGACAGGTCTTACAATTTCTCTAGCTATTATTAACACCCACATTTGCACTACCACCAGCTTGTTGATTTGGTTCTCTTGGGACATGATTGTCTATAAGAAAAGCTTTGTCATTGGTGTTGTCCAAGGCGTGATCATTGGTCTTGTCTACATTACCCCTGCTGCAGGTCAGGCTATCATGTGGACAACATTATACCGTAACAAGGCCTCTCCATCTATTACTCATTAGGTGTAAGTTGAATGGTTTAATATGGTATTAGAGCTCAAGTTTACAAACTAAATTTGTCTACTTTTGGGGTAGGGGTTGTGTAGCCATGGGTAGGATTATTCATCAGGATGATGCCAAGCTCCATCCCTTAGTACACAATGATGGTTCTTCACAGAAGATTGGCTTTCTTTCAAAGCATGGATGACACGTTAGGGGTTTTCCACACACATACTATGGCTGGCCTCTTAGGGGGATTGCTAGCCAGTGTCTTTGCCAAGCCCAATCTTTTGCACCTCATGTCTGGTGACCAAGAGGAGTACAATACAGGCTTATTCTGCAACAAAGGGAAAGTCCACTATGGACTTAGACAAATCAGATATCAGATTTTTAGTGTAGTATTCATTACCTATTTCATTTGCATTTTTGTATAGGCCACATTGTTAATTTGAGGATGGTTGAGGAGGACCTCGAGGTTGAGGATGATGCGGTGCATGGAGAGAAGGCATATGCTTTGTGGGGAGATGGGGAGAGGATGCCAAAACATCATTACCTTCATATACCACCAAGAATTCTTTCCATCTGCTGATGATGAGCACAAAATGTTGAAGGGTACAGGTTGTCTTAAGTACATTTACATATTTTCTATGTGTTTTGAAATGTACGTACTATGATGGTATGAAGTTTCGTTCACATGCAATGAATTCAAACCTTGTTATTCAAGTAACCTATCACAAGATGACTTTGCTGAGCAACATAAGGTTTTGGAGGCCTATCTTGTTGAAAGGTTTCTTTAAAATAAACACCTGTATTTAAAGAAAGAAAGCCAAAATTCTCGGTCTTTGATGTAAAACTGTAGTTTTCAGTAGACTAAAGTTACACTTCATTAACAAAAATGTCCTTGAGGGCTTCATTTTATAAAATTCCCAGTCTGTTTTCATTCAAGAATGTCACTGATGTCATATATGTGTTCAAGCTATGTTAGTAGCTTTGTGAGGAAGCAACAATGAACTAGTTTATGTAATCCCAATGCATCACCTAGAACACATAAAATACGATCCTGCTGCCTAACAACACTAGTGAATGCATGAACAATTTGCAAACAGCAGAATGTTCAAGCTGTACAAGGCAAGTACACCACATTTCTGAAACTGATCCGGCATCATGAACCGATAAGACCAAGAAGTTGGTTTCATGGACATGAATTTTGAACACTAGAACGCTCATTTCAGATTACTAGAAAGCCTACAAATTCCAAACACGAGATTTGAGCACCAGAGATACATGTGAGCACTCCTAGCTTCTTATGTTTTAAGTAAGATGATGCTGCAAGTGTTTGCAATTGCAAGTGCTCAAGCAATTTGTGGCCGACCAAAATGGTTGGTAATCATAATCTGATCCAGATGCTTCCCTGTCAAACAATCTTGACTATACTTTTCACAACTCCATCTCATTATAATGAAATACTTCTTCAATGAAATTAAAGTGTTGTGATAAATTGAAAGGATACTAGAAGAGACTGCAAGAAAATCGACAAACTAATACGCATATATCATAATATAATGAGAAGAAAGTGTATTTTGTTGAGATATTACATTACATTTTTTTTCTGCTATACATTAGATGATTTGCACCAAAGATCACAAGCACACTTCATTACACTGAAGTTGGCACCTATACCAATCTTTTGTAGCTGCTGATAATCTAGGTACATAAATGCCTTGGTTTACTTGCAACTCTCCAAGTTGGATCCTATACACAATTAACTTTCTACAGCCATCTTGAGCTGTAATTTTTTTCCCAGTAGGTTCCACAAATACCGAAGCCCTATCAAGGATTTCTAGTCATTTTAGCATCATGTACTCATACTATAACATCACAGATTTGGACTCCAAACTGAGTTGCTGACCCCCCTGAAAAAAAAAATTAAAAAAAAAACAAAACAAAAATATAAGCAAGTTTTAAAATGGAAAAGGAAAAATCAAATATTAGAATTCATATACGTACTTGAAGGATAAGTTAACTATCACATCTTGAATCTTGAAGTTCCATCAGTCTGTCTCTCCACATAGCTGAAACATTGAAAGAAGGAATAAAAACAACAAGTAGTTGTTATCACACAAAGGGTAAGTGCTGAGAATATCAGTAGCACATGCATCAGTGTGTCTCTCCTCTTTGACACCAAAGTCAATTCGTCTGTTAGTAGGTCTGAGCCGTCTGCAGCACTAAAAAGGCATAAAGTTGTTGTTAGAGCAATATAAGTCTAAAGGTGTGCATAGATTTTAATAGCAATTCCTATTACCGTTCAAACAATCGTCTGGAGAAAGAGAGGTTACTTGTCAAGCAACACATCATATGTTGATTTTCCATGGCATCCTCCGCAAATGCCATTGCCAATTCGAATAGCATCTGTCAAGACTATATTTTTGTTTATATAAATCGGAGCCTGTAAACAAAAAATAAGTTTCAACAGACCTGTGAGTTACAAATGGAATAAAATAAATGTAAAGGAAGGAATTCTAACAAAACATGAAACCAATCACCTATTGAATATGTTCAATGATGTGCCACATCATTGTCTAGCTGTAAGGGATGATAATAGTAGTTATACTATTATTAAATTCCACTTCAAATAAATAGCACATCATGGTTCTTCTGCTCACCAAAAATAAAATGGTGCATTACATACAATATGTCACAGTTAACTTATTACTAGTCCCAAGATACGACACCCGGAAAAGCATGCCTATCCTAATGTGCAGTATAAGTTGCAGCAATATTTCAAAAGCATACCTTACATTTGGTCACCACATTTATGGCATTTGATGGTCTTGGATCAACAATAAAAATATCATTATCCCCTGGCTGCAGGGTATAACAAAGCAAATCAAATCAACTCCTTTTTTTCCATCTGAAGAACACAACACAACAATTTTTTAGTTACCTTACTAATGTAAAATTTTGCAAAATATGTATTAACCACTCTTTCAGTAATTCTAACCATTTTAACCTGAAATTCAACCAGAGAATAATAATGAATGATAAAGTGAACATGAAGTACTTTACGGTGCATTAGTAACCAGAAAATTTTTTTTAGTAAAAAAAAACGGAGAGAAGATTGATTTCACTCTCATTTGACATACATGTCCATATAGTGGCGAACTTTAGTAAACAATTGCCTTAGACAAAATCATCTCCGTGCTTCTTTAACAACCTAAGTAACATGAATTGGGCTCGCAATAAACAGCATGCAAGTCATTCTCTCATTAAGGGGATGAATGAATTAAAGGTCAATTGGCTCACATAGGCTTATGAAACCAACCTTCAGAAGATTAAGTGATAGTCACTGAAAAACTACAAAAGGAGAATGGACAGTACTTTCTGGTCAAAAAGAAGATGAAGCGATAGTTACTGAGAAACTACATAAGCCTCAAGCACTGATATCTTGAAGGAGAAAACAAACAAACACACATGAACGAACGCCAGCTTTAAAGCAAAAGATGGAATGGACATTGTTTTTAGTGTTTTTAGTCACCTCGTCAAGAACATTAGAGCAATTGATTGTCTACTATATTGTTTTTATTTGAAATTTTAATATTAATTTTTTGTTAAATTTCAAGATCTACCATTAAAATACTCCATTTTACACATTTTCTCTTGAATTGTCGAATGTTGCAGAAATAGAATTAAAATAACATTTTCTAACCAGAAAAGTCCCTCCTTCTATTATCTCCATCAATGTTGATGGAAATTCGAGGAAAGAATCCAAAATTAACCCCTGAACCCTAGCAAAACAAGCACAAGACCCCTAGAACATAAATTTAGAACACAACCCCTCAAATAGCCAAAAAAATATTAAAATAAAATGAAAAATTAAAAAATACTAAAAATTTAGGATGCTCATGGAAAATTAAAGTATCTGATCAATTCAAATAATTATGGAGAATATTTTAGATTAAAAAAATATAATTTTATACACTTATCTATTTTTTTCAACTTAAACCTTAAATACCCAAAAAATTGAAAAGGAGAGTGAAAACTACCAAATTGACATGCCCATCCAGATTAAAGCATTCATTCCATATAATTATGGAGACTATTCTAGATGTCAAAGAAATCAAATCTGACACACTTATCTATTTTTATTTCAATTTAAACAATAAAATATATAAAAAAAAGAATAATAGAATGAAAAATAAAAAAATTACCAATCCAATATTTCCATCCCAAATTAAAGTATTAAATCCCTTAAAATAATTATTGGCACTATTTTAGATGCCAAAAAAATATAATTTAACACACTTATCTATTTTTCTACTTAAACCTTAAATAGTGAAAAAAAACTGAAAAATAGAACAAAAAACACTACCAATTCAACATTCTCACCCCAAATTAAAGCATATATAATTATTTGAAGGGATTAGATGCTTTAGTTTTGGATTGGTATGTTGAACTAGAGATTTAAAAATTCGGTCAATATAACAGTCACGCGCATTTTTACCAACTTTTGTTAATGTTCAAGTTATTCTTCAGGATTCAAAAAGGATTTAATAACTTTTTAAATACTGTTAATTATTTATTGGTTCACTATTTCACAGTTCGATACGTATAATTCTTGCAGAAATTAAAATATGAGCCATCATGATTTCGGATTCGGCTCGGACGCAAAACTGGGTATTTTGGATTGGACCAGGCTAAAGTAAATATAGGTCGGTTAATTTTAAGTCTCAAGTCAATAAATTTATAGCTTTTTAGTCTAGGTTGATCCGGGTTGAGTTATTAATATGGTGTTACTCGCAATAAATTAGCATTTTTACAAAATAATTTTTTAAGCCAATTACTACATAATTTCTTATTGTTGATGCTTTGGTCCCATGGTAACGCTGAGCAGCGCATTCAATCAATTATTACATTAGAAAACTTTTTGAAACGAAACAAATTGAAAATTAAGGCAAAAGAATATTTCCAAAACATTAAATTAAACTAACATGAACGACTATTTAAGCCCATAATGGATGGAATGAATTCATTTTTCCAAAAAAAATAATAACTCAAAAAAACACGTACGAAATTAATTTGGCCTATATTTAACCATAAATCCAAAATATTGATCTTTTAACTATTTTTCTACCAAAATTAAAAAACTGCATTCTAACCACATTATTACTGCCATTTTTCAACATTTATTAAGAATTTGAACTAATTTGAAAAACTGATCTTATAATTATATTACAAGATACTTGGCCAAAAGGAATATAAATTACATGGATAACCAAAATTAAAAATAACGGAGACTTTTTTCGTTAACTAGCTCTATACCTATCCTATCGACACAATATTTTGCTAAGAAATTATTAAAGTAAAAAATTTATTCTAGAAATAGGATTTTTTTTTTTTTTTCGCCGAAAGAAACTTTATTCAACACACAATCAAGGGCGTTTGTACGAAGCATCATTGTGAATGAGAGAAGAGAGGGAAGATGAGTGACAATGATTCCACTTCAAAGATCTCATCCTCGTCTTACAATGTTTTGCTATAAAATCAACAACTCTATTGGCATGTCTATATGCCAACTGGAACGTACACGATCTGAATTATGCTCTAGACCTTCGGATATCCTCCACAACAGGCTTAGCAGCGCAGTCCCCTAAGTCACCTGCGATGATTGCCAGGGCATTCTTGCTATCAGTTTGAATGACAATATGTTCCAGCCCCAAGTGGACAGCCAAATACCTGCTCAAATTGCTATCAACTCAGGAAGGTTAGCATTTGGGGCAAAACAGAACCACCCTTACACAAAGAAGAGTTCCTTTAAAATCACGCAAAACCATACCAAAACCAGCTTTCTGGGTTGCCCCATCCGAAGCTCCATCTGTGTTTACCTTGATTAGTCCCCTATATGGCTTTTCCCACCCAATAATGGATCCGGCTAGGACAAGCAGCCAAAGAGATAGGTTCTGAGCTAGCAGACCGGAATTCATGAACTCCTGACCTGGTTTGAGGAATGAGAGCAGTAGGATCCTGCTTTTTATGTTGGAAAATAGCTACGTTCCTGCCCTTCTAGATATACCAACAGATATAACCTACTTTGGACAGCAACAAGGTCAAATCCTGACCAGAATAAAGTCGGAAAATCTTCATAAGACTGACAGTTTCTCTTGCAAAACTAGTTCCTGGATCAGATCCAGAGTGATTTCCTCCTCAGCCTCCTGAGGGAAGTGACAGAAAGCATTATCTTTACTCATGGCGTCAAGTATCCTGCCAAGAAACAGAAAAACAAACAAAGATGAGAACAATCCTAACAGAAACTTATAAAGATGCCCAGATTGCTAAAACCTAGGCTGGTCCACTAAAGAGATTTGACCTGCTCCAGAGATAAATCACCATTCAAGAACAAAGTCCAGAGACTAATCGTTTGGCCTCGAATTAGCAGCATCCATTGATTCGGAAAGAGAGCTCGAAGATGGCGAAAACAGAGATTAGCAAGAATCTGGAAAAGCAAGCACGGGGAAAGCACTCACAGAAACAGTTATGGAAAACTCTCACAAGGAGGAGAGAGAAGCTCTCACATCAGGGGAGAGACTAACAGGAATTGAATTAATGTAAACAAAGTCACTTTTAGTTCTTATCCTTTATTCATATATGAAAAATTATAAATATTTTAATTCTTTATTAAGAGATTTAAGGTTTAATATTCTCTTGGTGAAATATTGATACATATAACACATGAACAACACAAAAAATAAAAACTATCCTCATATATCATCTCATTCTATCATATTCACTATAATTGTACATACATAAATACAAATTAAAGTTAAGGTCCCAATCTCATTTTCATTGACATTTACAAGCATACCGACATAGACACACTACAACAAAATGACTTTATAGCTATATTTTCTTCATGACAATTTTTGCATATGTCACTAGACATAGTTAGCAAACATTTAAAATGACATTTTATATAAATATCACTTAATTTCACATCTTTTCTAACAATTTTTTTGCCATTTATTTGAATGTGAACGTCAAATATAATTTATTATGAAATTTGATTTTTTTTACTTGAATTACAAGTGACCTTTTAAAAATGAACATAATAATTACATTTTTTGGAAATTAAAATAACTAAGATAAAATTAAAAAAAAATTAATTATGAATTAAAAAATAAAATATTTAATTTGCCCAAAACTCTCTGAACACTCTCTACTTTCGTTTCTCCTTTAGTATATCAGCGCCAATTCAACACTTCATTTAAAAAAACCTACTTACAGTAGCATTGCCTAATAATTAGCCACATTTTTTTTGTTTAGTTATTTAAAAATATTAAAATTACAAATTATGCAAGTGGCGAAACATTTGGTCAGATGGCACTTGATACAATTTGGTTATGGTTAAAATGTAAATTTAGAAAGTAATCAAAATTGAGTCAACAAATTAAAGAGAGTAAAATTGCGGTTTTATATAAAAAATTGAAGTGGCGCTCAATTAGTCTATCAATTATTACTAAATTACTCTTAGCTTCTACGTTATAATATATGTAATAGATTAGTTACCCTATTAAAAAAATATGGCCAATTACCCTCTTTTATTGATTTGGATATCAATATTTTAACGATATATATGAACAAAAATATTAGACGCGAAACTTCAATGTACAGAAAATCTTTTAAATACCTCCATTATGTCGTAGTATCATTAATGCACTTTAGAAACTAATATCTTTTCTGTTTATGTATATAAACATTTTATCCTCATAAGAACTCTACAAAAGGTAATATTCCCTCCCCTGTTTTATTTTAGTGTCATTTCCCTGACCTTATGGTATCCTTTATTTATCACATTTATATTCATTTTTTTTTGTATAATTTTTTATTTTATATGGTTTTTTCAATGCTCCACTTTTATGCTATATTTATATTCTTTCCAGGCCCCTAAGTTTTTAGTTTGTACATATAAGATATTTCTTCAATCATCTAAATCTAGAAAGTTTGAATTTAAATTAAAAATTTTATATTTGATTATCATTTCCTATACTTATATTCATTTCCTTTATTAGGAAATATTGGATCCATCATTTTGTGTCAATGTGGATTTCAAAGTTAATATAATGACCCAAGTCCAGAACAGGTCCCGGTAGAAGATGAATGTGCACACTTACTATGCAACACTATCGTGGTCCCGGGTCAGCTCTGATACCATCTATAACGACCCAAGTCTCCACATCACATGGATTGTCTTTTGGAAAATGATAAGCACTAGGTGCTTATATTTTGGAATTAGAGCCTATATATCTACATAAGGCTTCCAGGATATGGGGGTGTTACAGTTAATCTCCGCCAATTTGGCTACATGTGATGAATTCCAGTAGATTAATACCTTACTCAGTATAGAGTAATTGACTGACATATTATATTTGACTTTCTAAATGGTTTAATATGAAATCTCGTGATAATGTCAAGTATGTAAACTAGTTGTTTTATATTGGCATGCTTTTCATTTTTCTTGGCATGGCTAGTTTTTCTCAGAGGTTCAGCTTGATTCCAAAAAAGCAACGTTTTAAAAAAGTTTATCGGCAAAAATGGAATGAAATATAAAAGTTAAAGTTCTTAATGGAACAACTTGAACGCTAGTGATGAAAATGGAACATACGACAAAGGGTAGGGAACACTGGCACCTATAACACCTAAAACTAAAGCAATTGAAAATTTTCAACTAATGTCAGTCTATAATTAACCATATTACTATTCATAATAATTAGTTTATATTTTTTATCTACAAATTTATACCTTATTACATATTTTTGTGTATAAATGTTAACTGCCACAAAAAAGCTTGAAGTTTTATCAATGTTGGATTTTAAAAAAATAATTGCAATGAAACTAAAATAAATAATAAACCTTGGAAATTATCAATGCTAATTAAATTTAAATGAATACCATTTGTGTTATTTGAGTAAATTTAATGTGCACCATACCCTTTATATTTATATATATTTTTATTTCAATATTACACTTTGTAGCATAAAATAAAGTATAAACACATCAAATTTTGTATCTCAAAAAAAATATAAAGATTTGTACAAATTATGTATCAATATGTGTACATTCGATTTATAAAAAAAATGAGTGATCCACACAAATAATATCTAATATATGTATAAATGATATTATATATATATATATATATATATATATATATATATATATATATATATATATATATATATTACAGATATATTAAATAGTATGTACATGTTCAACCTCTAATGAAAAATATGTGTGCACGCACCAAATCCGCTTCTTGCCAAAATAATGTATACAAACTCTATGTATATTAAATGTGAAGGATTTGTACAAATAATGTGTGGCATATCTACAAATTAGATAAAAACATGTTATTTTGTGAAAGTATTGCAATAAAATAAATAAAACATGTGAGTGACAACATGGAAAAATAAGACATCATTAATAACCAAAATAAAAACTCTAGAACCAAGTTTGGCATTTTTCATAAAACTAAGAAAATTGTTCCATGTATTTGCAATGCAGAGGCACTGGCGGGTTGCACTCCAAATCTCTTCAACCCATATAATCAGAAGCAAATCAGACGAGCAGTAACTTAGGGTGCTTGGCCAGTGCCTAACGACCAACAGCAAGGCATAGCAACTTCGAAGAGCAGCTGACTTGATACAATCAAAAAATCAGAAACTCTAATTCTAGGATTGTGAAGAAGAAGAACAAAATCCGAAGCAATTAGAGACCCATTTTGCAATTTGAATTTTCAGAAAACAAAGGGAAAGAAAATGAATTAAAGAGAGAAGCAATAAGTGGAATTTCTAATTAATCTCCAAAAACACACTCGGCCCAATATATAGTCTACAATTACAATGAATCAATTCAAATGTCAACGAAAATTCAAATGAAACTAACTTCCACGCCAAGCTGAAGGAAACACTCATCTGGAAGCATTTACAAACGATGCCATTCACAAAAGTATGCCATGTCACCAAATTATTTAACTACCATAACTAACATTCGCTCCAAACCATGCACGCATCATTCCTTTCCCCTTGAGGGCTCTTGTCCTTAAGAGTCTTGAAAGTTTGGAAACCAAGCTCTAAATGCATGATACTTCTCCCAAGTTGCATCAACTAGAGTGGAATGAGTCCAGTGCACTAGAACCTTGGTGATGGCACGATTTTCCATCTTATCTATCTTTTGATCCAAAATTGCCAAACAAGTGGGATGAACAACATCTTCCATCTCATGCAAGGCAGAGATCACAGGAGCATCACCAGCCCTTTTTTTTAGCAAGGAGACATGAAAAACATATGAATTTTGGCTTTTGATGGCAATTGTAGACTGTAGGCCACCTGACCAATGTGAGCCACACCTTGAAAAAGACCACATTATTTAATTTGGCTCCTAACTTGTTACTGAGTGGAATGTGGAGTGAATTCTATCTATATTTCCACAGCTTTAAGTACAGCCAATCCCCAATCTCAAATGAACGCTCAGACCTTTTCTTATATACTTGATGTTTTACCTGAGCTTGTGCATTGTTCAAATTGGTCTTCAGCTAGTCCAAAACATCATTCTGTGTCTCAACTGTGAATCCACAGCTTTCACCAAAAAATCTCCAGGAACATATGGCACAAATATGGGAGGAGAGTAGCCATATAGTACTTCGTATAAACTATATTGAGTTAAAGTATGAAAGTTTGTATTATACCACCATTCAGTCATATGTAACCAATCCATCCACTCCCTTGGATTGGCTCCAGTCATGCATCTGAGATAGGTTTTCAAACACCTATTCACCACCTTTCTTTGGCCATTGGATTGCAGGTGATATACGGTTAGGTTATCCAATTCCATTCTTTGACTCTTGAGTAACTCCTGCCAAAAGCGGCTAAAAAAGATTGAACCCCTATCAGTGACAATTCTACAAGGCAGACCAGGTAACTTCTAAACATACGCTAAAATGGCCTTAGCAACATCAGGAGATCTGTAGGGATGGCGAAGACCAATGAAGTGTGCATATTTACTAAATGATCAACCACTAACATTAGGATTTCCTTGCCTTGTGATATTGGGAGAACTTTAATGAAATCCACAGTGATATCTAACCATAGGGCTTCAAGAATTTCCAAGGGTTGGAGCAAACCTGAATAAGCTGCATTATCCACCTTATTTCTTTGACATGTGTCACAACTCCTCACGTAGTTATGAACATCCCTCAACATGCCTTTCCAGTGACTCCATTGTTTCAATTTCCTTAGAGTCACCTCAACTCCTAAATGTCCACCAGTAACATTGTCATGCATGAGAAATATTAACTTCTTCTTAAGGTTTAAGTCATTCATGACTAATTTCCCCATCCTCTTTAGAACATCATGATCATATGTGTATTTCAAATGAGCCCCACAGTTTTGCACGACCTCCTGAATCAAAAGAGCCATGCAATTCAACTCTTGCTGAAGAAGTCTAGATAACGCATCAGCTGCCAAATTTTCCTTCCCGTTATTGTATTGCACCTCATAGTCATATGGAAAGAGTTTAACCACAAATTTTGTTGAAGTTGCATCAAAATTTGTTCTTCCATGAGATGCTTCAACATTTTTCTGATATGTCTGAATAATGAATGGTCTTCCAAACAAATATGCTCTCCATTTCTCCACTACTAGCACCATTGCTAGAAACTCTTTCTCATAGGTCGAGAGAGCATGATGCCTAAGAGATAAGGTGACCATATTACTAGAAAAAGGTGCCAACTTTCTTCTTGCATGCATTAGTTTCCACAACCAAAGTGTCTTGGAAATTGGACAAGGATGATACTTGAGCACTTACCATGACCTGCTTTAATGCTTCAAATGCTTCCTAAGCCTCGGGTCTCCATCCAAAAAAATTTTTCTTTAGATGTGATGTCGATGGCTTGCTAATAATTATATAATTTTGGATGAACCTTCAATAGTAGCCAGTTAGCCTTAGGAACCCTCTCAGCTGTTTGATACTCAAAGGTATTGACCACTATGTCATAGCAGCAATCTTATTAGGATTAGTATCCACTCCATTGTAGCTGATTATGTATCCCAAGTACTTAATCTGCTAGACACCAAAAGCTACACTTACTTTTCTTCACATAAAGTGAATGCTTCCTTAGTATTTCAAACACTTGATGAACATGCTCAAGATGTTGCCCTCATGTCTTACTATAGATCAATATATCATCAAAAAGACCAGAACAAACTTCCTGAGATGCTCCTAGAAGATGTTGTTCATTAATGACTAAAATGTGAAGGTCGCATTAGACAATCCAAAGGGCATGACCATAAATTCAAAATGACCAAGGTGGCTTCTGAAACTTGTTTTATGAATATCTTCAGGAGCCACATGAATCTAGTGATAACCAGACCTTAAATCCAATTTGGTAAAGCATTTTTCACCCCATAATTCATCCAACAACTCTTTAATCACAAGTATTGGAAATTTATCTTTGATAGTGACCTTATGTAGCTCCCTATAATCAATGCATAACCACCAAGTTCCATCTTTGTTTTTAACGAGCACAATAAGACAAGAGAAAGGACTCTTACTTGCTTGTATAATGCTTGAAGACAACATCTCTTGAATGATTCCCTCAATCACATTCTTTTGTTCAGCTGGGTATCTATATGGTCTCATGCTAACTGGTTCACTACCCTCTATCAAGATGATTCAATGATCAAAGTTCCTTCAAGGTGGTAGTGTTGTTGGCTCTTGGAATAAGTCACTAAACTAAGTCAAAACAGTTTTCATTCCCACTAACTTGGAAATCCTTTCTAGCTCTATTTCCCAACAACTCTTGTCTTCTTCTTCAATGACTGATTCTTTAGTCCACCCCCACCAATTCGAACGCATAAGCTTGTCCCCCAACCTTCATACTTATGCATTGTAGTAGGTTTCCCATAGTTTTCTCTTCACAACATTCTACCGTAGTGTTGTCCATGCCTCTTAAATTCCCTTTATGGCCATCATATTTGAAAGACATTCGAAGCTTCTCAAAGTTACATGTAATATTGCCCAATGTTCTCAACTACTGTACTCCCAAAATTGCTGCACATCTTCCCAAAGGAATTAAGTAGACATCTATCTTCCAAGTGAATCATTTACAAATAGCTACAATCTTGAGCAATGTGCCATTTGCCACACTTACACCAATAGGCCCTACTTGCTTGATCTTACACCTTATCTTCTTGGCAACATTAATTTCCAAGAAGAGATGTATACTTCCCAAATCCATAAGCATCTAGACAGCATGTATTTCTACATGGCCTGTAATCCTCATGGTGTTATACCTCACATTCCCTAAGTTTGTATTAAAGGATATGTGTGGTGTATCTTGTTCCTTAGTGGTATCTGGTTCTTCCTCAATCTTGTCGTCTTCTAGAGTTCCCTCATCCTGTTCCTCACTAATAATTTCCAATTTGAAAAGCTGTCCTTTCTTACAACGATTTACAGGGCCAAAAACTTTATCACATCACAAACACAAGTTTTTCACTCTCTTCTCTCCCATCTTTGTAGCTGTTAGTCGCTTTATAGTCCCAGATGTATTTCTCAATCCCAAGGGAGCTATCTCCTGGTGTGTCCCCTTCATAGTGGGATTTTGAAGAATGCCCTTTGTTCGATCACAATCATTTCTACCTGATTGAGCCAAATTGGTAGCTTCTTGTAATTTGGCCTTACCTCTTACCTCTACCAGTGTTCTAGGTCATAACATTTGAATCATAAAGTACACCTCATCAATCAAGCATCCCAAAGACAGGCTAATAATCAGTTCCTCATGAAGGCGTTGAGGTATCTTATTTAGAAGGGTATCAAACTACCTTTGATATGAAGTTACCATCCCTTTCTGCTTTAAATTCTTAAGATTTGTCTTAGCATTCTCATACACATATCCAAATCTAGATCTAATAGCCTGCACATACTTATCCCATAATATAGGAATTTTATTTTCATGCATCTTAAGGCAATTTTGGTGCTAGTGTAATGCATCTTCCTCAGGATGAATGGATGCAATCAAAACTTTCAAAACCTTAGCAACATTATCAATGGAAAAAAATTACTTGTAGCAAAAATTCTAGGCATCCACATCCTCTCCACAGAGTCAAAGAAAACCAATACTAGACAATCAATAGAAATTCAAATTACCAGGCACTCCTTGTTTCGAGCCTTGACTCTGATTCGCCGACGTCGAAGTTGATTCAAGTCCAGATCATTCCACCCCTATCATCTACATTGAAAGATTCTGGATGGTGAGAGCTAAACCAATGACCATCTCTTTTAATGACACAATTTCAAATCTACTCTTCTCATTTTGCACTCGGGAGAAGGTCATAAACTCCTTTATAAACTTCTTCCACTCCTGATGCCTGGTTCCATCCACCATGATCTCCTCCAAGGAATGTCAGCTCTAATACCAAAATGATACAATTAGAAAATTAGAAGCTCTAATTTCAAGCAATTAGAAAATTAGAAGCTCTAATTTCAGGATTCTAAAAAAAAAGAACATAATCCAAATGAATTAAAAACTCATTCTACAATTCAAATTTTCAGAAAACAAATAGAGGGAAAATGAATTAGGGAGAGAAGCAGGTAAAATTTCTCATTAATCTCCAAAAAAAAACTTGGCCCAATATATAGCTGACAATTACAATGAATCATTTCAAATGTCAATGAAAATTCAAATAAAACTAACTTCCATGCCAAACTAAAGGAAAGACTCATTTGAAAGCATATGCAAACAAAACCACTTGCAAAAGTATGCCACATCACCAACTTATTTAACTACCATAACTAACATTCCCTCATAGCCATGCATGCATCATGACTGGGTGATCTTCCATAGATTTGATGTAGCCAATGGTTGGCGACATCAAGGACCGGCTAACTGGGCAATTGATGATGGCGATGAGCAATGGATGGAAAGGGATTGATGGTTGTGGCAAGATTGACTGACATTCATGTTGACCCCCAACTATTATTGTCATTGTGATCCCCAGGAATGAGGAGAATAGGACATGCTTGAGATTTTTTCTTTTTAATGAGTTTCGAAGAGTACATATAGGGTAAGGCATACATGAAGTATGAAGCATATAAGACACTTACGTGTTATTCTCGTTCTTTCATTTTCTGGGATGGAAGGATTTTCAGATAATATTTTTTTGTGTACATAGTTACTACAAGAGTATAGTTACCATTAGCCCTAAACATGCTTACTTCATTTTTCTTCAAGCACTAAATGTGCTCAAAGTTTCCAAAGTCTTTTTGTCTGGTAGTCATGTTTCGATTGAACCTTCTAATTGCGTGGTGTTTGCAATTTTTGGTAAGGGTGGGTTGTGTTTTTAGAAATCAGGACATGTGAATTGGACCATTTTGAATCATGATCAAGATGTTTTGTTTTACGATATTATAATTAGGAAAGAGAAATTTTATGCCATCAATGAAACCAGAGGACTTTTAATGTTGAACTCTTCATTTGAAGTTGTTAGAACAATTGAATCGCCTCTAGGTGATGGTACTATTAATGTTGCCTTACATTTCGTCAAGTCATTTAGGGCAACACCATCATTATTAAAACAAACTCTATGGTCGAATCATTTGTCACAATGATTATTTGGAACTACATTTATTTTGGTTGCAAATGGTTTCCTACGATGTGTAAATTACACAGCAGGCTTAGAGGACTTGAGTATAAGCATATGGGAGTATTTAACCTTGAGGATAGCATATAGGTGGGCCATTAGTATCTTATCCTGGATATTTGAATATGGTTTGGCCATCTCCTTCGTAGCTGACAATTACTATGCAGTTCTATATTGGTGCATGTATTTTGACACTTTCAATTGTTTAAAAGCTTTGCAACTTCCTATTATAGTTGCAAATCTTCATTTTTCGGCCTGCTTTTGGCATAGTTAACAAATTATATTATATGATTATCTGTTAGGTAAACTATGCAATTCTTTTTGCACACTACTCCCTTCATCCTATTTTTTTTGTTCCATTTAACTTTTTTGGACTAATTTGACTTGAATTTGTTCATATTATTTTTTGTTAGAAAAATTAAGAAATATATATATATAGAAACTATAAGTCTTGATTTATCATTTACATATAAAGGTATTTCATTTATATACTGAAATATTGAAAATAAAAAAAGTATAGATTAATTGATGAAAAGCGAATGATGCAAAGAATTTAGGATAGAGGGAGTAATATTTTTTGCCTTGTCATATCATGTTTTTTCATCTCTATCTTCAAACTATGTGGACAACTAGTAAAATCCAACTCGCATAAGTGAAAGGACATCATATTACTGAATTCAACTGTTACATTCATGGTAACTAAAGAATTGCAACTTGTGTTTTGTTTTTTTTTTTCGGTTCTTTCGATTAGAGACTTAGATATATAGGTTTTAACCTTTACTTTATACATATGACTTTGTACTTCAAATACAATACATAGATGCCTGAGATTTTTTGTTAGCTTCAGCAATAGTTATAGATATTGTAGCTCTGAAAAGGCTTTTGAACAACATTGACCGTATGATGTATAGAGATCTAGCTGAAAGTTTGCCTAGCCTAATTTTGTTTAATAGTTGAACAAGAATCATACACCAGGGAGCATTTTCCACTATATTGACCACACCTAAGCTTTTGGCTAGAAAGAATAAGTAAAAGATCATGAAACTCTCATGTGCCATCATCTTGATAGCTATAATGAAGTTACAGACTAGTAACAAGAAAGGATTTTGTAGGTGTTGTACAACTTTCTGTTTTGCTGGCATGTGTTTCCCATGCTTTACCAATGCTACTTTGTGTGTTGTTACCAACAGAAGGATTATCTTTATGAGAATAGTGGCAACTGAAAAACCAAAACATTGACATGGTCTGCTTGCGCATGGTCAGTTAAATAAGTTGGGACTAATGGGATTCATCTCATCTAATTTATATGGCAAATAAGTGAAGGATAAACCCCCAAAAGGAACATATGTTCTTTCACTTTATGTGAAGTTCTATTTTGTTGATTCAACTGAAGTCTTGGATGAACAAGCTTTCAATGATTAACTTTAACTAGTTTGGGAGCTTAGTTCTTGATGTTCCTCCAACTTTATGTTTGGCCTAAGTGTAATGCAATATGTTACCATCTTCTACATCTTTTCAACTGGCCTTCCATTATTTCATATTGACGCACATTTCATTTTTCTTAACATGGCTAGTTTTTCTTCGAGGTTTAACTTGATTCCATTGAATTAGGTTTCTACACAAATTTTTTGGAGCTACTGATGTTCTGGGTACACACATGTCCTAGTTTACTAGCAAAGTCTCTGAGTTGTAAATTTGATCCTAGCATGCTCCTCAAATATTGAAATGCTAGATCAAAGCATGCTTCAAGGACTTTTATCCATTTTACATCATGTGTTCATACTGCTATCTTGAGGTTTAGACTCTGAATTGGGCTACTGATTAAAGCCCAGAAAGTGTAAGCATGTCTTAGAAATTTTAATGGAAACAGAGACAAATATGTGAATTCAGATATATACGTCATGGATTAGTTAACTATCACCACTTGAATTCAGATACATAGTTGCAACATGGAACATGAGAAATGATAAAGGGAGACAACAATACCTTTTAGTTAATTAAAGAATTATTCATACCAACTATTTTGGATATAGTTGACGAGTTTTTTAGGGTAAATAACAACAGTTGTCCCTAAACTATGCTTATGTTGCTTAATCGTCCCGAAACTATCAGGTGTTGCACTAGTCATCCTTAAACAATTTAATGGTTGCTATTTCATCCCATTGTTAAGTAAACCGTTAATTATGGATGGAAAAGTTGTGCCACATTAGTAGCTACATCATTTTTCCTTACCAAATCAGTAGCCACATCATTTTTTCTATCTATATTTAAGGGTTTAGTTGATGGTAGGACGAAATAGCAACAACTAAGTAGTTTGAGGATGACTGATGCGACACCTAATAGTTTCCGGATGATTAAGCAACATGAGCGTAGTTTAGGAACAATTGGTGATATTTACCCGGTTTTTTATGTTTGCAAAAAGCATTTAATTAACAATTTTAGCAATTGTCTTTATGACCTACAAAAAATAATCATTTTGAAACTTATCATAATTCATAAACGGGTTATGAAAGGATCATAATGTTTTTATTGTTCAATTAATAGTTTTCAAATGTTCTCCAATTAAAATTTTTTACAATGGAAAATTTTTAATTTTGTACCAAAAATAGGGATTTCCATGTAACAAAATTGAAGTTAGATTTAAGATGAGAAAAAGGTTGATGAAAAAAAGTGCAATTTCTCTAAAACATTTGGGTTGGTTCCATCAAAGTTAACTTTTTTCATCATAAAATGGAGGAAAAAGTAACATTTTAAAAAGGCCACCTTACAACAATTCCCTTGCTAATCTACACTTTATGCCTATTATTTTTTGAAAATTTACACTTTATCTCTGCTTTTTTTGCACTACCTGATTGCAATTTCTAAAACCCTAATTTAAACTATATGATAGTCATATAGTAGTAATTTAAATCTCTCCATTTTTTTCAGTTAATAAAAATTTTGGATTAGCAAATTTTCTTCTATGTAATGCATCTTCCTCTCTATAAACGCAAATCAATATTTATTAAATACTAGTTAATTGTGAAAAACGCTATAAGAAAATAGCTAATTAGAACCATTAAAATCAAACCACATAGTCTAAGCTGCTTTAAATATTTGGAGGGGCACCAGCTTTTGAACCAAGTTTTACAACTAGTTCAAGGTCTGGTTTTAAATCTAGATCAGGTTTGAGTATCAAATCACGTCTTTAGGGGTCAGCGTTCAGTTGGTTTGGTTTGAAACCGATCCAAATATAATGATCCGATCGATATTTAGTTTTTAAAAAGTGTATTCGAATTGTCTAAGTTATATGTTAGAACTGATCTGAATCATCTGAATTATATTTTTGTTTATTGGTTCTCTTTCTAAGAGCTATACACATAGCAAATGAAAAAAAAAATAAGACAAATATTAAAATTTTACCTATCATACCCAAAAGTAAAGAAATATAGGCAACATGTTGTCTAAAATTGGTAGGAAATAACTTTATATATGTATAGGGGTATTATGGGTAATAGCAAAATATTTATTACTATTCGGTCTATTCGGTTTATTCAGTTTTAAGTATATATGATCTAATAACCGATCCAATAACCAAATATAAAATTTTAGTTTTGATCCAAACTGACCGAACTAGAAAAGAAACTAAACTATTTTATCCGAATATAATCGGACTTTCTTTTTTTTTTTTTAAGTTTTGTCTGAATAATGCTCACCCCTTCATGTCTTTTACATTTTTTTATTTTCTTGTTGTAGGCAATAAAACCCAAACAGCTCTGCCCTTCTCTTCCTCATTTTGCTACTAACTCCTATGGCGATCACATCACAACAAGTTGCCGAAGCAACGGATCTAGCATCATGAATATACCCTTCCATTTGTGAATTGTCATCCAACATCCCACCAATTCCTCTTCCTCCCCAATCAATCCTTCTCTGGGACGCCTCACCACAATGATTCTTCTACATCCTTGCCTAAAGCTAAAAGAGATGCCGAAGTTTAGGTTTCCATTAACCATGTTGTTTTTGTTATCTATTTTGAATTTTTCTTCACGACTTCAATTGTACTTGTTTCCCTCACCATGACCAATGATTAAGAAACCATGACTCAAAGTCGATAAGGAAGAAACTGTCACTATAGTTGCAATTGATTTTATGGTTGTTCTGTTGATGGAAGGCTTGCCTTTCAAATTTATGCATGAATTGTTTGGTGCTTGAGTTGTGTCCAGTTGATTTTCTATTGGTCTCTTCTTTTTGTACTTTAGGTGATTGGTCCCTATCCCTGCAAAATTTGCTAACTATTACATAATCATAAAATAATAAATTTTTTAAACATTAATTTAAATTGTTTGAGATATATCTTTCAGTAAATTTAAATTATGTTGTTTTTTTTTGCAGTTAATAGTTCATCCAATTTGTCAGTCTTTCCTCTCTATATAACAGGGTTTTATGCTAAATTAGTCTTTTTTTTTTTTTGTAGGAGCTAATATACAAGCTTTATGAAGGTTTATGATCAATATGCAATGCAAAAAAAGCTAAGGACCAATTGGCAATGATAATTATAGTTTTGGGACTAATAGTGCTATTTACCCTTATTACAAATTAATTTAAAAAGGTACTCCCTTAGTTACTTTCTCATAAGTCATTATGTTTTATATGATACATTACTGAAAGTATTGGTATGACCTTAATCATAGGAATCCATGTAGGAGGGGCAGAATCTACTCTACAATCGTGAATTGACACTTTAGGAGTGGATTTGTGTTTAATTCTTGAACTCACTTCCAAGAATCTACAAATTCAATCTCAATAATTCGTGAATTTCACTTTTTCTCCAAAAGTGGCATTATGATGAGCTCAATCTTCCAAGCTGGTGCAATAAGAAACCTATCACATGATGGTTACCAACTTGCCATCTCACTAATGAAACCTCTCTAACAATCAGACATTTTTTAGGTTACCTTATATCTCTAGTTAAGGGATATATCACTATAGTTCTTTAAGTTTGACTTTTAGGCATGTAAAGATAGAAGTGAAAAAAATAAATATATGGAAATGAAATGTAAATACTTTAGATAAATCATCAACAGCAACAATAGCATCATCATTGTTATATTATGCTTTCGAGCTGCTCTCACTCTAAACATACAATTCTAACAAATTCATGCTACCACTTCCATTCTTGCTCCCACTTTATGCAACTTAAGGTATCCTTTAACTAATTATCTTAATATTTGAATTTTTTTCTTAATTTCTAGCAACAATTTCTTATCACAAATGTAGAGAAAATTCAAAAATTAGTCTTTTAATAATTTTTTAGGAATGGGTTAATAATGGTTTTAGTAGTTAGGATAGTCAAGTTGTTGGTAAATAGTTGAAGAACTGATTTTGTGATTAAAGGACAAGAAATAGTTAAAAGGTTGTTGTATTAAATATGGAGATTAGGATAATTGGACTTTTAAATGGTTTTATTTAGTTGTGATTTATTATTGGTTGATGATGTGGGGTTTATAAAATAAGTCTTAAGCTAAACATGGGAAAAGCATATGATAAACCTCATTAGACATTCTTGGGAAAGGTCCTACAAGCCATGAGATTCCCAGAGATATGGATTCATCTGATCATTCAATCACTATATGAATATAATTTCATATTTCATGCTGGTGAATGATTGCCTAAGAATTAATGGTTCCCTCATTTTGTTGTATTCGCCAAGAGGATCTACTTTCTTTGTATATCTCTATTTTGTGTGTTGAGGTGCCCTCAAACTATCTAATGCAGTTACAATTAGTAGGATCTCTACTTGGTCTCCGACTAGCAGGAATAGTTGTTTAATTAGCAATTGTTTTCTTACTGATGATTGCCTAATCTTCTTAACACCAACCAAGGACACAATATAGGCATTGCAATGAACATTACATTTTTATTATCTGGTTGTTGAATAAAAAGTTAATTTTTGTAAATCTAAGTGAATGTTTAGCTGTAAGACCTCACAGACTCTACAAATGCAATTCATATAGATTCTTTCATTCCAGATCAATGATGGCATTCTCAGCTATTTAAAAGTTACTTTTTCACAGGATATGTCCAAAACATCTTTTTTCCAATTTTTGGTGAACAAAATTAAATCTCAATTGACGAGTTAGTAATGGAAGCTATTAAGCAATGTTGGAAAGTTGACTCTTTTCCAGTGCGTTGTGACATCTATGCCTATCTACATTATGTTGTTGTTTAAGGCTCCATTTATCCTATCTTTTTCTAATCAACAAAGGAAAATGATTTTTTTGATGGCCAACTAGAATCTAGAAGCTATATTCTGCATCAAAGAAAATATCCAAATCTAATCTAAACCCAACAATGAAAAGTTATTAGCAAGAAACACAGATGTAGGATTTAGGCACTAGAGATTAAAAGATAATGCCACCTGACCTAATCGGCTTGAAAGCCAAAATAGCCAGAAATTGAAAGAAAGTGAACTTTTGTAAAGAATCAATAGATTTGTTGTTAAAGATGGGATTATTCCTTGCAAATGAAGTAGAGCATAATGCAGCATTAACAATTACTCCCATGCCTTTTGAAGATCCCTTGATCATGAAATGAAAGTTTTTCATATGAAAAAAAGCTTAATTCTATCCATGGAGTTAAATTCACCTCCTCACCATGCATACATAGCTTGCTAAAGTTGCATTATCAGATTCAATCTCAAAGAGTTATCTTTAATTTGGGTGGTATGGTTCCTACAACACGAAGGGTATACACTTAAAGCAAAAAGGTATCTTAATGTTGTCTGAAGGCATTGGGGGATTAGGTTCAAAAGATATGTGCAAGTTCAACAATCATTTCTTGGTAAAAATTTCTAGTGAATTTTTGCTAGCAATCCAAATAATTTTTTCTACTGTGTGCATATGGCCAAATATAGCTTTTCTCACTCCATATAGAAAGTAAAGGCTAGGTAATGCCTTCTTAATTTAGCTTGGCCTATCATATGGCTGACCCTTTTTGACACATTGTTGTTAGGAAATTAACAATAATAAATTTATGAGTTTGGGAACATAATTAGATTAATGTAGATTTTTTCCTTAGTCAATTAAGTGCTTCTAGTCCAGCTTCTAGTATGCATTCACAATTAAGGATTTCTGATCTTTCACTTAATGCACAATCTAGTTGGAATGTTCCGCTTATATTTCCCCACTTTGTTGTCCAAAAGATTTTATTTCTTCCTTTTCCATCTCATGAGAAAGGTGATGATATTATCTAATATGGGTGATCATTAATCATGGAAATATTCTACTAACCAAAGAAATTTGTTGGAAATTATTAAGAAATCTGTTCATTTGCTTCACTCGCAGAACCGGGCTATGAATAATTTATATGAAGTTGCTTTTTATGGACTTATGAGATGGATATGAGGTTTCAATATTCTACACTAGTTCCAAGCATTTCTATGGAAGTGTTTAATGAATGCTCTCTCCACTACTAGCCATCTTTCTAAACACAGAGGCTTTTATGAGCTACACTTATGCTCTGTTTTCACTCCATTGAATCAACACTAAACTTGTTTTGGAAATATCTAGGATAACCTAGTGTGGGGAACTTTTTGTGTGAATTCATTATCCAAAGGTTTCAGTTCTATTGAGGAGTGGTTATTTTATTTTTTTGCTTCTTAAGCTAAATTGGTTATCATTCCTAGTCTCCATCTTGTAGGTTATATATATATATATATATATATATATATATATATATATATATATATATATATGGTTAGGGAGAAATGGAGGTAAAATAATTTTTCATGTTTGCCGATATTGTCCTAAAACTCATTGCCTTGCCAAAGTAGTCATAAAACTATGAAATCATTAGTTCTGTTAGTCTTAATATACATGTCTTGCTATGTGGCATACAAAAAAGCTGAGGTGGCACATAACAATTGTTAAATGTTGACTTATAACCATCTTTTCTATTTTGAGGGTAAGTTTGCAATTACACATATAGTTCAAGAACCCAACCCACAATAATGAAACCCTAAACTCCTAGCAAAGAAAAAAGAAAACTACACCTCTGATCCCTGATTCCTCGCTCCTTGCCCCTCAAAACCCTAACCTCCAACCTATACTATTGCGACCCTTCCCAGCCTAAGCTCCAATCCGTCACTGATGTCTTGCTTGGCCAGAGGCCACTATTCCCAAGCATCGCTAGCAACCGGTAACACCAAATTGAAGGAGAGGAGCTTTGATTCACTATCTCCACCACGTTCAAGCCACCGATGTCACCAGCCTTCATTCATCTGGAATAATTTGCATGCCCACTAATCCCCACCATCCATGGCGTGCCAACCAATCCCAAATTGTGCGTTTCAGTTTTCTTTCAATCCTTAGTTCCTGCTGACCTTCTACACTTTTAATCCTTAATTCCCAAAGCTTACACCTTCTCACCGACAGACAAAGAACTTGAGGTCAATGATGATGAAGACATGGGGGAGGAGATAGGGGTGAGGCTAAAGGGACCCGATCAGTAAATGGGCGGTGGCGAGTGGATCTGATCGTAGAGAAGAAGCCCAAGGAAAAAAATAAAATTTTTGAAATAATACATTTTAAATACAAAAATAACATATGAGTTCGAAGTAAATTGTGTAAATTGTACAGGTCATTACTTATGTATATATATATATATATATATATATATATATATATATATATATATGTATGTATGTATGCATGTATCTCCGTGTTATGTATGGATTTTGTGAAAAAGAATTACAAATAAATATTTCAACATTTTTTATTTTTTTGGTTAATTATTAAAAAAAGATATGTGTAAAGTTTAAAATTATGTAAATTTTAAATGTGTAATTTTTTAAAATAATGCATTTTGTAAA
Organism: Aquilaria yunnanensis; assembly: GCA_039654915.1. Lineage (NCBI taxonomy): Eukaryota > Viridiplantae > Streptophyta > Magnoliopsida > Malvales > Thymelaeaceae > Aquilaria > Aquilaria yunnanensis. The sequence continues at coordinate 17,976,141 of CM077597.1, read as the reverse complement.
TGTGTAAATTTTGGGTTGGGTCCTTGAAGGATATGTCATATTACACAATTTCCCTTAGAATAGAAAAAGTAGTCCAAAGTTAGCATTTAACGTCCGTTATATGCCACCTCAACTGTTCCGTTTTCTAGGTAGCGAGACATCCAATTGGGGCTAACAAAGCTAACAATTTTACAGTTTTAAGACTACTTTAGTAAGTCGATGAGTTTTAGGACTATGCTGACAAAACATGAAAAGTTTTAGAACTGATTACTCTTTTATCCCAGGAGAAATGTGTATGTTTTTTAGAACATTTATCTTCTCATTCAATTAATCATAGCTAAAAGGGATGTTCTCTTTCGACAGCTTGCTATAACCAATGACTACCTATCATGTTATGCTAGATTTATGTCTAATCCTACCCATCCCCTCTATTAGTCCTAGGGTGCTAAGTAGTTTCACACTCCTCCCGTCAATCCTGAAATCTTTGTTGTTGATGGCGCTTTGTGATGATCCTCATGTGTTGGTTTCATTGCTTGCTTCTGGATGGGATCTAATGACCCAACATGGATTTAGGAAAGGCGTCTTTGGGAGCAATACTGTTCCACCTTGGAAGCTGAAATGATTGCAATATCTAGAGTAGTTCAAGCCGCTGTTAAATGCTGAATCTCTTTTGTTGCTATATTAACTGACTACTTGTATATTCTGGCCGCTCCACAAGGTGATCATCACTATAATTTATATTTCGTAAGTTTGGCTTATCAAACTGCCTAAGATATGAAGAAGTTATTGGATTGTGCCTGAATAGCGATTCGTACCTCAGTAGCGTATTCCTTCAACTCATAATTTGGTTTCTAACACTTAATCTACTATGAGTACCAAAACTTACAATTGTTTTTTTATTTACATGAATCTAGAATTTATTTTTTTAAAAGATTAAAATTACTTTAGAAGACTCAAAATCCTTAGGAAGTAAGATTATAGGATAGTAATATTTTGAAAAATAATAATCCAGAATTTTTAAAGTATAAAACTAAGTATCAATTGTATTGTTTTGAGGATAGTTTTTTGAATTATTAGTTTTTAGTAGATAGTCATCATTCAAAATTTTTTGAAAGTAACTTTCCTAGAATTTTTTTTTACCATTGATACTTAATTGTTTTCACGTTTAAAAAAATATGGTGCGTTGCGTTCTGTTATTTTCCTATAATTTTAATTGCCAGTAACTTTTAGAGTTCTTTAACGAAAACTACCTTTAAGGCTTCTCCATTTTCCTTAAATTCTCTTTTAAATCAGTAATTTTTACAGGTTTCAAAGACCAAAAAGAAAATCAACATGAAGTCAGTCAATGGTGAGGCAAGCGAGACCCGATGAAGCATAAATTGGGAATGACTTTTCCAACGCAAACAATAAGGCGTGGAAAATTCATAAAAGTAGACGGCAGTCGTTGCGTTTCTACAAAAATATCTGTCACTTGTGTTCTTCGTCCAAATGAATGATTCTTATTTTGTTTCTTAACTTTAGTAACTAATTTAACATTTCCCCAAATAAAGAAATAAACCAAGGTTAAATAAGTAAAAATAAAAATTGATTTAATGTTCAATATTTAACTAAATAATTACAAGTAACTTTTAACTTTACTTTAAAGTAAATTATTAAATTTTTCTAATTTTCATACTAAAATAATCCAGTAATACCTATATATTTGTTTAACATTTCGATTTTTAATAAGAAAAGACTTTAAAATTTTTATAAAATTTTAAAATAAGTTTTGAAATCACATTATTTTGACGAAATTAATTAATTTTATTTGCCTGATTAAAAAAGAAGCATTTAAATTAAAATAATTAAAGTGCAGTCTTGTTTTTTAGGGTGGATGGCCTAAAAATACTTTAAATTATTTTTTTCAGTAGAATAATTCCAAATAAAAAATATTTTTAATTTTTTTTATTAAACACTTGTACTCCAGCGTCATTAATGCTTATTATCTATTTGTGATAATATTTTTCTTTGATTATAACTCCTAATTATTTAATCAATCTTTGAAGTGCCAGAGAATCTCAAAATAAATTATAGTTACCTATAAACAAATAGAATGTGAAATGGATGATAATTTTTTTTAATCTATAACTCTTAATTATTTAATCAATCTTCATATGCATGTACATTGTGTACGTTTGAAAGAACACCTTTTTGCGTGATTCTTGGTTCGGTTTTTATTTTTGAACAGCAAAGATTTTATTAAGAAAAGAAAGATTTATAACAGATAATTCCATCCAAAAGTTAGAGTGCATTTTGTCACATCGTTTACTTCAAATAATGTCGGCTAGACTTTGTGTGTGTTTTACTCAATAGATTGATTCCATGAAAATTCATAGCTTTGTTATAATATTGACAGTTCACTCTTGTAAGTCTACAGGATAGTAATCTTTCGGCAAGTAACAACCAACATCACAAGTACGAAAATGATTCTAAAAAAATTACAAATGCAAAATCTCTTTTTTAAAAGAAAAATCTAATAAATTGTTTGTCTGATCTAACGAAATACAATTTTCTTTAGATTTTCTTCTACCATTGATACTTAATTATTTTAATGTTTTAAAAATTTTGGATTGTTACTTTATTTTCCTATAATTTTAGTTTCCAATAAATTTTAGAATTCTTGAAGTAAATGTGTCCTTGATTTCTCTACACAATAGTCACTTGCTTCATTTTACAACTAAAGGTTGCCCATAAGGCTTCTCGATTTTCGTTAAATTGTCTTTTAAATCTGCAAAAGTAATTTTTACAGGTTTTAAAGAGCAGAAAGCATCAACATGAAGTCTGTCAATGGTGGGGCAAGAGACAATGGTGGGGCAAGAGACCTCTTGACACATGACTTGGGAATGAATTTTTCAATGTGAACAATTAATAATGCGTGGAAAATTACTGATATGGGTAAAGTAAATATAAAATATATATTTATTTTAAGGTATTATGGTTATTAAATATAAATATATATTTATTGAAAAATATAATTGTATGTTATAAGATGAGAATGACTAGAAAGAATTATTGTACATATTATAGGTAATAAATATATAAAATATATATTTAATTTTTTTGTATTTCATGGATTAGTAAGTAAAAATAATTGAAAATGTATGTATTATATTGGTGTTAGAAAAAATATATATATTTATTTACGTAACAAGATAATAAATAAGTGCAAATTTAAAGTGTGATTGAAGGGAAAGAAATGTAAGAATTAAGTGAAAATTCAAGTGTAAGTTATTTATATGGAAAAATAAATTAAGTTAAAATTAGTAGTACCAAGATAAGGTTATAGTGGAACCCAATTATGGTTTTAGTGGTACCAAGTTAAGGTTACTGTGGTACTAAGTTAAGGATGTCGTGGTACCAAGATAAGGTTATAATGGAACCAAGTTAAGGTTCTAGTGATACCAACTTAAGGTTTTAGTAGCACCAACTTAAGATTCAAGTGGTATCAACCTAAGGCTGTAGTGGTACCAAATTAAGGTTCTAGTGGTACCAATTTAAGGTCGTATTGGTGCCAAAATAAGGTTCAAGTGGTAGCAACTTAAGGTTATTGTGGTCCCAAATTAAGGTTATAGTGGTGTCAAATTAAGGTTATAGTGGTGCCAAGTTAGGGTTCTAGTGGTACCAAGTTATGGTTATTATGGTACCAAATTAAGATTTCAGTGGTACAAAGTTAAGGTTATAACGATACCAAATTAAGGTTACTATGGTACCACCATAAAGTTATTATGATACCAAGTTAAGGTTATAGTGGTATGAAGTTAGGGTTCTAATGGTACCAAGTTAAGGTTATAGTGATACCAATTTAAGATTCAAAAGGTAGCAATTTAAGGTTCTAGTGGTACCAAATTAAAGATCTACTAGTACCAACTTAAGGTTTTAGTGGTAATAATTTAAGGTCATATTGGTACCAAAATAAGGTTCAGTGGTACGAACTTAGGGTTATAGTAGTACCAAATTAAGGTTATAATGGTACAAAGTTAAGGTTCAAGTGTACCAAGTTATGGTCAAATGATACCGAGTTAAGGTTCTACTGGTACCAAGTTAATGTTATTATGGTACCAAATTAAGGTTACAGTGGTACCAAGTTAAGGTTGAAGTGGTATCAAGTAAGGTTATTATCCTATTGTGACCGAATGAATGGGTAAAAGTCGTACAAAAATTATGTTAAAGTGGTATCAAGTTAAGGTTATAGTGGTACCAAGTTAAAGTTGCAGTAGTAGCAAGTTAAAGTTATTATCCTAGTGTGACTGGGTGAACCAGTAAATGTGTTACCAATTTATGGTTATAGTGGTACCAAGTTAATGTTAGACTGGTATGAAGTTAAGGTTATAACTTGGCCCCCACTATAACCTTAACTCGGTACCACAAAACCATAATTGGTACCACTATAACCTTAACTTGGCACCACCCACCATAACCTTTACTTGGTACCACTATAACCTTAACTAGTTATCACAGTAACCTTAACTTGGTACCACCATAACCTTAACTTGGTATCACTATAACCTTAAATTGGTACCACTATAACTTTAACTTGGTATCACAATAACCTTAACTTGGTACCGACATAACCCTAACTTGGTGCCACTATAACCTTAAATTGGTATCACCATTATTGACATCCAATTTTGTTCGGGCACTGACTTTTGTTTAAGTTTTAGGGTTAAGGAAAATTAGTTTAGGGGGAAATTTTAATTTTTAGAGGCAATTTGGTCAATTGTTATGACATTTGGGTCATTTTTATCATTTTAGGATTAGTTGGTCTAGTTACATTTAAGTTACATTGCTGCTCATGTCATAAAACTTTAGAAGTTAGTATTGTCATTTAGGTTCAAATAGGAATTCACTTAGTTTAGGTATTAATTTGGAGTCCTAAAGGATTTCTGGGGTCAATTTAGGTAAAAGGGGCAAGTTTAGGTATGAATTTGAGAGTTTTTAGAAAGTTTTGGGCAAGAACATAAATTTTGGGACAAATTTGTCAAGTTCATGAAGTTTTAAGCGAATTTGACAATTTTATAAATGTTTAGGAGAATCTAGAAAATTCTACAAAATTTTGGGCTCAATTGAGAAAATAGGAAAGTATTGGGTAAAACAGGAAATTAGTGTAGAATCTAGGGCAGAATCAACAACTCAAGAATTTTCCTAGACTTGGACAAATATTTTGACTAGATAACATCCTAAGAGGTTTAAACTCTATCAAATATGATTTGGATGAGTTTTAACTTCTAAAAACCTGGTTAATTTGGCCTAAAACCCTTCTAGTATAAATATGGGTCATCATTTGAAGAAAAGGGAGAGAAAAATTGTAACCCTAAGCTCCTAACTCGAAAAAGAGAAATCAGCAGCTCCAAGTCCCCTATTTTTTCGCTACCCTTATAGAAAACCCTAAGTTTCTCCCCACAGCGCCGCTATCCTTGGTTGCTCTCCTTTTGCCGTCCCGACTCCTCCAGACGCCCCTGCCGTTCTTCGTCTGTCATCCCTGCTCCCCGATATCGCTCTACGGTGTCCAACTGCTTCCCCCATCTCCTTTCGTGCCGTACCAGACGAGTGGAGAGAAGAATCGCGCCACCCCCGCCACGGTCTCCTCCTCGATTCTCGAACCATAGGCATCTCCGGCTGTCTTCCTCCTACCCCCTGAAGTCTTCGCCACCTTCTGAGCCTAGCCCAGGTTGCAACTGGCCCCGCCTTCACCGGAGAACGGGGAATTGAAGATGAAACCCGTTTCGCCCATCACGACCCGACCCGTCTGCCCAATCAATCCTTACCCCTTTTGGTAAAACTCATGCTTAGTCCCCCAATCTTTTAATTTTTTCAAGTTCAGATCCTTGTTCTTTTTGTTTCAACTATTCAGTCACTAACAGCATTGTTTTTGTTTTGTTTTCTTTCTTGATTACTTGTTTTGTTAATTTTAGGACCCTGAATTAATTCGGTAACTAACATTACACAGAATTGCATGTTTAGGTTAGATCGGATTTTATATATTTGTTTTTTTTTTATTTTTTCGTAGCTAGCATAAGTTTAATGTCCATAATGCTTCTTAAAAATCACACTTAGAGAATTCAATTTTGCATGGGTTTAATAAAGCCCTAGGAAAAATTTAGGATATCAATAAATTTTAAAATCCATATCCGGGTAATCCGATAGGATTCATGGTTTGGCTAATTACTTAAATTCTCTAAGAATATTTTTTAAAATCAACATCTTGGTGATCCAATATGATTTATGGTTTGGATTGATAATTATTTAAAATTTTCAATAAGAGAATAGAAATAGAATAAGTTTAGATATCCTCATCCGGGTGACTTGGTAGAGTTCATGGTTTGGAAATATCAAAACCTCATAAAACAAACAAAATCAAGTAATAAGGTTTAGAAGTCTATATCTATGTGGTTCGATTGGAATTCATGGTTTGGGTACTAATCAAATTAATTAAAAGCAAGCAAAGCAAAAATTAAATCAAGCTAAGGTGCCAATTTTTGGGCACTATAACAAAGTTATTTTAGTGTAACCATATTCCCGAACTCCTCAAACTATAGTAGATCATTTCAAGATGTCCAATTAACCTAGGTGAAATCGATTGGTGGTGACTCCCAAAAACACGTTGCTACAACCATAACCTTAAATTGGTACCGTCATAACCTTAAATTGGTACCATTATAACCTTAACTTGGTATCATTATAACCTTAACTTAGTACCAAGAAAACCTTAAATTGGTACCACTATCACCTGGATTTGGTACCACAATATCCTTAACTTGGTACCAACATAACTTTAACTTAGTACCACCACAATCTTAATTAGGTACCACTATAACCTTAATTTGGTACCACCATAATCATAACTTGGCACCAGAATAACCTTAGCTTAATACCACAATAACCTTAACTAGGTACCATTATAACCGTTACTAGGTACCACTATAACTTTAAATTGGTACCATCATGACTTTCAGTTGGTATCACTTTAACCTTAAATTTATACCATTATAACCTTAACTTGATACCATCATAACCTTTAATTGTTGTCACCATAACCTTAAATTGTTACAGTAAATTGTTTAGGGATTAGGGTTATGGATTAACATTAAAGGATTACGGTTAGGAATTAAAGATTAGAGTTGGGGACCAGAATTAGGTACTAGGGTTAAGGTTAGGAATTGGGGATTAGGGTTAAGGATTAGTGATTAGGAATTAGGGTTAGGGTTTATGATTTAATGTTAGGTTTAGGAGTATATTTTATGGTTTAGGGTTTAGGATTAGAGTTAGGGTTTAGTGGTTAGGATTTGGCATGTATGTACATTTTAATTTGAACAATATTTGGTAAATTTTTTAAAAGCTCAAGCATGTATGTACTCTTAAGAATTAAGGAATAGGGTTATGTTCGGATTTGGGGTTAGGGTTATTGTTAGGGGTTAGGCTTAAGCTTAACTTGGGGTCAAGGTTAGGCTTAGGCTTAGGTATTAGGGTTCAGGATTAGGAATTTGGGTTAGGGATTAGGGTTAGGGATTAAGATTTAGGTTTACAGCTAGGGTTTATGATTTAATGCTAGGGCATAGGTGTATAGTTTATGGTTTTAGGTTTAGGGTTAGACTTATGATTTAGGTTTTTATAGTTTGGAATAGGGTTAAATTTAAGATTTAAGGTTAAGGTTAGGGTTTGGGGTTAAGGTTTTTTTTATTTTGAAAACTCAATTAGTTCGAGGCCTAGAAAAATATTGTAAATGTTTATTGACGTATGGTTCATAGATAGTTCGAGATAAATTGAATTTCAACGAAATTAATATGTATTAATATGCATTATTATTTTTAATATGCATTATGAAATCTAAATAAAAATTAAACTCTTCCAAAAAAATAATAAAAAAGAGCCAAACAAATAAATATCCTACATTATATTTCTTGTGCAAATTTAATAGCTAAATTTCATGCATTGGTTAGGAATTAGGGATTAGGGTTAGGGACTAGGGTTAGGAATTAGGAATTAGTATTAAGGATTAGTGATTAGGAATTCAGGTTAGGGTTTATGATTTAATGTTAGGGTTTAGGTGTATAGTTGGTTTTGAGTTTAGGGTTAAACTTAGGATTTACTTGTTTAGAGTTTTGGACTAGGGTTAAATTTAAGATTTAAGGTTAAGGTTAAGGTTGTGTTTAGTATTTTTTTTATATTATGTTATGGGTTTACTTGGTACATAACATTAATTTTAACTATAACTAACAGATTTAACATTTTAATTTATAAATGTAAAAAATTTATGTATATGTTCAGGGTTTAGGTTTTGGGTTAATGTTTTTGGTTAAGGCTTAGGGTTTGGGTTTAGTGTTTGAGTTTAAGATTAGGGTTTAGCGTTAGAGTTTTGTTTAAGGTTTTTTATACAATATTAATTTTTTACTATGATTGACATATTAAACAATTTTTTAAATGTTTAGAGACAAAGAGTTTATAATTTGAGGAGTTTTGGTATAAATAATGTTATAATTTTGTATCTTTTGTCGAGTAATTACTGACAAAAAAAATCAAAACTATTTCTGCTATCTATTTTATTAAATTAATGACAAAAAAACCAAAGCTATTTCTATGTTATCAAATTTGCTAAATTAATTTGTGGCTAAAATGACAAATAAACAAAAATCAAATAAAAATACAAACTACCAGTGCTACTAGTGCCTTTTTTTGTGAACATAGAAACATTCAGGACGAAACCAAACTAACGTATAAATTGGAGGCCTAACGGTAAGTTTTACTGAGAAGGAATAGTTGATTTGGTCAAACGAGTTAAGCTGTTGGTTATGGGTTAGGAAACGGGTTCACAAGTGGAGGCGGTTTCATCCTCGATTTTCGTTGCCGAGGATGGTTTCGTCCTAAAAAACACAATGGAGATAGTTTTGCAATGAGGATGGTTTTTGCAATGAGGATAGTTGTGCATCGGTGGCAGGGATGGCTTCACAAAGGGTTTCTCCCTTCGATTCCTGTAATCGGCGATAGGTAGATCAGTGTGAGGCGAGAGGGAAGCAGCGAGCAGGGACAACTGGCAATCCTGCTTGAAGGGGTTACTCCCATTTGATCTTCACTATGATGGGCTTTGATGATAATATTGAAAACTTTAGTCCCAATTGGGCCAAAAGATAAAATTATAGAGTCCATGAATACTTTAACCAAAATTAGATCTCTTGGTCAGGCGGTTGAAAGCAGGTGTGTATAGGTGCGGACTAGGCATTTTAGAATGTTCCTACTAATATTCTTTGGCTTGTTATGTCATGTTTTTTCATCTTTGTCTTCAAACTGTATGGATAACTGGTCATATCCAGTTGGCATAAATGAATGGACATCATATTTGTGAGTTCAGCTATTATATCTGTGCTACCTAGGAAACTACAACTTGTGTTTTGTTTTTTTTATATTTTTTGGTTCTTTCAGTTAGAAACTTGGATCTGTAGGTTTTATACTTTACTTCATACATATGTCTTTGTACTTGAAATATAATACTTAGGTGCCTCAGATACTATGTTTGGTTAGCTTTAGCAATAGCTATAGATAATGTAGCTCTGACAAGGCTTATGAACGACATTGAGCATATGATTTGTAGAGATCAAGCTGAGCATTTGGCTATCCTAGTTTCTCTTAATATTTACACCTGGGAGTATTTCCACTTTATTGACCACACTTAAGCTTGATCGTGCAAACTCGTATGTTCCTTCATCATCTTTACAGCTAAATGAAGTTAGGGACTGAGAACAGGAAAGGATTTTGTAGGTGTTGTACAACATTCTATTTTACGGCATTTGCTTTCCATGCTTTACTAGTGCTCACTCAGTGTATTGTTGCCAAGAAAATGATTATCTTTATGAGAATGATGGCAATTCAAAAACCAAAACATTGACATGGTCTACTTGTGCATGGAACCTGGGGATGTCAGTGAAATATGTTGGGACTAATAAGGTTCATCTCATCTTATTTATATGGCTGATAAGTGGAGGATAAACCCCCAGAAGAAAATGTTCTCGCTTTTTGTAAAGTTCTCTTTTATTGATTCAACTGAAGCCTTGGATGAAACAAGCTTTCAATGATTAACTCTAACTAGTTTGGGAGCTTAGTTCTTGATGTGCTCCAACTTTACATTTGGTTTAAGTATGATGCAATATGTTACCATCTACTACATCTTTTGAACTGGACTTCCATTGTTTCATATTGGCGTGCATTTCATTTTTTTTGAAATGGCTAGTTTTTCTTGTAGGTTCAACTTGATTCCAATCCAAACCTTTTGGAGCTGTTGATGATCTGCGTACACACATCTCTATTTACTTGCAAAGTCTCTGAGTTGGATCCTGTTAATTTGCTGCTAGCATCTGAGTTGTAAATTTGATCGTATCATGTTCCTTGAATGTTGAAATGCTAATCAGTAAGCTTAAATCTATTTTCAGGTCATGCATTCATACTATCATCACGCGGATTCAGACTCTGAATTGGGTTACTGACTGAAGAAAACCCAAGAAGTGTAAGCATGTTTTAGACATTTTAATGGAAACAAAAATAAATATTTGAATATTCAGATACATTCCTCAAGGATTAGCTAACTATCTCGTCTTGAATCTCAAAGCTCCATTGGTCTCTCTCCACATAGCTGTAACATGGAACGTATGAAATGATGGAGGGAGGCAATAATACATGGTATTTAATTAAAGGATTATTCATGCCTACTTTCTTCGATATACTTGGAGGGTTTTTCTTTTTGTTTGCAAAAATTATTTAATTAAAAATTTTAGCAATTATCTTTATGACCTATGTAAAAATAATTATTTTGAAACTTTTTAGGGTTTAGGGTTTATATATATATATATATATATATATATATATGTGTGTGTGTGTGTGTGTGTGTGTGTGTGTGTGTGTATGTATATTTATATATGGTTCTTGTAATAAATGCAAGTAATAAATATACTAAATGATTTAATTTTATATCATTCTCCTAACTTAGAACAATGAACTCTTTTAGTGTATCACTTATTAACTGTTTTTTTCCCTAAACCTATTAAAAAATGTTTAAATTTGGTTCATTGCCAAATGGTATTACATATTATATTTTCAAAAAAATCTTCGTTCTAATTTTTTCTTTCCTAAAGATCATTTCTTCAATCACATATTATATTATATTAATCTCAATTAAATTTTTAGATTTATTAATTTAAGTTTTAACAATATATGTTAGACGGGTAAATCTCATGAACAGTCTATCAACTTTAAATAGCGTACCATTTTAGTCAATAGCCTATTAAACACTTTATTTTAGTCTGATGAGTAAATTGTTTAAAAAATTTTAAATCTTTAATTTGGGTTGCAAATATGTCTAACCTCCCAATTATTACTTAATAGCCCCAAATGTTTTTCCTCTTCTGCAAATTCATCTTTAGATCTAGGTTAGATCATGTTGGTACAAAAATTTGGTTTACAAAGAGAAAAAAACTAATAATTTACAAAGTCCATTAATCAAGAATAAATTATAGTGCAACTTTGAATTTAGTAAAAAGTAGTTTTCAAATAGTTTGAATTTATTAACTCACACATAACTATTTGACATCAATTTTTTAAGTTCTAATTTAAAATATTTTTAATTGTATTTTCATTAATTCAAATGTGCCATAATATTTTGACAGTTAATGGACTATATAAAATATTTGTTTGGGGCCATGGATGAATTGAAATGAAGAGAAAAGGTTTGGGGCCATTATACAACAAGTGAGATATTAGAGATGAATTTGCAAGCTAAAACTTAAAGGTTTGAGATCTTTGGTGCAATTTACCCCAAATTTAAATCCATTAAAAATGTCTCTTTACTCGCTTGCCAAATGGAATCGCATATCATATTTCCACAAAATATTGGTTATAACTTTTACTTCGATAACAATCATTTTCTTAGTCATATATTGTTCTATAAATATTACTTAAATTTATGGAATTATTAATTTAAAATTTAACAATAAAAAAAATATGATGTTACAATTATATTTTTATTTTTATTTATTCTACAATGTATAATCCATATTTTTTTAGCATTTCTTTTTCTATCCATTACGGATTCAATGATTTCCTTTGTATTTCCACATATATGTATGACGAGAATGAAAATATAATACCATATAAGAATCATTAATATATGTATATCAATAAATATTTAATGAATAAAGAAAATTAAATGTTAAATTATAAAGACTATCCTACTATTCCATGAGCAATGGGATGGATAATTTATATAATATTCACAAATCTCAATATGCATGCTTATGCATAATGGGAAACAAAATTTATGATGAAAGTATAAAAATTTTGCTCTTATCAAACCAATTTATTTCATTTCTAAAATATTATATTAATTATTAATCATCATATCCTACCATCTAAAGTGAGTAGAATATTTTTCTCTTCTCCTATTGCACTTCTTCATCTATAATTTCCTTTCGAGAATTTTTTTCCACCTAAACAAAATGCCTTGAAATCCTTATAATTTTAAAGAAATTCAAAGAAATAAGAAATTTACATTCCTTCAAACACCTTATACTTTTTTTCCATTCATAAACAAATTGACTATTAACAATTTCTGCTAATTTTGTCAACTTGAGAATTAGTTCCTAAATTTGTATTTCCACTATAAATAGAGACAACTTTAATACCAACAACAACCTTTACTTTAATTTGATGTCATTTATTTCACTTTTATTTTTTTGGCAATAATTTATTTCACTTTTGTAGAGTTAATTTTTTCTTTTTCATCACTTGGTTTCACCTCTTCTATCATGAATTAATCATAGATAAAAGGGATGTTCTTTTTCGGCAGCTTGGTATAACCAACAACTACCTATCATGTTACACTAGGTTCAAGTCTAATCTTCCCCATCCCTTTTACTATTCCTAGGGTGCTAAATAGTTTCATTCTTCTTTTATTAATCTTGAAATGTTTGTTGTTGATGGTGCTTGGTGATGATCTTTAGGTCTTGGTACTGTCGCTTGGTTATGCATGGCATCTAATGACCCATCCTCAATTCAGGAAAGGCGTCTTTGGGAGTAGTACACTTCTACCTTGGAAGCTAAAATGATTGCAATATCTAGGGCAATTCAACCACTATTAGGTGCTCAATCTCTTTTGTTACTATATTATCTTACTACTCGTAGGTTCTGGCTACTCTAAAATGTGATCAACACTATAATTTATATTTGGTAAGTTTGGCTTATCAGAATGTCTAAGACATGAATAAGTTGAATTGTTACTTACTGGTGGTTTTTATCTTAGTAATGTGTTTCTCTAGCTCATAATTTGGTTTCATCTCTCTTTCCTAATACTTAATCAACTATATTTCATTCTCAGTACCATAACTTACAATTATTTTTTTATTCACATGAATCTAGAATTTATCTTTTTAAAATACTAAAAACTTCAGGAGACTCAAAATCCTTAAGAAGATTATAGGATTGTAATATTCTGAAAAGTAATAATAAGAACTTTTAAAGTATAAAACTAAGTATCAATTATAAGAAATTTAATCCAAAAAATATTTTATTTGGTCATATTGTGAGGATAATTTTTTGGTTTATTGTATTTTAGTATATAGTCATAATTAACAATTTTTTGAAAGTAACTTTCCCAATTTCACAAGTCATAGTTAAACTTTTTGGTAGTGGAGACCCTAGATCATCGGCCGACTCCAGTCACCTGTCTGCAAAAACATGAAAAAGGGGGATGTAAGGGCATGAGAGAGATGCTTCCTATATATATAGCCAATATGTGGGCTTAGTGGACCTGTTTCCTAGTTTTTGAGTCTGATGGGCTTTATTAGGCTTTTATTCATAAATTAGGCATAGGGCCTGATAACCCACTAATAATTGGATCTAATTTGGCTTTTGTCTACCAAAACACCACGTCCCTCAATGAATACGGAGTTGAAGGGGTCCTTGCATTCTAATCTTCATATGTGGAGAGTCATTCATGTGGGAATCTCATATTCATTTTTTGCTCTTGTGAGATGCATATGTTGTACTCAATTGTGTTGTTTTTAGAGAGTATTATGACTTTTGAGGACTCACATGCCCCTTATTCTTTAGGCCAAAGCAAGCCCGGTCAATGGATTAGCTTCATTAGCCAAAATATCCTCATATGATAAGATCAGTGTTCTTCAAAAAATCATCTTTGAAGAAGCCAAAGATTGTAATCTCTTTCATTTTAAAAAAATCATCCTTAAATGAATAAAAGATTGCAATTTCTTCCATGCTTCAAATTTGAAGATTAGGCATCCATAGACTTCTAGGCTTAGACCCCAAAGGGTTCAAAAGAGCTAATGATACTTGACACTTTGTCGAATATTCCCCTAATGGGTCGAGGGCTATATACCTGAGTGCAGGACCTCTTTTGTGGTCCTTATGTATCATTAATAGACTCACTTAAAGGGGCTCATGTAGGGTATGCACCCTAGATCTAGTCTTGCAATTGGTGTCTCAATTTTTATAGAATAAAGTAGTTGTAGTCATTTATCAGAAGGTCTAACCTTGTATTTATCCAAGGCTTTGGGAGACCTTCTTGTGTTCAAGGTCTTGTAGAAAGTGACTTGTCCTTCCATCAAGGCTAGTCATATAATGCATATTTCTAGTCTGGTATTTAGTACTACTTTCTTCTATGCAGCCTCAATGAAGGCTACTCTTCCAATATGGATTCATTAGACCATATCATTCTCTTGTGGGCTTAATGTGCTTTTCAGGGGTCTTCCTCTTATAGGAATATTGAATTCCCACTCAGCAAGAGGACTTGGAATGTGTTTAATTGTCAAGATATTTCCAAGCTCTTGTAAAAAATCTTTAATGAGATCATTGACCTTCTTATTAGGCTTTTTACTTGGTCCATGAGGGCCTGTAGATTACAGGGTTTTAGCTTACGGAGCCTTGCAATTTGATCATAAGGGCTCACAGCCCTTATGGCCTTTTGTATTGCCCAGCAAATAAGGGCTCATCATACGCAAAGCCATTGGCATTACCCTTTTCAACAATGACTAAAGACATCTTCTTAAAGCTTTTCTTGAATCCTTCTTTGGGGTTGTTATCAGTAACGATGGCTCGGGGGCATCCTAAATTGATAGATAATGTTTTTCCATGATAATTTAGTGTTATGGGATACAGTGGTGGAGGCTAGTGGCTTCGCGTATACCTATTTAACGAAATAGTGTACTATCACAAGGCAGTACTTGACCTACCCTAAAGCCGTGGGAAATGCTTCAATCAAGTGTAGCCTTTACATGGGAAAAGGCTAAGGGCTAGTAGCCAGGAAGGCATCGGAGAAGTGAGTTCATGAGTTAAGCCGGAAAGCATGACATCATTGAGCAAGCTTTCTAGCATGACATCATTGAGCAAGTTTTCTGACATTAGCTCAAATTGTGGGCCAAAAATAGTCTTGTTGCAGAGCCTTATGAGCCAAGAAATTAGCACCAATATGGGCTTTATAATCCCCAAGGTGAATTTTTCGAAGGGCGGCCTGCCCTTACTGGGCTATAAGGCATCTTTATAGTTGGCTACCTTTTTTTCCCTTATTGACATCATTTATAGTGATTGGAAGAGATCATATAAGAAGCATGAATAAGATTAATTTTTCATGTTGAAACTTTCATCATTTTAGTTGTAGATATCAGCCTTTAATGATTGTCTTATATTCGACGCTAGATTGATAGTTGATAGGATCCTGTGTTGGGCATGTTTCCTACCAATAAGTCTCCCTCATTTTAAGAAAATGTGGGTTATGGGTCTAACATTTTCTTAAACATTGTCATCCTCCAGAATGAACTTTGCATTTTTCAAAGAGGGGTTCGTCCCTCATTTTTTGTTTCATGCTGTTGCACCTTATGCAGTGTCGTTTGTTGCGATGTGTGTGGTGCCTTATCATGCTACTTCTAAAGGAAGCTGCTTCTTAATGGCAGTAAATGATGGCTGTTTTGTCTTATTTGCTTTAACTATGACATGGGGGAATGATGGGCAGCCTGTGAGTAGGCCTTCCAATCCCAAGTTGGGGCTTTGCTGAAAAATGTGGGCTATTTGGAAAAGGACTTGAGCAGTGAATGTGACGCCAGGGGGTACCTTGGCCAATAACTCCAAACTGAAGAAAGATGCCAAAAAGGTGAATGAGGGCCTAGTTAAAGTACTTGGGGGGAAAGTGAAAGAGTCGAAAGAAGCTCTCTAGCAATCTTAGGAGAAAGAAGCTGAGACCTATAAAGGAGGTCGATCACTTGGAGGTATTGTTAAAGGTGGCAGAGTCGAAGATCAATGTCACTGAACAGATTCTGCCAATGGATCAATACGTTCCTTTGGGCTCGAGGACCATTTAGGGCGAAACTAACTCAAGCTTGGTTGCTTGTATGATACCCCTCATAGAGCATATTTAGCGAGTTACCTTCAATGGGTGCAAGGTAATATAGAGTACCAGTGCCTTTGAGCCAAGGCCAATACCCGAATAAAGTAGCTTTGTTTGCTTTTTTGGATGTAGCCATCATTATACTTCTAGGATAATTTTTGCTCTTTTGGTGGTCGTCTAATAACTTGTACATTTCAAGCTAGTTTGCCATCGTAAGGACTTTTCTGGCATCATAGGATTGTTGTCCCCCTCATAAAGCTTTAAGTCAGGTGCCAGTCTTGGCGTTTGTGGCTCAGGGCTCGTAGCCTTAAGACCAACCTTCCTTTGTTTGTCGTATGGCATTGTCAGAAGGGGGTTGACTCACCAATTGTACATTGTATCAGGATTTCATAATCAGATAGGGGCCGATCACTAATTGTGTCACCTAGTTTAGGGTCTCCGGCTATTTTTTATAGGGTCAACATCTCTTCTCATTGTATGACCCCATCCAGGGTCCCGGACTGTCAAGCTTTTAGTCTTCATAAGATCTATCTTCCTTCTAATTCTTAGGCTTTTAGCTTTCATAGGGTTAGCCTCCCATCTGATCGTATGGCCTCCAAGGGCCTTTGGCTATTAGGCTTTTAGCCTTCATAAAGTTAGCTTTTTATCTGATCGTGTGGCCTCGAGGAGGCTTTAGCTGTTAGGATTTTAGCCTACATGGGATTAGCCTCCCATATGATTGTGTGGCCTCGAGTTCAAGGGGTGTCTAGTTGTGGCCTCAAAGGTCGCACCCTTTATGTGATTAAAAAGCCCTTATAGGCCATTTTAGATAAGGCGTTAGCCTTTAAACGATTAGGAAAGCCTTCGTAGGCTTTTTAAAGACGACAATGACCTTTAAGTGATTAAGAAGCCTTCATGGGCTTCTTGGAGAAAGGGCAGTCCTTTCAGTGATTAGGAAGCCTTTTTGGTCTTTGTGCGGCCTCGAAGGGTGTACAGGGGCAATGTTGAAGCTTTTCTGTGATAGATGACATCAAGTTCCAGTGATGATTCTGAGGGCAAAAAATTTGATGCACCAGTGGGGATATAGCCTGTAAAAGTTATAGTGATGAAATATTTTAATGAAGCCCATGGTTTCAGCTGTAGATAAGTATAACCAGGACAATGTGTTTGAAGGTGTTGATAGTCCCATGGCTTCAAACTGATCCCATGTCTTATTTTCAGATCATTTTCTTCATTTATTTGATGCAACTAAGGTGTCTTTGTGTCTGAAATAGAGCATACAATTGTTGTTTCCTTTGTTGCTTCACTTGTTGCTATCGATGTAGCTGCTGCTTTAGAATATACTAGCAACACTGATATTGTTGTTTGATTTGTTATGACTGTAGCATAAGTCGGCCCTATGGCCATTTCAGACACTGATATTGAAGCATGTTGGTATATAATTGAAAATTTATGTGAGGGGAAAGTATTGAGGTTTGCCTATTGGGGACCAATAATAGGATTATGTAAAGAACCATAGACCTATTGCACTAAACCAATGACAGCATTTCCTTATCTTGAATCCAAATCGGGGTGAGGTTGTAGTGGACCTAATGGTGCTTGTTGGGTGTTTGGAACCCCAAAATGATGTTGCAAGTTTTCCGTTGCTCTGTTGCATTGTTGATATAGTGCATTGCAAGTTCATTAACTATATTTGAGGATTCATTTGATCATTATGTGAGCATGCTTGAGCATTCTGAGACTTTGGCTACTCAAAGGCAGGTATGTTATACCATGTAGGAGTGCCTGATTACTCCCATAGTATTTCAATATGTGCCAGGACATGTGTATCAAATGATAATCAGAATCATATGTATATCAGGCAATGGTCATCTTTGCATGGGGGGATATGATTATTAATAAAACTGCTATTTGTACCTCGAGGGAAAATGTGCAGATATTTCATACCATTATCGAGCCG
Source organism: Aquilaria yunnanensis (assembly GCA_039654915.1). Lineage (NCBI taxonomy): Eukaryota > Viridiplantae > Streptophyta > Magnoliopsida > Malvales > Thymelaeaceae > Aquilaria > Aquilaria yunnanensis. The sequence goes on along the minus strand of CM077597.1, from coordinate 17,957,809 downwards.
ATGTTGAGATGGCATTGCTCACAGCTTAAACTTTTCATGTCCCTACTTATGTGTACAGAAGTCTTCTCGAGCCCTTTGAGTAATGAGCTCTATAGTTATTTTATGATGAGCTTTAGATTTTGAGTCCTTTAGATAAAAATTTTCTCCACAAATAGCATGTTAAATACGCCCAATAACATTTTCACAAGATACACTTGCTAGTTTGTATGAAAAGCAATTCGTAACACAATCATGCTTGCACGCTTAGTTCATATAATGCATGCTTATATAGGAGCTCTTGGCATTTCACACTTTGTAACTCAAAGCATGTCTTACACGTTTATGTTTATGTAGTGGGCTAATAAATGTAGCATGAGAATTTGTGTCTTATTCACTCTAGGTAAGTATTTAATTTATATGTCTTATGTGCAATAACAGTAACACACTTAGCTTGTGAATTTTGGTCTTCAAGAGGTTCATATCAATGTATAATGATATCAATTTCATGCCCACTCTATACTTTTCATGCACATTCCCATTAGCTTTTTTATGTTCATAAATGTATCCATAATAGGATATATTTTTCGAGCAAATATATCTGCAGTGACCTATTTGGTACATTGGGTAAAATTGACAATTTTCCCATAAGTTAGGATACTCCTTGGCATTTGTACCATTTTTCTTTTTTGTTTTAGGCTTCGTTTGGATAGAGGGTAAGGGGAGGAAATTAGCTCTTCTATATTGTTTGGATTCTGGGAAACATGAGGGAAGGGGTAAGGATGGATAAGGAGCTCCTCCTGCTATCTTGATTAACACTGTTGTGACCAATCCCCCAAAATCAGGAGGAAATGGAGGGAGAGTTATTGCCAAAATTAAAACTTACAGAATTACCTTTACTGCCTTTTCTATAAAGTACCAATGAAAACCGTGTGGAATACATCCGAGGAAGGTTAAATTTTACAAATCAGAGACATTAACTGGATCGGACAATACTATAATCACCGGTAGTAGCAACAATTGATGCCTTTTTTATTCTGGTTTGCTGTCAATTCTTGCTGCATGTTTTTCCTGTTTTTTTGTTATGTTCTGCTTGCTTCTGCTATTTGCTTCTGCTTGCTTCTGCGTGTTTCTATTCCATATATTCATTCATCTATGACTTTGCTCCAGCACTTTATTTGTAGAATAGATTTATTCCCCACCGTCCAATTCTCCATTGCGTGCTTCTAGTTCTTACCAGTAAAGGTTTATTTACTTTGGTAAAAGTCAGCAAGTCATGCCTAATAATTGCTGAGAATTGGAGAAACAAAAAGTCTTAAAGATGTTATAATTATAGAAGGTTCTTTTATGACGTAGTTGTATACTTGTAAGTTTGACTAGCAAAAATAGTTTTAAGTGCTTTCTTTTTTTACGCCTTTCTCGAGGCTACAAGCTAAAGTTTGACAGGTACCCACCCAACCCCTAGTCTACACCCTCTAATTTCCTACTTTGAACTCAGCTGCATTTTCAAATTTAAATTAAGATTTTCAATTTTTACCATAAAAGTACACAGATTTTATACGAAGTAAAATTGTGTGCATGAGAGATTTCTAATTTGATAGATATTTTGGATGAAGGTCCATCTTGGAGGGTGATTTCATATCAAAAAAAGGTTTGGCAAGTAGTGATTTTTATTACAATTTAGCTAATTTGGAGAAGAAGAAATGATTTGATTTTTAAAGCAGTGCAACAAACAAATTTTGAGTTGTTAAATGAGATTCAGGTGTTGTCATTTTCGTAGGTGGGGAATAAATATAAAAACCTGAATTATTTGTGGAGTGCGTGGCTTTTGACTCTAATTCAAGCAACAAAAAATTGGCTATAACAGATTGGGAGTTTTTCCAATTTTGAAAGGCTTGAGATGTCAATAGTTGCATGGAGCATAGGTGGCTAGTTCCTGGCTGGTCTAGGAACCTGAGTTTGTATTTGGTCCTTCCAATTAATGCTTTTTTTTATTGCTATTCAAAAAAGATAAGTTTAGTAGCATGCGGGTAAGAATTGTTTCCTTCTCCACCAATGATAATTACGCCTTCTGGGGATTCTTTTTGGAGAAAATAAAATTGAAATTGTTGGATATATCTTTATATTGTAAGCTGGAAATTCTAACTTTTGTTCCTGTGTGCTATGTTATAACTTATTTGTTCATTTCGGTTATTTTAAATGTTTAGGTTACAATTTGCCAAGTTGAACTCATAATTTGTACGAAACCAAAACAGAAGAGAAAGGTATGTTACATAGATTATATTATGATTTTTTAATGTATTTTTTTTAAATCCATGTGTTTTTTGTATGTTTCTATATTGTATAATTTAATCAATATTTTAAGTAAGTATAGTAATTTTTAAGTTGCTATAATTTATTAATAATTTTTTTTCAAATTAGATGGACAATCTTGGAAAGGATGCAAATTTTGAAATATTATGGTTGGCACACACACGTCGAATGGGAATAACATGTATTTTAATGCTTATTGTTCTTTGATATCTCATAAAAAAACACAAACATAATTTATCAATAACAAACAATAGGATAAATTTTGAAAGAAGAGAGAGGGTGAGAGCACAAGTTATGCATGACATAGTATGGCTCACTGGTCATAATATCATTAGAATAAGCCCAGTAAGTTTCCTAAAGTTATGTGAATTGCTCTAAAGAGATGGTGGCTTTTGACCAATAAGATGTGCAAGTGTTGAAGAATAAGTAGCCAAGAGTTCATATATTTTAACCCATCATGCCATGAATTGTAGGTCAATTTCTGGTTCAATGGTTTTGAGAGACAACTAGTCATCATTTACATTGGGTTACAAAAGCTACTATAGAATTAGAAGACAAATTTATCAGACAACTTAACAGTGAAGTCGTCCTCCCAGAAATTGAAGAAAGTAGTAAATTTTATCCATACTTTATTGTAATAATCTTTTTAAACTTATAGTATTTCTATCACAATGGTTATTAATTGTGTATATAACCTGTTTTTTCTAATGATGTAGTAGAATTGTGTTGGCGCAATTGATGGCACACATGTTCGTGTTAAAGTGCCAATTGGTGATGCTCATTGATATTGTGGAAGGGAAGACCACACAATAATAAATATGCTTTGGGCATACTCATTTGATCTAAAGTTTACATATGTTCTATCCGGATGGGAAGGTACTATATCTGACTCAATACTTTTGAAGGATGTAATATCCAGAAAAGAAAAATTTTGGGTTCTTAATGGTAAAATAATTTATTGTAGTGTGAACAAAATTTATCCCTTGCTATTGCGTATTATTTATTTAAATTCTAAGATATTTTTTTTATTTCAAAAAAATATTATATTGTTGATGCTAGGTTCGAGCTAAAAAGAGAATTCATCATATCTTATAGACTAGTGCGCTGTCATTTAAATGAGTTCTCGTCGAGTAACTCTCCAAGAACTATGCGAGAACTATTTAACTTTCGCCATGCATCTCTACGAAATGCTATTGAGCATGTTTTTGGGGTGTTAAAAAAGAGATTTTGCAATCATATCAAGTGTCAATGAACCAGCATATGGAGTTAAGACACAAAAATTAATTTTTTTAGCATATTGCATTTTTCATAACTATCTTATGGGTGTTAATCCAAATGAAGACATTCTTGCACAGGTTGACCAAGAACTTAGAGATTAAGTCCATGAAAATTGCTTCTCAAGAAGGGAGGTAGATGATGATAATATGGGGGAGTTAGTTAGGAATCCCATAGCTATTCCTACATGGAATAATTATAGATGTTGCCACTTCAATGCATAAGATGGTTTTTTTGTTTTTTAGATAATTACCTATCAATAACTCTATCTATTCACATTAGTATTGTTATTTAAATTCATACTTTAGATAATATGAAAATTTTGTATTTTTTTATATTTCTCAATCCTATATCTTATTATTATATTATTTTTTTAATTTATTGTTGTAATAATGTTACTAGAATGAAAGGGAGCATTTTTTATGGTATTGAAAGTTCTAGTTAAAAAAGTGCAATGCTGTGGACTTCTTCCATGGATATGGAAGAAAGATTTATTGGATGTCTTATTATGCCAACAATATACATGGAATAAACAAAATGAGAGCTTTACTCATTTGGCTTACCAAAATGTTCACTATTAAAATTTTGGTATTTAACAACACGCATTTCTAATGGCTGCATTGGTAATTTTGAATTTCCAACGTATAGCCGTTGGTAAATGCGCGTTGGTAAACCATTCGTTGGAAAAAAAGTTACCAACTTGCAAAAATATGTACGTTGGTAATTTATAACGCGTGCATGTTGGTAATTACTAACGGTCATATAGCAGCAATGTTTTCCAACGTGCAAACAAAGTACCAACGCGCTTGCACGTTGGTAATTACCATAATCATGTTAAATTTTTTTTAAAAAAGTAAATTAGTTTCCAATGAGGAGAACGTTATATTCACTAAAAATTATACTTAGTAAAATTAGATAACTAAGATTTTATTATTACATAAATTAATATTAAGAAAACCAAAAAATAATTAGTAAAAATTCACAAAGAATTTATTAGTTCCCAAAAATTCACAAAAATTCATAAACTGGAAAATTGTAAATTGCACAAAATTATAATAATATTTCCATAACTCACAAAATTCAAAAAAATTCACAAAATTGGGTCAAAGTTCACCGAAATTAATAAAAAATTTAAAATTCACAGAAGTTTTGAAAGTTGAAAATAAATTAAAAAATTAACAGAATTAAAAATATCATAACAATTAACAAAAAATTCAGAAAATTTGACAAAAATGACTAAAAAATCACAAAATTAAGACCAAATCTACAATTAAAATACCGGATCTACCAAATCTATGAATTCAAACAAACGGATCTACAATGAAACAACCAAATATACCAAATGAAAATGAGACAACCGGATTTACAAGTTTATACGCAAAAATTGCAACCAAAACTACAAAATTAGCTAAAATTAGAGAAGATCGAAGGAGACCCATCGCGGCATCTGGCCAGGTGGCAGCTTGCTTGGCGAAGGCGAACGAGGCTGCGAGATGAGCACGCATCCATGAGGCGGAGAGGGTAAAAGAGATCGTCTGCGAGGCAATCTAGCAGAGGGCGAGGCGGCTAGGTGAGGAGGCTGGGTTGAAGACGCAAGGAGGGAAACCGGCGGAGGAAGATCGGCGACCAGAAAGGAGAGACGACGGAGGCAAAACGGCAGAGGTAGATCGCTAGCCAAGGAGGAGAAGAAAAGGCAGTGTAGTAAGGCGTGGCGAGGCTGGGGATGGATGGAGGGTGATTGCCAGCCATGGAGGAGAAGGAAAGGTGGCTAGAGTATGGGAGAGAGGGAGGAGAAGGTAAGAAGCTAAAGAAGATGGAGTGAGAGGCGGCAAGGCTAAAAATGAGAGAGAGATAAATTTAGGTATAAATATGTGTTAGGTTAGGGTTTTGGGTTTTGTTTGGGCTTTATGGGTGTTTTGGGCTTTTATATATATTTTAAATTGTAATTATTATTTGTAACAAATGTTTTAAAAATATTGCTTTACTTTCTATAATTTCAAAACTTTAGATTTTATAATACATAATAATTATTATTACTTATAATAATATACATATTATTATTATTATTATTTATTAATAAGTTTTATTAATAAGTAATTTTATTAATAAGTTTATATTAGACGTGGCCTACTCCTACCTAAGTCTATTCTTTAGTTGTAGAGAGAAGAAATTTCTTATACAAGCCTGCAAAATTTAAATCTTGACTAAGCATAAGAATATATTTATTACAACTAAAGACTTATAAATTGTATATTATATATATATATATATATATATATATATATATATATATATATATATATATATATATATAAACACATATATATTTAAATATAAATATTATATAAAAATGATATAATTGATAATATAATTATTTTATGTATGTATGTATGTATCATATATTTAATGTATATATATGATATATTTTAAGTACATATTCTTATATATGATACATTATTATTATTATTATTATTAAATAAGTGTATGAGAACATATATTTTAAATTATAATTATTATTTTAACAAATGTTTTAAAAATTTTAAAACTTTACTTTATAAAATATATAATTTTATATATGATTATTATCATTAAACATTATAATATATAATATATATTTTAAATATATATTATTATATTTTTAATAAATAATAATAATAATAATAATAATTATGATGATGATGATTATTATTATTATTATTATTATTATTATTATTATTATTATATATTTAACAGTTACCAACGCGCCGATGCATTGATAATCAGTGCTACTAATCACTAACATGCACGCGCGTTATTAATTACATGTTGGTAATCTGACCATTGAAAAATAGCTGAGTTAACAATGCGTTCGACCATTGGTAAATTACCAATACGTTTGGCTGTTGATAAATATACTCTTTTTTTTTTTTACCAACGGCCTAACGCGTTGGTAATTTGGCTGTTGGACAAACTAGTTTTTTTAATAGTGATTGTTCTCAAATTAAATGAAAAAGTTGGTTGGGGCATAACAAAAGATAAGGTGAAAAATCGTTGGAAGACTCTTAAAAACAATTTTACTAAGTGCTACAATTTTTGGAAAAATAATGGCATGAGTGGATTTGCCAATTTTTGTAAAAATAATGGCATGAGTGGACTTGCTTGGAATTTTACTACAAAGCTTTGGAATGCGGAACCAGAAGTTTGGGAAAGTCTCATCAAGGTTAGTTTCATTTAAATTCAATTTGTCTAGTTCATTTGATATTTTTAAATTACAAAAATTAGAAAGAAAATTATTTTTTTCTGTTCTATTTCGGGGGCATTAATTAATTATATAAAAGTTTTAAAAATTGAAGCTATGGTCTATTCATAATTTTTTTTTCAGAAAAAACCCAAGGCTCATGAATAGATGACCAAACTAATTCCCTATTATGACAAGATATTAATACTATATGGCAATAGTAGAGTTACAGGCAATGTTAATGGAACTGCCAAAAAAGTGAAATACCGTCAAGCAATTAAAGAAATAGAAACAATTAATGACATTGATCATCTAGTCTCTCAAAACAAAATGACTTTTGAAAGTTGTGATCCTTCTGCTCAAGTACAATGTTGAACAAAAAGGAAAAAAATTAAGGGAGCAAAAAATGGTGATAATGGTAAAATTTGCATGAAAGAAGTAATCAATAATATCGTTTAAGTTATGAAACGCGGAAATATAATACTTGAAAAGGTCATGTAGCAACTCTTGATTTCTACGGAGCAGGTTTGGAATTTATTAGAGGGATTAGCACTTGAGCCACATGTATCAACGGATGTATATCTTTATTTGATTGCTAATCCTGAAAAAATAAGAGTCGTAATGGGATGTCCAGTGGAAAGGCAAAAGGAAATCATCATGCAATTAGTTTGGTTGACCAAGCTACTACTGTTTAAATTTTTATATTTTTATATTGAATAAATAGCTATAATTATAGCATGAACATGCTAGCAACATATGTCATTTCTTGCTTTATGTAAAATTTCCTTTCTTTTTTTTTAAATTCTCTTCCTTGTTGGTCATACTTTTCCTTCCTTATTTCAATAATTTTATAATTCAAACATATGTCACATTGTTCAAGAAAAAAAAATTTAGATGAAATGAGTAATTAAAAATTTGCTGATACGAGCGATTTATTGTTGTGCTATTTAGAAAGAAGAATGAAAAAAGTTCAATAATCAAAATAAGGGTAAAATTGTAGTAATAATTAAATTTTTCTTCTTTCTCTTTTTTAATAAATGTATCCAAACAAAAGAAGATGTATATCCCTTCCTCATGGCACCTCAACTCCTCCTTTTTTTTTTTCAGTGAATGTATCCAAACAAAGCTTAGCGTGCTACGTCTTTTTCCACTTTGTTTGCAGATGTGAGCCCTTGACCATTTTCTCTCCTTCTTTCTCCCTTTGTCCATGCAACTTTCTTTTTCTTTTGGTGACCCATACGGTGATGACTCTCCTGTATCCACAATACACTTCCGCATGGCAATTCCAGCTTCAGCTTCGGCATCTCTTAGACTGTTCGCGGTAATCATCTTGTAACAAAGGATTTAATGGCAGCGGAAGATCCATTTTTTGTTTTGTGACCAGTCCATCCTGGAAAGTGTCGTAGTGATACGGGCTCATTACGCCCGGCTCCAAATCGGAGATCGTGGCGATGGCCGGCTCCCTGGGTTGCCTCGGGCCGCCGTCTGGCTAGGTTGACCATATTTTTCCGGAGGCCTTGGCTCTCTATCTTGCGTTGTAGACCGCAACGGCATCCGACTGCGGTGTACATGGACGCGCGATTGAGATCTGAACCTCATGGCGAAGAGCCGTCGTCGTCGTCCATACTTATTCCATGAAAGCGCCGGTTCGATCTATTGCTTTGCAATTTGTTTGAATCTAAAGTTTTGAGGCTGTAGAAAACCAGCGACATCAAAGTGGCGATTTGGTCTTCGGGATTGGTGACCGGAGAACCTCTCTTTCCCGCAAACGGCGTCACTTGGTAGTTAAACTGCCTAGGGCTTCAGGTCGGGCGGCAGAGTCCTTTGATCATTGGCGGCTTTGGTCATCTGTGTACAAAAACATGGAAAAGGACATTAGGAAGGTCTCTGAATGTGTCCTAGGGAGATCTCTTCGATACCAAAGTCAGTATAGTTGTTGTGTAAAAAATGTAGGGGTGAAAGAGATGCTTATATACCGCCAGTAGGTGGATTTAGTGGGCCTATCTCCTAGTTTTTGGGTTTGATGGACTTAATTAGGCTTATATTCACCCAATAATAAAAAAATAATTAAGTCTAATTCGAATTTTACCTACCAACCAGTAAGGAAATGATTTATCAATAACTTATGCATGCAACATTTGAAAAAGAATCCAATAAATTGCTTTTACATTCTAACCAAATACAATATTGTTTCGAATTTTTTGCTACCATTGATACTTCATTGTTTTTATGTTTTAAAAAACATGGTTTGTTACGTCCTGTTATTTGCGTATAATTTAAATTCCAATAATGTTTAGAATTCTTTAACTAAAACTGCCCTAGATTTCTGTACGCACACAACAGAGTCAATTCTCGATTTTCCTTAAATTGTCTTTTAAATTTGCATCAGTGGTTTTTACAGGTTTCAAAGACCAAAAAGCAAATCAACATGAAGTCAGTCAATGGTGGGGCAAGGGAGACCCGCTGGGAATGATTTTTTAGAGGGCAGTCGTTGCTTTTCCACAAAAGTCTTTGTCGCTTGTGCTCATTGTCCACAATAGTGTGTATTTGTAGCTGGCATTGTCACATCGTTTCCTTTAAATATACTCGGCTAGACTTAACGTGTATCTTACGCAATAGATTGATTCCATGAACGTTTACAGCTACTATTAATCGGCTTAATTTGTGTTGTTATTATATTTTGAAATCATGAGGTTATAGATATATATATATATATATATATATATATATATATATCTATCTGTAAGTTTATAGGATAGTAATATTTTGGAAAGTAAGAACCAACAACTTAGGAGGGATGTTTATGCTCACAATTTTGTAGGAAGAGCAAGGGTATTTTAGGCCTCAACTTATGCAACTCACACGAGTCGATCCGTGAAATCAAACTTAGTTAATTTTAGGCCTTCAAGTTTGAAAAACGGTTTGACTTGGTCCAACCCTTGGAGGTTGAATTCACGTATATCCCCCAATGACTCGGTTTGTTTGTTTATAAATAACTCTAATTTATTTTGAGATTCTTTCGGCACTTCTTAAGAGTTATGAAGTAAATAATTACCATAAATAGATGATAAGCATTCATACCGTTAGTGTACTTATATTTGGGTAAATTGCACGATTTAACCTTAACCTTTAATTATTATTTCAGTTTTAACCTTAACATCCAACTTACATATTTAGACTCCATAACCTTATTTAAACATTTCATTTTGGACATTTGGGTGACAGAACTTGTCAATTTTGACGGAAAATGCCATATCAGTATAGTGTTTTAGGGGAAATGCTAACTTTAATGCCTAAAATGTTTCATTTTAACAAATAATCCTTAAAACATTTCATTTTAACAGAAAACTTCTCTCCCTTCCCCTCTTTAGCCAACCCTCGCCTCGTCCACCTCTTTCTCCTCCAACCACCAGCAACTGTGCCGGGCTAACATAAGGGAGCCGGTGATCACATCGGTGTTGTTTCAACCGTTGTGACGAGGAAAGGCTGGCAATCACCCGAATCGGAAAATGAAGCCTGAGTTCCATGAGGTTAAAGGTGGGTTTGGCTAAATTGAAGGTGAATTGACGTCAGGAAGGCAGATTGATGATTCACACAAGCCCATCGTTGCAGCAATGGAACACATCATCAAGAACACCGTCCAAATCACCGATTGTTGAGAACAAGAACAACGCCCAAATCATTGAGAATGAGAATGATTCACCTAATTGTCAGGGATTGAATCAGGGATGGCTACCAAATCATCAAGAACAAGAATGTCGAAGATGGCGACCAAATCATCACTGGTATTGGACTCAATCGATGGCCTTCTTCACATTGGATTGAAGGCGGATCAATGTCGGGGATGGGGGAGAGGAATCAAATCAAGGATGGAGAAGCCAAATTGGGAATAAAAGAGAGGGAGGCGGATGAAGGAGAGGGAAGCGGCCGGAGTAGAGGGTTGGCCAGAGATAGGAAGGGAGGATAGTTTTCTATTAAAATGAAATGTTTTAAGAATTATTTGTTAAAGGGAAAAGTTTTCAGGCATTAAAGTTAACATTTTCCCCTAAAATGTTATGTTAATTTGAAGTTTTCCATCAGAACTAACGAGTTCTGTCACCTAAAGGTCCAACATAAAACGTTTAATGAGGTTAGAGAGTCTAAACGTGCAAGTTGGAGGTTGAGGTTAAAACTGAAATAATAATTAAAGATTAAGATTAAATCGTGAAATTTACCCACTTGTATTTTATAAAAAAATTAAAAATTTATTTATTTGAAATTATTCAATTGAAAAATATATTTTAAAGTACATTTACACCATCCACCCCGGAAAAAAGAAGACTAGACTTTAGTTATTTTAAATTCATTGTTTCTTTTCAACGTAGAAAATAATTTTAAATTATTTTTATAAAAAAAATTAATTATTTTCTTCAAAACAATAATTTCATTTGAAAACTTAATTTAAAATTTTTAAAATTTTTTTGAATTCTTTTATAATTTAAAAATAAAAAATTTAAACAAAATATATTGGTATTACTTGATTATTTTATATTAGTATGAAAATTAGAAAATTTTAATAAAAATTTATTTTAAAGTAAAATTAAAGGTTACATGTAATTGCTGACAGAAAAAAGTTACTTGTAATTATTCAGTTAAATGTTTAACATTAACTAATTTTTTTATACTTATTTAACTTTGTTTATTTCGTTAGGTGGGGAAATGTAAGAGGAATTGCTAAAGTTAAGAAATAAAATAAGAAACTTTTGGCAAGGTAGAGACGCATGTATTCCCACTTTTATGAATTTTCCGCGCATTATTAATTGTTTATGTTAAAAAAATCATTGAGCGACTTCTTGTTGATTTGCTTTTTGGTCTTTGAAACCTGTGAAAATTACTCATGCAAATTCAAAAGACAATTTAAGTAAAATCGAGAAGCCTTATGGGCAACTTTTAGCTGTGGAATTGGGCAAATGACTATTGTGTAGAGAAATCAAAGGCACATTTTCTTCAAGAATTTTAAAAATTATTGTAAACTAAAGTTATAGGAAAATAACATTTTGGAAAGTAACAATTCACATTTTTTAAAACATGAAAATGATTGAGTATCATCGGTAGAAAAAAAAATCTAAAGAAAATAGTATTTGGATAGATTAGACAAACAATTTATTGGGTTCTTTTTTCCAAAAGAGAAGTTGCATTCATAATTTTTTGAGAAATCATTCTCGTGCTTGTAAAGTTGGACTGTGACATCTACTAAAAAAATAAGGATCCAAAAAAATTATCATCATAATATAATCAAATACAATATTGTTGGAAGAACAACTTTTTGCTGATTCTTAGGAAGTTTTCCATTTTTCGAATAACAAATAAATTTTATTAAGAAAATGAAGATTTACAACAGATAGTTCCAGCCAAAAGTTGGATTCAATTCTGGGGGGGATGGTGTGCTCTTTAGATTTCTAACTTCTGGCTAGTGTCTGTATTCTTGTTTTCCTTTCATTAATATAGTTTCCCGTTGCCGTTCAAAAAAAAAAAGGATTTAATGTAACAAAGTAAAAAATTGGCGTGCATTTTGTCACATCATTTCCTTCTAATATAGCCGTGTTTATTGTTATTAATACGCTTAATTTATGTCATTATCGTCTTTTGAAATCATGAGGTTTTTTCATAATATATTCTTCTATATTGACAGTTCACTACTGCAAGTCCACTACAGATTCTTACTATTGTTAATGTTTGATGAGGGGCATTATTTTTGTTTGCCTGATTTCTGTATAGGATCAGCACAATAGCAGGAGAGGCTCTTCCATTTGATCCCAAACCAATTAAGGTTTGCTTAAACTAATTCAACTAGGCTTTTTGTTTTCCCCTCTAATGATGATCTTTGGTCCCAATGCAATCTTTGTTTCCCCCATTTTTATCATGTTAAGGTCACTAGAATGGCGCTAGAACATGAACCAATTTCATGCGTTTATGTGGCTTAATTAACTCCAAAACTTTTCTTTCATTATCATCTTTTTTTTTTTTTTTAACTTTTAACCATTCACTTCCTTTGAAACTTGGATAGGATATTTTACACATAAATATTTATAAATGAACTAGCTAACACCTTTGCCCATTAAGTTTGGTCATACATGTGAAGAATCAATTAATATACAAATGCTTATAAATGAACCAACTATGTTATGGATTCCTCAAGTAAATATATTTTCTATTTTCCTTGATATGTTAGTGACATATAGTAAATTGCTCCTTGGTCGTTGTCTTTTTTAGCATGGTTAAATTATTGTTTCTAGTTTGTAAGGACACTAATTTTTGTATACCTTTGGATGGTTTATTTTTCTTTTTGGTTCTTTTTTTCCTTTGATTGTCCTTTCTTTTGCTTTTTTTTTTCATGACATCTCATTTTCTTAATTGCTTCTATGAACATAACTGACCACATGTTAACTTGTAGGACTGATTTTTTTGTTGCTCTATCTTGCTCGGGTTTTGGATCTCTGTTGTCTTTTATTTATATGACCTGCTCCTCGGCTGCAAAGTTGTTTTAGTTAAGTATTTTTATAGCTTATTTTTCCATAAAACAAGTGTTGGCTTTGTTCTAAAGAAAACTTTAATTTTGATGATGACAAATAATTTGTGTCAATATTTTTAATCTCACTTGTTTGGTCAAAATAAGGTTAATTGAAATTATGCTTAATTTCCAAGTGTGTTAAGTGTTTATCAAATAAATATGTTTTAGAAGTATTAAGGCAAAATTGTCTTTGAAAAGAAATTAGTAAGTTATTAACTTAGGTTAATGTTTGAATCAAGTTTTGATTTCCAAATGACAAGTGTTTTGGAGTGGTTTTAAGTTTAACCCATTAAAGTCACAGCTTAACAGGTATGTGTTTTACCTAAGTTTAGCTTGCTCCCAAGTTTTACACGTTAACACGTTAAACTGGGTTAATTCGAATAATAAGTTTCCTGTAACTTTTCAAAGCTTCAGCTGACGCGTTAAAACTTGAATTTAACCTGTTAAGTTGAAGTCTGAAGGTTTGCTTTCAAATGCTTTAAGTGGCGCGTTTTCAGCCAAGATTTCAAATGGAACTCAGACGAATCAGAAGACGACACCTGTGCACGTCTGCCGCGCATTAAATGCATTGTCTCCTGCAGCTTTTGACCGTTGGAGAGAGAAGTCGAGTTTAACAGGTTAAACTCAGAACTTAATTCGAAATCTGGAAGTTCCTGTCCTTTCGCGAAAAACAGAGCAACGGCTCTCCGAATTTTAAGGAAACTTTTCAGGCGTATCCAGCAGGGTTTCAACGGTCTAATAGCTTCCTAAAGAGTATATTTACACTAAGAAACATGTTGTAAACACAACTTGGCAACTAGAAAAAGGAATCATCCATCAAAGAGCATAAATTAGAAAAGTTGCCAAGAACTAGTGCTTGTGCTTTCATTGGCTTATCTAGCATTGGTTGCTTTGTTCTTACCTTGTAACCACGAATTGTTGAGCTTGTCTTGAGTGGTTGAGTGATTTCCTTGTAAGGGAAAAAGGGTTAGAAAGGTTTCTAGTTAGCCTTTGGCAAAACTAGTGAGAGTTGAAGGTGGAAAAATCTACCTAAGTGTTGTATGCCTTTGAAGGCTATTGTGTATCATTGTGGTTCATAGTAGAGAAGAAAACTCTCAAGTGGTGAGCTTGAGGAGAGGAGTAGGCTCTCAAGAGGAGAGTTCGAACCTCTATAAAATTTCCTTGTCCAAGCTTCTTCTTCTCTCTACCCATTTGAGCTTTGGTGGGTGTTTTATGCAACTTGTTTTGGTTGAACTTGCTTGTTTTCAAAACTACTTCAAAGATAGCTTTCAAAGCAAATTCTAGGTGGATTGTGGTAGTCATTTTCTGAGTAAAATAGAGTTAATCATTGTTCTTCAAATTGAACTTGAGTTTGGGGTTTCAATAATTCATTTGTGCTTTATTTTTGTAACCCAACCAATTCACCCCCCTCTTGGTTGCACTTGGGCCAACAACAAGATCCCTAACTGTAGAACAATCTAAAGATAAATAATGAAAATGGGAATGGAATACATGTTAATTATTCATATAAGCAAAGTATTTTGATGTCTTTCATGCAATGCATCATGTCATCTCCTTTCTATTCCTTTATATGTTTCTCCTTGGCCGCTTATGAGTTTCTGTTGGTTTCGATTTTTTTTCTAATTTAATTATATTTTCATTGGAAGCATGACTACACTCACTCATGTTCTCATGTTGCAACATGTTTGATTTTGTGTTCACCGTCCTTTGTTTACATTTTTTAAGCATTATTTTTCTTTCTTTTTTGTCAAATCATTATTTGCACTATCTTTTTTTTTTTGTAGATAAAAACATCTTTTTAAATCTATAAGGATAGGAAGTACTGTATAACACAGGGGAGAGGGAATGTCCCTTTTTTCATAGCCAGGGGCTACCGAACCAGCAATATTGACATTATAAGGAAAATGTGTGGAGACTGGAGTCAAGCATCGGGCTTCCACCCTGTGTCCTGCACCATTCTACCAAATGGTTTCAGGCCATTTGCACTATCTAAACTAATTTTACTGATATTTTCAATTATGCAATCCATACAGTACAAAAGTTGGTTCTTTTTTTTTTTTGTGCATTAGTTTTGTAGTGTATGCTTTTCTTTTGTTTAAGCTCCATGATGCTTAACTTTCTTTTAACACATAATGAAACAATGTTTGCGCCTGAATCATATATTGTTGTTTGATTAATTTACATCAATGCATTTTATTGTTATGTTAATTTGTTGTTGTTATGCAGTAGTCACCTTTCTCGTTGATGAAAAAAATGGGGATTTGAGAGTACTACTAACTAGGAGATCAAAAAGATTTTTATGGAATGCCCATCTAAACAGGATAGAACCAACCCAATTTTTGTAGGCTCCATCTCATTAGAGCAAGTTGTAATGCTTTTTACAATTTTATCATAGTTTATGATTTTTCTTTCTATAAATTATACTTGCACTTTTCTTTTCTTTTTTTTCTGGTACGACTTGCATTTTTCTTTAGTATATGTATCATGCTTTGGAGACAATAGATTACTGGAATATATACCTAGATTGTAAAACTTATTGTTAACTCTCAATGTATATCATACTTTCTAAACAAATATAGATCTTTAAATTGATATAAAATTGACTTATATCTATAAAAAGAAGACTTTATCATCAAGGTTGTTAAAATTGTAATCCTGATCGTAGGATCATACGATCCTTCGATAGAAAACCTTATCAAAGCGTTGTAGGATGGAAGGTACGGTAGGATCGTGATAAAATAGTGACTAAGATTGCAAGACTGAAAGATCCTACTGATCCTAACCGAGTATTGATTTTTATTGGAAATAAATTGCATGGATGATCCCAAACATTTAATTTTCATTCTGTTTTCTTCTCTAGTCTATTAAATATTCTGATTAGATCCTAAACCTATTAAAAATGTCCTATTTTGGTTCTAAATTCATTAAAAATATTTTATTTTGGTCCGTAATTGGACGAAATTTGTTAACTCAAGGTTACTATATAATAACAACTTTTTAAAGCATAATTTAAATTATTCCGTAATTATCTTACTGTAAATTTAATATATATAATAATATTTTTTACAGTTAATGGATATTCAAATTACCAATTTTTTCTTTCTGTAAATTGAACTTATTTTATTCAGGAAGGAAAAAAATACTAATTTTAAATTATTTACTTACTCTAAAAAAATCATTATACATTTTAAGTTTATTAGAAGTCAATTACTGAATATTTAAATTATGGACATTATACTCTTTTTTATTTGTCAATATGTGTTTGTTCATGAATTTTCTTCAGACTTGTGTTAATTATTTTATTGATTATATTAATATATGCTCTATTAAAGTTTGAATTTTACTTGTATTATATCAATAATTAGGTTGTACCATTGCTATAACACTTAAATTTTACTTGAGTTTCTAATATAATTGGTCTTTTACATAAATTATATTATTTAGATAAAAAAATTTAAGCTTTTGGTAGGATCCTACGATCTACGATCTGATCTTGCATGGCAAAAAACAATCTTAAGTAGGATCCCGATCTTGACAACCTTGATTATTATATCTTGAAGCCAACCACTGCAAAGTGCGGGCTTTATTTCTAGTACTGATTAATGCATGTATTCACGTTATTGTGATTATTTGATATGTCATCCTTTTCATTTTTCTACATTAATTAATTAGTGAATTTAAAATTGATATTTACCTATGTCCAGTTGTAATAAACACTAGAACCTTCTAAAAAATAGAGTCATTATTTTTCATATTTTCTACTAAACAAAAGTAGTAGTACTACATTAATGAGTTGATAGCATAATTACTTTTAATGTTATTAATTGGTTAATCCAGTGTAATTCCTTTATGTAATACTTTTCATTGTATTCTTGGGTCACGTTAGATTATTAATTGTTTACTTCGATTCCTACAAAGTTGAAAGTTGAGGATCAATTGATCAAACTGAAACACTTTTAAGACCATAGAATAAAATAGGACAACAATTAATTAAATACGACTTCTTGTTAAAGCGCCCAAGAATCCAGATGGCAAATTCTAACAAGGGGAAGGCTCACACATGCGAGCACTTATATATGAGTATATAGTAGATTTCTCTACATGTAGTCACCGACGACTTGCCTAATTCTACAAAGGCGGCTTCTCGATTTCTCTTAAATTTTTTTTAAATTTGCATCAGTAATTTTTAAACTTTCAAAGACCAAACATGAAATAAACAATATGTGCATATCTGCACGGGACCAGGATTAGGTACTATAAAGAACGGAGGAGCATTGGTACCTTGTTCTTGTTCAGCATATCTGCATAGGACCAGGATTCACTTCTATTCTCGAACACTTATAAGAAATGAATAATCCCTTACCAAGGTCATGTCCGTCGCTTGTCCTCTTCCTTACGCTCTCTTTCTTCTTGGTACCTTTTCCTTCTTCTTCTTCCCTTGCAACGACTCCATTTTGCCATCCTGATGAGGCTATTGCTTTACTCCAATTCAAGCAGTCCTTCACTATTAACAGCTCTACTTTACATTGCCTCGGTCGTTATCCCAAGATAAAGTCTTGGAAGGAGGGTACCAACTGCTGCAAATGGGAAGGGGTGAGTTGTGATAACGTGACTGGCCATATCATTGGTCTGGACCTCTCGTGCAGCCAGCTTTATGGTTCTTTCCCTCCTAACTCCACTCTCTTCAGCCTCCCACATCTACGAAGCCTCGACCTTGCTTCCAACAATTTCAGCAACTCTAAGATTCCACTGGAGTTGGGCCAACTTACTGCCTTGAATCACCTTGATCTATCTTTCTCATCATTCCGTGGAGAGGTCCCATCCCAAATCTCTCATCTCTCCAACTTGGTGTACCTTGATCTTTCATCAGACAAAAATCAGTTGGAAATGAAAAGAGATACTTTCAGAGCACTTGTTCAAAACCTATCAAGGATTAGAGTCCTCTCTCTCGATCGAATAGACATGTCATCTATCGAAGTCGGGCTATTTGCTAATCTATCATCTGCTCTAGCTAAGCTCAGTGCTATTTGGTGTTCCTTGGAAGGGAGGCTCCCAGAAGGCATGTTCAGTCTACCACAGTTGGAAATCATTTCTTTTGCTATGAATGATCAACTTACAGGTTAGCTTACATTGTGTGCCTTTCCACTAGGCATACGAGTTCCTTTTTAGTTCTTTTTCATAGATTAATTGGCTTATTTGTCGTCCTTTAATTTGCACAGGTAAATTGCCCGATTCCATAAGTCAATACTCAAACTCCTTATATAGTTTGGAACTATATGGGTGCAGTTTTTTTGGACCAATTCCAACGTCGTTGGGAAACTCATCCCAACTCACTATCTTAGATCTTGGACAAAATTATCTAACTGGTCATATACCAAATTTCCTAGGTACCAAGCTTCAAGTGATTGATCTAGGAGAAAATAAACTCCAAGGTTCAATACCAAGCTCCATTTATGAACAAAAAAATCTTTCGCAACTTCTTTTGTCATCAAATAACCTTAGTGGCTTAGTGGACTTCTACAGGCTTTCAAAGCTTCAAAACCTCGCCTTCCTTGGCCTTGGTCCTAATATGTTGACATTCAACACTAGTGGAATTATAATCTTTCCTAGTCTTGAATACTTGAATATGCCTTCTGTTGGTATCATTGAATTCCCAAATTTCTTAGAAAGGGCCAACAATTTGATATTCTTAAATATATCTAACAATGGAATTCGCCGGATCCCCCAGTGGATGTATGATGTGTCCAAGGTCTTAGGTCGACTTCCATGGAAAAACCTAGAGGTCCTCGACATCAGTTCCAATTCACTTCAAGGAATACTTCCGCCATTGCCTTCAAGGTTGCAATGGTTGTACTTGTCAAACAACAGCTTATTTGGAGAGATACCATTTTCAATTTGCAATGCAACTTCTCTTGAAATTGTTGACCTATCACACAATATGTTTAATGCCACCATTCCAAGGTGTCTTTTCAGCTCTTGCAATAAGCTTTCTGTGTTGAACTTTGGAAGGAACAATCTGAGAGGGACAATTCCAACAACATTTTCAATAAGTTGCCAACTGGAATATCTTGCTTTGAATGACAATCTACTTGAGGGAACATTACCAGCTTCCATTTCCCATTGTAAAGGTCTTAAAGTTTTGAATCTTGCAGCAAACCACTTGAAGGATTCTGTTGAAGATTGCCTCAACTTTGTTCTTAACCTTCATCCCACATGGACTAGGAAACAAAGGCTTAATGCCTTAGCTCCATATTTCACCCTTCATCCCACATTGGCCATAGAAAGGGCCTTGGTACCTTCAACTCCTTATATAAGGAGCTTAGTTGTGACAATTAGAATTCGTCCCACAATCTAGTAGTCACTTAGATTGTATTCTTCTTCTTTCTTAGTGAATTCTTTCTTCCGGCTTGCCGCCCGAGGTTTTTCCCCGATTTGGGGTTTTCCTCGTAAATTCTCGTGTCTCTTTTCTTTGTGCTTACGTTCTGATTCCTAACAAACTGGTATCAGAGCCAAGGTTAGGTTAGTGATAGCTGCTTATAGTATGCTCTGTGGTTGCCTCTAATAGGCGGATCCTCCACATCAGAAATAAGTAGTTTATCAATTCATCTTGTGGTGTTGGGTACTATTCTCGTATACAGTTACTATTCCCGTATATGATCACTATTCCTGTATACGGTTACTATTCACATACTGTTTCTGTATACGAGTATTATTTCCGTATACGATCACTATTCTTGCATAGCTACAACCCACTTAGAAGAATCTGGACAGTTAGTTGCATCTTTATAATTTGCAGGTTCAAAACAACTCTCTGTCTCTTCAGCAGCTGCAAAAGCAAACCCAACAAAGTCTGCTTCCTCAATTAACCTCTTTCGAGGCATACCTTGATTGCTACGACGGGGACGATTGATAGCAATAGAATGAGAAGGCTGAATGTCATCAGTTGCGGCTTGTTGCTCCACCTCAACTTGTGTATCCTTGACATCCTGATCATGACTTTCAGGATGTATTTGGAGCTCCACCTTGTTTCCAATCTTTTCCTTCTCAATGCTTGGATCAGCGACAGTCAACTCCTCCTTTTGATGCAACATGGATGTCTCGTCAAACATAACATTCCTGGCTGTGAAAACTTTGGAAGTATGAGGATTCCATAATTTATACCCTTTAACTCCTGTAGTGTATCCTAGAAAGACACATTTAATCGATCTAGGATCTAACTTCCCTTCATTCACATATGCATAAGCAGGACATCCAAATATCTTAAGATCATTATAGTTAGCCGGACTGCCCGACCAAACTTCTTCAGGTGTCTTTAAACCAATAAAAGTATGAGGAGATCTGTTTACCAGAAAACAAGCTGTAGAGACTGCCTCTGCCCAAAATTTCTTCCCCAATCTAGAGTTTGAAAGCATGCATCTTGCCTTTGCCAACAAGGTTCTGTTCATCCGTTCTGCTACACCATTTTGTTGTGGAGTCCCTGGAACGGTCAGATGACGAACAATACCTTGATCCTTGCAGTATTGTTTGAATTCTCCCGAACAGAATTCCAAACCATTATCTGTCCTTAGCCGTTTCACCTGCTTCCCGGTCTGCTTCTCGATCAGAGTCTTCCACTGCTTAAATGCGACAAAGGCTTCATTCTTATGCTTCAAGAAATATGCCCAAACCTTCCTTGAAAAATCATCAATGAAGGTAACCATGTAACGAGCTCCACCAAGAGATGCCTCACGAGACGGTCCCCAAACATCAGCATGAATATAATCAAGAGTTCCTTTAGTGTTATGTTTTGCAGGAGTAGTAAAAGAGATTCTCTTTTGCTTTCCAAATAAGCAATGTTCGCAGAAATCTAACTTACTGACCTTTTGTTCTCCGAGTAGTCCTCTTTTGCTCAGCTCAGAAATGCCTCTTTCACTCATATGGCCTAGCCTCATGTGCCACAATTTTGTCACCTCCTCATCAGACATAGATGATTCAGCAACTGCAGATTGGCCTTCCACGGTCTTGCCATCCAAAATGTAGAGCTTTCCTTTCCGCTGGCCTTTCATGACTACCAATGATCCTTTGACGATTTTCAGCGAACCATCCCTGCCAATAAAGGAACAACCATTTTCTTCCAATGTACTCAAAGAAATTAAATTTCTTCTCATATCAGGGACATGGCGAACATTTGATAGTGTTCTCACTATCCCATCATGCATTCGAATTTTGATGTCACCGATGCCTGCAATTCTACATGCATTGTCATTCCCCATCATGACTACTCCTCGATTGACCGGTTCATATGTGTAAAACCAGTCCTTATGGGGAGTCAAATGGAATGAGCAAGCAGAATCCATGGTCCATTCGCCACTCCTGCTACTTTCTGCTTGTGCAGTTATATGAGCTTCTGTGCTGTTTATAGATGAGTTTTCAGCAACTAAAGCAAAATCATCTTCATTGGTGGCAATACTAGCCTCATCTGGTGGTCTCTGCTTGTTCTTGTCTCCATTTCCACCACTTTGATTCTTCTTCTTTAATTTGTGACAATCGTCCTTAATGTGACCTTTCTTCTTACAATAGTTGCAATAAAGATTCCGATGTTTTGACTTGGACCTTGAAGATGATCCTTTATCATTCTTTCTTTCAACTGATCTGCCTCTTGAATACAAGCCTTCTCCGCTTTCCTCACGCTTTGAAGTGTCCATCCTATCTCTTGACAATAAACTGGAACAGACTTCATCTAAAGTTATTGTATCTTTTCCATAAAGCATGGTATCACGGAAACTATTGTATGATGTTGGCAGATGATATAATAAAAGCATAGCCAAATCCTCACCATCGGTCTTAATATCAAGATTTTCTAAATCATTGATGATCTCTCTGAATTCTTCAAGATATGATTTAATAGACTTACCTTCTGACAGCTTATGCGAGTACAGCCTGGATTTAGCGTACAAGCGACTTGCTGGACTTTTTGTCATAAGAAGCGATTCAAGCTTCAACCATAAGCTGGCAGCAGTTGTCTCCTTACTGACCTCTTGAAGAATCTCCGTTGATAAGTGCAACTGAATTTGAGCGAGTGCCTTCAGATTCTTTCTCTCCTTCTCCTGCTCTGTTCCGGACATATTCTCCATCCCGAGTAGTGCCTCATCCAAATCAAGACTTATGAGAATTGCTTTCATCTTGATTTTCCAAATTGAAAACTTTGTGCTATACGTGAGTGGTGCTATATCAAGCTTTGTCGATGTCGAAGCCATCACAGCTCTACAACGAGCTTTCTGAGCAAAAATAAGCTCTGACAATTTCACGTGAATAGTAACCGTACACGTGAATAGTGACCGTATATGGGAACAGTATCCATATACGGGAATAGTGATCATATACGGAAATAATACTCGTATACAGAAACAGTATGTGAATAGTAACCATATACAGGAATAGTGATCGTATACGGGAATAGTAACTGTATACGAGAATAGTACCCAACACCACAAGATGAATTGATAAACTACTTATTTCTGATGTGGAGGATCCGCCTATTAGGGGCAACCACAGAGCATACTATAAGCAGCTATCACTAACCTAACCTTGGCTCTGATACCAGTTTGTTAGGAATCAGAACGTAAGTACAAAGAAAAGAGACACGAGAATTTACGAGGAAAACCCCAAATCGGGGAAAAACCTCGGGCGGCAAGCCGGAAGAAAGAATTCACTAAGAAAGAAGAAGAATACAATCTAAGTGACTACTAGATTGTGGGACGAATTCTAATTGTCACAACTAAGCTCCTTATATAAGGAGTTGAAGGTACCAAGGCCCTTTCTATGGCCAATGTGGGATGAAGGGTGAAATATGGAGCTAAGGCATTAAGCCTTTGTTTCCTAGTCCATGTGGGATGAAGGTTAAGAACAAAGTTGAGGCAATCTTCAACAATCTCCACCTTGCATCAATTTTGTTGTACATGAACAAAACTCCACCTTCATACCAAATTGATATGTAACCTTCTTCTCTGATCTTCACAGCCACCTCCAAATAAGTGATAATCAACAAATAAGATTTACTAAGTCCAAACAATGTTTGAACTTAGATCCAGGAAGAGTCTTCGTCATCATATCAGCAGCATTATCCAGCGTACTAACCTTTATGATCACAATATCACCTTTATCTCTTGCATAGCTCTTCCAAGGCCCTTTCTATGGCCAATGTGGGATGAAGGGTGAAATATGGAGCTAAGGCATTAAGCTCTTCTTGCATAGCTACAACCCACTTAGAAGAATCTGGACAGTTAGTTGCATCTTTATAATTTGCAGGTTCAAAACAACTCTCTGTCTCTTCAGCAGCTGCAAAAGCAAACCCAACAAAGTCTGCTTCCTCAATTAACCTCTTTCGAGGCATACCTTGATTGCTACGACGGGGACGATTGATAGCAATAGAATGAGAAGGCTGAATGTCATCAGTTGCGGCTTGTTGCTCCACCTCAACTTGTGTATCCTTGACATCCTGATCATGACTTTCAGGATGTATTTGGAGCTCCACCTTGCTTCCAATCTTTTCCTTCTCAATGCTTGGATCAGCGACAGTCAACTCCTCCTTTTGATGCAACATGGATGTCTCGTCAAACATAACATTCCTGGCTGTGAAAACTTTGGAAGTATGAGGATTCCATAATTTATACCCTTTAACTCCTATAGTGTATCCTAGAAAGACACATTTAATCGATCTAGGATCTAACTTCCCTTCATTCACATATGCATAAGCAGGACATCCAAATATCTTAAGATCATTATAGTTAGCCGGACTGCCCGACCAAACTTCTTCAGGTGTCTTTAAACCAATAAAAGTATGAGGAGATCTGTTTACCAGAAAACAAGCTGTAGAGACTGCCTCTGCCCAAAATTTCTTCCCCAATCTAGAGTTTGAAAGCATGCATCTTGCCTTTGCCAACAAGGTTCTGTTCATCCGTTCTGCTACACCATTTTGTTGTGGAGTCCCTGGAACGGTCAGATGACGAACAATACCTTGATCCTTGCAGTATTGTTTGAATTCTCCCGAACAGAATTCCAAACCATTATCTGTCCTTAGCCGTTTCACCTGCTTCCCGGTCTGCTTCTCGATCAGAGTCTTCCACTGCTTAAATGCGACAAAGGCTTCATTCTTATGCTTCAAGAAATATGCCCAAACCTTCCTTGAAAAATCATCAATGAAGGTAACCATGTAACGAGCTCCACCAAGAGATGCCTCACGAGACGGTCCCCAAACATCAGCATGAATATAATCAAGAGTTCCTTTAGTGTTATGTTTTGCAGGAGTAGTAAAAGAGATTCTCTTTTGCTTTCCAAATAAGCAATGTTCGCAGAAATCTAACTTACTGACCTTTTGTTCTCCGAGTAGTCCTCTTTTGCTCAGCTAAGAAATGCCTCTTTCACTCATATGGCCTAGCCTCATGTGCCACAATTTTGTCACCTCCTCATCAGACATAGATGATTCAGCAACTGCAGATTGGCCTTCCACGGTCTTGCCATCCAAAATGTAGAGCTTTCCTTTCCGCTGGCCTTTCATGACTACCAATGATCCTTTGACGATTTTCAGCGAACCATCCCTGCCAATAAAGGAACAACCATTTTCTTCCAATGTACTCAAAGAAATTAAATTTCTTCTCATATCAGGGACATGGCGAACATTTGATAGTGTTCTCACTATCCCATCATGCATTCGAATTTTGATGTCACCGATGCCTGCAATTCTACATGCATTGTCATTCCCCATCATGACTACTCCTCGATTGACCGGTTCATATGTGTAAAACCAGTCCTTATGGGGAGTCAAATGGAATGAGCAAGCAGAATCCATGGTCCATTCGCCACTCCTGCTACTTTCTGCTTGTGCAGTTATATGAGCTTCTGTGCTGTTTATAGATGAGTTTTCAGCAACTAAAGCAAAATCATCTTCATTGGTGGCAATACTAGCCTCATCTGGTGGTCTCTGCTTGTTCTTGTCTCCATTTCCACCACTTTGATTCTTCTTCTTTAATTTGTGACAATCGTCCTTAATGTGACCTTTCTTCTTACAATAGTTGCAATAAAGATTCCGATGTTTTGACTTGGACCTTGAAGATGATCCTTTATCATTCTTTCTTTCAACTGATCTGCCTCTTGAATACAAGCCTTCTCCGCTTTCCTCACGCTTTGAAGTGTCCATCCTATCTCTTGACAATAAACTGGAACAGACTTCATCTAAAGTTATTGTATCTTTTCCATAAAGCATGGTATCACGGAAACTATTGTATGATGTTGGCAGATGATATAATAAAAGCATAGCCAAATCCTCACCATCGGTCTTAATATCAAGATTTTCTAAATCATTGATGATCTCTCTGAATTCTTCAAGATATGATTTAATAGACTTACCTTCTGACAGCTTATGCGAGTACAGCCTGGATTTAGCGTACAAGCGACTTGCTGGACTTTTTGTCATAAGAAGCGATTCAAGCTTCAACCATAAGCTGGCAGCAGTTGTCTCCTTACTGACCTCTTGAAGAATCTCCGTTGATAAGTGCAACTGAATTTGAGCGAGTGCCTTCAGATTCTTTCTCTCCTTCTCCTGCTCTGTTCCGGACATATTCTCCATCCCGAGTAGTGCCTCATCCAAATCAAGACTTATGAGAATTGCTTTCATCTTGATTTTCCAAATTGAAAACTTTGTGCTATACGTGAGTGGTGCTATATCAAGCTTTGTCGATGTCGAAGCCATCACAGCTCTACAACGAGCTTTCTGAGCAAAAATAAGCTCTGACAATTTCACGTGAATAGTAACCGTACACGTGAATAGTGACCGTATATGGGAACAGTATCCATATACGGGAATAGTGATCATATACGGAAATAATACTCGTATACAGAAACAGTATGTGAATAGTAACCATATACAGGAATAGTGATCGTATACGGGAATAGTAACTGTATACGAGAATAGTACCCAACACCACAAGATGAATTGATAAACTACTTATTTCTGATGTGGAGGATCCGCCTATTAGGGGCAACCACAGAGCATACTATAAGCAGCTATCACTAACCTAACCTTGGCTCTGATACCAGTTTGTTAGGAATCAGAACGTAAGTACAAAGAAAAGAGACACGAGAATTTACGAGGAAAACCCCAAATCGGGGAAAAACCTCGGGCGGCAAGCCGGAAGAAAGAATTCACTAAGAAAGAAGAAGAATACAATCTAAGTGACTACTAGATTGTGGGACGAATTCTAATTGTCACAACTAAGCTCCTTATATAAGGAGTTGAAGGTACCAAGGCCCTTTCTATGGCCAATGTGGGATGAAGGGTGAAATATGGAGCTAAGGCATTAAGCCTTTGTTTCCTAGTCCATGTGGGATGAAGGTTAAGAACAAAGTTGAGGCAATCTTCAACAATCTCCACCTTGCATCAATTTTGTTGTACATGAACAAAACTCCACCTTCATACCAAATTGATATGTAACCTTCTTCTCTGATCTTCACAGCCACCTCCAAATAAGTGATAATCAACAAATAAGATTTACTAAGTCCAAACAATGTTTGAACTTAGATCCAGGAAGAGTCTTCGTCATCATATCAGCAGCATTATCCAGCGTACTAACCTTTATGATCACAATATCACCTTTATCTCTTGCATAGCTCTTCCAAGGCCCTTTCTATGGCCAATGTGGGATGAAGGGTGAAATATGGAGCTAAAGCATTAAGCTCTTCTTGCATAGCTACAACCCACTTAGAAGAATCTGGACAGTTAGTTGCATCTTTATAATTTGCAGGTTCAAAACAACTCTCTGTCTCTTCAGCAGCTGCAAAAGCAAACCCAACAAAGTCTGCTTCCTCAATTAACCTCTTTCGAGGCATACCTTGATTGCTACGACGGGGACGATTGATAGCAATAGAATGAGAAGGCTGAATGTCATCAGTTGCGGCTTGTTGCTCCACCTCAACTTGTGTATCCTTGACATCCTGATCATGACTTTCAGGATGTATTTGGAGCTCCACCTTGCTTCCAATCTTTTCCTTCTCAATGCTTGGATCAGCGACAGTCAACTCCTCCTTTTGATGCAACATGGATGTCTCGTCAAACATAACATTCCTGGCTGTGAAAACTTTGGAAGTATGAGGATTCCATAATTTATACCCTTTAACTCCTGTAGTGTATCCTAGAAAGACACATTTAATCGATCTAGGATCTAACTTCCCTTCATTCACATATGCATAAGCAGGACATCCAAATATCTTAAGATCATTATAGTTAGCCGGACTGCCCGACCAAACTTCTTCAGGTGTCTTTAAACCAATAAAAGTATGAGGAGATCTGTTTACCAGAAAACAAGCTGTAGAGACTGCCTCTGCCCAAAATTTCTTCCCCAATCTAGAGTTTGAAAGCATGCATCTTGCCTTTGCCAACAAGGTTCTGTTCATCCGTTCTGCTACACCATTTTGTTGTGGAGTCCCTGGAACGGTCAGATGACGAACAATACCTTGATCCTTGCAGTATTGTTTGAATTCTCCCGAACAGAATTCCAAACCATTATCTGTCCTTAGCCGTTTCACCTGCTTCCCGGTCTGCTTCTCGATCAGAGTCTTCCACTGCTTAAATGCGACAAAGGCTTCATTCTTATGCTTCAAGAAATATGCCCAAACCTTCCTTGAAAAATCATCAATGAAGGTAACCATGTAACGAGCTCCACCAAGAGATGCCTCACGAGACGGTCCCCAAACATCAGCATGAATATAATCAAGAGTTCCTTTAGTGTTATGTTTTGCAGGAGTAGTAAAAGAGATTCTCTTTTGCTTTCCAAATAAGCAATGTTCGCAGAAATCTAACTTACTGACCTTTTGTTCTCCGAGTAGTCCTCTTTTGCTCAGCTAAGAAATGCCTCTTTCACTCATATGGCCTAGCCTCATGTGCCACAATTTTGTCACCTCCTCATCAGACATAGATGATTCAGCAACTGCAGATTGGCCTTCCACGGTCTTGCCATCCAAAATGTAGAGCTTTCCTTTCCGCTGGCCTTTCATGACTACCAATGATCCTTTGACGATTTTCAGCGAACCATCCCTGCCAATAAAGGAACAACCATTTTCTTCCAATGTACTCAAAGAAATTAAATTTCTTCTCATATCAGGGACATGGCGAACATTTGATAGTGTTCTCACTATCCCATCATGCATTCGAATTTTGATGTCACCGATGCCTGCAATTCTACATGCATTGTCATTCCCCATCATGACTACTCCTCGATTGACCGGTTCATATGTGTAAAACCAGTCCTTATGGGGAGTCAAATGGAATGAGCAAGCAGAATCCATGGTCCATTCGCCACTCCTGCTACTTTCTGCTTGTGCAGTTATATGAGCTTCTGTGCTGTTTATAGATGAGTTTTCAGCAACTAAAGCAAAATCATCTTCATTGGTGGCAATACTAGCCTCATCTGGTGGTCTCTGCTTGTTCTTGTCTCCATTTCCACCACTTTGATTCTTCTTCTTTAATTTGTGACAATCGTCCTTAATGTGACCTTTCTTCTTACAATAGTTGCAATAAAGATTCCGATGTTTTGACTTGGACCTTGAAGATGATCCTTTATCATTCTTTCTTTCAACTGATCTGCCTCTTGAATACAAGCCTTCTCCGCTTTCCTCACGCTTTGAAGTGTCCATCCTATCTCTTGACAATAAACTGGAACAGACTTCATCTAAAGTTATTGTATCTTTTCCATAAAGCATGGTATCACGGAAACTATTGTATGATGTTGGCAGATGATATAATAAAAGCATAGCCAAATCCTCACCATCGGTCTTAATATCAAGATTTTCTAAATCATTGATGATCTCTCTGAATTCTTCAAGATATGATTTAATAGACTTACCTTCTGACAGCTTATGCGAGTACAGCCTGGATTTAGCGTACAAGCGACTTGCTGGACTTTTTGTCATAAGAAGCGATTCAAGCTTCAACCATAAGCTGGCAGCAGTTGTCTCCTTACTGACCTCTTGAAGAATCTCCGTTGATAAGTGCAACTGAATTTGAGCGAGTGCCTTCAGATTCTTTCTCTCCTTCTCCTGCTCTGTTCCGGACATATTCTCCATCCCGAGTAGTGCCTCATCCAAATCAAGACTTATGAGAATTGCTTTCATCTTGATTTTTCAAATTGAAAACTTTGTGCTATACGTGAGTGGTGCTATATCAAGCTTTGTCGATGTCAAAGCCATCACAGCTCTGCAACGAGCTTTCTGAGCAAAAATAAGCTCTGACAATTTCACGTGAATAGTAACCGTACACGTGAATAGTGACCGTATATGGAAACAGTATCCGTATACGGGAATAGTGATCGTATACGGAAATAATACTCGTATACAGAAACAGTATGTGAATAGTAACTGTATACAGGAATAGTGATCGTATACGGGAATAGTAACTGTATACGAGAATAGTACCCAACACCACAAGATGAATTGATAAACTACTTATTTCTGATGTGGAGGATCCGCCTATTAGGGGCAACCACAGAGCATACTATAAGCAGCTATCACTAACCTAACCTTGGCTCTGATACCAGTTTGTTAGGAATCAGAACGTAAGTACAAAGAAAAGAGACACGAGAATTTACGAGGAAAACCCCAAATCGGGGAAAAACCTCGGGCGGCAAGCCGGAAGAAAGAATTCACTAAGAAAGAAGAAGAATACAATCTAAGTGACTACTAGATTGTGGGACGAATTCTAATTGTCACAACTAAGCTCCTTATATAAGGAGTTGAAGGTACCAAGGCCCTTTCTATGGCCAATGTGGGATGAAGGGTGAAATATGGAGCTAAGGCATTAAGCCTTTGTTTCCTAGTCCATGTGGGATGAAGCTTAGTTGTGACAATTAGAATTCGTCCCACAATCTAGTAGTCACTTAGATTGTATTCTTCTTCTTTCTTAGTGAATTCTTTCTTCCGGCTTGCCGCCCGAGGTTTTTCCCCGATTTGGGGTTTTCCTCGTAAATTCTCGTGTCTCTTTTCTTTGTGCTTACGTTCTGATTCCTAACAGATTCAATCCCTAGTTGGCTTGAGACGTTGCCCATGCTGCAGGTTCTCATCTTGCGCTCAAACAAATTCTATGGCCTATTGAGGACATTTTACAAGCACAAGCATCCTTTTCAGAAGCTGCAGATTCTTGACCTCTCCAACAATAAGTTTTCAGGTCCCATTCCCAAAGGGTACGTAAAAAATCTCAAGTCCA
This sequence comes from Aquilaria yunnanensis, assembly GCA_039654915.1. Taxonomy (NCBI): domain Eukaryota; kingdom Viridiplantae; phylum Streptophyta; class Magnoliopsida; order Malvales; family Thymelaeaceae; genus Aquilaria; species Aquilaria yunnanensis. Next base: position 17,927,248 of record CM077597.1, on the reverse strand, counting down.
TGATGTATCTTAATCAGACCCTAATATGCTCTTCAATGTATATGGAGAGTAGCCGAAGTAGTAGTTTTACAGGCTATAGTTATGATTTTTCAGTCAGTCTAATAACCAAAGGATCGGACAAGGTATTTGAGAAAATTTTGACAGCATTAACAAGCATGGATCTTTCGGGCAATGAACTATCTGGGGCAATTCCAAAAGATATTGGAACGCTTGGAGCACTCAGAGGATTCAACTTGTCTCAAAACAAGCTAAGCGGCCAAATCCCACCATCATTGGGAAATCTCAAGAACCTGGAATGGTTAGATCTCTCTTCAAACAGGTTAACCGGGCAAATTCCTCTAGAATTAGCAGATTTGACATTTCTATCCACATTGAACCTCTCTAGCAACAAACTAACAGGACGTATACCAAATGGGGAACAGTTCAATACCTTTTCCAATGGCTCCTATGCTGGAAATAAGGGGTTATGTGGGTTTCCGTTAACCAAGCAATGCCCAAATTCCAAGAAAGATGTACCTCAACCAGGTATTGTGCAACAGCCTGCAGATGATGTCATTCATCAAAGTGTGATTGAATGGGAGGCTGTGTTGATGGGCTTTGCATGTGGAGTGAGCTTTGGGATCTCTGTGGGGTCTTGTGTCTTCAAAAATGGCAATCCTAAGTGGTTTCTAAAGCTTATTCGATTTGTTCGCATTAAGAGGCGTGGGTAAACTCTTTGTAAGTTTGTTTCTCAACAGGCACGTCAAAGTGTAAAAATTGATCATAGCTTACTAAGTTTGTACTCCCCCGCAGCTTGTTGGTTTTTATTAATAATAATTTCTTCTGTCACGGATAAAAAAATAAACTTTAAACGATATTGCTGTAGTCTTTCATTGGCAGGCTCTTTCAATATCGCTCCATTATTTGCAATGGGAAACCAATTATTTAAAAAAGCATTATTTGGAACTCCTAATTATCACTTGGAAATAAAATTTTAAGATATTATTATAAATTGTTGAAATTTTTCAACAAAGATAGAGATTTTGCAAAATAAATATTAATAGTGTTTTCTGAAAATCTGATAATAATATTTTTCAATTACTACACAAGTTCACCTATATGCAGAAAAGGCTAAATTATACGATCTGATCTTAAACTATGCCCTATTTTGCATATATACCCTTGCACTATCAGATATTGCAAAAGGAGGATTAAAGTTTGAATTGTTGTGATTAAACATATCTTTTGATCACCAACAAATTTTTCTTTTTCCTCTTTTTTTTTGTTTTTGTAAATGGCTTAGCAGTTTATATGTTCTTACTCAATGTTTTTAACCAAAGAATTAGAACAACAAACTTAGGTTTTGTTATCAAAAGAGAAAAAGCACTAAATCCTTCGGGCTATGGACAAATATTGTGTGTATGAACATAAACATGCGAAAGAAGAAACCAAAAAAGGGAAAGGCTGAAGAGTTGCTTGGACAAAGAGGAAAGGGGAAAAAATGTCGGAAAAGAGTGTGAGATTATAACTATATATTAATTGCCGACTTGGGTTACTGTTTATGAACAGTGCGGCAGTTTTTTTTTTTTCACTCAATCTTTTTTAAGTTCAGTCTACTTTTCGGCAGGCGGATCACATCACGAGGACCATTGTTGCAATTTTTCTAGTTTAAGCCTTTTTCAGTTTTATTTACCGTTAAATGAGTTTCCCGTCCCAGAATTTCTAGCCATTACCATATAAGTCACTAAGTTCATCCCATGTTAGGTTTTGGTCTCCAAACATAAAAATTACTTAATATTCTTTCTATTTGCTCTCTTACTCCTCAAACTTTTTTGTTGTTTTTTCATATACAATTTTTTAAAGTAAAATAAATTAAACACAATTTTTCTATTTCCATCATATTTTTCATTATTGATAATTGAGTTTTGTAGCATGAGTTATTTAATTCAAAAGCTTAATGGTTTAATAAAGTAATTAGTCCATAATTGCTAAAATTGAAAGTAAACTTTTCTAAATAAATTTCCCACCAATATTAAAAATTAGACTTTGAGTTTATAAGAGAAACTTTTAGTTAATTATTATTTAATGAGAAAAAAATATTCATCATTTTTAAACATGTACAATGCTACTTTTCAATCATGACTAATCATTTTAATGATAAAAATATAACATAAAAAAAATCAACTTAAAATTAAAATAAATTAAATTTTCAGTTGACATTTATTTTAATGGTAAATTTATCAAAAAATTTACCTACTACAAAATGCTGGAAAAAAAAAACCTAGTATATATTAGGCGTGGGATATATCATACATGGGCGAGGAAGGGAATGAAATAATCGGGCCAGATACATGAGCGAGGAAGGGAATGAATTAATTAACGGGGTGGGATGTATGAGCGAGGAAGGAAATGAAATAATGGGGTAATTTGTTTCCAAAATTAATGAGGTTAAATTGAATGAATGGAGAATAATAAAGATGAGCATTTAATGTAATGGCCTCCCTTTCGCTTGTTATCGAGGGGCCGGTGGTTAAATTTTGTAGCTTCGCTTGTTATCATCTCTCCCCATGACTTTCTTTGTTTTCTTATTTTACTCCTAAACAAAGGTATAGAACTGTAACAGCTAAATTCTCCAACTTTCGAAGGATATCAGACATATATAGGTGGTGTTTGGTTATGGAAAACAATTTTCATTTTTATTTTCTAGTTCTAGTTTTCATTTTTTATGTATGATTTTTCAAATTAGTTTTTAGAAAATATGTTTAGCTGTTTTAAAACAATTAAAGATAATTACATATATACATACAACATCGAAAAAAGCTCAGTGCCTCAGTTGGACGTTGAAAAAAAGTTTATAAACTATAATTGCAGATTTTTCCAATTCTATCGGCTGAAAATGACAAAATCTAAATCCTACCACCAAGCTTTTTGCTCTCTGTCGCTTAGACTCCCATATTTTCCATCCCATTCATCTATGCCACCGTCTTATTCATTCCAAAGCGCTTGACACTCACCGCCAATTCTGCTATCAAACAGCTCCGATTCCATTAGTGTTGCTCCCAATGGATCAATTCATGCCTCGAGCCTAGATTAGTTGCCTTAATTGAATGAGAAAAGAGGGGATTTAAGGATCTATTAAACCAAATAAGTCGAGGAGACGAAGGAGTCGGGGCAGTAAAGGAGCTTCACGATGCTGGTTTGGCGGCAGAAACGGGGAGGTTGGTTGGTGGTGATGGCGAGGGAGAAGTTGTTCGGCAGTGGCAGTAGGAGAGGTCAGGTGGGAATCAGACGGCAAGGAATCAGATCAGAGACGCCATGGCTGGAGCTTTGTTTCAGCGAAAGATAAGGGTGTCGAGACTTGATCGAAAGTTTTAATGAATTGAAGAGCATGTTTTCTAATTTTTAAAAAATGGAAAACAAAAACGGAAAACTATTTTCTTAGAAAAATGAAAACAAAAATCAGTACACTAAACACATTTTCTTTTCATTTTTCAATTTTATTGAAAATTTTCCAGAAAAATTAGAAAATTTTCTATAACTAAACACGCCTATAGGCTTTCATAATTTCTCCTCCTTTACTGTGCTTGTTATTGTCCTATTTTCCCTATTTAGTTCAAGTCAAGACTAGTAGCTCTAAAACATTTTTTTTATTGGTTTACTCTAACAATTGTGCTCATTTTCTAGTTTATGCGCCGAGGAAGAAGATGGTTCTTCCTCTTTGTTTTTTATTTTAGGGATTAGTATATATAAGAGTATTTAGTTCATAGATGAATTATGTAATTTACCTTTTCAATAAGCTAGGTCATTAGCACATTTAACGGAATATTCTAGTCGTTAGTTTCCTTAGTGGCTAATTTGTTATAATCACAAATATTACTGACCAATATACCTACAAAACAAATTTGGATGATGGATTTAATACAAAAAAAAATCATTAATTGGAGACACTTCAACATAAACATAGGATAGCGACTGACAAAACAATCGCTTTTAGTTGCAAAGAGCGATTATGTCGCAGAACGGGGTCCCAACGCCCTGAATTACTTGGCTTGTAGACTCTTAGGGACTGTGAATCCCATTACATTGCTATTGGCTAACTATTACTCATCAGTAAATTAAAATAATTTACGTGTAACTAGTTTTTAGCCTGCCCTGCAAAAAGATATGCATGCTTTTGTCTTAGCGATGGAACAAATAAATAAACTATTTCAAAAACATTGCTCGAGCATTTCATTTAAAACTTACTTAAATCGTGCTTGGACAATGAAATATTAATTAGTTACTTCGACTTCAAGTAATAGTTTATGCACACTTAACATCACTAGCATACACCCAAAAGTAACTCAATGGTTTTTAGTCACAATGTATCCTAATAAAGGCAACATCTTAGTACACAATGTATTATATACACAAGACAAAAATTTAACTAAGATCCTTTACTTGAGCCCCACTTTAAGCTATCAAAGCTCCAAGTGCAAGCCTCTCCTTGGTTCTTGTGCACCACTTAGCTTCTACACTGTAAAAGCATAACACTTAGTTAGTACATAGCTTTGTAACACCCCCATATCCCGCATGGGTGAATTGTCAGAAGCCTTATGCGGATATATAGGCTCCAATTTTAGGACATTAGCACATATGCTTATCCTTTTCCAAAGGATAGCCCATGTGGTGCGGGCCGGTGTTCCGTTGACCGGTTCTAGACTTGGGTCGTTACAGATGGTATCAGAGCCAACCCGAGACCACGATGGTGTGATATGGTGGGTGTGCACATGCATCGTCTACGGGATTGATCCTGGATTTAAAAGGCTACTTAGCTAGAGGCTAAGTAGTCCGATTAGAGAGGTTACTTGGTCCAGGAAACCAAGTAATCCAACTGACCCCAACGAGAACGTTAGGTACATAAGGGGGGAGTTTGTAACACCCCCATATCCCACATGGGTGAATTGTGACATGCCTTATGTGGATATATAGGCTTCAATTCCAGAACATAAGCACTTAGCACTTATCCACATGCATCGTTTACCAAGACTGATCCTGGATTTGAGAGGCTACTTAGCTAGAGGCTAAGTAGTCCGATTAGAGAGGTTACTTGGTCCGGGGAACTAAGTAATCCAATTGACCCCACCGAGGACGTTGGGTACATAAGGGGGAGAGTTTGTAACACCTCCATATCCCACATGGGTGAATTGTAGGATCCTTATGTGGATATATAGGCTCTAATTCCAGAACATAAGCACCTAGCACTTATCTCTTTCCAAATGATAGCCCATGTGGCATGGGCAGATGTTCCGTTGACTGGTTCTGGACTTGAGTCACCACAGATCGTATCAGAGCCGACCCGGGACCATGATGGTGTGGCATGGTGGGTGTGCACATGCATCGTCTACTAGGACTGATCCTAGATTTGAGAGGTTACTTAGCCAAGGGCTAAGTAGTCTGATTAGAGAGGTTACTTGGTCTGGGGAACCAAGTGATCTGACTAACACCAACGAGGACGTTGGGTACATAAGTGGGGAGTTTGTAACACCTTCATATCCCACATGGGTGAATTGTGGGAAGCGTTATGTGGATATATAGGATCCAGTTCCGGAACATAAGCACCTAGCGCTTATCCTTTTCCAAATGATGGCCCATATAGTGTGGGCAGGTGTTCCGTTGACTGATTCTGGACTGGGTCGTTACAAGCTTAGTCCACAAGTATTCTTAGAATCACAAGGATTCTAGTGAAAGAGTACTTGCAAAAAAAAAAAAAAGCTTAGCCCACAACTATTCACTAGTTGTTATGCCCGGTGTTAGAACCTGCACAACAAACTTAAGGGAGCGAGTACATAAATTTACTTAGTAAGGGTCCTTTGTGGTACCTGCAAAGAAGATAGCAAGCAAGCAAACATACAAATATGACAAACAAATAATCAAGTAATCAACCAACAAGCAACAACATGAAATATATGTAATGCATGAATGTATGATATGCAATTCACACAATCCTTGGGACTTCTTGCAATTTAAGTGCCTTAAACTTGCCATGAGCTCAAATGGCGGAAGTACTTAAGACACTGGTCATAGTATCTTGAATACTTTACCTTCCTTAAGTCCCACTTATGGGTCCTAGAGTAAGTCGTCACCTTCTCTCAAAACTTACCCGTCTTACCCTTAATTTATTGTCCATGGTAGCTATCTTATGTTGTTTAGCTTGCCAAGCTCTTGGAGCTTAACTTAGCGCTCCTTAGTCGCTCACTTACTAAAACAAATGGTTTGCCTGGGATCTTCTTAGGTTTCTTATTTAATTCCCTTATGTCCGAGACCTTTCTTTCCTAGGCCAATGTAGCCTCTGAAACTGACTTAATCCCCCTTAGTGCCCTCTTGACCACTTGAGCATTTTTAGCCTTTAGCCACTCTACTTAGCTCTAGCTTAACCACAATACTTAGCTACCTCTTAAATAATGCATAATTCTTAACTTAGGAATGAGTGTTAAACCCAATCGAGGCTATGAAACATTTTAATTAGCCAAAGGATGATAACTGAGAGTTTGAGACATTCTTAGGATGCCCCGAGCTTGATGGACCAATGCCTTGGCGATGCCATCGGTGATGCATCACCACAAGCATCAACACTCAAGAATCCTGAGGTTTAATGATGATGCGTCGCCAATTGTGTCACCACCGGCATCTTCGCCAAAGCGTTGTAGCATTGCACTACAGTGTGCGAACTTGCACGAAACTTGCTCAAACTTTCCCATCCCATGTCCAATTCACATGAGTCTTGTTTTTATTCACTCCCACACATAATACTACATTTTTATGCATTATTTGAGCTAAATTAACTTGAACCCTTACCTCAAATTCAGCCACAAAGCAAGAATCAAAGCACAAGCTCACTTGAGCTCAACCAAGCTCTCTTGAGTTCCAATCCTAAAACCAACATGATATGGCACCAAGAACCTCAAATCAAGACCATTTCTAGCTACACAAACAACTTAGAACTAGCTCTAACAAAACCAAGCTTAAACCTTAGGTTTTAGGCTCAAAACAAGGATAAAAAAGCTAGGTTAAAGCAAGAACACCAAAAACAAGCTTGAGGCTTCTTGTAATCACCTTAGGGCCTTCAAATTCAATGGAAACTTGTGGCATTAGGGGGTTTTTGGGTAAGAATTCTAGTGGGGGGAGGGAGTTACGAAATTGGGAAAGAAATAAAGGGTACAGGGGAGTCAAGCTTTCGAAAATATCTTAACCACCCCCATTAAGGCACATTTCTTGTTTTCTTGCCATTTAGCCCTCAAGTTCTCCTTTGTTTCAATTTAGTCACTAAACACTCACCCAAAACCACCCCTCCTTGGTCCTAAAGGATGCCCAAATGCTTCCTACACTTAGCCTCTTGGAGACTTAAGCCACTTAAGACATAAATGGCTTAATTGAGTACTTAGTAAAACTTTTTGCTCTTTTCCTTCAGAGATGGTTCTAATAGCTAGGATAACTATGGTCTTGACTTAATTAGTTAAAATTCCTTACATTACCCTAATTTCAACAAACTTATAGTCATGTCATTCACTTGGATCAAAATTACCATTTTGCCCCGTTTTGACTCTTAGGTGCCAAACCACACTTAGGAACTCATTTTTACTTAAACTTAGCTTGTCCTTCTCACTTAACAAGATGCTAACTTGAGTTACTTAAGTAAAAACACTTAAAAAATACACTTACCCAATCAAAAGCCATCATTGACTAGAAGAGTTATCACATACTAAAATGGTCAATAGCAAAATCATTAGTCGCTATGTCGCTAGAGACTGAATAGCGATTTAAATTAGTGACTTAAATTTTCAATTGCTCAAATTTCAAATGGTAACAAGGTAATGACTGAAAAGATTTAGTTGCTCTAACCAAATGTATGTATGTATGTATGAAATGTACTTTTTTTAATAATGATTTGTAATGATATGAAAGCTCAATTAAAATAAATATAGAATTTAAATATAATATTATTAATTAAAAATAATAATAAACTACAATAAAATTTTGTCTAACAATAATACAAATGAACTAAAAAAATATGAAGTCGATGAGGGCATCAGTGTCGTGGCCGTGTTGACCATCCCTCTGATTGGGTAGATCTGTCTAAGTTTACTGGACAAGCTCATCTAGCTGATGGTTGGCTAGGATTTCTTGCGTCTCGAGTACACGTCTTCTCATCTGAGTAGGGTCTTCGAGCTAGGACATATTCGAATAATAATCCAGCTACTGTTGTGCTGAGTGCAATACCACACTGACCCACTCGATCCGGGGCAAAACTAGTGATGAAGTAACCTGGGAACTTGTTATTGGAAACTTATCATCATGGCCGGCTCAGTCAATGCAAGAAGGTGGTGAGAGAATGGTGGCACCGGTGCCAGCTAAGACTGTTGTTGAGATCCCATCATCCATGTATTTGGTAGAGGAGGAGATGCAGCTTAACATCCCTGCATCCCATAGAAAGCTGGTGAAACTGCGTATGACCCAAATGGAATGGGATAGGATCCCTCTCCACCCAACCTTCTAAGAACAAGGCCAGGATCAGAACTAGTCTGGAGGGTTCCCTGAGCCGACATATAGCCTAAGTACGGTGGAGTAGTAGCCATAAAATCATATCCCATTCACAGTCCCTGCATCCCAACCATGGACTACATGAAAGCATCAAGGACCCGTACCTTGTCATTAGTCTGGTCCTGATGAGCCCACTAAGCTACCATTTCCTCCTTAACCACGACCAATTGAGACCGGAGTTCTACTTTCGCCTTACACAGTTGCTCAGTACGGTTATCCTCCTAACCCTAAAGTTCTAACAAGGTTAGTTTTTAATGAATTTAGGAGTTTAAATTTAATGAAATTGTGAAAACATAAAATAGTACCTATGATCATGCACGTCAAAATCAGTTAGGGAATGCTAATGCTTGTGGGACCTCTGTCCACACATCCTTGTGGCCCTGACTGACCACCTTCCCTTAGGATTGCCAATAGAAGGTACAATGCTTTGACGTATCTGAGCCATACTTACTTATAGATGATATCCTCCTCATACTTGTCCTAAGCATGAAATGAATGAAAACATTAAAAATTTTATAGAAATAAAATATTAATACTAGTTTTGATTATGATATATTGCATCATCAATTTGCAGCTGAGATATGACCTCCATAGATTTAAAACACATGGACATTGAGTTAATAAAGTCACCAAATGCAGGGGCTGGCCGCCCTCAATCAGGAACATGAAAATTATGTAATTAGTAAAGAGAATGTTATAGTTATAAAATCATATATATATTATAAAACTAATTATCTTACTGTACGATCGTAAAGCACTTGCTTCTTATGACTCCTAATAGAATACTTTTGTAGCTTCACACCCTCAATACATCTTCGAGCTACATGTGAAGCCCAGCAGCATCTTCGTCGGGTGACATTATGACTTCGGGAGGGACTTCCTGAGAGGGAGGACATCTGGAGCAAAGATTTCCCAGAGGAGTGTGCCTGAAATGCTCAGAAAAAAAAGGGGGTTAGGAGGTCCTCGGAGTATTTTTCCGGGGAGGAGCCTCCGACGCCCAAGTCAGTGTTCTGAGAGAAGATAGAGGAAGAGCACTAAGAGGCTAGGTAGCCTTACCTGTTCGTGTTTTCTCGGGGAGAGGGGTTGGATCCTTTGCCAGGGCCTGTTTCCTGGTATTTATAAGAGTGCCCAGCCCGTTCAGATCGTGACACGTGTTCGGTCGGATGCGATCTGTACTTCTGGGCGTAGGGGACAGGTAGCCGTTTGTAGGCTCATCGGGTCTGGGACCGAGATAGGTCGTGACAAGACCTGGACGGCGTCGGCGCGTCAGACCGCTCTTTGAGGCGGCGTGTAACGCATGTGGGCGACATGTCAGAGACTCCTTAAATGCTCATGTCGTACTCCCGAGGTCCTCTGGGCGAGGCCGTCTTTTGGTACAGACGCCTATCTTCGGGAATTATGCCCGTAGTTCGGGGAGCTCCCTGGTTCGGTGGTTTCGCTTTTGGGGAGATTCTCTCCTGCTTGAAATAGTTGGTTCTTCATCCCCGAAGACGATCCGTTTGGTCCCCCGAGGGAGCCGAAGTCCCGAGTTCGAGGTGTTTGACTTCGCTCCTTCCGAGGTCAGTGATAGCGCCTCTTTCGGATGACGCCAGGCTTCCCGACCACACTATTGGCAGGAAGTATGTACTGAGAGAGGTGATAGCCCTTTGGCTATCACAGGCCCCCATTCGGAAAGCCGAAGTGGAAACTTCAGCTTGTAGGCTTTCTGAGGGCGTCCTTCGGGGCCTTGGGTGTAATACCTGTGCTGAAGATGCACCTTTTGTCCGAAGACATAGGCTGTTCGACCATAGCTTGTCTTTTGGTGTCTTCGAGGTAACCCACTTCTTTCCTTTTGCAAGTCTGCGCAATATTGCGTCTCGTAACCAGGCGTGTCAGTCTGGAGCAGTGCGCCCAAGGTTTAGGGGTGTCAGAAGGCATGTCCCTCTTTTGGCGCGACGGCTGACACGTGGCATGATTGTCATTGGAGGGGATTACATCGGTTACGGCAAGCACGCCTTTTTATGCGCAGAGAGCAGTTATGGCGACTGTTCGCCTTCGTCGAGTACTTATGACGCCAGTTCGCCTATCCTCCCTCGGCCCATATATGGCCTGTTCCATCATAAGCTCCTTTTGTTCTGCTTTTGCTCTTCCCCTGCTCACAACTGTTTTTGCGTTTTTCGTGGCGGTGCTTTTTCTTAGGCGATTTCCGACCACCTTTTATGACGACGACTCCAAACCCAAACTTTGGCAAAACGTTTGGTGGGTTTTGACTTTCAAAATTCTTTGATTTTCTGTGCTCTTTTGCTTTTCTGAAAGCTTTCCTGGAGTCAGTTTTTCGTCCCCCGAAGTCCTTTTTTCTTCGAAAATGTCTTCGCTAACTCCTCTTATGACTGTTTCCCCCATCCCAGAAAGCTGGCTTCCTCTTCTCAATCATACTTGCTGTACGACTTCAGAAAAATTGGAAAGATGGACCAAAAAGTTCTTTCTTCCTTCTTACGCCACCACCAGACTTCCTGGCTCTCAGGAGGTCAGTTTTATAAACCACCGAAATGAGGTTACCATTTTTCGCGCCCAACTGAAGGCCGGACTTCGGTTTCCTCCCTCAAAGGTGATTTGTGACTTTTGCCAATTTCATGGCATTGACGTAAATCAACTTCCCCCAAACTCGTACTGCTACTTCAACGCCTTCCTTGCATGTGTGGCGTTTTCAAAATAGAACCCTATTTCATTCTTTTTATGCAGTACTATAAGCTCTACGCGGTCCCGAAGGATGGCTTTTACTTGATGCTGCCTCGGGGATCAGGGAGCAAAAAGTATATGTTCACCTTCGCCACTAAAGATAGCTGGCGAGGGTGGCAAGAAAAATTCTTCTTTCTGAAGATGGAAGAGGCCTGGTCGTACGTTCCGACCAAGTGGGCTCGGGGAAAGCTGGAGACGGATGTTGTAGACCCGAAGAGGCTACTGACTCTTGAGTTGGCGGCCAGATTCACGGACTTCGACAAACGGATCCAAGAGGTCTCCGACTGGGATTCCGAGTTCCCTTCACGCTCCCTCTACCCCTTCCCCATCATGTGGAAACTGATGACCGATGAGGTCCTTCGGGAACTAGGGGTAGTGAAGGAGCATAAGACAGACCTCGGGATGCCGGCTCCTGCCATCGCAGGGAAAGACTCCCGGCTGGTAAGACTCCTTCGGAAGAAGGTTACTTACGAGGCCTTTTGTAAGCGTAAGTTATCTCAGAATCTTTTTGCTATAGGTACGTCTTGGACTTACACTGATGTTTTCCTTCTGTTTTAGAGATGGGCGACGAATCCGCTGCTTTCTACAAGGCGCTCTTACTCGATCAAGCCGAGAAGGGGGAGCAAACAAAGAAGGCCGTCTCCTGAAGGTGGAAATCGTCTAGGGCCGGGCCATCCTCGATAAAACGGGTGAAGAAAGACGCGCCTCCTCCTCACCCAGAAATTCCCGAGGAGGCGCGCGAAGAGCCTGACGCCGCTGTTGCCCCGTTGACCGAGGTCGCCGCTGACGCCCCTTCTCGGAGTCCCACTTCCTCGGCGGCTCTTCTGGACGCCTTGGTAGACGTCCCTTATGCCGAGGAGCACTGCAAGAGAAAAGGCAAAGAAATCTCTGTCGAGGGGGTCCGGGACTCTAACGATGAAGTTGCCGAGGTGCCACCAGGTTCATTTTTTAGACAAGCTGTAGTGTCTTTATTTTTTGAACTTTGAGGATTGCTTGCCTTAACAAGCTTCTTGTCTTGCTGTGCAGAGGAGGTACCATCTTCGGCATGGGTGGCCAAGCATGCCCGGAAACGGGCCCTTAGGGATTCCCATATCCCGAAAGGGAAGATCCCGAGAGAGCCTTTTTGGTCGTTTACGGAGGACATGAACTTGTACTCCGACGACTGCCAGTAAATGGCCAACCAAATTTTAAAGAGGATCCTCACCGAGGCCTCATTCAAGGCTATTTCTGAGGCGTGCCCGGACGAAGAGTCCCTTGCTGCAAGAGTTTACGAGCACGCTGCCCAGGTATACTTCACGCCTTTGTCTTTTCCTTTTGATTTCTTCTAAGTGTTTGGCTCATTTTTTGCCTTACTGACTTTGTTCTTACTTTTTTGCAGCTGTTGGGGTACACCACCCTCCTCAGGGTTCGAGCAGCGAAGCAAGCGGCGTTCCGAGTCTGGGCCTTAGACTGTGTGGAGAAATCCAAGGTCATGTGCTCCAACTTGGTCGCCAAGAACGCGGAGATGGCTCAAGCTGCAAAAAATGAGGTCGCTGCTGCTCGGGAGGAGTTATTGAAGGAAAAAGAGGAGCTTTTGAAGGACTCCTCTCAAAAGATTTTTGACCTCGGCTCCAAGGTGGCAGAGTTGACTTCGGCAAACGAAGCATATCAAAAGGAGAAGTCAGAGTCTGAGGCTCCCCTAGCAAAGGTGCTTGCTGAGAAGGCCGCGCTCAAAGCCGAGGTCGAGTCTTTGAAGAAGGAGCCGAAGAAGAAGAAGACAAAGGCACTGAAGAAGGAGATCGCTGATCTGGAGAAGGAACTTGACGATTTAGCGGTTGAGAAGTAGAAGGCCGTCCAAGCGACCAAGGTCGGTTTTCAGGATGGCTTTTGCCTTGCTCGGCATCAAGTTTTGCAGAGGTTCCCAGATCTGGACCTCTCCTTTTTAGTGGCTCTAAACATCCCCGAGGGGCCTCGGTGGTCTTGGTCCAAAATCGAGCATCTCAACTTGCCCTTTCCTCTTCCAGCGCCGAAGGCGGTGGACAAGGGCGCAGGAGCTGGTGGCTCCCGAGATGCCGAGATTCCTTAGTTTGTCTTAGGGTCCTTTGCCTTCTTTTTCTCCTTTTTTGTACTTCTTCGTTTGGCGAGCTTCCTTCTTTGTAATTAGATCCATCTTTGTTAATAAAGACTCCTTCTTTCTTTTGTAAAAATTTTTTGGCTAAGTCTTTTGCGCAAGATTTTTCATTTCCCATTGTCCCAAACACGTTCGCTCAAGAGACTTCGGAAAATCATATTTACGCTTATCACGCCAATTAGCCTTGGAATCACCCTCGCGAAATTCTCTTTAAGTAAATTTCCAACTCCAGAGAAGGTTGATAACCTTTGTAAATAAATTCTCTTAAACCGTGCTCGGCGATGACCGCTCTGGTGAAAAGAAGCTTTTTGTACTTTGGAAAAAATTTTCTAAGAAACTTTTGTACTTAGAAATTTTTCTAACTTGTACAATTTTCCCACCAAAATCCTAAGCATAGAATTTTTTTCAAGGCATCCGAATGCCATATATTTTTTAATTCTACGCCTTCGGCATCGTCGAGCTTGTAAACTCCTTTTCGCACTTTGGCAAGTACCAGATAAGGACCTTCCCAATTTGCGCGAAGTACCCCGTGGGATGACCTTCGGGGTCCAAATTCAGCCTTTTGGAGAACGAGGTCTCCTTTCTTTATTCCCTTCGGCCTAGCGTGCAAGTTTATAGCCGCAGCCGCTCTTTGCTGAAAAGCTTTTCTTCTCAGCTCGGCTATTTCTCTGTGTTCGCCGACGAGGTCAAGCTTGGTTCTCAGGCCGAGGTCATTTCCCCTTTCATCAAACACTTGTACTCGCACTGATGGTTGTACTACCTCAATTGGGATGATAGCCTCTGTTTCGAAAACAAGTGAAAAAGGTGTTTCCGCTGTGGCTCTTCGGGGTGTTGTTCAGTAGCTCCATAACACACTTGGGAGCTCTCCTGGCCATTTCCCTTTTGCTTCCCCCAACCTCTTTTTCAGAGCATCTTTTATGGTCCTGTTAGATACTCCTACTTGCCCATTGCTTTGGGGGTGAGCTACTGGAGCGAAGTGCATTTTTATTCCGAGGTTATTGATAAATTCTTGGAACCCTTTGTCCGTAAACTGGGATCCATTATCGGTTACTAGCACCCTCGGTATGCCGAATCTGCACACAATGTTTTTCCATACGAACTTCTGCGCATCTTTTGCCGAGATAGTCGCCAAGGGTTCTGCCTCAATCCATTTGGAGAAATAATCCACTGCGACCACACAGAACTTCACACCTCCAGGCGCTGTCAGGAGTGGCCCGATGAGATCGATGCCCCAAACTGCGAAGGGCCAGGGATAGTCCGCCGAGGTTACTAATTCCGAGGGCGTCCTTTGGATATTTGTGTGTCTTTGGCAATTACCACATTTCTGGACGAACCGCCTCGCATCCTTTTTTAGGGTCGGCCAAAAGTACCCTTGGTGAAGTATTACTGCTGCTAGGGCGTCAATTCCGATGTGGGAACCACAAGCGCCTTCGTGAACTTCTTCGAGGATCATTTCAGTATCCTCTTCGCCAACACACCTCTGCAGTGGATTTGCATATCCCTGCCGATACAACTCAACCCTGATTAGAAAGAAACAACCGGAACGTCTTCGCACTTTCGCCGCTTCGTTGGGGTCCTCGGGGAGTTCACCGTTTGTAAGATATCTTTTTATGGGATTTCTCCAACCTTCTTCTGAAGTCATTATGCTCAGCACTGCTATGCTGGGGTGGTTTAGCACCTCGGTGCATGTTTTGGACTTTGCTAAGCCATATGCCTCGGCATTATCTCGGTGAGGCACATTTTTTATTCGCACGGTGTCAAACTCTCGGATAAGCTTTGCTACCAGTTCATGGTATTTTGCCAAGGTCGGGTCATTCGCCCCATAGTCCCCTGCTGTTTGCCGAACTACCAGCTGGGAGTCACTGTGGGCTTTGAAATTTCTTACACCAATTTTTCTAGCTAGGCGTAACCCTACTATAAGAGCTTCGTATTCAGCCATATTGTTGGTGACATTAAAGCCAAACTTGATGGCCTTCATTACTTCTAGACCTTCGGGGCTTCTGATAATTACCCTAGCTCCTTGGTGTTCGGACCCCGAGGCTCCATCTACAAATAAAGTCCATTCCGGTTCACCTTCGCTGGGATTTGACTGGGTGGCCTCGCTGGTGGGTACTTCGGCAATGAAGTCTGCCAGAGCTTAAGCTTTTATGGCTTTCCGAGGTTCATAAGTAATGTTGTACTCACCAAGCTTTATACACCATTTGGAAAGCCTTCCTGAATGATCAACTTTCCTCATGACGTCCCGCAGAGGTAGACTACTTCGGATGATGATTGGGTGAGCTTGGAAATATGGTCGTAGTCTTCTTCCTGCCAGCACCAGGGCGTATATAGCTTTTTGTAACAGGGAATACCTGACTTCGGCGCCATGCAGGGACTTACTTACATAATAAACCGGCCATTGCTTCTGCCCTTCCTCTTTCACAAGGACCGAGCTTACTGCCTTTTCTGTAACAGCGAGGTACAGTACGAGGGGTTCTCCTTCGTGAGGTTGTCAAAGAGTAGGCAAATGGACCAAGTAGACTTTGAGTTCTTCCCAAGCCTTTTGACAGTCCTCATTCCAAGGATGATCATCACATCCGAGGTCGCCCTCCTTTTTTGCTGCCTTAGTGAGGACTTTGAAGAATGCTTGACACCGGTCCCCATACCTGGAAATAAACCTGCTAAGAGAGGTTATCCTTCCGGTGAGTCTCTGCACATCTTTTACTGTGATGGGAGTTTGTTCAGGAAGCTTGAAAGGTATAGAATTACTAATTAACAAAGTTTAAGGACTAGAGTTATTATTTTACATTTATTTTGATATTAATTTATACCACATCAACAATTTTCGTTGAATTTAATATTGAAATTGACGCAAAGGATCTAATTGAGATATGATAAACGAGGTAGAGTGCTTTGATGAGACAAACTTAAAGTATGGTACTCGTGTAGGATAAAAAAAAATATGCTAAGGGATTCCCGGTGAAATTTACCTTAGAATAAAATATGAACACATCAAATCCTATGTCTCTAAAAAAAAATAAAAATATGTAAAAATCAGATTTCAAATATGTATAAATTTGATGTACAAAGAAAGTGAGAAATTTATACAAATAATATCTTATATATGTATAAATGATATTATAGATATATTAATGATATAATAAGTAGTATGTACATGTTCAACCTCTTATGAAAAACAGGTGTGAACGTGTCAAATCCTGCTTCTCGCCAAAATTGGAGATATGTATTACTCAAATGCTAGATATATACAAACTCAATGTATATATAAAATGACTAATTTGCATAAATAATGTATAATATAGCTACAAATGAGATAAAATCATGTTATTCCATGAAAGTATTGCAATAAAATAAATAAAACATGTTAGTGACTAAACTGAAAATACAAAGTCATTAATAACCAGAATAAAAACACAATAACAACTAAAGGACCAAGTTTGGCATTTTTTATAAAGGTCAGAAAATGGTTCCACTAATTTCCATTGCGGCAGCACTGGCAGATTGCACTTTAAATCTCTTCAGCCTAAATAATCTGAAGCAAATCAAACAAGCAGCAACCTAGGGTGCTTGGCTAGTTCCTAACGACCAACAGAAAGGCTTGGCAACGTCAAAGACCGGCTGACTAGGTGATCTTCCATTGATTTGACGTAGTCAGTGGCTAGCAACATCGAGGGCCGGTTGACTGGGGATCGATAATGGCGACAAATAGTGGATGGAAAGAGATTGAGCAGCAGCAAGTGGTTGATGAGGCAAGATCAGCGGGGGCAGCAAGTAGCTTTCAGATTACTTCCAACTATTGCTGCCGCTGTGATCATTAGAGATGAGGAGAATAAGACATGCTTGAAATTTTTTATTTTTAATGAAGGTGGAAGAGTAAACATAGGGTATGGCATACATGAAATATGAAGTATATAAGACACTCCGTGTTATTCTCGTTCTTTCATTTTTGGGATGGAAGGATTTTCAGATGGTAATTTTCTGGGCCTAAACCCACTTTTAGCCTTTAAAATCACTTGACCCGGACACTTAGCCCCTTAACCTAAACTAGGTCGAGCTCGCCCCCTAAACTTACAAACATGGGACACCTAACCCCTTTTAGCTCCTTGTGCACATCACGTGATCTAACACCATTTGCTCTTAACGATTTTGGTGATGGCAATGAGATTTACCATGAGAGCCTCTAGAAGCAAGCTTTATGGTGGCGGAGAAAGCAAAGGTCCTAACATCGTTGACATCAAAGGTGTCATGGACATCAGACTCTTTCATCCCTGAATTGCTTGAAGTTGGCCTAAAAATCATCATCCAAGTTGATGATTGGCTTCGAAAAACTGCTTTTCTGGACCTGTCCTTGATGTTGATCTTCTTCAAGTTAGGCTAAAAGAAGATGTAAGTTGGCGGTCATGCAATGAGAGTCATAGGCCGTTGCAGGGATGGAATCGGTGGATAATCGCACCTCTACACATGATCCGAACAAACTAGACAGGTCAAAATAACAATACTTCAACTAAAATGCAGGGCTTTAAAAGAGATTTTTCAGAAAAAATTTGTCTTTATTGATGATAAGATTGTGAGGGAGGATCATGAAGTGAAATCGGGATTTTGCTTATGAGAGTTTCCATGGCAGCAGCTGCGGCTCCACCCCCACTTATGTATCTTTCCCTTCTACTCCTAACTTGTAAGTTCTAAATTTTTTATATTTTCAGTTCTTAGGGTTCTTTTTGATATGGGTTCAGTGTTTTGGTTCCTGGGTATGATTCAAGATTTTTATTTGGCCAGTTTGATCTTAGAACCGACTATGTTGTGCCCAGACCATAACTTTGCATTCCTTCTAAACTAGGTGTGGTTTTGATTGGGAGAGCAACAACTCAGTATCATTTAGTGTTTGGAGAATCAACTTAGTTGGTTTGCACAGGTTCACTAGGCTATGTCTTCAATCAACGCTGGCATCGTCGGAATCATTAAGAGCAAGTAGCATTAAGCCATATGATGTGCACATCGGGTGAAAAGGGCTAAAGTGTCCAAAGTTTGCAAGTTGAGGGGGTGAGTTTGATCGATTCCAAGTTGAAAGGCCTAAGTGTTCGGGTCTAATGAGTTTGAGGGCTAAAAATGGCTTTAGGCCTATTTTTTGCAAGGGTATATTTACTGTTAGTCCTAAACCTATAATTACCGTTGTAAATTGGTCCTCAACCTTTCTTTTTTTGTGTACTGGTTTCAAACTTTTAACGTCCTCAACCTAGCCCTATAAAGTTTTGCTCACTCTGGCGTAATTGTAAAATATCAAATTTTTTAATTTTAATTTAAATTATTCAACAAATGACTTATAGTAAATTCAAATTACAGCATAGTTTTTTTATAGTTAATGATCTACTCAAATTATTAATTTTTCCTCTCTGTAAATTAGGAATTTATGGCATAACTCAGTCTTCTGATGGGGTTCAAGACCAATATGGAATGCTTTATAAAGGTTTAGGACCAAGATGCAATCAAACAAAGGTCAAGAACTAATTTGTAATGGTAATTATAAGTTTTGGATCAATCGTGCAACCCTTATTATAAATTACAACCCTTATTATAATTTAATTTAAAAAGGATATTTCCTTAATTACTTTTTCATAAGTCACTATCCTATATATGATACATTGCTAAAAGTATTGATGTCCCTTTATAGGAATCCATTGGGGGGGTCCATTTTCAAATGGCTACACTTTGGGAACATATTCATGTTAACTACATAAACTTACTTTCATGAATCTGCGAATTCAATCTCAATAATTCACAAATTTTATATTTTCTACAAAAAAAAAAGGCACGATGTGCTTAATCTTAAAAGCTAGTGCAAGAAGAAACTTGTTGCGTGTGGTTACCAATTTACTATCCACTAAAGAAACCTCTTTGATAATCACACGTTTTTTAATTTCTCTTACATTTCTAGTAAGAGGAAATATTGGAATTGTTCTATCATGCTTTTATAGTATATACAAAATGGTCACCGCGTCTTGAACAACACAAATAGAGAAATAGAGGAACAAACACAACCCATACAAGATGGTCACCGCGTCTTAAATAGCATATCTTATGAAATGAACACAACTACATCGAGTAATACCTTTCTATAAAAAAAACATCATACTATACTAAGTTGAACACCAATTTGTAACCTCAATGATTTCAAACGTAAATGTGCAATTACTGTCAAATTATCTACAACATATTATAGAACAACACATCTTTCTAAATAAACAGCATATTAGAGAACATCACATTTGTATGAATAGAACAACACTTCTTACTGAATGAAATATTATTTATGAATGGCAGGTCACCTAAGATGTGTGAATGTTTTTGTGTTAATCCATTTTCTCAAGGCAAATGGCAGTAAAATTGGTTCTCATGCCTAGTCTCCACCCTTTAGTTTACATGGTTTAGGAGAAATTAGTGTCTTTTTCAAAAATATCTCTTTTCTCGCTTAATCAATCATAGCCAGAAGAGATGCTCCCTTTCAGTAGCTCAATGTAACAGAAAACTACCTATGATGATATGCTAGGTTCGCGTCTACTTCTCCCCATCCCCTCTCTTAGTCCTGGGGTGCTAAGAAGATTCTTACTCCATCCGCCAATCCTGAAATCTTTGTTGTTGATTGCACTTGGATAAAATCCTGAGGTCTTGGTGCCACTGCCTGATTATGGATGAGATCTAATGACCCACCCTGATTCAAGAAGGTGTCTTTAGTAGCAGTGCTCTTTTTGCCTTAGAAGTAAAAATGGTTGCAATATCTAGAGTGGTTCAAATCATTATTAAATGTTCAATCCCTTTGGTTAATATATTAATCGATGACTCGCAAGTTTTGGCATTTTTGAAAGGTGATCAACATTATAATCGCTTTTTGTAAGTTTGGGTTATTAGATTATATTAGACATGGAAAAGTTGGATCACTACACGATAGTCATCATGCCTTGGTTGCATGTTTCTCAAGCTCATAATTTAGCTTCATCGCTCTTCAATAACCCTTAACATACTATGTTTAAATTTGAGTACAAATTAAAAAAACTTACAGTTGTTTTTTATTTTACATGAATCTAAAGTTTATCTTTTTAAAAACTAAACTACTTTAGGAAACATTTCTTTTTACGAAAGATGTTCTCCATTCCAATCAATAGTAAGCCATTATGACATCTTAAAATCTAATAATGGCAAAAGTCCCTAAGGAACAATAAGAACATTTAGGGACATTATAAGGAGGTCTGAGGTTCGAACTTTTCCTCCCCATTAACTTCTCAAAAAATGTAACACAAAGTTGGTTTGGTTGTCTCCTAGTTCTGAAAAGACTATTATTCCTCTTCCTTTACTTAGAATACTAATATCTTTTTTTTTTTATATATGCAAGCATGCTTCTGAATACCAAATTGTCAAAATGAACAATAGATAATTGTTAAGTGCATAAATCCACGGTCAAAGTGTTGACTTTTTGACAACTTTGACTGACAATTTCTTGTAACTCTTCCCTCTTTATCTTAGTTTTTCTTGTTTTCTTTGGCTTATTACAGGTTGGGACAAGTGTTGCGGACAGGGCATTAGAATCAAGCTCGAGCGGGATGGCGTTTGGACAAAAGAAGCGGGAGGAGTGAAACATCAAGTCTAGCGACGCGTCGCCAGAAATCGCGAAGATTGGCGACGCGTCGCCAATGTTATCACTGTTCTGAGAACTTTTCTTCCATCTGGCGACGCGTCGCCAGAATTCGACCCACGTTGGCGACGCCTTGCCAATGTCACTCTGTTTTGCCGAAAGCTCGCATTTTTTATGGTCCCCCACTCTTCCTACCTGGTGAGCTGGCCTTGAAAAGGGATTCTTATCCCTTTAGGGTTAAAAGGGAAAAGGAGTATAAATAGAAGAGAGAAAAAAGTCCAAAGGGCTCTCTTCACGGATTTTTTATCTCAAGCCACTTTTGGAGACTATTGATCATCAAGGAAGCATTTTGGGAGCTTGAAGAAGAGGTGATCACTTTTTGGAGCTAAATCTTCTAGGGGGTTTCTTGGGTTTATTCTCTTCTCTATTTTATTTGTTGGATTTTCATGGATATTGTTGTTATGGGATTGTTGATGATATTTGTTATGGGTTGTGAGTAGTTTGTTTTATCTCTCTAGGATGACATTTCCTATCTTGCTATTTAATGAATTTATGTTATGATTATGGATAGGATTCTTCTTGTGTTGCCCTCTTTCTTGTGCTTAGAGTTGATTGATGGTAGGCCACCATACACACCAAGCGCTAGTTCACTTAATCCTTGAGAAAGGACTAATAGGTGAGTAAAGAGAAGTGGAGGGGGCATAGTGGCAACCTAAATTAGAGATAATCTAGGCGGTCATTAGGAATCAACAAGAGGTTTAATCCTTATCCATTCTAAGTTAAAATTGGAGCCTGCGTAATGCCCAAGTTAATTGAGGGTGAACAAGGACTTATCTTGAGAAAAGAGTTCTTGAAGTTAAATCCTCATTTCCAAACAAGGAAAAATCAATCTTGAGGGCAAAGTTGCTTGGGTAACAAGGGGTAGGAGTGGAGTCCTATGGAGATAATTGCACTCTTTAAGTTCATTAAACAAGTTTCTTTTAGCACCTAGTTAATTCATTTAGTTTAACTCCGTCAAGTACCCTCATTAGCACTAATCACCGTCTCTAGATTTACTTCTTTTTCTTTTGCCATTTAGTATCTTGAGTAGTTTTAATTTTGAATCAAGGAAAAGTCACCAAAATTCCCTTGGGACGATACCCCTATTCACCTTTGAGTACACTACAATTCCGTGCGCTTGCAGGTAGTTAAGGGTTATAAATTGATAAACTCTTGATTTTACAACAATAATCTAACCAAATAAAAGATGGATCAACCCCTAATAGTATATCCTAGCGCTTATTCTTTTCCTAAAGGATAGCCTATATGGTGTGGGCAGGTGTTTCATGGACCAGTTATGGACTTGAGTCATCACCTAGCGCTTATCTTTTACCCAAAAGATAGCTCATATAGTGTGAGTAGGTATTTCATAGGCCAATTCTGGACTTAGGTTATCCTTATTATAACACCCCATGTCCCACATGGGAAGTATGTGTGATTTCTGATGTATATATATGGCTCCAAGTCTTAGACCTTTATCACCTAGTGTTTATTCTTTTCCTAAAGGATAGCCCATATGGTGTGGGCAAGTATTCCATGGACCTGTTCTAGACCTGGGTCGTGACAAAAATGGTACAAGAGCATGTGTTTGATAAATTTGGAGACCTTAGGTTAGGGCAATACTAGACTTTTGCACACTCTCTTATCCATCTGTTGCACTAATTGAGAGTATGACTATCTTTAGCAAACATTTGGCACCTAGGCGTATCACCGCTTGGCATCAAGCAAATGGAGGAAATGATGAAGATGTTCCTATCACTCAACTAGCAGGACATGGGCATGAGCCTCGTGTACTGCGGAATGCATTTGTGACAACTCAAATCTAGAACTGGTCAACAGAATACCTAGTCATATCACATGGGCTATCGTTTGTGAAGGGATAAACGCTAGATGATCAAACTTTGGAACTTTTAGTTACATATATACATCAGAAATCACACAAACTTCCCATGTGGGATGTAGAGTGTCACAATCTCCCCCACTCATATGCCTAATGTCCTTGCTGGGCCATAAATAGATCCAGAACCATGAGCCTAATAGGTAATGGATATGAACTGTACACAGACCAGATAGAACAGAATTAGGCCTCACCCCACATAGTATCAGAAGTATGACCCACACCATCACGGAACTGGGTTGGCTCTGATACCACTTCTGTCACACCCCAAAACTCATTCTAGGAGTCTCAGGATGATGGCATGCCACATACTCAAGAAAATAAATTTCCTTAAGCATGCAAAGCTACATATTCCAAATAATTTCAAACTTATAAAATTCAACTTCTGAGAATAAGTGGCAAAGCAACTACAATATTTGAAATTTGAATCATAATCCATAAAATCTCAAAGCTTTAAGGAACAAAACGAAATCCAAAGACATTCCTATTCATAAAGAAATTTCTATTAGAAATATTAACAAAATATTTCTAACCATCTCGAACAGCAATTGGTCTTGTAGTTGCTCCTGTTAGCTAACTCGAACTACTTATTGTCTATGTGAATAGGGTGAAAATAGGGTGAGCACAAATACCCAGCAAGTAGAGGATTTTAAAAATAGAAATACAATATGCAAAATATATAGGGATCAAGCAGAAATAATTATTATAAAAGAATAAAATAAACTTTAGCAAAATATAATTGAAGAGTTAGAATGTAATTTGTGTAATAGCAATTTTGAGAACCGGACAAATAATATTTGTAAATAAAAATTATTAACCAAAACAGAACAGTTTAGAGCCGAGTGATAGAACAAAAATTAAGAGTAGAGTAAGTAAGGTGTTCACTGTGACTACACTTAAATTATTGTAGTGTGTTAAGAATCATCTAAGAATCACCAATGATCAAGCGCCCAGAAGGACTAATCCTAAAAACAGTGCACTATGGAACATAAACGGAACATAATATCCTACATGGAAATTCATAACTATACTTTTCAGGTAGTACGGGTACAAAACCAACACCTACCAAAATATAATCAGAACAGAAATTCAGAGCATTTCAATTAGCATAAAATTTCAGTGCAAAATATCATAGTCAAAACATACCTAATCCTAACTTAATTAATCAAACACAATATATTGCATAAATAAAGCAGAATTCGAAAAAATAGATAAACAAGTAAATAAATAAAATACTTGGAACATAATTTCAGAATAAAATATCTAATTTGAAAACTCTTATTTTGATTGAAAACCAATTTAATGATAAATAATTTTAGATAGAATTATTGAAAAATTACTAAGTTAGAAAACTTAACACTATGAAGCAATAATATATACATATATATTATATAATACCAAAACAATTTGAATTTAGAAAAGGTGGCAGCCACTTACCTCAAAATGCAACTTTCCAACTCCTAAAATAATTGTTTAGTCACCTAAACTAGTCACGCAAAATTTTATGTCAAAATACAATCAATTTAAGGAATAATCCAAAATCATTTGCTGATAGTGACCCAAATGAACACTTCTGGAACTTAATAATTCCCTGAGGTAGTGTTAAAATCCTCAGGGACTAATACTGATATTAACCGGATTAAGACCTTACACTTCCAGTGACTAAGTCGTAAGATTTTAAAAATATGGGATATCCATGAACTCGACTCAAAACTTAAAGGACTAAAATGTAATTATCCCAGTTTGTACCCAGAAACACATTTTTCTCGTCCTCCTTCCGTCGCGCCTCGCAAGTCATCGGATCACCAACATACCCGCGCCAAAACCTCACCAAACATATTTTTAATTCATTCTAAACATCCCAAACATCAACTAACTCTTCCAATCATCAACAATTAATTATATTCAATTAAATTATCAACCAAAATTCCTTTTTAAATTCAAAAAATAATTAATTTATGTAATAAAAATAATTAACAAATACCCATCAAAGATTTTTCTTCTATAAAAAAAATTCACAGATTGCTTCCACCTGATCCTTAATTGATGATTTCTTCTTATACTTCTTTAATATAAAGCAATAGCCAAATGAGAAAGTGAGAAAAATACTCAAATTCTAACTTTTTTTTATTTCCCCCTTTTAATAACCCTAAGTCCGTCCCTTTCAGCCCTTTCTTTCGTGTTTCCACTTATTTTCTTTCCCTGCTTCATATTTTTTATTTTCTCTTGCTTTTTATTTTTTTTTCTCTTAAGCCTTAACATAAATACCCAAAATAATAAAATTAACCAAATTGGGTTGGCCATTACATCCTCCCACCTTAAAAAAAGTTTTGTTCTCAAAACTTACTTTCATTGATGAATAAAAATGGACAATTCTCATGCATCTCCTCTTCGCGTTCCTAAGTAGATTCTAATAAAAAAAAATTTCCCAACAAACTTTAACAAATAGAATAGTGTATCTCCTTAATACTTTCTCCTCTCAATCCAGAATCTCCACCAGTTGCTCATTATATGTCAAATCTGGCCTATTGTCTATCAGTTGATGTTGAATTATGTGATTGGGATAGTGCACATGCTTTAGCATTGACACATGAAACACATTGTGCACTCCTGATAAAGATGGCGTAGCGCAACTTTGTAAGCAACATCTCCGACATGATTTAAAATTTCAAAAGGACACACATATCTTGGGCTCAATTTCTCACACTTCCAAAAGCTCATAACTCATTTTTTTGGTGACACTTTAATGTAAACACTATCTCCAGCCTCGAACTCCAACATTCGTCTTCTCATATTAGCATAGTTATTTTGTCTACTCTGTGCAATCCATAAGTGAATACGAATAATTCAATTCTTCTCTACCATCTCTGCAATTATATCTGAACTCAAAATATTACAATCATCTATGTCATCCCAACATATCGGTGACCTTCATCTCTATCCATACACTGCCTTATAGGGTGTCATTCCAATGCTAGACTGATAGTTATTATTGTAGGCAAATTTAATAAGTGCTAAACGATCATCTCAATTACCTCCAAAATCTAGCGCATAAGAATAGTTTGTTTTGATTGTCTATCGGTTTGAGAATAATAAGTAGTGCTGAAGTTAAGTTGAGTTCCCATGACCTTCTGCAATTGTCCCCAAAAGGTGGGGGAATAGGGCCCTAGTGCACTGAATTTACTAACACTGGTAAGCTCTTAGGGAACTATAATCCCACTTAGGTTAAAATTGGCTAGTTATTACTCGTGAAGTATCTTAAATCATTACGTGCAGCTAGTTACTTAGCCTATCTTGCATAGGAAATATGCATGCATTGTCTTGGCTATACGATAACAATAATTTCAAACAACATTGAAAACGGTGTCATGGCAGTTAATAAAAACATAATTTAAAACAAGCCAAGAAATAAAAACTTTAGTTGCTTTAACTTCAAGTAACAACTATGTGCATACTTCTCAGACTTATATGCATCCAAATGTAACCCTAGTGTTATACATACCAATGGACACTAGTAGAGGCAATCACATTGTATGAAAATCTCATACATATAAAAGAAGCAATATGTATATACTAAGATTCATCTTTAGTTCTTCACCCAAGCAAGCTAGCTTCAACTGATGAGCCACATTTTCCTTGTACTCACTTAGCCTCAAACTGTAAAGCAAATACTTTGCTCAATACTAGCTTATGCCAAAAGTAACTTAGAAACTTGGAATTTCCTACTTAGAGAATACATTCAATCCAATAAAACTTAGTTTTAACAGTCCCCCTTACCAACTGTTAAGCCTGACTAGCCCGCTTAATACTTGTACAACACTGAAGGGGTAAGTACTGTAAAGTGCTCAGTAAGGGATTCGATACCTGTAGAGGGAAACAAATGCAAGCATGAAAAGCACAACAAGCATACATATATGTATAACATACAAAGCAAAACAAGCAACCAACAACACAAACCAGAAACAAGAATAAGGACAACAAGAAATAATGCAAAATAATGAATGGATGAATGAATGAATGAAAGATGCACATGTAAATACACTTAGGACTTCCTTACACCCGTAGGTGCTAAACTTGCCATGAGCTCTTATAGCTGGGGTACTTGGATACTAGTTCTCGTATCCTATGCTAGCACTTAACTAACCCCATATAGTCCTTTTACGGGTGCCTTAGAGTACGTCATCACTTACTCAACCCTTACCCACCTTGACGGGCTACTTAGAGTAAGTCATCACTTACTCTTTCCTTACCCGTCTCTTCCCTTAACTTATTATGTAGGGTAGCTGCCTTATGTGGTCCAAGTTGCCAAGCTCTTTGAGCTTAGCTTAAGGCTCCTTAGTGGCTTACTTACCAAATCATAAAGTTTGGTTGGGATCCTCTTAGGTTTCCTTTTGATTGCCCAAAGGTTTAAGACCTCCCACTTAGACCAACAAAGAGTCTGTAACCCAACTTAATCCCCTTAGTGCTCCTTTAACAACTTAAGAACTTAAACCCCCTTAGCCATCATTTCTTACCTCACCTTAACCACATTACTTAGCTACCACCTAGATAATGCATAATTCCTAACTTAGAAATGAGTTCTAGACTCAACCGAGGCTACGGAACATCTTAAATTGGCCTAAGGATGATAATTGAGAGATTGAAATATTCTTAGAATACCATAAGCTTGAGTGACTTATGTCTTGATGATGCCTTCGATGACGTGTAGGCAAAGGCATTAATACTTGGGCTTCCTGGAAAATCTTCAGTGATGCGCCGCCAACTTACGTCGCCAAATGGTGTCGTCAACAGCGACACGTCTCCAATGCTCTATAGCATTATGTGACTGTGTGCGAACTTGCGCGAAACTTGCCCAATCTTTTTATCCCTAAAGCTAATTCACATAGGTCTTGTTTCTACTTCATTTCCACATGGAATACTACATTTATATGCATTATTTGAGCTAAATTGAATTCAACCAAATTGGGCACCAAGGACATGAAATTAAACCATTTTTCACCATTTAACAATCTTAGAACTAACTCACAAGGATCAAAGATGCTTACCTTTGGGTTTGAACCAAAAACTTGCAAGAACAATTCCAAATGCACCAAATACACCATAAACGAGCTAAGGGCTTGTTGAGATAACTTTGGGATATTTGAATTTCATGGAAATTGGGGTGGAATGGGAGATTTGATGAAGAGGAGCTAAAGAGGAGAAAGAGCCACAAAAATGGCAAATGGAGAAGATGATAAATAGTGTCATCTCTTCCATTTATATAGCCAACCTTTCTAACTTAACCCAACGCTCTTCCACTTGACACTTTGGCTTTCAAACTTAACTTTGAATCACTCAAGCCACTTAAACTCTTCCTACACCATCACTCCTTGGTCCCATTGAAAGGTTTTCTTACCCAAACACCTTGTCCTTAAGTCACTTAAGCCATTATAAGTCATTACAGCTCAATTTCTCACTGAGTACATTTTTCACCCTTAACTTCCACTTTTGGTTCAAATGACTATAAACACTTATGATCTTAACTTATTTTGCTCAAAACACTTGCATGAACCTAATTTTAGTGAAATTATGGTCATGCCACTAAATTGGTTCAAAATTACCATTTTTCCCTCTTTGCTCTTTTGGTACCAATTACAGTTTGGAACTCAACTAAACCTTACTTAGCTTGCTTTCCTTGCTTAATAAAAATTATTTGAGGGAAAGTAACTTGGGATTTACTTACCTTGACATTCAAAGTAGAGGAAACACTAGGAGAGCCTTTACACAAAATCTTGGCCAAACCTTAAGTCTCTATCTGAAATAATAAATAATAGGGCACCATTTAGACGTACAATCTCTTTCACATACAACCTAGCTAACTTCTCTAATCTTGCACCTTCTTGGAACGGAAAAAAGAGAGCAGATTTAGATAAACGATCAACCATCACCCATATAGCATTGTTACCTCTAATAGTCCTTGGAAGTCTTATAGCAAAATCCAAAGTATTGTGTCCCCAGTTCCATTCAGGAATTGAAAGAGGCTGCAAAGGTCCTGAAAGCTTTTGATGTTCCAGTTTGACTTGTTGGCAAGCCTAACACTTTGTAACAAATTTAGCAATCTCTTTATTTATTTCTTGCCCCAAAAAATGCTCCAGTAGATATTTGTACATTTTAGTTCCAACTAGATGCATAGTGTAAGGGGTATTATGTGCCTTTCTCATAATTTATTCCTTCAAAGTCTCATATCTAGGGACGTATAGTCGAGCACCAAACTTTAGAAAATTAGCTTCATGAATATGAAATCCTGGACACTTCCCTTGTGCAACTTCTTCTTTCAACTTGCTAATTCCTTTATCTGAACTTTGAAAAATTTTGATCTTTTTAATTAAAGCCAGTTGAACCATCAAGTTAGCAAGCACACTACTAACACCATCTGCTATAATTTTTACTCCCAACTGTTGTAGATCATTAAGAAAAACTCTTTTTTCAGTAAGTAAAGATGCTAACAAGCCAGAGGACTTACAACTTAGAGCATCAGCAATAACATTTGCCTTGCTAGGATGATTACAAATATTTAAATTTAATCTTTCAGCAACTCCAACCACCTCCGCTACCTAAGATTCAATTCCTTCTGAGTAAAGATATATTGTAGACTCATATGATTAGTAAACACCTTACAAGAAACACCGTAAAGATAATGTCTCCAGATCTTTAAGGCAAAGATAACTGCAGCTAATTCCTAGTCATGCATAGGATAATTCTTCTCATATAGCTTCAATTTCCTAGAGGCATAGGCAACAACTCTTTCATTCTACATAAGTACACATCCTAAGCCAATATGTGAAGCATCACAATAAATTTTGTAACCTTCAGTGCTGGATGAGATGGTAAAGACAAATGCAGTTACTAATCTTTGCTTCGACTCCTAGAAGCTTTTCTCACAATCTTTAATTCACTCGTACTTAGCATTCTTTCAAACTAACTTGTATAAAGGCATAGCCAAGGTAAAAAATCCATCAACAAACCGGCGATAGTAACTGGCTCAACTAAAAAAGCTACGAATTTCAGCAAGATGGTCTAGATCAATTCACCATTGCTTCAATTTTCTGTGGATCTATAGAAACTCTATCTTTTGAAATTATATGGCCAAGGAAATAAATTTTCTCCAAGCAAAACTCATATGTTTTGAATTTTGTATATAACTACTTCTCCTTCAGTGTCTATAAAATAATTTTCAAATGCTCATCATGCTCTTTTTAACTCTTATAATAGACCAAAATATCATCAATAAACAAAACAACAAATTGGTCTAACTTAGGCTTGAAAACCTTATTCATCAAGTCCATAAAGACAATGGGTGCATTCGTTAGACCAAATGGCATAACCATAAATTCATAATGGCTATACCTGGTCCTGAAAGCAGTCTTGGGTATATCCTCGGCCTTGATCTTTAGTTGATGATACCCAGACCTTAAATCGATTTTAGAAAAGACTTGTGCATGCTGCAACTGATCGAACAAGTCATCGATATGAGGTAATGGATACTTGTTCTTGATAGTCACCCTGTTCAACTCATGGTAGTTGATACAAAGTCTTACACTTCCATATTTCTTCTTCATGAACAAAATGAGAGTACCTCATTGTGAAATGCTAGGGTGAATATACCCTTTATCGAGCAACTCTTGCAGTTGTACCTTTAACTCTTTCATCTCTGTAGGTGTTATTCAGTAGAGCACCTTAGATATTGGGGCAATCCCCCACTCAAGATCAATAGAAAACTCAATTTTTCGATCGGAGCCAACCTAGGGATTTCCTCAGGAAAGAGATCAGGAAACTTCTTAACAATAGGGATGTATTCTAGCTTTAATTCAGATTGGTTATAATTTCCAATGAAAACTAAATATCCTTGACAACCCTTTTTTTAACAATCGACATGCATGCATAGCAAAGATGAGACAAACTAGGACGGGTTGTCTATTCTCGAAAAAGATAATTTTAGGTTCATTAGGAACATGGAATAGTACTTTATTTTCATGACAGTCAACTCAAGCATGGTCCGTAGATAACTAGTCCATCCACAAAATCACATCAAGGTCAGTCATATCTAGCCTAATCAAATTCACAGGCATATCTCTTCCCTCAATTTTGACTACACACCATTTATAAACAGAATTAGGTTGAAAAATTTTAAATTGAATTATTGAAAATACTACATTGGAAAATTTAACACTTTGAAGAAATAATATATATATAATATTGAAACAAATTAAATTTACAAATGGTGGTAGCCACTTTCCTCAAAATGTAATTTTCCAACGCCTTAAATAATTGCTTAGTCACCTAAAATAGTTACGCAAAAATTTATGTCTAAATATAATCAATTTAAGGACTAACCCAAAATCACTACCTGACTTAGTAACACTTAAAATGAATCACTTAGATTTGTTTGCCATAGAGTATCGCAGGAATCAGACGATGCTCCTGCTAATGATGATAAACAGGTTTTGTGAAGGATAAGGAGAAAAACAAAACAGTAAAAAATGGTAGAGATGAAAGGGCAGTTGATCAGGTGGAAAAAACAATAAATCAACTGGGTAGACTTAGATTAGAATCCAAACTCAACCCGGAACACGGAGAAGAAAAGAGGAAGATGATGTGCAAAAAATTGGAGAAGAGAAAAGAAGGTGCCTGCTAGGGTTCTAGATGGGATCAATAGGAAAAAAATATGATTCATTAATTCTCAAATTCCTTAGGAAGTAAGATTATAGGATAGTAATATTTTGAAAAGTAACAATAACAACCTTTAAAGTACAAAAATAATTAAGTATCAATTGTAAGAAAATTAATCCAAATAATATTGTATTTGGTTATATTATGAGGATAATTTCTTGAATTCTTATTTTTTTAGTAGGTTCACCATTAATAATTTTTTTTGATAGTAGCTTCCCCAATTTCACAAGTACGAAAATGATTCCTCAACAAATTATAAATACGACATCTTTTATGAAAAAGAAAAAAAGAATTCGATAAATCGTTTGTCCAATCTAACCAAACACAATATTATTTATAATTTTTCTATCAGCGATACTTAATCATTTTTATATTTTTTAAAATGTGGATTTTTACATTCCAAAATGTTATTTTCTATAATTTTAGTTTCCAATAACTTTTAGAATTCTTGAACTAAACCTGTCCTCCGTTTCTCTAGACAACTGTCACGTGCGTAATTCAACAACTAAACTTGCCCATAAGTTTTTTTCGTATTTGCCCATAATTCCAAAAAAAAAGCAAACCAACATTAAGTCGGTCAATGGTGGGGGCAAAAAAGACCGCTTGATGCACGACTTGGGAATGATATTTCCAATGTGAACAATAATGGCCGGAAAGTTTGTAGAAGTTTTTGCTCTGTCAGAGTAGGGTCATGTTGGCTGTTGCGTTTGCTCTTTATCTAGTTGAAAGTTTCTTATTTTGTTTCTTAACCTTAGCAATTCCTTTAACATTTCCCCGCCTAAAGAAATAAGCCAAGGTTAAATAAATATAAAAAATTAAGTTAATGTTCAATATTTAATAAATAATTACAAGTAACTTTTAATTTTACTTTAAATTAAGTTATTAAAATTTTTCTAATTTCCAGTAATACATATATACTTGTTTAACATTTCAATTTTTAATTAGAAAAGAAATTAAAAATTTTTATCAAATTTTAAAATAAGTTTTGAAATGACATTATTTTGAAGAAAATAATTAATTTTATTTTTTATAAAAATAATTTTAAATTATTTTCTTGATTAAAAAGAAACACTGAAATTAAAAAAACTAAAGTGCAGTCTCCTTTTTTTTTCCACGGTGGATGGCGGAAAAATACTTTAAATTGAGTTTATGTTCAAAATTTAAATAAATAATTACAAGTAACCTTTAATTTTACTTTAAAGTATGTAATTACAGTTTTTCTATTTTTTCATACTAAAATAATCTAGTAATACCTACACACACACAAACAGACATATCACATTTCAGTTTTTAGTCATAAAAGGCTTTAAAAATTTTTACCAAATTTTAAAATAAGTTTTGAAATGGCATTATTTTGAATAAAACAATCAATTTTATTTATTTAAAATTTTTTAAATTATTTGCCTGATTAAAAAGAAACAAGGAAACTAAAATAACTAAAGTGCAATATTCCTGTTTTTCAGGGTGGATCGCGTAAAGATACTTTAAATTCTAATGGTGTTAATGGCTATCATCTATTTATGATAATAATTACCTTAATTTAATTTATAGCTCTTAATTATTTAATTAATCTTTGAAGTGTTGGAAGAATCTAAAAATAAATTAGAGTTACCTATAAACAAGCAAATTGAGACATTGAGGATCGTCCAGTTGTAATAAGTACTAGAACTTCTGAGTCATTATTTTTTATATTTTGTACTATGACAAATGTAATAGAATACTACAATTTGATAATATAATTACTTTTAATGTTATTAATCAATTAATCCAATGTAATTCCTTTCTAATTCTTTTCATTGTATTCTTATATCACTTTTAGATTATTAATTGTTTACTTTGATTTCTAAAAAGTTGAGGATCAATTGATCAAACTGGAACACTCATAAGACCATAGAACAAAATAGGACAACAATTAATTAAATAGGATTGCTTGCTAAAATACCATAGAATCCAGATTATAAATCCTAATGAGGCAAAAGCTCACGCACGTGAACGCTTTTAACCATCTCGCTTATAATTATACTAGATTTCTCTACACATAGTCACTAATTACTTGCCTAATTCTGTCTAATTAGCCCTTAAGACGGCTTATAGATTTTTCTTAAATTGCCTTTTTAAATTTACATCAGTAACTTTTAAACTTTCAAAGGCCAAAAACCAAATAAATAAGGAGTAAATTGCATAAATGGTCCCTAATCTTTAGTCATTTTTCCTTTTAATCACTAACCTATTGAATGTTTTGATTTGGTCCTAAACTTATTAAAATTGTTTCATTTTGGTCCCTCAACAGATGAAATTCATTAACTCAAAATAATTATCTGACAGAAATTTTTGAAATTCTAATTTAAATATTTGGTAACTGTCTTCCAGTAAATTTAAACAGTTTAATATTTTTAGACAGTAAATAGACAATTTAAATTAATATTTTTTTCTTTTTAAATGAAATAAGATCAATTTACAAAGAGAAAAAAAGGTGATTCAAATTTTTCATTGACTATAAAAAAATTATTATACAGATTATATTTATTGTAAGATAGTTAGATAGTTTAAATTATGATCTAAAGACTTGTTATCAGACAAATACTTTGAGTTAATAAATTTCATCAAATTGGGACTAAAATGAAACGTTTTCAATAAATTCAGGACAAACGAAATGTTTTAATAGTTTTAGGACTAAAACAAAACACTCAATAAGTTAGGGACTAAAAAAAATAATGACTAAAGATTAGGGACCTTTCGTGAAATTTATTCAATAAACATGAAGTCAGTCAATGACTCAATGGTGGTGCAAAGGGGACCAAGGGGAATGATTTTTTTCCAGCACGTACAACACCTTTGGAAAATTCATAAAAGTAGAGGCCTTTATCACGATTTGGGATTAGGCTTTTATTGTAGAAGTAAAGGCGGGGACAAGAGAGATCTTTTTTTTTTTTTTTAATCCAGTTAACACCAAATCTCCTAGGGAGAAGACCGGAAAACACCCTGCTTTGTCAAGGAATCTTGGAAATGAATTTTTTCCAAATTGCACAATACGCGTGGAAAATTCGTAGAAGTAGAGACCTTTATCACTTGTAGGGATTAGGCTTGCATCAAGAACTGGTACTATAAAGGAAGGAGGAGTAATCGCACCATGTCAACATATAGATCTGCGGATAGAACCAGGATTCACTTAAAAGAAATGCATCCCTTGCCAAGGTCACGGCCGTCACTTGTCCTCTTCCTCACTTTCTCGTTCGTCCTTTTACTTTTTCCTTCTTCTCTTGCAACGACTCCGTTTTGCCATCATGATGAGGCTACTGCTTTACTCCAATTCAAGCATTCCTTCTCTGTTAACAGCTCTACTGTTAATTGCCATGTTTTTGGTGTGGAAAGTAATCCGAGGACAGAGTCTTGGAAGGAGGGTACCAACTGCTGCAAATGGGAAGGGGTGAGTTGTGATAACGTGACTGGCCATATCGTTGGTCTGGACCTCACTAGCAGCCAACTTTACGGTTCTTTTCCTCTTAACTCCACTCTCTTCAGCCTCCAACATCTACAAAGCCTCAGCCTCGCTTTCAACGATTTCCGCAACTCCAAGATTCCACTCGAGTTCAGCCGACTTACTGCCCTGAAACACCTTGATCTCCATTGCTCATCATTCCATGGGGAGGTCCCATCCGAAATCTCTCATCTCTCCAACTTGATGTACCTTGATCTTTCATTAAACAATCAGATGGAAATGGAAAGAGATGCTTTCAGAGCACTTGTTCAAAATCTATCAAGGATTAGAGACCTCTCGCTTGATGATGTAGACATGTCATCTACTGAAGTAGGGCTATTCGCTAATCTGTCATCTGCTCTAGCTACGCTCTCCGCTGGTTTTTGTTCCTTGGAAGGGAGGCTCCCAGAAGGCATGTTCAGTCGTCTATCACAGTTGGAAAGCATTGTGCTAACTGGAAATGATCAACTTACAGGTTAGCTTATATTGTGTGCCTTTCCACTAGGCGTATGTGTTCCTTCTTAGTTCATTTTGATAGATTAATTGGCTTATTTGTCATCCTTCTCCACAGGTAAATTGCCTGATTCCATTGGTCAGTACTCCAATTCCTTACATACTTTGGGTCTCGGTTTTTGCAATTTTTCGGGACCAATTCCAAAGTCACTTGGAAACTTGTCGCAACTCACTGACTTAGATCTCCAATGCAACCATCTGACTGGTAATATCCCAAATTTCCTCAGTAGAAAGCTTGAATCGATTTATCTACAAAGAAATGAACTCCAAGGTTCAATACCAAGCTCCATTTACGAACAAAAGGATCTTTTGTTTCTTGATTTGTCATCAAATAACTTTAGTGGCTTAGTGGACTTTTACAGGCTTTCAAAGCTTCAAAACCTCTACTCCCTCAACCTTAGTCATACTACGTTGACATTCAACAGTAGTACAACTATAACCTTGTCCAAAAATCTAGAGTTCCTCGACATCAGCTCTAATTCACTTCAAGGAGTGCTCCCGCCATTGCCTTCAAGGTTGCGGTGGTTGATCTTGTCAAACAACAGCTTGTTTGGAGAGATACCATCTTCAATTTGCAAGGCAACTTATCTTGAACTTCTTGATCTGTCACACAATAAGTTTAATGCTACCATTCCAGGGTGTCTTTTCAACTCTGGCAATAGCCTTCGGATGTTGCATTTAGGATGGAATAATCTGAGAGGGATAATTCCAACAACATTTGCAAAGGGCTGCCAGCTAGAATTCCTTGGTTTGAACGAGAATCAACTTGAGGGGGCATTACCGGCATCAATTTCCCATTGCAAGGGTCTTCAAGTTTTGAATCTTGCGGCTAACCTTTTGAATGATTCAATCCCTAGTTGGGTCGAGGCATTACCCAAGCTGAAAGTACTCATCTTGCGCTCAAACAAATTCCGCGGCTGGTTGAGGACATTCCACAAGCATAAGCATCCTTTTCAAAAGTTGCAGATTCTTGACCTCTCCAATAATCAGCTTTCAGGCCCCATTCCCAAAGATTACATAAAAAATCTCAAGTCCATTATGTATCCTGATCGAACCTTAGGAAGCTCTTATATGTATATCCGAACTACAGCCTCTGGGTACGAGTTTTCAGTAAATTTACCAAGCAAAGGATCGGATGTGGAACTTGAGCGAAGAATTTTTACAACATTGGCAAGCATTGATCTTTCGGATAACAAATTTTCTGGGGAAATTCCAGAAAATATGGGAATGCTTGAAGCACTCAACAGACTCAACTTGTCTCATAACAAGCTAAGTGGCCAAATCCCACCATCCTTGGGAAATCTCAAGAACTTGGAATGGTTGGACCTCTCTTCAAACAAGTTAACTGGCCAAATTCCCATGGAATTGACGGATTTGTGGTTTCTTTCCACATTAAACCTCTCTAGCAATGAACTTTGGGGACCAATACCACAAGGGAATCAGTTCGCCACCTTTTCCAATGACTCCTACGCTGGAAATAAAGGGTTATGCGGGTTTCCGTTAACCAAGCAATGCTCAAATTCCAAGGGAGAGGCACCTCAACCATTTGCTGTGCAACAACCTGCAGATGATTTTGTTCACCAAAGTGTGATTGAGTGGAAGGCTGTGTTGATGGGCTACCCATGTGGAGTGAGCTTCGGGATCTCTTTGGCATGTTTTGTCTTCAAAAATGGCAACCCCAAGTGGTTCTTAATGCTTGTTCGATTTGTACGCATCAAGAGACATGTGTAAGCTCTTTGTAAGTTGTTTCTCAATAGGCATGTCGAAGTGCTAAACTTAATCATATTTTATTAAGTTTGTATCCCTCAATAGCTTGTTGGTTTTTGTTAGCAATAATTTCTTCTATTACCAATCAAAAAAAGTAAACAATACAGGTCCTGTGGTCTTTCATTAGCAGGCTATTTCAATATCACCTTGTTATTGGTAATGGAAAACCAATTATTTCATCTTCTTTTTTTTTTAATAATACTATTATTTGGGTTGGGATCAGTCTTAATTATCATTTGGAAATAAAATTTTAAAATGTTATTACAAGTTTTTTTAAAAAATGTTTATAGAGGTTACCTAATTTTGCAAAAAAAAATATATTAAAAGTATTTTATGAACATCTAATAATATTATATTTCAATTATTTCTATATGTACAAAAAAATATCTTTTATGTCTGATAAAATTCATTTGTGGCCACTAACCTTTTAATATTATCTTAAATGAGTCCTCAACTTTCATTTTACCCTCTTAAAGTTCCTAACGTACCTATTTTTATTTCAATTTGGGCCATTCCAATCACTTTCATAATTAACTTTGACGGAATTTCTATAAAAAATGACAACATTAATTTTACATTTTTTTATTCTCACTCTCACTCAAATCACTCTCAGCCTTGTTCTCAGCATCCTCCTCTTCTTCTTCGCAACCCAAATCCTTCCCAGATTCTGCCCACAGAAGAAATCTCCACAAGCCATTGTTTCTAGTCAGCACCTGCTCTTCACCAGATGTTTTCCGACATTTACTCGACTCCGCCGCCACCAGTTGCCCTTGCCTTCCCCTCTCCTGACCAGCCATTCTTTCTGAAGGTCCCTTCCACCTCTAAACAAGCTCAGAGCGAAGCATCCAAGGGAGGTGCAAAAGCTTTTCGGCGGCAATTCACAGTGACTCCCAGAAGATTCCATGGCTCCTACTTTAAGTTTTCTTTACATTAGAACTGTGGCGCCGAGCCCGACATCGGTGACGGTGAGTGAAGCGAATGGAACAAACAGTTCGCCTCATCACAAGCTTAATTCTATTAAAATATCGGATCCGTACAGGCCCAGATCAGTATTCCGTTAAAATTTCTGATTCTTAGATCAGTTTTGCTTGTGCATAATATCTCCATGAATCGGGGCATCAGCAAAGCCCATCAACAAGGGTGCAAAATAAAAAAAGCACGTCTCATTAGAGCAATCAATTCAAAAAATAGATGAAAACCAACACCATTCACAGATCAAGACGATAGGAATTGGCATGGAAATGGATGAATCTGCTTCTAGAAACGAACAAGGGCTGAGACTTGTGGAAATGGATGCCATGAATAGGGCCATCGTCAACCAAAGTACCGTCATCAAAATGATCAATCAAAGTGCCCATCCAATAGTCCCATAGCTACGTCACGCCACTGTTGAAACTTGCCAAGATCCAGAACCTCTTGCTGTGAAAACCCACTGTGGGTATCAAGAGGGACAATCTGAGAGGGACAATTCCAACAACATTTGCAAAGGGCTGCCAATTAGAATTCCTTAGTTTGAACAATAATCTACTTGAGGGCACATTACCCGCATCAATTTCCGATTGCAAGGGTCTTAAAGTTTTGAATCTTGCAACAAACCTCTTGAATTATTCAATCCCTGGTTGGGTCGAGGCATTGCCCATGCTGCAGGTTCTCATACTGCGCTCGAACAAATTCCATGGCTGGTTGAGGACATCTCGCAAGTATAAACATCCCTTTCAGAAGCTACAGATTCTTGACCTCTCCCACAATCAGTTTTCAGGTCTCATCCCCAAAGGGTACGTGAAAAATCTCAAGTCCATTATGTATCCCAATGACACCTTAAAAAGCTCTTCAATTTACATGGAGGATGATAATGGTGACCAATTCAAGTTTTCAGTAAGTTTAACGATCAAAGGATCACAGAGAGTACTTGAGAAAATTTTGAAAGTGTGGGCAAGCATCGATCTTTCGCATAACAGATTTTCTGGGGAAATTCTAGAAGATATTGAAAAACTAAGAGCACTCAAAGGACTCAACTTGTCTCATAACAACCTAAACGGCCGAATCCCTCCGTTCTTGGGAAATCTCAAGAACCTGGAATGGCTGAACCTCTCTTCAAACAAGTTAACAAGGCAAATTCCCATTGAATTGACAGATTTGACTTTTCTTTCCAAATTGAACATCTCTAGCAACAAACTTACAGGACGTACACCACAAGGGCCACAGTTCAATACCTTTTCAAATAGCTCCTATGCCGGAAATGAGGGGTTATGTGGGTTTCCGTTAACCAAGCAATGCTCAGATTCCAAGGGAGAGGCTCCTCAATCATATGCTGTACAGCAACCTGCAAATGATTTTGTCCGTCAGAATGTGATTGACTGGGAAGCTATATTAATGGGCTATGCATGTGGAGTGAGCTTTGGGATTTCTTTAGCATCTTTTGTCTTCAAAAATGGCAATCCCAAGTCTTCGATATTTGAAAATGACTTCTGTTGGTATCACTGAGTTTCCAACTTTCATAAAATGCACCAACAATTTGTCCTCCTTAGATTTATCTAACAACAAAATCCGCCGCATCCCCCAGTGGATGTATGAGGCGTCCAAAGACTCCTTGACTGACTTGAGACTTTCCTACAACTTCATCAAGGTCTTGGATCGAGTTCCATGGAAAAAGCTAGAGGTCCTCAAAATCAGCTCTAATTCACTTCAAGGAGTGCTCCCGCAATTGCCTTCAAGGTTGCGGTGGTTGTCCTTGTCAAACAACAGCTTGATTGGAGAGATACCATCTTCAATTTGCAAGGCAATTTCTCTTGAAGTTCTTGACCTGTCACACAACATGTTTAATTCCACCATTCCAGGGTGTCTTTTCAACTCTGGCAATAGGCTTTCGGTGTTGAATTTAGGAAGGAATAATCTGAGAGGGATAATTCCAACAACCTTTGCAAAGGGCCGCCAGCTGGAATTCCTTGGTTTGAACGAGAATCTGCTTGAGGGGGCATTACCGGCATCAATTTCCCATTGCAAGGGTCTTCAAGTTTTGAATCTTGCAACAAACCACTTGAATGATTCAATCCCTAGTTGGGTCGAGGCATTGCCCATGCTGCAGGTTCTCATCCTGCGCTCGAACAAATTCCACGGCTGGTTGCGGACATCTCACAAACATAAAC
Source organism: Aquilaria yunnanensis (assembly GCA_039654915.1). Classification (NCBI taxonomy): domain Eukaryota; kingdom Viridiplantae; phylum Streptophyta; class Magnoliopsida; order Malvales; family Thymelaeaceae; genus Aquilaria; species Aquilaria yunnanensis. Next base: position 17,886,688 of record CM077597.1, on the reverse strand, counting down.
ATCCGTTTCAAAAGCTACAAATTCTCGACCTCTCCCACAATCAGTTTTCAGGTCTCATCCCCAAAGAGTACGTGAAAAATCTCAAGTCCATTATGTATCCCAATGGCACCTTAAGAAGCTCGTCAATGTACATGGAGGATGATAAAACTTACCCATACAAGTTCTCAGTAAGTTTAATGATCAAAGGATTGGAGATGGAACTTGAGAAAATTTTGAAAGTGTTGGCAAGCATCGATCTTTCGCATAACAGATTTTCTGGGGAAATTCCAAAAGATATTGGGAAGCTTATGTTGGAGGAGTGATTCGAAAGGAAGAAGAAGATCAGACAGTTTAGCTGCAGATTTAGTGAATCTTGCACGTTTCTTTCAGTTAACGTTTCTTTCTGTTAAGTAGAAGAGTTTCAATAGGAATGCATTTCCTTGTTTTAAGCAAATCAGTTGTAAACTTTCCTTATTTAAGTTCCAGTTAATCAATAAAGTTAAAGCAGTGGATGCAATTCATGTTCATTCTCTTGTGTTCCATTCTCTGTTTCATCTTTATCACTCAATTCGATCCAACATTCTGGTATCAGAGCAAGGTTCTCTTTGAAACCTGTGTGAAGATCCAATTATCCACCATGACAGCAAACAATGCAGCAGCACTCAACATCTCCCAGCCACAGATTCCAATCTTCCAAGGAGAAAACTATGACTATTGGAGCATAAAGATGAAAACTTTATTCAAATCCCAAGATCTTTGGGAGCTTGTGGAGATTGGTTATTCGGCAGAAACCAGTGAAGGAGGAATGTTGAAGGAGAATCAGAAGAGGGACGCAAAAGCTCTCTTCTTTATACAACAGGCCGTGCATGAAAGCCTGTTCTCAAGAATTTCAGCAGCAGTAACAGCAAAGCAGGCCTGGGAGATTCTGCAGAAAGAATTCAAAGGCTCATCCCGAGTAATGGTAGTAAAGCTACAATCTCTGAAACGTGAGTTCGAGAACTTGCAAATGAAGGCCAATGAAACAGTCCAGGAGTACCTTGCAAGGGTATCATCCAATGTAAGTCAGATGAGAATTTATGGTGATCAAATCACTGATGAAACAGTAATCCTAAAGGTATTACACAGTTTACATACCAAATTTGATCATGTTGTAGCTGCTATTGAGGAGTCGAAAGACCTCTCTAAAATGACTATTGATGAGCTAATGGGTTCTCTTCAAGCACATGAGGATAGAATTAACAGAAATCTTGCGAAAGAAGAGGATAGAGCATTTCAGGTGAAGGGGGAGCAAGGAAATTACTCCTACAGAGGACGAGGAAGAAGCAACTTCCGAGGAAGAGGTCGTGGCAGGTGGAGTAACATCCAATGCAATTACTGCAAGAAATATGGTCATCTTGAGAATGACTGTTGGTCCAAACCTGTTGAAGCACAATTCGCAAAAAGAAGTGATGAAGGAGAGGACTTCCTGTTTATGACATATGTAAACACACAAGACACAAGTGCTGATGTGTGGTATCTTGACAGCGCATGCTCAAACCACATGACTGGAAGAAAGGACAAGTTCAAAAGCCTTGATGAAAGCCAGAAAACGCAGGTGAGGCTTGGAGATAACAAACCAATACAAGTTGAAGGGCAAGGTACAGTTATTATTGGTACTGTAAATGGAAAGGAAAAACTGTTAAAGGATGTTCACTATGTTCCCTCCTTGGCTCATAATCTAATAAGTGTAGGACAATTGGTTGCAAGTGGACACTCGGTTGAGTTTAATAGAGAATCATGCATGGTTAAAAGACAAGATTCAAATGAGATTCTGCTGCAAGTTTCTATGACTTCAAATCATATGTTTCCTGTTGATTTTTCGGATGCTAAACAAGTGTGTTTCATGAGTAGCAAAGAGATTAACAGTGAAACATGGCATCATCGATATGGCCACCTGAATATGAGAGGACTTCAACTACTCAGCAATAAAAGCATGGTGATTGGCTTACCACCAATTAAACAACTGGAATACGTCTGTGAGAGTTGTGCACTTGGCAAGCAAGCCAAGAAACCATTTCCAGTAGGGAAATCAAAATGAGCCACAGATAAACTAGAGCTTGTTCATGCAGACTTATGTGGACCAATGAAGACTGACTCACTGTGTGGAAGTAAGTACTTTATGTTATTGATTGATGACTACTCACGAATGTGTTGGGTATTTTTCTTGAAGTTCAAGTCAGAAGCTTTTGAGAACTTTGCCAAATTTAAAGCTATGGCAGAAACACAATCAAGTCAACTTCTTAAAGTTTTGAGGACTGACAGAGGAAGAGAGTTTCTCTCAGCAGAATTCCAAAACTACTGTGAAAAACATGGAATCAAGCATGAGCTTACAACACCATATACTCCAGAGCAAAATGGAGTAGCTGAACGGAAAAACCGAACATTGGTTGAAATGGCACGCTGCATGTTGAAAGCAAGAGGACTGGCAGATAAATTCTGGGCTGAGGGAGTTGCAACTGCAGTATATATCTCAAATCTGTCTCCAACGAAAGCAGTATGGGATCAAACTCCATTTGAAGCCTAGACAGGTATCAAACCAAGTGTAAGTCACTTGAAAGTATTTGGATGCGTCTGTTATGCTTTAATGACAGCTGATCGACATAAGCTTGAGAGTAAATCACAGAAATATATATTTATTGGCTACTGCTCTAACACTAAAGCTTATCGCTTATTTGATCCTGTCAAAGAAAGAGTTGTTGTTAGTAGGAATGTTATTTTTGAAGAAAATCTGAGTTGGGAAGACAGTGAGGATCGAAGAATAGCAGTCCCTCAGCTGCAAATTGAACAAGGAAAAGAACCAGAGTCAGAAGCAGAAGCATGGAGTCCTGGAAGTTCACATCTATCAACACCAACTCGAAATAAAGAACAATTCGAAGAGACAGAGTCACCACCGGTAAAATTCAAATCATTAAAAGATATCTATTCAGCTGCCTCTTATGCTTTTCTTGTGGAGGATCCAGTTACTGCACAGGAGGCAATAGCGAAGGAGGAATGGCAAGAGGCTATGGATGATGAGATACGTGCCATCAGAGAAAATCAAACATGGGAACTAGTGGACCTGCCAGAGGGAAAGAGTTCCATTGGACTGAAATGGATCTTCAAAACCAAGTATCATACAGATGGAAGTATTCTGAAGCACAAAGCTAGATTGGTGGCAAAGGGATATGCTCAGCAGCAGGGAGTGGACTTCAATGAAGTGTTTTCGCCAGTAGCCAGATTTGAGACAATCAGAGTGATACTAGCAGTTGCTGCACAACACGGCTGGAAAGTATTCCAACTGGACATCAAGTCTGCATTCTTAAATGGAGAACTTCAAGAAGAAGTATATGTTGACCAACCAGAAGGCTACATTAATTCCAGGATGCCAAACAAAGTCTACAGACTAAAGAAAGCACTATATGGACTGAAACAGGCTCCAAGGGCCTGGTATAGCAAGATAGATATGTTCTTTCTTGAATTGGGGTTTCAGCGCAGCCAAAATGAACCCACTCTCTACACAAAAAGACAAGGAAATGAAGCATTTATGGTGGTGAGCTTATACGTTGATGATATGTTATATACTGGGACATCTATGAAGTTGGTGTCAGATTTCAAAGTGGCAATGATGAGAAGGTTTGACATGACTGATCTGGGAGAACTTCATTATTTTCTTGGGTTGGAAATACGACAGTCATGTACAGGAGTATTCTTATGTCAACAAAAGTACACTGAGGACATACTGAAGCAATTCAATATGAAGCAGTGCAAAGTTGCAGCCTCTCCCATGAACACCAACGATAGACTGCAGCTAGAAGATGGGACAGAACCAGCTAACCAACAAACATTCAGAAGTTTAGTGGGAAGACTGATTTATCTCACTAACACTCAGCCAGATATCAGTTTCTCAGTTGGATTAGTATCCAAATTTATGCACAAGCCAAGTAAGCATCATCTAGGAGCTGCAATGAGGATCCTTCGTTATTTGGCTAGAACAACAGGCCATGGAATATGGTACAGCAGAAGTTCAGAATTTAAGCTTAGAGGGTACTCAGACAGTGATTGGGCAGGATCAAATGATGATCGAAAGAGTACTACTGGCAATATCTTTCTGGTTGGGTCAAGCTTGATTTCGTGGAGCTCAAAGAAACAACCTGTAGTTGCCTTGTCTTCCACTGAAGCTGAATATATATCAGTTACAAGTGCAGCATGTCAAGCCATATGGTTGAGAAGGATGTTGTCTGACTTAGATCAGAATCAGGAGCAAGCTATTGAGATCTTTTGTGACAACCAGTCTACCATAGCTCTCTCTAAAAATCCAGTAATGCATGGGAGAACAAAGCATGTGGAGATAAAATTTCATTTTGTTCGAGAACTGGTTTTAAATGGAGAGGTTGATGTAAAGTTCTGTTCATCTAAAGATCAACTGGCAGATCTCTTGACCAAAGCCTTAACTCCTGCTAAGCATGAATTTCTTCGACTTCAACTTGGAATTAATCCTTTTGAATCAAGGGGGAGTGTTGGAGGAGTGATTCGAAAGGAAGAAGAAGATCAGACAGTTTAGCTGCAGATTTAGTGAATCTTGCACGTTTCTTTCAGTTAACGTTTCTTTCTGTTAAGTAGAAGAGTTTCAATAGGAATGCATTTCCTTGTTTTAAGCAAATCAGTTGTAAACTTTCCTTATTTAAGTTCCAGTTAATCAATAAAGTTAAAGCAGTGGATGCAATTCATGTTCATTCTCTTGTGTTCCATTCTCTGTTTCATCTTTATCACTCAATTTGATCCAACAGCTTAGAGCACTGAGAGGACTTAACTTGTCTCATAACAACCTAAGTAGCCAAATCCCACCATCCTTGGGAAATCTCAAGAACTTGGAATGGTTGAACCTCTCTTTAAACAAGTTAACTGGCCAAATTCCCATGGAATTGATGGATTTGACGTTTCTTTCCACATTGAACCTTTCTAGTAACAAATTTACACGACGTATACCACAAGGGGAACAGTTCAACACCTTTCCTAATGGATCCTACACCGGAAATAAGGGGTTATGCGGGTTTCCGTTAACCAAGCAATGCTTAAATTCCAAGGGAGAGGCACCTCAACCATTTGTTGTGCAACAACCTACAAATGATTTTGTTCACCAAAGTGTGATTGGTGGAAGGCTGCGTTGATGGGCTACCCATGTGGAGTGAGCTTCGGGATCTCTTTGGCATGTTTTGTCTTAAAAAATGGCAATCCCAAGTGGTTTATAGAAGTTGTTCGATTTGTACGTATCAAGAGCCATGTGTAAACTCTCTGTAAGTTTATTTCTCAATGGATGTCAAGGTGCTGAACTTAACCATCCTTTACTAAGTTAGTATCTCCCAGTAGCTTGCTGGTTTTCATTAACAATAATTTCTTCCGTTACCAATAAAAATAATTAAACAATACAACATTTGTAGTCTTTCATTGGCAGGTTATTTCAATATCACTCCGTTATTTGCAATTGGAAACCACTTATTTCATCTTATTATTATTTTTTTTGAAAAAAAGTCATTGTTTGGGACTTCTAATCATCACTTGGAAATAAAATTTTAAAATATTATTATAAAGTTTTAAAATTTTTTAGTAGGAAATGTTTATAGAGGAGACGTGATTTTTCAAAATATATATTACAAGGGTTCTTTTAACATCTAATAATATTCAGGTATATGTAAAAAATACCTTTTTTCTCATTACCGGAAGCCTTCAATAGAAATTGAGAGTAGGACCCCTAGTAAGGATCAAAAGTCTAGACCATTGTTCTGCATTACTAGTAAAATGACAACTATAAAGCTACACTCAAAGGCAGATTCAAAGTTCAATGAGTGATCCCGCACTATACAAAATAGGTACTAAAAATTGGGCAAATTGCAGTTGAGATCTTTTAGGGTTCATGCAGCCAACCCCTTTACCCCTTAGGTTTAGGATTGTTCACTCTCATCTTTAGTCTTATAATAGATTGTATTAATTTGTGTTCTAAAAAAATGTGTAGACTACCATGTCAAGCGTTAGTTGTTTTTAATATATATAAACACTACTCTTCTCTTTTTTTTTTTTTTTTGGTTTTTGCTCAAGATGTAAATTTTGTATTAATACATCTTATCAAATAGTAAATCATAATTTCAATGTAAACATTTAGGTATATACATTTATAAAATGGTTATGTTAACAAATGCTCTATGAAAACTTGTTATGGGTGGTTTTCTTTCCTAGTTTTTTTCTTCTTGTAGTTATTGCCAAGAATTTATATTATTAGCACCCAAATTGTTCAGCTTTATTATTCTCCTACAATCTCTTTGATTTGAAGATAAATTACTCCACTATCTCATTCCCCATGCACACTCATATATCTTGGGCTCAATTAGTCCCTTGCTCTCTCTTTTTTTTTTGTTTTTTGTTTTTTTGTCCATTTAAGCATTAAATAGGTTTCTCCCCCTCCCCCCCTCCCCATTTTTTGTTTTGATATTATATGAGCCTATAAACACAGGCCCAGATGGTTTGACCTAGATTCACAAGGCCAAGAGCCTAATTTAACAAGCTTACAACATACCAGATAAGGAAGGAATGGTCAATAGGGAAACTTAATCCCTGTATCACAAGATTCCCTTCATCTACATGATATACCATAATCTCCTCCCAATCCTATAAAAATGGAACCTCATTGGTAATCCAAGAGTACATAATACAAACCGCACTCTCTATATTACAACTGCATTCTTTACTTGATAAGCTGACTTGATCATTGAAAGGTCTCATTGGGCATGCACTCCAAGGCTTTGACGATGTCTTTGAGTATAGGTTCCCTAGTCCACACTATCCAAGCTCCAAGGTCAGATCACTTGGTTTGTTTAATAATACTTTGATCATCAATTTGGTGTCATTTATGATAACATAACGGTAACTAAAATGAGGCCAAAATTGGACCAGGATTCTCCAAAAGACAAGCATGATAGCATTGGCATAGGCAGATCCTACCTAGAGAGCCATCGTAGAGGTCCCGAGCCAGGACTTCACATGTGGAACTACCACAACCATTCCAAGCAAGTCTGATGGGCCAGGCACTAGTGGCATCAGTGTCATTTCTGCAGAGATTGGATCAAATGAAGTAACGCTTGAGATCACCCAAACCTCCCAAGGGTAATGCATTGCCCCATGGTGGACATAGATTACATGTGGATCCAACTATTTATGGAAGAAATTATCAATATACCAACACTCGATGGCTTTAGGATCCTAAATTTGACCCATAAGTTGGCCTCACAGATCCCACTAATCACCTTCAGTGCTATATTACCTCCATAAGGCTAGAAAGGGCATCGAACATGGTCCTGTGCCGAGCCTTCAATTACACCCTGATAAGAGTCGTTGCCTCATGACAAGGGTCATCATTTTTAGTCTTTCAAAACCTCTCTCATGACTTTCTAAGACATTTTTTAGGGCGTGGACTAGGTCCTAAGATGGCATCCTCTAAGTTACATTTGATTGCCATAACCCAAGGTCTGTTAAAATATTTCAGATTAGCTTAGGATTCGCATGAAAACCTTGTCAAGAACATCGAGAAGTTCATTGATCAAGTGACCAAGTACATGCATGCCAAAAAGCTCAATGAGCTTGCTCTCTAGAAAGAGCAATCCAAGTCAAGGATAGCGGATCATCATTTAAGAAAGAAGTAGGGACCAGATCTACCACTTACACCATTATGGGAGACCTGGGCAAACATATTGTATACCATAGAAAGGAGAAATATAGTGCCTAAGTGGCCCGTGCCATGAGCTCTAGAAACAAGAAGGGTATTAAAAAGCTATTGTTGTTATCATAATAAGGGACATGACATGGAAGATTGTTGGTAGTTGAAATGCCTTATAGAGATAGATAACCTTTTATAGTAGGATAAACTATTTATAGGAAATAAAGGGGGAGATATGCCTTTTGTAAGCAATATAGGATAAAGAATCATTCTCAAGGCTTTTTCCAGTGTAGGATAAATAAGCCTTTTGAAATGCACATTATATCCAACACCATCATCTTGACAGCTATAATGAAGTTAGGGACTAATAACACCATGGGATTTTGTAGCTGTCGTATGACATTCTCCTTTACTTGCATTCTTTTCCATGCTTTACTAGTGCCCACTCAATGTGTTGTTACCAAGAGAATGATTATCTTTATGACAATGATAATTTGGCAACTCAAAAACCAAAACATTGGCCTCTCTGCTTGTGCATCGACCCTAGGGATGTCAGTGAAATAATTTGGGACTAATGGTGTTCATCTCATCTAATTTATAAGGTTGATAAATGAAAATGATCTTTCGCTTTATGTAAAGTTCTCTTTTGTTGATTTAACTAAAGTATTGGCTGAACAAGCTTTTCAATAATTAACTCTAACTAGCCTTCCATAGTTTCACATTGGCGTGCATTTCATTTTTCTTTGACATGGCTAATTTTTCTCTAAGGTTCAGCTTCAACATCTAGAATCTACAAAGCCACTGAGCAGTTTTGAAGTCTAGTTACACTGCATGTAACTATTTGTAAATTACTACAAGTGTTACATCCATCAACATTTCCCACCAAGGACCTCCCCATTCATCGAGCTCTGGGCTTTGGACTCATATGCACACACGCCTCTTATCTTTGGAACACCAAAACTTAACCAATGGACTCTTTAGATATTGAGACCAGAGGCATATCAACATTGTATATATAGGGGTCCATGAACCCTTCTTTTTTAAAAATGATATTAATAGCATATACACAATTTAACTATTGGACCCCTTTTAAAATTTTCAATGAACCTCCATAATTTTTATAACATTAGTTGGAATAAAATAATAAGCCTCTCTTACTTTAAGAAATATATATAAGTCAATCTCTTTTGTATACTAACAGTTTACTAATGGAAAAAAAAAATCTATACCAACCCCTGAACTTTCAATCATTTTTTTTTGGAAGTTTTGTCTGTTTTTTTTCTTTTTGGTTCAATAATTTTTTTTTTTATTTTGGTTTTTTTTGGGCTTGTATTTTTTTTCCCTTAATTTTTTTTAGAAGCTTTTTCTAGGGTTTTTTTTTTTGCCTTTTGGCTATTTTCTCCTTTTTTATTTTTTATTTTTTTGCTGAAAAGGAATAAATTACAAAATTAATCCTCTATTTATTTGTAGGGATATCTTCATACTTTTGGTCCTTTGATTTTGAACGTAGGCATTTTAACACTTTCACCTAAACTTTTAATTATTGTGCTTTCGGCCTCAACTTGTATTAATGACCCTTAAATATTTGATTTCCCTTAAATGCCAAAATTCATTGCATTAATATTATGTCGTATATTTACTATTTATCAAATTTATTATTAACACCACATTTAAATTTTTTAGATCTTTTGGATTGACCATATCTTATTTTTTAACTCAATTTTTTCAGTATTTTTTGTATAAATCTAATGGTATGAAAAGTTATATCTTCATCGGTCATCCTGTAACAACGTGCAGGTCTCAATCTAGTATAAGCCTAATGATTAAAAAAATCAACACTCCCTTATATATTCAAACTCTAAAAAGGTTTTCCAAACGGTTATTTTGGGAATAATTGTGAATAATATTAAAATAATATTATTAGTTTATTCTTACATGGTGAATATAATATTTTTAATTATAAAATTTTCTATTATCAATTGAATAAACAGTTAGCGAAGGGATTAAATTCTAGCAAGTCTCTAATAAATGGAATTGACCTTTCTTTTTTACCGAGAAGCTAGGTTTATTTTGCATTTTTCTCTTAAACTAAATTTCTTAATGATAATAATAATAATAATAATAATAATAATAATAATAATAATAATAATAATAATAATAAGTCCTTATTTATTCTCTGAGAAAACAAAGCAAGAGAAAATTACCTTACACTAATGGGCTTATTTGTAATTTAATGAGGCTACCAAAAGAATACCTGGCACTAAAAAACATCATATAATACTCATGAATCAAAATGAATCTTCATATAGCCAGCTTAAGAAAAAAGACAAAACAAATTTGAAAGTATCATCTCCTCCTAGCAACATTAGAGATTACCCCAAAGCTCACTTCTCACAAGACCCCAATGGCCTATCACCCCCGTCTCTAATCTTCTTACAGCTATCTCCCGACCAAGGTACAATAAATTCCACAAAAATAAATGGTGATGAATGACAACGAGCATCAACTCCATGTCTGGCATCTCCCTTTCAGGCTTGCTCTGAATGAGGCATCCCCGAGATGGCTCAGCAAAGCAGACAGCACGTGGCAACTTACTACCTCCACCATGGTCGGAATGCAAAGTTTCCCCGATCTGGTTATCCTTTACAGTAGCATGGTCAAGAAATGGGCCGTCAACTTGGCCTTCATGGCCTTATACAGCTTTGCAATGACCCTGCTCTATTGGGTCCTTTGGGCTCAGAAGTTATCCTTTGTGGTTACCAAATGCCCTATAGTGAGTAAGCCTGACAATTCGGTTGGAGATGGGTTTTTCTTGGACCCGGCACAGCTGGCCGGGCATTTGCCGGGGGCAGACTTCGTCTTTTTTCAATTTGCTTTTGTACCAATCACGATGATTTTGTTGGCAAGTTTGTTGCTTAGGAGGATGAACTTTTCTGCTAGGATGTTGTTTGTGCCGTTGTGGTTACTGTTTAGTTATTTTGTTGGGCTAATTCGATTTGGGGGCCCAATCCGTTTCTCAGGCCCGTTGTTATTGATTATGCTAGTGGTTTTGTCATCCATCCATCTTCTGGTGTTGTTGGTTTCATTGCCGCATATTGGATATTTCCTTTCTTTCTCATCCTTTCTTAAACTAAATGGTAAGGACTATAATTATGTGACGGTCCCTGACAAATGTCACTAGAGCACCACAATTGTCCGATTGCTAAGTATGAAGCCTCTGTAATAATAACAAATTTTCATGATGCCATTTCCAATAATGATAATAAAATAAAGTACTAGAGCTTAAGTGTTACTTCGGTAACAACTTGGTAAGTTCAATCCAAGTAGATCCAAGACATAATTATGTACAAGTTTCACTTATATTTAGCTTAACTGATTATTGGCTGACCTATCATATAGTATAGAATCTTTCAATAAGATTTTAGTACATGTAGCATTACTCATAAGAACCGATTACACATAAGTGGGGCCAAGGTGCACACACGATAAGCAACATTTCCCACCTAATAACATTGTTCAAGTGTTAGCGGGTGCCGGGTTTTTGTGGCTCGTGTGGACGGGTTTCAATGGTGGGGCTCCATTTGCTGCAGGTCTCACCACCTCTCTAGCCATCATAAACACCCACATCTGCATTGCCAGTCTGCCACTAGCTTGTTGATCTGGCTTTCCATGGACATGATTGTCTACAAGAAAACCTCCGTCATTGGTACTATCCAAGGCATGATCACTAGCATGGTCTACATTACCCTTGTTGCAGGTTAGCTTTTCGTGTGGACAACATTATACCATAACAAGGGCTCTGCACATATTACTCATTAGTTTTAAGTTCAATGATTTAATATGGTCTTAGTGCTCTAGTTCACAAACCCCATTTGTTTATTTTTTGGGTAGGGGTTGTGGAGCCATGGGCCGCATTATTCATGGGGATAATGTCAAGCTCCATCCTTTGGTACACAATGATGGTTCTTCACCGGAGATCGGATTTCTTTTAAAGTGTGGACGACACATTAGGGGTCTTCCACACACACGCTATGGCTGGCCTCTTAGGGGGACTCTTAGCTAGTGTCTTTGCCAAGCCTAGTCTTCTACACGTCATGTATGGTGACCAAGAGAAGTACGGTACAGGTTTATTCTACAGCAAAGGAAAAGTCCACAATGGACTCAAAAAAATTGGATATCAAATTGTTGGTGCAACATTCATCACTGCATGGTACACGTTCGTTACAAGTTTCATTTGCCTTTTTATAGGCCGCATTGTTAATTTGTGGATGGATGAGGAGGACCTTGAGGTTGGGGATGATGCAGTGCATGGAGAGGAGGCTTATGCTTTGTGGGGAGATGGGGAAAGGATGCCAAAACGTCGCTGCCTTCATATAACCCCAAGAATACCTTTCATCTTCCGACAATGAGTACAAAATGTTGGAGGATAGTGGTTGTCTAAGCCCATGCACATATTTTCTGTGTGTTTTGAAATGAACTATGGCAATATGAAGTTTTGTTCACTTGCAATGAATTGAACCTTGCAATTCAAGTAACTTATGGTGGATGAATCTGCTGAGCAACATAGGTTTTAGAAGCCTTTCTTGTTGAAAGGTTCTTCATAATCAACACTTGAACTCAAAAAAAGAAAGTCAAAATTCTCAATCTTTGGTGTAAAACTCACATTTTCAGTAAACTGAAGTTACACTTCATTAACAAAAATGTCCTTAAGGACTTCATTTTATAAAATTCCCTATCTGTTTTGCTTCAAGAATGTCGCTGATATCACATATGCGTGCTTGTGATCTTTGATACAAATAAGATTCTAATGCCTCCCAACACTGATGAATGCATGAGCAATTTGCACACAGCAAAATGTTCATGTTGTACAAGGCAAGTGCACCACATTTCTGAAACTAGTCCGATATCATGAACCGACAAGACTGAGAAGTCAGTTTTATGGACATGAATTTTGAACACATGAACGCTCATTTCAGATTACTAGAAAGTCTACAAAGTCCAAAAACAAGATATTTCAGCACCAAAGATACACAACAGTACCGCTAGTTTCTAATGTGTTTAAGTAAGATGATGCTGCTACAAGCGTTTGCAAGTGCTTAAGCAATTTGTAGCTGACCAAAATGGTCAGTAATCATAATTTGATCCGGATGTTTCCAGTCAAACAATCTGATTATGCTTTTCAGAACTCATATTAGGATAACGAAATACTTCTTCAATGAAATTAAAGCATTGTCATAACCTGAAAGGATGCAAGAAAAACCTGCAATACCAATACGCATGCACTATATTAGAACAAGAAAGGGTGTATTTGTTTGAGATATTACATTACATCTTTTTTTCTGCTATGCATTAGATGATTTGTACCAAAGATGACAACCACGCTCCATTACAGTGAAGCTGGCAGCGACAACAATCTTTCGTGGCTGCTGATAATCTGGGTACATAAATGCCTTGGTTTACTTGCAAAATCTCTGAGTTGGATCCTATACAAAGTTTATTTTCTGCAACCATCTTGAGCTGTGAATTTGTTCCCAGCACGTTCCACAAATACTGAAGCCCTATCGAGGATTTCTAGCTGTTTTAGCATCATGTATTCATCCTATAACCTCACAGATTTGGACACTGAACTGGGTTACTGTAAAATGGAAAAAAGCAAAAGATTAATATGAGAATTCGGACACATACTTGAATGATAAGTTAACTATCACTTCTTGAATCTCGAAGCTCCATCAGTCTGTCTCTCCACATAGCTGCCACATTGAAAGAGGGAATATAAACAACTTGTAGATATTATCACACAAAGCGCAAGTGCTGGGTATATCAGTAGCACCTGCATCAGTGTATCTCTCCTCTTTGATAGCTAAATTCATATTGCAAAGCAAAGTCAATTCCTCTGTTAGTAGGTCTGGGCCATCTGAAGCACTAAAAAGGCATAAAGTGGTTGTTAGAGCAATATAAACCTAAAAATGTGCATAGATTAGAATACCAATTCCCATCGATGATCAAACAATCATCTGGAGAAAGAGAGTTTACCTGTCAAGCAGATCATCATATTTTGGTCTTCCATGACGTCCTCTGCCCAGGTCATAGCCAATTTGGATTGCATTTGTCAAGATAATATTTTTGTTTATATAAATAGGAGCCTGCACACAACAAATAAGTTGCAACTGACCTGTGAGTAATGAATGGACTAAAATAAATGTAAAGGGCCAAATTCTAACAAAACATGAAACCAAGCACCTATTGAATATGTTCAATGTCTACCACATCATTATATCTAGCTCTAAGGGATCGGATGATGACAGTATTTAACTATTTATACTACTACTAAATTCCACTTCAAATAAATAATACATCATGGTTCTTTTTCTCACTGAAAAGAAAATGGTGCATTACATATGACATGATCCTTAGGTGCAGTATCAGTTGCATCAGTTGCAGCAACATTTCAAAAGCACACCTTACATCTGGTCGCTACATTTATGGCATCTGATGGTCTTGCATCAACAATAAGAATATCATTATCCCCTGGCTGCAGGGTATAACAAAGGAAATCAAATCAACTCCCTTTTTGCCATCTGAAGAAACAACACAACAATTTTTTAGTTACCTTACTAATGTAAATTTTTGCAAAATATGTATTAATCACTCTTTCAGTAATTTTGACCATTTTAACCTGAAATTCAAGAGAATGATAAATAATAAACTTAACAAGGGAATACTTTATGGTACGCTAGTAACCAGAAAATTTTCAAGTTGATAATTCAGTAAAAATCAAATAGAGAAGATTGATTTCACTATCATTTGACATGCGTGACCATATAGTGGCAAACTTTACAAAAGTAAACAATTGCTTTAGGAAAAATCATGCTAAAATAGGACAACAATTAATTAAATAGGATCACTTGCTAAAATGCCATAGAATCTAGTTGGCAAATCCTAATAAGGCAAAGGCTTAGGTGCAAAAGTATCAAAATTGCTACTAATGTTTAAGTCAAGGCTCGAATTTGCCACTATAGTTTTTTTGTTTTTTTGCCCAATCTTTCACTACTGTCTCAAAATGAGCTCAAATATGCCACTGCTGTTAAAAAATAATGGAAAACGTAAATAGTAAGAAATTTTGAAATTTTAGGATAATAATGTAACTTTAAAAAAACTACAAGAGTCATAGGTAATTAGACCCACCTCCAATGTTAAGGATTCTCCAGCTTCTCCTCCGGCAACATCTTGTTAGACCGAGAAAAGAGCACCAGCAGAGGGCTACAAGTAAAGCAGCTAACCAGCCATTCCATCAGATTAATTTCGGGATTAGAATTGAGGAAACCTTAAGTACTTCTCCCGATTTAGTCTCTAGTGTAACAATTGAAGTTTTCGGGAGCAATAGCTTCATATTTTGTGCTGGAGATTCTGAAAGGTTGGTTTCCACCTCTGGCAGAGCAGCAAAAAGGAAAAGAAGGAGAAAAAGCATCAAAGATGGCATAGGGAAGCATCGAAGACAGTGGAGGGAGTGCTTTCATTGCGCACCACAACTCTTCCTCTCGAAGCTCATCGGTGGCGATGAGAGGAGAAAATGTTGGAAATTTTTTTATCATCAACTATCATAGATGGTGGCCGAAGAAGTTTCAGAAGGCGGTAGTAGTAGATGGCCTTTGAGAGAGAGAGAGAGAGAGGGGGGGGGAGAAACTAATTACATAAGATATTTGAAGTTCATTACTCTAAAATTTTAAAACTTGTTATTTTTAATGGTTTCTATTAACTTTTTAATAATAGTGACATATTTACCCCCAATCTAAAACTTTAGTGGTATACTTGAGCCAATTTTAATCTTGGGGTGAATTTTTCCCAAATAAACATGAAGTCGATCAATGATGGGGCAAAGGAGACGTGCTGACGCATCTTGGAGTGAATTTTTCCAACATGAACAATACGAGTGGAAAATCCAGAGAAGCAGAGGCCTTTATCACGAGTTAGGATTTGGCCTTTATCATAGAATCAGAGGCAAAAGAGCAATGGTACTTGTCCTCTTCCTCAGTTTCTCTTTATTCTTGGTTCCTTTTCCATTTCCTTTTCCTTCATCTTCTCTTGCAACAACTCCATTTTGTCATCCTGATGAGGCTATTGCTTTACTTCAATTCAAGCATTCTTTCCCTATTAACAGCTCTGCTTCAGATTGGAAAAGGTGCAGCTAGAGATTGAAAGGGATTCTCTCCTTTAGTTGACTTAAATTCCTTTTTTGTAAAATTATATTCTATTTTAAATTAAGGGTATTTTAGTTATTTGGAATCCTAAGGGTTAAGGATTAGAAACCTACAACTATAAAAAGAGAGGAGGGAGCCGAAGCGAATTAACAGAGGAGATGAAATTGCGAACAGACAAAGAACAAGGTGAGCTGGAGAAAAGAATTAGAAACAAATAGAAAGGAGTGAATCGGCAAAAGAGTTATTACACATAGGGACGAAAAAGCGAAACAAGCTAAGAGTTACAAAAAATTGGGAGCAAGGAAGAAAGCGCTGCGCACAAAGGAAGAAACAAAGTTGGTTTAATTTTTCTTTCCTATCCCTTACGTTCGAATTGGGCTTGGATATTCCTTGTCATTTGTTGTTGTTTTTCTTCCTAAGGATCATTAATTTTTATTGTTCAATCTAGTATGAGAGGCTGAATTTCAATGCTAAGGTTAGGATGTATCCTAGTTGATTTATTTTAATTAATTTATTTAGGTTGAGTTTTAGTCTATTTCCTTTACAACAATGAGTTTTGTCTATGTTTGATCGCCATAGATAATTTATCTTAGAGATTTGAATGAATGATCGAGAGATGAAATTTGATCCATGCACTAAGGAAATAGAGTTGCAATAATTAGGTTACAGATATACATACTTATTATAATTTGTCAAATTGACAACTTAAACTTAATGGATTTAATTAATTGTAAGAGAGATCAGAAGATAATTGTAGGTTAACTAAACACGTTACAATTGCTCGAGAGATAGAATTGTAATACTAGGAGTGATTATTGACAACTAAAAACTTGCCCAAATAATTAATTGGAAAACCTTCAACTAAATGAAACCTAAGCTTTAACTATCTCATAATTTTTTTCTTCTCAGATTCTTATTCTCATCATTTGTTTAGTTTAATATTAGTTTAATTTTAATTAATTTACTCCCTTATAGTCTAAACTTATTTCTTTTATTTTTCATACACAATTAAATATCTATCTCTCATGGGATCGATACCTTGATTTATCCTAAGGACTAAAACGTGCCACAACTGACCCTGTACACTTGCAGCGTTCATCCTATTAAGTTTTTTTACATCGTTGCTGGGGAATGACCATATTTGATTGTTTATTTTTTTTCTATCTATTTCTTTCATTTTATTTTATTTGGTTAGATTTATTTCTTTTGTCTTGATTTACCATGATAGTTCTTAGAGTGTGTTGACAATTAATGAACCTTCGCAAGTCAAAAAGTTGCAAGAACGTTGAAGTGATTCCTTTGGAACTTGAAATTGAAAGAACTTGTCAGACAAACAAGGAACAGAAAAGAAATGAGATGACACAGGAAGTGAACAATGGGCGCAACTTCAATTGAATTGAAGGAGCTCATCCACTACTTAGAATAAATCTTATCTCTTTCAAAGGACAATTGTTGGAGCTTCTCCACCCTGCTTTAGACTGAGTGATGTAGCCCAAAACTATGAGCTAAAAATCATTCACTTCAACATGTTACCTTCATTTCATGGGATGGGCTCAGAGGACCCATTGTTGTTGTTTATTTGAGAGTTATACAACTGCGTTCAGACCTTTCCACTACAAGGTTTAGAAGAGGATGATCTGAGAATGAGGAGTTTTCCTTATTGTTTGAAGGACAGAGCCATGAACTAGTTGATCAATTCGTCGGAAGGATCACTACACACATGGGATGAGGTGTACACAAAATTCATGACTAATTATTACTCCTCACAGAAGATAATTGATCTCCAAACCAAGATTTGTAGCTTTGTGCAGATGGAGGGAGAGTCATTCCATGAGGCATAGGATAAGTTCAACATGATTTTGAACCAATGTCGACATCTTCAGTTCTCTTTATTACTTTAGGTACAATTCTTCGATGATGGACTAAATTCTACTTGTCAAACACTTAATATTGCTGCAGGTGGCTATATGGGAGATAAAACAACAGAAGAAATCTAGGCAATTTATGAGATGCCAGTTACCAACTCTCAACAGAAAGCTACATGAGGAAGGAGAGCTGCAATTTAAAAAGTGTCTTTTTATCATGACTTGTGATAAGCTTATATTTATTTCTTTTATATTTAGCATGTTTTAATATGTTTTGAACCTTAAAGATATATTTTGAGTATGTTTTATACTCCCTCTGTCCCAAAATTTTTGCTCCATTTTCCTTTTAGGGATGTCCCAAAACTTTGCACAATTTCCATTTTTAGCAAACTTTATTCATTCAAAAGACAATTATACCCTTATTGTCCAAAATAGAATTGGACTCTAGTCTAAACACCCCAACCCTTCAGCTTCCCTTTGACCACTTCCCTCCGATTGGCTATGGCAGCCACCTTATTGGTGCCTCGTCATCCCGATCGGCCATGGACAAGCTGGGAGAAGAAGTAGATGCGAAAAGAAGATGAAGCGAGAGATGAAATCTGCTACAGAGGGAGCAGTGGACAACCGATTGATCGACGATGGATGATGGACGACCGATTGACGGCCAAGGACATGCGATCAATTGACGATGGAGCTTTGATTATTTGCGAGAAGACAATGTGAACGAGGGTGGCGAATCGGGGACGGTGCGATTGACGACGGCAAACAAGAATGATGAATCGAGGATAGAGTGAGGCCGGCAAATTGACAACGGAGGACGGACGATCAATCAACGATGGCAAATGGGACGGTGAATCGACGACAGCCAATTAGGACAGGAAGGCAGCCGCGAACGACTATTGACTGATTGGGAGGGGGAGAAGCTGCGAACGATTAATTGGGAAAGGGTTTCGCCAACACCTCTCACCTATTGTCTTTGCCCTCCTTCACCGTTGCCAGCCACCACCTCTGTTGCTTGCCTCCACCTCTTTCGGATAAATGAAATGCCCAAGCCAGATCAGACAGAGAAAGTAGAAAGTGTATAATTAAAAAACTAGGAAAAAACACTACCTTACCTAAAACTATGTGCAAACCCAATTGGAGCAAAAATTACAGGACGGAGGGAGTAGCTTACAGCGTATTTGGACTCAATTAAATAAGAATGAATTTAATTTTCCATTTTACAAGTTTTAATTTGGTTGTGTTCTTTCAGGATTTTGACAGATTGGTGATGTTAATGTAGAAAAATGATATCTTGAGCTACAAAGATCGGAATTGAGTGATTCTTGATTCGTTGGAAATTTAACATCTGGAGCTATAAATCATATGCAAACCATGAAACCCAGTTTACACGCTAGGAGGGTCAAATTCAGCTTTAAAGTCGCCATTTGTGAATCATTGCTGGTTTGAAAGCAGTTGCAGTATTTTAAGCATATCTTTGGTTGTAGATGTCCGTTTTGTGCGATTTATGTGTCATTTTGAAGATAAGAAAGAGATATACAACTTTCATGCTTTGGATTTTGAAAAATAATGGCTAAATCAAGGTTGAATTTCAGCTTGAAGTTGCTGATGATGTTATGGATTGTTTCTAGGCTCACAACTTTCAAACCGGTTTTGATGCGGATTAATTTCAAAGGCCTCTAAACCATGTGGGAGAAAGTTCCAGCTGAAAGACATTATTCTCTTGATCATATTAAGGCATTCTAATTATTTTTAATCTTTTTTTATTTATGTGAGGTAATTTTTTAAGAATATAGGAAGTTTAGGGAGTTTTGTAGATTTAACCATATTAGGTTAATTTTATTAAAGGGGACCAAGGGTTGCCACGGCTCTCTCTCTCTTGTAGGGGGCTACCCCATCCCTCTTCCCCAAATTTCTTCGTCTCTTTTCTTGTTTGTTTTCTTTTCTTTTTAGTAGTTTTTTTATTATTGGTTGAAGGAGACTAAAATCTCGAATTGTTCAGCACTGTGAGATTAAAGTTTTTTTTATTCATTCAATTAATATTTTGTGTATTGGATATTCTTCTATGATTAATTTCATGATTGTTTTGTTTATATGGTAGGAGGCCTAGTAGTTGTTATTCGAATTCAATATACTACTGGGTTAGAAATTAAATCCGTAATTGCTTAGTTTCTCTAATCTGTGAAGCAACTGAGGTTTAGTGATTTCCTGCGTCAGAAATCATTAGATCTTATGGAGAACATTCAGCTAAATTAATTATAGCCACTTGTGCTTGTGTTATTTAGTTTAATTGATCTCTATAATTTTTAACGCAATTATGAAATTAAATCAAAGTACTTGTCTTAGGTTGTTTAGCAGTTAGGTTTAATTAGATCACTTGTTTTTTGATTAACTATGACTAAGGAGAGGTAGGAAGATAACTTCAATGATGAATATCAAAATCTTAATTGATCTATCTATACATCGATAATCAGTTGTAGGAATTCGGTGGTGGATGTTGACTGATGCCAAGGTTTGAATTTTTTATTGTTTTGTTGGTTTCTTACTTGATAAGTTTCTTAATTTTTGTTCTCTAATCATTTTTTTTATTACAAACAATCCCCCTAATATTTATTCTAATTTTTTTGTGAAGAAGCTTTCAGATAAAAATTTATCTTAGGATTCGACCTGATTTCCAGTTCTATACTATAAATTTATTTATTCTAAGTTGTTAGTGAGACCAGAATTATTTTTTACGGTTTCAATGATTGACCAAAAAATTTGGCGCCATTGCCGAGGAGATTTTTTTTTTTGTTAAAGTTTCTTATTTCTTCTTTTTTTTGTCTGGTTTTATTTTTCAAGTTTTTTTATTCTCACAATTGGTTTTTTTGGTCAAGAGTACTTTTTCAGGCTGGAAGAGAAGCGAAACATAGTGGCAGCAAGCTAAAGTCTAGTTCCGGGCTGCAAATGACCACGAAAATAGTTTTCAGGGTGATACATTTTCTTTTCCCCATTTGTGTCTTTATTGTGAATATTGAAGACAATGTTCGATTTAAGTGTGGGGAGTGGGTAGCTTGGCCCCTAATTTTCTTGGTCTTTAAAATTTTTGAATTAAATTTTTAGATTCATACTTTTTAGCATCATTATGAATTGTCAGGATAATTTGACTTTTTGGTTATTGAATGCTTGGATTGAGCATTAAGTTATTAATTTATTAGTCTTTATGCAACTATCAAATCTTATTTTTAAATTATTTATTTATTTTTTTAGAAATTTTGATCAAGCTAGTTGATGATTATCTTGAAAAACTGATTTTTGCATCAAATATTTGTGCTTAGTAAATTTATTTAAACCATGTTAGATTATGTGCTTATTAAGTTGATTATGTGGTTTGTTCAGTGGATGGATGATTTGAAGCACTTGAGAAGAAAAAAGAAAAGAAAAAAACAGGTTGAAATTGTTGTGTTCTGATAAATAAAAAGTTGCTACTCTGCTGTTTTTAGATATTGAAGTAGGTAGCGGTCTTCTTCTAAGACAAGAGCCTTTGTTATACACTCGCTAAACGGTGGAATACAAGAAAAAGACAAAATAAAAAAGAAAAATTTTGAAAAAAAGGAAAAAAAATCAAGTAAAATCAGAACAAGAAGAAAAAATTTCTGAATTGATTTATTATCTTTTATGGGTTAGTGGTAAGACCAGTTGTACTTTTTGAGTTCTTATCTAGCTGTGCCGAGTTCATGAAAGACATTTTCTGCAACAAAAAGAAGGTTGAAGAATATGAGATTGTGAAGTTAAGGCGTGCTCAACTATCATTCAATAGAAGCTGCCCTAGAAATTGAAAGACTCAGGGAGTTTGACTATCCCTTGCACCATTGGTACTTTGAAATTTAATAGAGTTTTATATGATTTAGGAGCTAGTATAAATTTAATGCCTCTATCAATTTTCAAGAAATTGGATCTTGGTGAAGTTAAACCTACAACAATTTCATTGCAGTTAGTTGACAGGTCAACAACTAGTGGATGAGAATTTTGAGATTAATCTTTCTGATGATTCTTTAGAGCTGTGTTTTCATAATGCAAGAACCAAGGGATCAACTCCTCAAGAAGGGAGCCTTTTTACTGCCTATTTGGATGATAATCCATAGTACCCTTTGGTCCTAAGGCAAAGTGTAAGGAACTTGGGAAAAGCTCATCTCAACTGATACATTCTATTGAGAAACCCCTTGCTCTTGATTTGAAACTCTTACCTTCTCATTTGAAGTATGCATTTTTAGAAGGTAATGACAACCTACCTGTAATTATTTCTTCATTCTTGACAGATTTGAAAGAAGAAAAGCTTCTAAGAATGCTAAGGGAACATAAGATGGCTTTAGGGTTGACCATTGCAGATATAAAGTGCATAAGTCTCTTTATTTGCATGCATAGAATTTTGATGGAGGAAACCTATAAGCCCATGATGCAAACCACAAAGGCGTTTAAATCCGAAAATGAAGGAAGTGGTGAGAGTTAAGGTGTTAAAACTCTTAGATGCAAGTATTATTTATCCTACATCTGACAACTCATAAGTTAGTCTAGTACAAGTGGCACATATAAAGGGAGGTATGACTGTAGTAAAAAATGAGAATAATGAACTTATCTCTATAGCGACCATTATAGGATGGAGAGTCTGTATGGATTAGAGAAAATTGAACGAATCTACGAGAAAAGATGATTTTTCATTGCCATTTATTGATCAAATGTTAGAAAAATTAGCAAGTCATGCATTTTATTGCCTTTTGGATGGATATTTTGGATACAATTAAATTGCAGTTGTTCTAGAAGATCAAGAAAAGGCCTCTTTTACTTGTCCATATGGTACTTTTGCATTCAGGAGAATGACTTTTGCTTTATGTAATACACCTGCTGCCTTTCAAAGATGTATGATGGCGATATTTTCTTATATAGTTGATAGATACATTGAAATTTTCATGGATGATTTTTCTATTTTTGGCTGCAGTTTTAATGAGTGCTTGCAAAATTTGTCTCTGGTTTTGAAAAAATTAGTTTACATACCCGGTGTTGCCACGAGATTAAAAGTTATATTAAGTTCCAAAAAATTATATATATATAATAATGATAAAGATATTATCATAAAATATTTAAAATGGGATCATTACTTAAATGTTCAAAAAAATACTATTATAATTGTGGCAGCCTCACTAGCATCCTTCTTCTGAAGCTCTGCACAAAGTATTTTTTTCACATGCTTTCCATTGGTTATCAAGTTGTCAGGAGGAAGCATGGTCTCAAGGTTTCACAAGCCCAACTCACACATAGACACCACATACAATGTGTTGAGCACGCACTGCATGTACTCTTCTTTCAAATACAAGAACTCTAGCATATATACGTAGTGAAACTTGCAGTTATATAGGTATAAAATAAAAAAAAACACATAAACTTAATTCTATAAGTACAAAAAAGTACAAGTATAAATTTTCGGTAACTGATTTTGCCCGAGCACTAAACAGCATAAGTTACTCTGACCTCAAATCACTATCAGACTACATCTAGCACGTGCTTTTCAAGATAGGAAAAGGCACTCAATAATAATGATCTAAGGATCTATGCGGCCCCATGTTGTTCACCTGAAGAAGGTAAAGTTAACCAAGATGTCCATCTTTTTTGGATGAGAAAAATGAAGAACGTAAAATTTTCAGTTGTAGGGTGTTCCTGGGCGTAATTTACTATTGTAGAGCAGACTTGTTGGCATTGACTTGTTTTACAAGGCCTGGATAAGAATAAAACCACCAACATGACCCATTTATTGATCCTTTGACTAATGCAGAAGGAAAGAAACAGGAGAATTATTGATGGAAGTGAGTATTATTTGGATAAAACTGAAAAAAAAAAATTGATTATATTCTGATAAAATGGTTTAGTTTCTTTTCTAGTTTGATCAATTTGAATTAAAACTAAATTTCATATTCGGTTATCAGATTGATTGTTGAATCATACACTTAAAATATAATAGACTGAATAATAATAATAAATATTTTACCATTATCCATAATGACCCTACATATATAAAGTTATTTCATACTAATTTTTATTATTATTCATATTGATCCTATGTATGTAAAATTATTTTCTACTAATTTTGAACAATATGTTACCTATTTTTCTTTAATTTTAGGTATGAGAGATAAAAATTTTAATATGTATCTTATTTTTTTCATTTACTATGTATTTAGGTCTTAGAAAAAAAATCAAATAAATCAAACTAAATAAACCGAAATATAATTCGAACGGTTCAAATCGGTTCTTTTATGTGATTTAAATAATTCAGATATACTATGTAAAAACAAAAAATCAATTGAATTATTATATTCGAATCAGTTCTAAACTGAACCAACAAAACGCTCACAACTAGTTATTGACCAAGTGGAAGATCCTAAGAGATTTTAAAGAATAAATTGCCCACCACTTTATGGTTTCAGATCAGCCAGCTATGTACAGCTTGCACATCTTCTAGGCAAGCTAGCTTCCTGTGAGACATTCTTCACCCTCTTTAAGAAAATAAAAAACACCTCAAATCAACTATTATTATAAAAAAAATGGTTAAATTCTATAAAATCAACCAATTATACAGGATTTAGAGCAAACAATATAAGAATTGAGCAAATCCAGCATTTACGAACCCAAAGGAATCAGAAAAAAAAGAAGGGTGAGATGCTGTCAAGTTTATACTAAAACATAATGAACCATGAAGTTTCATTGTTAATAGATTGTAGTTTCATACCTTCTCAGGGTGTGATTGGCTATAAGCAAGAGCAAGTGTACTCTCCACATGCAGCAGCCACAGAGACAACCCTAAAATTTCAATTAATCATGTTCGATCACCAATTTTGTGAACAAACTCACTACGTCAGCATATTAAATGAATGAGGTAGCAAAATTTGTTCCCAAAAGATCCAACTAGGTGTCCCTTATAATTTCCATAATAATCAAATAAACATTGTCAATAGAAAAGCTACAATGGTAAAAGGATATTGTGGTCTAGATTATGCAAGAAACCAAGGAACGAAAACAATGAGACTCTAATAGAAAGGTCACTTGCAAAGGTTATGGCCATTAGCCAAAATGCTTTGTGACATGCCAGGCAGAGAGTCAGTCTAAGAATGAGACCACGGTTAACTGTGTGGCTAAAAATGTTCCCCTGGTGCAACAAAAATAACAGAGGAAAATTAACAACACCAAGGAAGAAGAAATTCAACAATAGGATGACAAAAATGAAGCAAACTATAGAGAATAAATTAATTGCTATTATCTAGTTTGTACTGAAGGACAAAACGATGTATGGTCAGTTTATATTTCACTTAACTAAGACTAATTTTGCATTTTGCTAGAAATGACCGTTGCAGAAGTTGCTTACCTCAAAAAGCTCCTTTCTTTGGAATCAGAATAAAGTTCTCAGTTAGCAGCTATATCTGTAGTCATTCAGGTGAAGGAATAATTCCATGAATATCAGCAAGTTGACAACTTACACTTTAAAACCACAAGCCAAACAACTTGATCAGCAACAATAAACTCACAATGGTTGTTTGAAAATATAATTATAGCAAGAAGAAAATCCAAAAACAAAAAATCATAATAAAATCTACATTCTGAAGCTTGTATAATCAAAGCACTAACCAGCCAATTGCAATATACTAATTTACCAAGGTGCTCTGGCTACTAATTTTCAAACTAAAGTTAAATTGGTTCAATCTTTTCCTTGCATTATCACCAAAAACACCTATGCCCAGTCATGCTTGAACATGGAATAACTAAAACTCTGAATGCTTATCTTCTGACAAGTTCTAGCTGTTTTGTTTGACCCTTTCCATGCTTAATAATCCAGTCCATAGGAATAAAAAATCTATGATTCTATAACCAAAATCCACAAAACTTTGTGAATCAATATTAAAAATCAAAAGTCTTAACATGAAAGATAGAGCTAGAAAAATGTTAAAAAATAACAGAAAAATTGGAAATGGGCAAAATTAATCCAGAGTTTTCCATGTTTCTATCATATCTCTAAGGCCTATTACACTTCTTATCAAAGAACCTGAAATGTTAAAAGCCACGAAGGAAAGAAAATGTGATTGTAACATCATACCACTTCAAAGAGGTTGAGAAGAATAAACACAGCTGTGAAATGGGCAGACACCCGTGTAACATCCTTCCCATGCATGCACTTGTAGGCCTTTCTCAATTTACTTTATGAGGATTCTCTTTATCTTAATGGTCTGATGAAAGTTGGACCAACAATGACCAACAATGAAACAAAAAATTTACAAACAGAGTAAAAATTGGTTAGCATTAGCAGAAAGGACTAAAAAATCTTAAAACAAAGCAAAAGTTGAACATTAACTACTATATTTGCACTGTAGTTAAACAAAGAAAAATGTAGACTGAGGCAGCACGACAAGCAAAATGAGCTATTATCAGAACCAAGGACTCTCAGAAACATTAAAATATGATAATTAAAAAGTCATTACATCCTTATACACATATAAACTATGTAGCAATACATAATATTGAAAAAATGAGCACCTGGAATCAAAGGGCATATAATTTTTCTCAAATCCTGTTAGCTTGCTAATACAGGAAATCTTCGTGTGAACTCTGCTCAAGAAAACCCAAGTTTGATGCATTAACAGAAAAACAAACATTTTCGCAACCAAAAGAAACCCCAATTATAATCACAAAGATCAAACAATTTGAGGTAAGCAAAATGAAAGGCTTGGAAACAAAATAGATCAAACTTCAATTTGTTAGCCACAGCACAATTCCAAATTTCAAATTCTTAACACGAAAGGCTTGGAGATCGGAATTAACCTGAGGAGATGTGTCTGCTCCAACAGCTATTGGTGTTTTTCACATTCTCAACCTACCCTAACCTGCAAATAAATTGCATAAACCACACATCATAAACACAAATATATTTGATGCCTTTATCTTCTCAAATATTTTCTTAGTTGAATCACCTACATGGCTCATAGACCAGAAAGAAAAAAAAGTGACATTGCAAGCTAAGAGTAGTAAGAAGTCTACATAAGAAAGAACAGTTAAAAGAGTTTTATCACCTACATGGAATATAGACCACACATCCTAGCTCTTGCAAATGCTTTGAATTACAAAATTTTGAATTCACCGCAAGCAAACTAAACTTGCATCCTTAACAACTGAGAAACACAACACACGAAACTGAAATGCCCCAATGTTGATTTTTTCAGACATAAAACTGAATGGTTAGGAAACTCTCATGCTCTGGGCAACTACAAAGACGAAGTTTTAGCATAATCTTGTGCAAGAAATATATCAATAAAAAACCAAAACCAAAAACAAAAGAAAACTAAAGCCATTTTGTAGGCCTACGATGACAAATTCTTACAATAGTATACAAAAAAAAATTGCACAGTGCAGAATGTAGAAGGTCATAACGCTACCTGCTTCTTAGTATCAGAGAAAAGGTAATAAACTTTGCCAGTGCATTGAGTGACTTGAATAAGATAAGTCCAACTTCTGGTGCCATTGTTATGGTGGGTCAAACCAGAGAACAGAAGTTGGTGTGATTTGGGTCGGGTAATGTCCGACGAATGAAGCCAGGGAGGATTTAGGCTCAGAACTTGTGCCATTTTTTCTGCATCTGCCACTGTTTTCACTCTACTTTGCTGCTGCACTATTTTCTGCACCCGAGTGCTTATTACCACTGGCCGATTATTCACTGGCTTTGTTGTCTCCATCTCCCGTGGAATCACCTCCTGTGGATTCACCACCGTCGCCCGCTGCACCTTCGCCTTGGGATGTGGAACCAAATCCACCAGCAAAAAACTCACCCTCAAGTGTATGATGATTTCAATGACAACAACATGGACGTGGACGGGGACGGCAGGGTATCCGGCAGAATGGGTAGCAGAAGGAAGGCGGGCATTTTGATGGCAGATGGTGTGGTCAGGGTGGCTGGATTAGTGTGATCGAGGAGAAGGAAATGGTAAAATTAAAAATCAAGATCCGATCCAATTGCCTTTTTTTCTTACTGTAAGAGAAGGAAAGTCTTTGAAAGAGTAGAAAGTAAATTGCGCAGATGAAGGAAAATACTTGAAAGTCTGAAGTTGATCGTGCGGATTAAATTGGTTGACACGATGCATTTTGGGTATGGCGAGTGGAAAGACAATTCATGGGTGCAATTGGGAAAACAATGTAAAATTATATCAAATCCTTACAAAAAATAATTAAACTACCATGTGTCACTACATTATCTACTTTGTTAAGTGAAAAAAACCGTATAACCCTCAAGTGTATCCTGCTTTTATAATAACACGATGCATTTTGGGTATGACGAGTGGAAAGACAATTCATGGGTACAATTGGGAAAACAATGTAAAATTATATCAAATCCTTACAAAAAATAATTAAACTACCATTTTTCACTATATTATTTACTCTGTTAAGTGAAAAAAACAGTATAACCCTAAAGTATATTCTGCTTTTATAATATATATTAGATGTGAGAAGACTAACCTAGTTCTTAATCAGGGCAAGTGTCACTTTATAGTATAAGAAGGTATAGTTCATGGTCATAAGATTTCTACTAACGGAATTAAGGTAGACAAGGCTACTGTGCAAGTAATTGAAAAATTACCACCACCTACCAATATCAGGGAAGTGAAAAGTTTCTTGAGACACTCTGGATTTTATAAAAAATTTATAAAATATTTTTTTTTATTACCAAACCTTTTTGTGATCTTCTTGTTAAAGATGCACCTTTTAACTTCTTTGATGAATGTTTGCAGGCTTTTAAGGTGCTAATGGAGAAATTGACTTAAACCTCTATTATTGTTCTGCCAGATTAGGAGATACTTTTTGAGGTAATATGTTATGCGAGTGATGTAGCTATTGGTGCTATTTTAGGTCAAAGAAAAGATAGAATTGTTCAAGTAATATACCATACTAGTAGAACCTTGAATGAAGCACAGGAAAACTGTGCAACAACTGAAAAAAAACCTTTTGGTAGTTGTATTTACTTTTGATAAATTTTGATCATAAGTGATAGGTTCCCACGTGATAGTATATACTGACCATTCTACCCCGAAATATTTGTTTGCAAAGCATGATGCAAAATTGAAGTTGATTAAATGTATTCCTTTATTGCAATAATTTGATATTGAGATCGAGGGTAAGAGAATTTCTGAGAATGTGGTTGCAGATCATTTGTCTAGGTTAGAATTACCTTATGATGATTCCACCATAAAAGAAGCATTTCTTGATGCATATTTGTTTGTGATGAATAATTCTATCTCTCCTTGGTATGCAAATTTTGTAAACTATTTGGTTAGTAACACCATTCCCCCTAAATTGTCATATCAACAAAGAAAAGAATTTCTTTTTGATGTTAAATATTATTTATGAGATGATCCATTTTTATTTAAAATTTGTGCTGACCAAATGATCAGAAGATGCGTTCCTAAGAGTGAAATCAACAGCATTTTGTATCATTGTCATGCTCGAGAGATAGGTGGTCACTTTGGTGCCACTAAGACAGCTGCAAAGGTACTAAAATATGGTTTTTATTAGCTTAGTATTTTTAAGGATTGTTATGCTTTTGTTATTACATGTGATCAATGTCAAAGAAGTGGAAATATTTCTAAACATTATGAGATGTCTCTGAACAATATTTTTATTGTGGAATTATTTGAAGTTTGCGGTATTGATTTTATGGAACCATTTCCTTCTTTTTCTAACAAGTACATTTTGGTGGTTGTTGTTATATGTCAAAACGGGTAGAGACAATAACTTTTCCTACCAATAATGCCAAGGTAGTTCTTTATTTTCTCAAGAAATTCATTTTTACTTGTTTTGGATCTCCGATAACTATAATCAGTAATAAGGGTAAACATTTTTATAATAAGCAATTTGAAGCTTTTCTGGAAAAATGCGGTGTCGCACATAAAGTAGTTTTGGTTTATCACCCTCAAACTAAACAGATAATTAAAATGGATTCTTGATAAAACAATAAGTGCTTCAAGGTAAAATTAGTGTAAAAAATTAGATGATGCATTGTAGGCATACAGAACTGCATTTAAAAATCCTATAGGCATGCCCCCCTATCATCTAGTTTTTGGTAAAGCATGTCACTTACCTATGGAACTTGAGCAGAAAGCATTTTGGGCTGTTAAAGCTTTGAATTTTGATTTAAATGCTGCAGAAGAAAGAAGGTTGTTGAAATTGTCTAAATTGAATGAATTTAGATAAAGAGCTTATGAGAATCCTAGGATCTATATGGAGTGTACCAAGAGATAACATTATAAACGGATTCTTAAGCAGGACTTTGAGGTTAGTCAACAAGTTTTGTTGTATAACTCACGTCTGTATCTGTTCCCAAGTAAGTTGAAATTTAAGTGGTCTAGGCCTTTCACTATTACTATAGTCTTTCCTTTTGGTGTAGTTGAAGTTACTCATCCATCAAAAGGAATATTCAAGGTTAATGCCAAAGATTGGAGCAGTACTTTGGTGGGGATGCTGAGAGACTCAACACTGTAATTATGCTAAAACAGCTTGAATGAAACCTATCATGGTTTCGTCAAGCTAATTACAATAAACAAATGCTTATTGTGAGGCAACCCAATTATTTACTGCTTTAATTTAATTGTTTTCCTATTTATTAATATTTGTTTATTATTTTATTTGTGTGTGTTTTGATTTTGAGTAGGGACAAACGTACTAGTGCTTCTTGCTACAATTTCTTGCAATTTTGGGCTGCCGACATTTTTGACAATTTTTGCAACCCATTGGCCTTCATCAAGATCTTGCTTATTCAACTCCAGGGCAATATTTATTTCAATTTTAGTTTTATTTTATCTCTGCCTTCTTTATTTTACACATTGTCCTTAATGTGTAAAATAAGTATGGAGGAGTGGCCACTTAGGCCCTGATTTTAAGTTTTTTTATCTTTTTTATTTTTTACATTTTTGAGCTATTTTTTTATTCATACTTTTGAGAATAGATTGGAATTCTTGACGATGATTATTGCTTTTTAGTTTTTAAATGCTTAACTTGAGTGTCAAGTACTTAGTCTTTAGATCTTTTGCATATGTAAAATTGATTTTCAAATGTTTTTAAAATTTTGGATCAAGCTAGCGAATGATGATCTTAAAAGTCCTTTTTGCATCAAATTTTTTTTGTGTTTAGTACATTGTTTCAAAATATACTAGATTATGAGAGTATATGTTTGTTTTATGAGGTTTGTGTGGTTGATGGATACGTGGGCGATTGATTGAGAAAAACGTTGAAAAACAATAATTTTTACAGTTATGGAATAAATGTCTACTCCACTATTTCATAGTATTGAGTCGGTAAGGGTCTTCTCCTAAGGCAAGAGTTAACCACTACTTGAAAAAATGCTTGAAACATCAATATGATCGAAGATCACCTAGGATTGTGTTGAGTTAGTAGCTTGGATATAGACAGAGCCCATGTAGGTACACTTGCTAAAAGACGGAACACAAGAAGTGGATTTAAAAGCAAAATCAACAAAAAAAATACAGTTAATTGTTCACCATCCATGGTTTCGTGGTCTGTTGGTTAGATCCATATGAGCTCTAGTCTAGTGTTTTTTTGTGCTTTGTACTTTGCATCAAAGGATTGTGATTGCTAGCTTGTGAATAAATTTTTTTATAAATTTGTTTTCTTTTAAGTAGCATTGGATCGAAGAGGTTAAATGCTTAATCTCTCTTGCTAAGTTTTTGAAGGCTATTGAAGTTTCAATCTTCTTTTATGGTGTCATTGCTCAAAAGTATGATTTATCTTTCTTTAAAATTTTCTATCTTAAGTTTGTTTGGGGACAAGCAAAGAGTTAAGTGCAGAGAAATTTAATCAACTTAATTTATGTGTTAATTTTTATACCTATTTTAGGTTAATTTCATTATAATTTGTGTTTTATACCCTCACTTGTTTTTCTTTTTTTTTAGGTTAGGAAGCATGTTAAAGGAGTTCACCAGGTTTTTAAGGAGTAAAAGTACTAAATTGTGAGAAATTCTAAAGTAAGAGGTGCAGCTGGAGATTGGAAGAAATTCTCCCCTTTAGTTGATTGAAATACCTTTTTTGTAATATTATAGTATTGTATTTTAAGTTAAGGGGTATTTTAGTTATTTAGAATCCTAATGGTTAAGGATTAGAAACCCTACAACTATAAAAAGAGAGTAGGGAGCCGAAGCAAATTAGCAGAGGAGACAAAATTGTGAGCAGACAAAGAAAAAGGCGAGCAGGAGAAAAGAATTGCAAACAGAGAGAAAGGAGTGAATCAATAAACGAGTCATTGCAAATAGGGACCAAGAAACAAATCAAGGCTAGGAGTTACAAAATTCGGGTGCAAGGAAGAAACTGCTGAGCACAAAGGGAAGAAACGCCATGAAGTGTGCTTGCAGCCGGAGATTTCGATGCCATTATTCTCATGGAACTCGCTGATACCTCAAAAAGGAAATTTATGCGTCTGAAGGGCGGTCCTTGGTCATTTGCCATCAAGGACTAACCTGGCCAGTAGAGGATTGGAAATTGCAGATGTTCATTGTCCTATGTGTCAAAGTGGGGAGGAAACAGTTGATCACATCATGGCGCGATGCAGCTTGTCCTCATGTTTGTGGCAAAAGGTTTTGGCATGGTGGCAACATCCTAGAACTACGCCTTTGGATGCTAAGGATGCTCTATCTAATTCATGGTCTCAGTGTCTGCCAGGTTTGATTCAGAAAATCTGGCAGGCAGTGTGTTGTGTCACTTGTTGGATTATCTAGAAAGCTAGAAATAGTTATGTTTTTAAGGATACTAAGGTAACGGTGATGCAAATGCTTGGGGATATCCAGTTTTATTCTTTTTTCTGGATTATTCATAGATCCAAAAAGATGAAATTGACATGGGTGGATTGGTTGCTCAACCCATGTCAAGCATTACAAAACTGTATCTAGATTAAGTCTGTAGGAGGTGCTTAGGGGTTTGTTTTGCACCTTTTCTGGGGAAGGGGTGGGGCAGTCATGTTTTGGTTTTTGCTAGCTCCTGGCTAGTGTCTGTTCCCTTATTCTTAATTTTAATATAATTTCTTGTTGCCGTTCAAAAAAAACAAAGGGAAGAAACAAAGTTGGTTTAATTTTTCTTTCCTTCCCTTTACGTCCCAGTTGGGCTTGGATATTCCTTGTCATGTTTTGTTGTTTTTCTTCCTAGTGATTATTAACTTTTATTATTCAATCTAGTATGGGAGGCTAAATTTCTATGTTAATGTAAGGGATGTAGCCTAATTGATTTATTTTAATTAAGTAATTTAGGTTGTATTTTAATCTATTTCCTTTGTAATAATGAGTATTGTCTATGCCTGATTACCATAGATAATTTATCTTAGAGATTTAAATGAAAGATTGAGAGGTGTAATTTGATCCGTGCACCAGGAAAATAAAGTTGCAATAATTAGGATAGAGATATACCTATTTATTATGATTTATTAAATTGATAACTTAAACTTAATGGGTTTGATTAATTGTGTGAGAGATCGGAAGATAATAATAGGTTAATCAAATATATTATAAATGCTTGAGAAAGAGTTGTAATACTAAAAGTGATTGTTCACAACTGAAAACTTGCCAAAATAATTAATTGGATGACCTTCAACTAGGTGAAACCCAAGCCTTAGCTATCCCATAATTGTTTTATTTCCGGTTTGTTATTCTCATCATTTGTATAGTTTAATCTTAGTTTAATTTTAGTTAATTTTACTCCCATAAAGTCTGAACTTATGTTTTTTATTTTTCATAAACAATTAAATATTTGTTTCTCGTAGGATTGATACCTTAGTTTGTCTTAGGGAATAAAACTTGCTACAATTGACCCGCTGCTATTGCCGGATTAGTCCTATCAATTAGTACTGAATAATCAAGATAAATTTCACAATCAAATAAATATAAAATCTTGAAATAGTGGAAAAAATACTAGCCCCATGCATCGCAATAGCATGTTTAACTAGTATATATAAAAGTTGAATTTTAACAATAAATGCTGTCAATAAATATACTAGATGGGTAAATTTCATAGATAGTCTCTTAAATCTTGTATTCTTTTAGTCTTTAACTTACTAATCATTCCGTTTTGGTCCTAACCCTATTAAAAACATTTCACTGATTCCTTGCTAAATAGAATCATATATTATACTTTCAAAAAATCTCTTCTCTATTTTGTTTATCTTAAAGATCATTTCCCCAATTGTATATTATACTATACAAAAATTAATTAAATTTCTAGAGTTACAATATATGTACGTGTGTGTACCTATGTGTCTATGTATACATGTGTACATATAAGTTAGGTTCTAGCAATAAATGCTAGGAAAGATATACTAGATGTGTAAATTTCACAAATAGTCCTAGAACTTTAAATAATGCATTGTTTTAGTCCCAAATTTACTAGCCATTCTGTTTTTTGTCCTAAATCTATTAAACAAATTTTACTTTATTTCTCGCTAAATGAAATTACATATTATATTTTCAAAAAATTTCTACTCTAATTTTTATATCTTAAAGATCATTTTCCCAATCACATATTACACACTATAAAAATTAATTGAATTTCTAGAGTAATTATATACTAGGTACGTAAATTTCATGGAGAGTTTCTTAATATTATAATTTTTTAGTCACTAATATATTAATCATTCTATTTTAGTTTTAAACCCATTAAAATGTTTCACTTTGGTTCATTACAAAATGGAATCACATATTATACTTCTACAAAATATTCATTCTAGGTTTTACTTCCTTAAAAATCAATTCTCAATTACATATTATGCTTTATAAATGGTAATTAAATTTCTAGAGTCTTTAATTTAAATTTTAATGATAAATAAAAGTATATATATGTAGTCTTCTTCATATGTGTTGATTCTTGAAAACATAAAATTTATGCAATCCAAAATCATCTCACTTTATCCTAATTTCCAAATTTTTTGCAGTACTTAATTATCAAGATAAATTTCACAATATAAAATCTTGAAATTGTGGAAAAATACTAGCCCTATGCATCGGACGGGGCATAGGGGTGAAAATGGGCAGGATTGAGCACTAGCTTAGTTGTTCGATACTACTCGGGATCGAGGTTGAATTGTTCAAGCCTAATTTTTTAGGCTCGAGCTCAGCTTGAGTTGAGCTTAAGCATGACTTGAAAGCTTATCAAGCTTGAATGACATATATAAATCTTTAGGTATTGTAATTATAGCTTGAATGAAAGATAGGGACTAAACCTGCAATTTTGTACATAAATAATTAGATAAGGGAAAATTTTATAACGTGACCCAAACTTTTTTGTCCTTTGTTGTCATACCTAGAATTTGTAAATTTGATAAATAAGCCATTGTCATCCTCAATACTTCAACCATGGAGCCATTATAGTCCTCCATCCGTTCTCGCGTTAGTTTCTGGCTTAGGATGATGCATTTTGCTTCATCGCTCAGCCAGCCCTAATGCCACAAGATCAAAGAATCTAAGATTGTAATATCCAACTTATGGGTTGATTGTTAGAACGAAGCACTGATTGTTGGCATCGATGGTTGGCCACGATTCAATGTATATAGGTCAAATTTCAAATGGCGAAAGTCGGAGAAAGTGGAGGTGGTGTTGATGAATCGGAGTGTAGCTATTTCCATGGCTGAAAATAGAGATGTGGCCAGCAGAGGTGTTGATGTTGGCTTGACTCTAAATAATGAAAAAATTTGAAAAAATCAAATCTAAAAAGAAGAACGACGAAGGCAAGGTTGAAGTTGATACAACCAGCGGAGGCATTGATGCTTTACTTTTTGCATGAGGACAAGACGGAATCTCAGAAGAAGAATGGCAAAGGTGAGGTTGAAGTTGATCAGGACTTTGAGATGTGTGAAGAATGTAAGAAATTAGCTAAGGCTTGCCAAGCCTATTAGGCTAAAAAATATATGTGGTTGGATTCCTCCAGGGTTGATCTCGGCCCTAAAACATCTCAAGCTTATTTTTTGGGTAGAGCTCATGTAACACCCCCATACCCCACACGTGAGAAATATGGGAAGCCTTATATAGATATATAGACACAAGTTTTAAAACATAAGCATCTAGCACTTATCCTTTTGACAATGGATAACCCATGTAGTATGGGCAGGTGTTCCATGGACCAGTTCTAGACTTGGGTCGTTATAGATGGTATCAGGGCATGAGAATGGTTAAAAGTATGTTGTTGCATATGCTGATATGGGACAGGAGAATTTCCATATATTGAGAGTCCGTTTCGACACCTAGCGCTTGTCTTTGTCCAAAGGATAGCCAATGTGGTATGGGATGGTGTTCCATTAACTTGTTCTGGACTTGGGTCATTATTGATGGTATTAGAGCTAACTCGGGACCGCGATTGTCAAGCCCATGACTTGCATTGGCTATGAGCTGGGAGTCCTAGTAGGTATTAATAGTGTCAGTCATTGGCATATGAAAGAAAATGTGAGGCTTTCATGGACTCTGATTCTTTTTTTGGGAAATGTTTTTGAACATTCAAAGGGACACTAGGAAACCCTCAAGCACACTTGTATGTACATTTATCTGAAATTGTGGACTTAGAATCCTTGGGTTTTAAATAAAATTAAAGGTACCAATGAAAGTACTCATGAAAATTCCATAGAGGTGGAAAATGCTGAAAAAAAATGAGGCAAGACACAATAGGATGCACTAAGGGATTTTCGGGTGCACCTAAAGTTTTCTTGGCATTAAGTAAAATTTGGGACTTAAATTGACCAAATTAAAAATTGAGATGGGTGCTCAAAACACGCCATAATAAGGGATAAATAGGTTAAATGAATAAATAAAATAAATTAGGGGACCCTAGTGGAATTAGACCACAATTTGGTCAAAAGTTTTGCTTGGCCGACAAGGCCAATTTGGCCAAAATTCGCCACTTGGACTTGGTGAAGTCTTCAAAGCTTTTCGAATCAATTAAAACCTGAAAATTTAGACCACAATATTTAATGTTAGCTTCGAAAACAAAAGCAAAGTGAAAGCAAAATAAAAGTGGAGCAAGAACTCAAGGTGTAGGCATGGAAAAATTCATGAAAGCATGTATGGTGTAAGACAATTTTCTTCCTTCAATTGCTGCCATTTTCTGACCGAGGTAAGGATTTCTATTGATGCTCCTTCTTCGAATTATGGTAAGGAAGATGCTGCCTTAGGAGACGGTTAAGGCCGAGTGAACCTAAGTCCTACGAACATGGATTATGATGCTTTGGCGTTATGGTAAGCTAGCTAGCTTACACTATGGCAAGCATTAAGGTAAAAGACTAAGTAGGGCTGAACATCTTCTTTTACCTAGAGCTCTATGTTAAACCTACTTTAAATTAAATGATCACATGTTAAAATCTAGTAATAAAAATGCTTGCTACGTTACGAAGAAACATGTAGAGGTGTGTGTGTAATGCATGCTTCTGTGATTGTTTTGTGTGTGCTAACCCCTAGATTATTATGTGAATAAATGTTATCAAGTTATATATATCGGTTTTTCCTATGTTGTCAAGTTTTTATTGTAGAGCCACAAGAATAGAAGGAAGTTTATTTTTATATCTGATTACATATATAGAAATTATGTGTTATGTGTGAAATAGGCATCTGATGCCGTATGAAATTCTTATTGAGTACCCAAGTACTCACGCCCTATATCTGCCCATTTCAGGAAAGGACCTGGTAGAATAGAGGCTAAAGACCTCCTGGAGTTCAATAAGGTAAGGGCTCAGACATACGGCAATAAGAACAAAAATTCATGTTAATTTATAATGAATTTGGTTTATGTGTAGGCTATAATGGCTGCTGGGGTTTAGCTGCGTTTGCTTATGTTTTGGTTTGGGTAAAGACTAGAAGGGTTGTTAGGCAACTTTGGGCTAAGTGCTTTGTGAAAATGGAGGTTAAAGTCATTGTCGGTGTGAAACTGTCTGAACTTATTTAACGGCATGCGTGGTTTTGTAATAATGTAATGAAAATGGGTGTATGTAGTCTTGGCCATGTAAACCCTATGAGCTAAAATTTGCCTTGTAAATGCTTGTATATATACCTGCTTGCCCGGGCTTGCTATAGCATGGCATAGATCTCGGAGTCACATAGGAAACTAGAAATTCCAAGTTATCAGAAGAAAAGATGCATGCCAGAATTTTGTAAAGTTTTGACTGTAGTACTAGTAAGTATTCCTTTTTACTTATGCATGAATTGGGCCAGTACTCCAAGAGGGGCCAAGGTAAGCCTCCTGGATACACATGGACACACACTCACACTAACTCTCACAAACGAAACTATATTTTCCTAGACACCCAAAGCTACCTAAAGCTACCTATCCTAATAACCTTACTTACCTAAATCCAGAACCTTGTAATAAAACTTGTTAGTAAAAGCAAGCACTCCCTACGCTTTCGCCTATAAACCCTCATTCAGAAAAAAAATTTGGTTAAATAACTAAAATCAGCCCTACTTGATTAAAGACAGAAAATAAGGGTTAAGCATCCTGGATAGCAGACCTTGGCCACCTTATTAAGTCCAAATTACCACTAAACCCCTTAGGTTCTGAGTAGGGTGATCACCCTACATAGAACCTAAGGGGTTTAGTCATCATTTGAACTTAGTAAGGTGGCCAGGGTCTACTATCCAGGATGTTTAACCTTCATTTCCTGTCTTTAATTGGGTAGGGCTGATTTTAGAATTTTATGTTATGTAACCAATTTTATTTCTAGATAAGGGTTCATAGGCAAAAGCTAGGGAGTACTTACTTTTGCTAACAAGTTTTATTGCAAGGTTCTGGATTTAGGAAAGTAAGGTTATTAAGATAGGTAGCTTTGGGCATTTAGGCAACATAGTGGGTGTATTAGGTTTCATTCATGAGAGTTAGTGTCAGTGTGTGCCCATGTGTATCCAAGAGGCTTACCTCGACCCCTCCTGGAGTGCTAGCCCGATCCATGCTTAAGTAAAAAGGAACACTTACTAAGTACTATATTTACTATTTTACAAAATACTGGCATGCATCTTTTCTTCTGATGTCTTGGAATTTCTAGTTTCCTATGTGACTTTGAGATCAATGCCATGCTATAACAAGCCTAGGTAAGTAGGTATATATACAAGCATTTACAAGGCAAAATTTAGCTCCTAGGGTTTACATGGCAAAGACTACATGCACCCATTTTCGTTACATTATTACAAAACCATGCATGCCGTTAACTAAGTTCAGATAGTTTCCACACCAATAGTGACTTTAACCTCCATTTTCACAAAACACTTAGGTCAAAGTTGCCTAACAACCCTTCTAGTCTTTACCTAAACCAAAGCAGAAGCAAACGCAGCTAAACCCACGACAGCCATGATAGCCTACACATAAACCAAATTCGTTATAAATTAACATGAATTTCTGTTCTTATTGCCATATGTCCGAGCCTTTACCTTATTGAACATATACCTCCAGGAGGTCTTTAGCCTCTATTCTACCAGGTCCTTTCCTGAAATGGGTAGATATAGGGAATGAGTACTTGGATACTCAATAAGGATTTCATATGGCATCAGATTCCTATTTTACACATAACCCATAATTTTTGTATATGTATATAGATATAAAAATAAACCTCATTCTGTTCTTGTAGCCCTACAATAAAAACATGAAAACATAGAAAAAGCCAATATATATAACATGATAAAATTTATTCACATAATAATCCGGGGGTTAGCACACACAAAACAATCACAGAAGCATGCATCATACACACACCTCTACACGTTTCTTCGTAACTTAGCAAGCTTTTTTACTACTAGATTTTAACATGTGATCATTTAATTTAAAGTAGGTTTAACATAGAGCTCCAAGTAAAAGAAGAAGTTCGGCCTTACTTAGTATTTTACCCTAATGCTTGCCATTGTGCAAACTATCCAGCTTACCATACCGTCAAAGCGTTATAGCCCATATTCGTAGCACTTAGGTTCACTCGGCTTTAACCGTCCACTAAGGCAGCACCTTCCTTACTATTCAAAGAAAGGGGCATCATTGAAATCCTTACCTTGCTCAGAAAATGGCACCAATTAAAAGAAGAAAATTGTCTTGCACCGTACACGCCTCCATGAAGCCTTCCGCGCTCTCCACCTTCGGTTATTGTTTGACTTTGCTTTGTTTTCGTTTTGCTCTTGTTTTCCTTGCTCCACTTTTATTTTGCTTTCACTTTGCTTTTGTCTTGTTTTTGTTTTCAGTGCTAAATGGGATATTGTGGTCTGATTTTTTTGCAGGTTAATTGATTCACAAGTCTTGGGGAAGCGGCCAAGTTAAGTGACGTTCAAGCGGCCGAATGGGCCTTCCATTTTTGTCCCACTTTGTTTTGCTTTCTTTTTACTTTGTTTTCGGTGCTAAAATCCAAGATCATGGTCTAATTTTGTAGGGCTTTAACTGATTTAAAAGCATTAGAGGCTTCGCCAAGTCAAGCGGCCAATTTCGGCCAAATTGGCCTTGTCGGCCAAGGCAACTTTTGACAAATTTATGGTCTAATTCCACTCGGCCCCCCATACTTAGCTTATTTATTAAATTAGGACTTATCCCTTATCATGGCACATTTTAAGCACTCCTTTCAATTGTTAACTTGGTCATTTTGGGTCCCAAATTTTACTTAAGGTCGAAAACACTTTAGGTTCACCCAAAAGTCCCTTAGTGCTTCCTATTGTGTCTTGCCTTATTTCTTTTTCTACCTCTATGAAATTCTCGTGAGTACTTTCATTGGTACCTTCAATTTTATTCAGAACCGAAGGCTTCTACGTCCATAATTTCAAATAAATGCACATACAAGTGTTCCTGAGGGTTTCCTAGTATCCCCCTTAATACTAAAAAAAATTTGTTATAAAAATTAGAGTCCATGAAAGCCTCACATTTCTTTCACATGCCAATGACTGATTCTGTTAATACCTACTAGGGCTCCCAGCTTATAGCCAATGCAAGTCATGGGCTTGACATTCCTCCCTCTTTAAAGAATTTGGTCCTCCAAAATCTCAAGTAACTTAGGGAGTAGTTGTGAATATCTTTTAAGCATCTCTGCTTCAACTTCCCATGTGGCTTCTTGTTCTGAATGATGAGTCCATTGAACTTTTATCATATTTATCCATTTACTTCTTAGTTTTCTGACATCCCTTGCGAATATTTTCATAGGTTCCTCTTCATAGGTTAAGTTGGGATGTACTATAATATCGAAAGTAGGTATGGATTGTTGTGGACCAGACAAGCACCTTTTGAGCAAACTGACATGAAAGGTATTATGTATATATGAGAATTCTAGGGGCAACTTTAACTTATATGCAACTTTGCCAATTCTAGCCATTATTTGGAATGGTCCGACATATCTAGGGGCTACTTTACCTTTATTGCCAAACCTAATAACTCATTTCATCGGGGATACCTTAATCCACACATATTCCCCTTCTTGGAATTTTAGATCCCTTCTGCTTTTGAGATTGGCATAAGCCTCTTCTCAATCATTGGCAGATCTGATCCTTTCTTGAATCACTTTAATCTTCTCAATAGTTTCATGTATTAATTCTGGTCCTATCTCTATTTTATCTCTAGAGTCTTGCCAACAATGGGGTGTAACGCATTTCTGCCCTTATAATGCTTCGTGAGGTGCCATTTTTATCACCGAGTGATACCTATTATTGTAGGAGAATTCTATTAAGGGTAAAAACTGATCCCAATCTCCTTTAAAATCTAATACACAACACCTTAACATGTCCTCGAGGACTTTTATAGTTATCTCTATTTGGCCATCTGTTTGGGGTGGTAGGCTAAACTTAGTTTCAGTTGAGTACGCAATGCTTGTTGCAATGATTTCCAAAACTTAGACACAAACCTTGGGTCTTTATCTGAAGCTATATCATTTGGGATACAGTCCAATCTCATTATTTCCTTAATATACAGCCATGCTAGCCTATCTAATGAATTAGTGAGATTAATGGGTAAGAAATGAGCAGATTTTGTAA
Source organism: Aquilaria yunnanensis (assembly GCA_039654915.1). Classification (NCBI taxonomy): domain Eukaryota; kingdom Viridiplantae; phylum Streptophyta; class Magnoliopsida; order Malvales; family Thymelaeaceae; genus Aquilaria; species Aquilaria yunnanensis. The sequence goes on along the minus strand of CM077597.1, from coordinate 17,844,903 downwards.
GTATGTCCACAATTACCCAGATAGTATCCTGTTTCCTCTTAGTCATAGGCATACCTACCAAGAAGTCCATAGCAATGGACCTTCATTTACTTTCTGGTATAGGTAAGCTTTTTAGTTTACCCCCTGGTTTTTGATGTTCCACCTTTACTTGTTGGCATACAACACATTTAGCTGTGTAGGTACCAATTTCTTGTCTCATGTTCAGCCACCAAAAGTGCTTCTTTAAGTCCTGATATACCTTGGTTATTCCAGGGTGTATACTGATGCGGTTCGCATCATTTCCACTGTGAGTGGTGGTGGAAGTAGCAGGGACTCCAGGAGGCGAAGGCCGAGAAGGACTTCTGGTAGGGGAGAGAGCCCGAAACGGGGGTTCCGCAGGAGGAGCAGCCTGAAACACTCGGAAAACAGGGGTTAGGAGGTCCCCAGAGTCTTTTTCCGGGGAGGAGCCTCCGATGCCCAAGTTAGCGCTTTAAGAGACGGAGAGGGAGTAGTAGGCACAAGAAACTCTTGCCTACCGTGTTTTCCTGAAGGCTGAAAGGAGGAGAAGAAGAGAGCCCCCTTTGATGGCCGTTCCGCTGATGTATATAAGAGGGGGTAAGCCCTTCGGATTGTGGCACATGTATGGACAGATGTCATCCGTACTCCTGGATGTGGGGTACCCCTAGCCACTTGCAGACTCCTCGAGCCACGAGCTGCGACAAGCGTAGCCCTACGTGACAGGATGTGGGCAGAGGTGGCGTGTCAGAGTGCATATGAGGGCGGCGTACAGGGTATATGGGCGAAATGTGAGAGGCTCCTGGATGGCTCCTGCCATGCCTCCGAGGTCCCCTTGTTCGATGTCCGCCTTCGGAGTGAGGGGCATTTTCCCGGAGTCAGGCTGGTACTTCGGGGTATTCCCTATTTCTGAAGTTAGTTCAGTCATCCTTCAGAGGGAGGTGAACCGCTAATTTCCCAAGGTTGGTATTAGCGGAGTACCGAGGATGTGTACCTCAGGTGTCTGACTCCCTCCTTTCGGAGGTCTTTAGGTGACCAGGGTGATAACACTTCGGCTATCACATGCCCCCCTTCGGAAAGCCCAAGTGGAGGCTTCAGCTAGTGATCCTTTTCGGGGCGCTTTTCAGGACTCAGAGTGTGACATTCGCAAGAGAGGAACTTCACCACATAGAGGATATGCTTTGTTCGGACAGGTGTCACCTGTTTGCCCATCGGTGTTCTCGAGATACCCAACCTCTTTCCTTTTCCTGCCATAGGCTAGTGGACCGTCACGTCCTGAAACTAGGTGTGTCAGTCTGGGGCAGTGCACCCGGGTTTTCAAGATGTCAGAAAATACGTCCTAGTTTCTCATGACAGGCAACACGTGGTAGGTGCTAGTTGGGATGGGTACGTCTTTTCGTGCGCGAGGGGCCATTATGGCGTCGTTTCGCCTTTACGCAGCAATTATAACGCCTTTCCGATTACCCTTCCTCGATCTATATAAGCCTCCTCTTGTCATACTCTTCATTTGTTTTTCTTTTCTCTTACTTTGCTCTCATGCCTTCTCTCCTTTTTTGCGGCATCATTAACGGCGGCGATTCTTCCGGCCATTTTTCACGACGGCGTCTAGGAATCCAGACTTTGGCAAGACTTTTGGTGGGTTCTGACTCTAGAGATCCTTCGGTTTCTGGTTTTCTTTTGGTTTCCCGAAGTCGTTTTCTTCTTTTCGAAGTCTCTTTTTTGTCCAACCATGTCTTCGTCAATTCCCGAGAGCTGGCAACCTCTTATGTCTCACCCTTGCTGCTCCACTTCTGAGAAATTAGAGAAGTGGACAACCAAATTTTTGCTTCCCTCGTATGCCACCACTAGGTTACCCCACCTCAGCCACTTTAGTTTTACGAACCGAGACGACGAGGTTACTGTTTTCCGAGCCCAACTGAAGGCCGGACTTCGGTTTCCTCTTACGAAGATGATTTGCGATTTTTTCCAATTTCATGGCATAGCCGTGAATCAGTTTCCTCCCAACTCATACTGTCATTTTAAGGCTTTTTTCTGCATGTGCGGGGTCTTCGGGGTAGAACCCTATTTTATCCTGTTCATGCAGTATTACAAGCTCTATCCGGTCCCAAAGGGTGGCTTTTATTTCATGCTACCTCGAGGATCTAGGAGCAAGAAATTCATGTTCACCTTCGCCACCAAGGATAGCTGGCAAGGGTGGCAAAGGAAGTTCATCTTCCTAAAAGTGGCGGAGGCCTGATCGCATGTTCCGACTAAGTGGGCTCGGGGAAAGCTGGAGACGGATGTCGTTGATCCCAAGAAGCTGCTAACTCTCGAGTTGGCGGCGAGGTTTGCGGACTTTGATGGGCGTATCTGTGCTATCGCCGACTGGGATGCCGAGGTCTCTCCACGCTCCCCCTACCCCTTCCCCATCAATTGGAGGCTTATGACCGAGGAGGTCCTTCGGGAATTAGGGGTGGTCAAGGAGTATAGGACGGATCTCGCCATGCCAACTCCTGCCATCAAGGGGAAGGAGTCCTGGCTAATAAAGCTCATTCGAAGTGAGCTTACTTATGAAGCCTTTTTTGAAAGTGAGTTTCCTTTCAAAATTTTTAGCATAAATGCCTATCTGGACTCACACTGATGTTTTCCCTCTTTTTCAGAGATGGGCGACGAGTCTGCTGCCTACTATAAGTCTCTCTTCCTTGGTCAGGCCGAGAAGGAAGAACAAACGAAGAAAGGCGCTACCAGGAGGCGCAAAGCTACTGGGGCCGGACCGTCTTCAGCCAAGAAGGTGAAGAAGGACACCCTTCTTCGATCCCCGGAGGATGTGGTGGAGGTTGGCGGTGGCATTGCAACTTCCACCAAGCCTGAAACTCCCGCCGAGCCTGAAACTTCTGCCGAGGTTCCTACCGGGGTGGTTACTATTGCTGCTGCTTTGAGTCCCGCCACGTTGGTAGATTTTTTGGGCTCTTTGGTAGGGAGTCCTTCTGCTGAGGAGTTGGAGAAACGCCGAAGGGACAAAGGCAAACAAGTTCCTACCGACGTGGAGGAGGTCCGGGACTCCGATGATGACGTTGCTGAGGTTGCACGCGGTCTGTCTCTTACCCCCCTTTTTGATACTTGCATCCTCATAACTTGTATAGTTAAGGAGCTTTGTCTGACTTACGCTTTCAACTTTTCAAAGGATTTGGCGCCCTCAGCTTGGATGGTTGATCATGCCCGAAGATGGGCTCTTTGAGATTCTCATATCCCAAAGGACAAAGTCCCGAGGGAGCCGTTCTGGTCTCTCACGGAGGACATGAACCTGTTCTCCGAGGATTGCCGAGAAATGGCTCTCCAGATGGCAAGGGGTGTGCTTACTCAGGCTTCCTTCAAGGCAGTTGCCGAGAAGTGTGCCTCCAAGGATACCCTTGCCGCTAAGGTTTTCGAGCATGCTGCCCAGGTAGTTCTTCAGGCCTCTTCATTTTTCCTCCCATTTTTTGTCCAAGTGTTTTGGCTTTTTTTGGATAAATTTCCCTAAGTATCTTGTTTTTTACAGCTCCTGGGGTATAGTGGATACCTTCGAGCTTGGATGGCGATGCAATCTTAGGTCTGAGCTTGGGCTGAAGATAAATTAGCAAAGACCAGGGTCTTCTGTGCTAACTCAGTGGTGGCAAACACCGAATTGAGCCGAATAGCCAAGGAGAAGGTTGCTATGCTTCGGGAGGAATTCTTGAAGGGCCAAGAGGAGCTTTTGAAGGATTTCTCCAAGAAGATGTCTGACCTTGGTGAAAAGGTTGTGAGCTTAACCTCTGCAAACGAGGCCATTCAGAAGAGAAAGAAGGAGAAACCGCTCTTCTGATAAAGGCTTTTGCTGACAACGCCGATCTTTAAGCCAAGGTCGACTCGCTGAAGAAGGGTTCGAAGAACAAGAAGAAGATAAAGGAGCTGGAGAAGGAGCTTGCAGATCTTCGGAAGGAGGTTTCGGATCTTCAGAATGAGGCGGACGACTTGGACGTAGAAAAAGACAAAGCCATTCAGGCGACCAAGGTTGCCTTTCAGAACGGCTTCTGCCTAGCTCGTTACCAATTTCAGAAGAAATATCCAGACCTCGACCTTTCCTTCCTAGCTGCCCTGGATATTCCTGAGGGTCCTCGGTGGATTTGGTCGAAAGTTGAGCCCCTCAATCTGCCATTCGCCCCACCTCCTTCCCCGAAGGCGGCGGCCAAAAACACAGGAGTCGGAGCCTCCCATGACGCTGGGGCCCCTTAGATATTCTAGGGCCTTTTTCTTCTTCTTTTTCTTTGTGCTTTTCTTCTTGTAACCTTCTCCTTGTACCAAGACCTCCTTTAATGAATTTTCCTTCATAATTTGGTTAAGTCTTTTAAGCAATTTTTGTTTTCCAGCTATCCCGACCACTTTCGGTCAAGGGACTTCGGAAATATACTTTTTGCTTATTTTTCCTGCCAACTTTCGGGTGAACGTTTGGTGTCAACGAAGTTTCCTTAGGCCAATTTTAGCCTGCCCACACCGGCCATATTCGGTAAACTTCACCTTTTTTGGGCATAGAGCCTAACCAACTTTGGAAGGAAAATGTGACCTTTGGGAGCGTGCGCTTCGGCTTTGCTTGGCGAGTACTTTTGGATAGGAGAAAACTTCTGTACTTAGAGAAATTTCTCTTTCGTACACTTTCTCATCTAGAATTCTAAGAATAGAATTCCTTTAAATCATCTGAGTGCCATGCATTTTTCAGCTTTCCTCATTCGGTGTCGCCAAGCTTGTATACTCCCTTTTGGACCTCGTCTAGGACCAAAAAAGGCCCTTTTCCCGTTTGGCTGAAGTACCCCATGAAACGGCTTTCGGGGCTGAAACTCGGCCTTTCGGAGGATGAGGTCTCCTTTCGTTATTCTTTTTGGCTTATCCTGCAGGTTTGCGCTCATGGCCACCTCTTGCTGATGGGCCCTTCTTCTGAGCTCGGCCATTCTTTTGTGTTTGACAACTAGGTCGAGCTTAGTTCTGAACCTGAGGTCATTTCCTCTTTTGTTGCACACCCGTATTTTTACTGGCAGCCGTACTACTTTAAATGGATAATGGCCTTCGTACTGGAGATAAGTGAGAAAGGCATCTCCCTCGTGGCTTCTTGGGGAGTTGTCTGATAACTCCTAGGTACAGTAGGAAGTTTTTCTGGCCATTTTCCTTTTGCTTTCCCCGACTTCTTTTATAGTCCCTCGTTTATAATTTTATTGCTCTGGTGCTGAGCTAATGGGCCAAAGTGCAATTTTACTCCGAAGTCAATGGCAAATTCTTGGAATCCCTTGTCCATAGACTGGGAACCATTATCGGCCATTATCACCGTCGATATGCCAAATCTGCATACCATGTTTCATGTTTCTTCGGACGAACTTTTGTATATTTTTTGCCGGAATGGTCGCTAGGGGTCCTGCCTCGTTTCCTCTAGTGAAGTAGTCCACTGCTATTTCACTCTTTCGGGTGCTGTCAGGAGTGGACCGGTGAGGTCTATGCCCCATACTGCAAAGGGACAAAGGTAATCTTCCGGGGTTATCCATTCCGAAGGTAGTCTTTTGGGTGTTGGCGTGTCTTCGGCCCTTTTCACACTGTTCTAGGCGAATTGCCTAGCACCCCTTTCGCCGATACATCTCTGTAACGAACTTTAGCACCCTTACTAGTAGAATTCCTCTTTAAATAGGGAATATTGTCCGGAACATCTTCGCACTTTTCGGTACTCCATGAGGATTTTCGGGACTCTTTAGTTGCGGGATACCTCTCTATAGGATCTTTCCTCCTTTTTTCCGAGGTCGTTATACTAACGTTGCCATGCTCGGATGACTCGATACTATGGTTACCAAATTTGATGGCTTTGGTGGCCTCCCTGCCCTCGGGTCCCCGAGGGGTTACTCCAACGCCCCACTGTTCTGCGCTCGGGACTTCTTCGGTAGGGAGTTCCCACCCTGGATCTACCTTCGCTCGGTCTTCCTTGTTGGTTTCAGCATTTTCCATTCCTGGGGTTCCGGCAATGAAGTCTGCCAGTGCTTGGGCATTTTCTGCCTCTTTAGGCTCATACGTGATGTAGTACACTTCAAGTTCGATGCACCATTTTGATAGTCTTCCCGCATGCCATACTCTTTTTCCCGACGTCGCGCAGAGGCGGGTCACTTCGGACAGTGATAACGTGTCCTTGGGAGTAGAGTCACAGCCTTCTATTTGCAAGTACCAAGGCGTAGATGGCCTTTTGGGGCAATGGGTATCTGACTTTGTCGCCGAGGAGATGGCGACTTTTCTTTGGGTGCAGAACTCTTTCGACGGGGAAGTTTGGGTTACCTCGACCCTGTTTTCTCCCGTTGGTAGCATTCCGAGGGATATGCTTCCCGTCGAGGACTCATCTCACCAGTCTCCGCTTCCCAGAACTTTTGCAAGTTGATGTGGGACTCTTCTCCTGACGAGGTGACGAGAGGGGGGGCCTTCGGCCCAAACTCAGCTACGACCATCTTCGGTCTTATTGCTGCATCATTTCAAGCACGACAAAGCGTGGGAACTTGCGCAGGAAAGCCATGGTTCGGTAGCCGGATGAACCTCTTGAGTAGATAGGGAGCTCGGAAGCCCCTTTTCCTTGGAACGCCAAGTTTCAACAGCGACCTGAGAATGAAGTTCCCACAGACAGCGCCAAATGATGCGAATCGCATCATTTTCACTGTGAGTGGTGGTGGAGGTAGCTGGGACTCCAGGAGGCGCGTGCGAGTCCCGACAGAAGGTGCTCTGTGGAGATCGCCTGCGATGGCCGGCAGCATCTTCGTGTGGCAAACACAGTGAGGCCGAGAAGGACTTCTGGTAGGGGAGAGAGCCCAAAACGGGGGTTCCGCGGGAGGAGCAGCCTGAAACACTTGGAAAATAGGGGTTAGAAGGTCCCCAGAGTCTTTTTTCGAGGAGGAATCTCTGACGCCCAAGTCAGGGCTTTAAGAGACGGAGAGGGAGTAGTAGGCATAAGAAACTCTTGCCTACCGTGTTTTCCTGAGGACTGAAAAGAGGAGAAGGAGAGAGCCCTCTTTGATGGCCGTTCCTCTGATGTACATAAGAGGGGGTGAGCCCTTCGGATTGTGGCACGTGAATGGACAAATGTCATCCATACTCCTGGATGTAGTGTACCCCTAGCCGCTTGCAGACTCCTTGAGCCACGAGCTGCGACAAGCGTAGCCTTACGTGACAGGACGTGGCCAGAGGTAGCGTGTTAGAGTGCATATGAGAGCGGCGTACAGGGTATACGGGTGAAATGTCAGAGGCTCCTGGATTGCTCCTGTCGTGCCTCTGAGGTCCCCTTGGTCGATGTCCGCCTTCAGAGTGAGGGGCCTTTTCCCGGAGTCAGGCTGGTACTTCGGGGTATTACTAGTTTCCGAAGTTAGTTTGGTCATCCTTCAGAGGGAGGTGAACCGCTAATTTCCCGAGGTTGGTATCAGTGGAGTACCGAGGACATGTACCTCAGGTGTCTGACTCCCTCCTTTTCGAGTTCCTTAGGTGACCAGGGTGATAACACTTCGACTATCATATACTTAGTTTACTGGAGTGAGCCTCCTCTAGAAATTGTTCTCTTAAGTTGCATCCTTTGGGCACATACATTCTATCTTGAAAATACAGCAATCCTTGCTTACAAGAGAATCCCTAGATGAATTTTCCATGTCTCTGTCCTAATATCCTATCAATATCTGGGTCATGGTGTTGGGCTTTTAGTATTTCCTCTCTCCATGTGGATTCAATAATAATCACCTTGAGTTGGGCCTTTTCCTAGTCTAACCACTTGTTAGCCAGCTAAGTTAGGTTATTAATTTTACTTGATTCTCCCTCTTCATGCTTTAAGATGCCGGTGCATTTTCTACTTCAGGCATCAACCACTTTATTAGCCTTTCCTTCAGTATATTTAATAGTACAGTCAAAGTCCTTGAGGCACTCAAGCCATCTTCGCTGTCCCATATTCAATTCCTTTTAAGTAAAAATATATTTAAGACACTTATGATTAGTGAAGACCTGAAATTTGTTTCCTAACAGATAGTGTCTCCACTATTTCAGAGCCAGGACCACGGCTACTAACTCAAGGTCATGTACTAGGTAATTCCTTTCATGTGGTCTTAATTGTCTTGAAACATAAGCTATGGCTCATTTTTCCTACATTAGCACACACCTTAATCCCACGGTTGATGCATCTATGAAAACCTCAAAAGGTTTGTAGGGATTAGGCAATACTAAGATAGGTGCTGAGGTAAGCTTGTTCTTAAGCTCTTCAAAAATTGTTTCACATTCTTCTGACCATTCAAATTTTTGCCCTTTCCTAGTTCATTTGGTCATGGGAGCTGCTGTCATCGAAAATTTCGGCGCAAATCTTCTATAATAACCTGCTAAGCCTAAGAAGCTTATTATTTCTCTAACATTCTAAGGCTGTCTCCATTGTAGGATGGCTTCAATCTTTACAAGGTCTACAACCATTCCTTCTCCATTAATTATACGGCCTAAAAATTCAATTTGATGTTTCCAGAAATGGCACTTATTTAGTTTTCCATATAATTGATGGTTTTTCAGAACTTCTAGTACTATCTTTAAGTGCTCCTCATGTTCTATTTCATTTCTAGAGTACACTAAAATATAGTCTATGAAAACTACCACAAAATGGTCTAGGTATGTTGGACCATTCCAAATAATGGCTAAAAGGGTTGTTAGGCAACTTTGGCCCAAGTGTTTTGTGAAAATGGAGGTTAAAGTCACTGTTGGTGTGGAAACTGTCTGAACTTGGTTAATGACATTCATGGTTTTGTAATAATGTAATGAAAATGGGTGTATGTAGTCTTGGCCATGTAAACCCTATGAGCTAAATTTTGCCTTGTAAATGCTTGTGTATATACCTACTTACCTAGGCTTGCTATAGCATGGCATAGATCTCGGAGTCACATAGGAAACTATAAATTCCAAGATATCAGATGAAAAGATGCATGCCAGTATTTTGTAAATAGTAAATATAGTACTTAGTAAGTGTTTTTTTTTTACTTAAGCATGAATCGAGCTAGCACTCCAGGAGGGGCCAAGGTAAGCCTCCTCGATACACATGGGCATACACTAATATTAACTCTCACGAACGAAACCTAACATAGCCACTATGTTGCCTAGACGCCCAAAGCTACCTATCTTAATAACCTTACTTACCTAAATCCAGAACCTTGCAATAAAACTTGTTAGCAAAAGTAAGTACTCCCTATACTTTCGCCTATAAACCCTCATCCAGAAATAAAATTGGTTAAATAACGTATAGTTCTAAAATTAACCCTACCCAATTAAAGACAGAAAATGAGGGTTAAGCATCTTGGATAGCAAACCCTAGCCACCTTACTAAGTTCAAATGACGACTAAACCCCTTAAGTTCTGAGTAGGGTGAGTTTGGGGTTTGACAGTGATGATGTGGCATACTAGGTGTGCACATACATCATCTACAAGGGCTGATCCTGGATTAGAGAGACTACTTGGCTAGGGTTTAAGTAATCTGATTAGAGAGGTTAGGGGTGCGGGGAACCAAGTAATCTGACTGACCCTAATGAAGACGTTGCGTACATAGACGGGGAATTTGTAACACCCCTATATCCCACATGGGAGAAATAAGAGAAGCTTTATGTGGATATATAGACACAAGTTCTAAAACATAAACACCTAGTGGTTATCTTTTTCACAAAGGAGAGCTCATGTCATGTGGGCAGGTGTTCTATTGACTAGTTCTAGACTTAAGTCAATATAGCTCAAATAAGGGCTGGCTTGAAAAGCATCAACTCAAACTTGAGCAGGAGCTACCAAAAAAAAAAACCCGGCTCTTTTTCACCACTGCAGGGGCATGTTTAACTAATATATATACAAGTTGGGTTCTAACAATAAATACTAGCAATAAATATACTAGATGAGTAAATTTCTTGGATAGCCCCATAACTTTAAATATTGCATTGTTTTAGTCATTAACTTACTAACCATTCTATTTTGGTCCTAAACTTATTCAAAACATTTCATTTAGGTTCTTCGCTAAATGGAATCACATATTATACATCAAAAGAATCTCTTCTATAATTTTTATATCTTAAAGATCATTTCCTCAATCATATATTATATTACATAAAAATTAATTGAATTTCTAGAGCCATTATATATATATGATTGTGTGTGTGCATGCGCGTATGTGTGTGTGTGTGTGTATGTGTGTAAATTAGGTTCTAGCAATAAACATACTAGATGAGTAAATTTCAAAAATAGTCCCTTAACTTTAAATATTGCACTATTTTAGCCCCTGACTTACTAAACACTCTGTTTTCATCCTAAACCTATTAAACACATTTTACTTTATTCATTGCTAAATGGAATCTCATATTATATTTTCACAAAATATTTGCTCTAATTTTTATATCTTAAAGATCATTTCACCAATTACATATTATACTCTATAAAAATTAATCTAGAGTTATTATATACTAGGTAAGTAAATTTCGTGAACAATTTTTTAATTTTAAATATCATACTTTTTTAGTCTTTAATCTATTAATCATTCTATTTTAGTCCTAAAGCTATCAAAAAACATTTTGCTTTGGTCCCTTTTGAAATGGAATCACATATTATACTTCTACAAAAATATTCATTCTAAATTTTACTTCTGTATAAATCAATTTTCGATTACTTATTACACTCTATAAATAGTAATTAAACTTGTAGAGTCAATAATTTAAGTTTTATTGATAAATAAAAGTGTACGATGTTGTAATTGGAATTTTATTTGTATTTATTTGATTTTATAGAATCAATGTTTTTAGTATTTCTTCATTTATGCAGTATAGAAATCTATAGATTGAATTGATTTTGGTATTTCCACGCATCACATAAGTTTGGGAAAAATGAAAAAACAATGTCGTAAAGGAATGCTAAATAAAAATATTCTATATATATTTAATGAATAGAGAAAAGTAAAGGTCAAATTACAAAGATTATCCTAATATTTCATAAATAGTAAGATGAACCTGATAGTTAGATTACGAAGATATCCTACTATTTCATGAATGATGAGATGGATAATCTAAATACAATTTACAAATCCTTAGATGCATGCATATGCATAATAAGTAATGAAATCTTATTGCCAAAGTATAAAAATTTTGCTCTATCTAGCCAATTTATCTCTCTAAGGTAGAATAAAAGCCACTAATAATCATATTCTTCTTTTAAAGAGAGTCGAACACTTTTTCCCCTTCTACAACACTTCTTCATCAACATTTTGTTTTTAATACTTTTTCCCTCCCAACAGAATGCCCCAAATCCTTTTACTCCAAATAAAAATTCAAAAACACAATAAACTTATATTTCTTCAAACACTTTATCCTCTCTCATTCTTAACCACAAACAACCTGAATATTAACGATTATTTTTTATTTTACCAAGCTGGGAATCATCCCTAAATTTGAATTTTGTCCATCAAGAGAAGCAATTTGAATGCCAAAAATAGCTTATACTTTAATTTGATGTCAGCTATTGAACTTCTACATAGGACATTCTTTGCTTGTTCTCCACTTGGTTTTAGCACTTCCATTTATAGTGAATACAATGTAAAGATGTTCCTTTATCTCCATTGTGCCAATTTATAAATAATTAATCATGGGACATTCTTTTCTTTTTCTTCACTTGGTTTTAACTTTGCCATCGTGAATACAGTGTAAAAATGTTCTTTTATCTCCATTATGTCAGTTTATAAATAAGTAATCAGTGAATGCTGTTTAGAAAGCGGTTAGAAAAAGTCTACTAACTTAAGTGTTACAGCATAATGGGTTCAATAGCTTCAATACCATATCTTTTTTTCATTATTTTTGCAACAACCCTTATTTTGTAAATCTTAAATTTGAAAAATATTTTAATTTCCTAGAGTTAAAAAGTAATTAATTAAAAACAATTTAAGAAATATCAGGTAAAATACTTTTTTAATTTCCAAAGTAATAAAAGTTGTAAATTAAATTTGAATCATTAAATGATAACCAAAATATGAACAATGTTCCAACTTTGATGATCCATATATTTCTTTTAGAAATAAAACGGCAGAAAATAAAAACCAGCCTTAACCACTTTTTCCAGGGGCTACAGCATACCCTTACTCAGTTTACTCCACGTCCTGAACTAGGAATGTTAACAGGTTAGGTTTAGGCAGGCTATAGCTAATCCCAAATCTTCTCCTCAAGTAATTGGGTTCAGGTAGTACTCACCTCACAGGTCAGCTGGGTACTACCCATTAACCTATTTTAAGGCATATGTTTAATTTTTTTATACTTCTCTTTTTATATATTTACATATATTTCTAAAAGAATGTGTATATTCATAATTAGTTAATACTTAAACAATCATAAACTAAAGTAATCTAAGATAATTTGTGTTAAATTATAATTTTATTTTTGAAATAAAATCATATTTTTTAATATAAATATACTAATTTAAGAGAGGTACGGGTTGGGTCAGGAAATGATAAGTTAAACTCATACCTTTCCCATGGTTTTAAGGGTAAGGTTAGGTTCAAGTTTGGGTATCCAGGTTCGGGACATGTTGGGTCGGGTAAGGTATTTTTTGACATCCCTATCCTGAACCTCATCATATGGTTCAATGTATTCCTTTTCGTCATAGTACCCACTTAGGGAAAACATGTTAGAAGCAGGGGTGACCACCACATACTCAGTAACGGGGAAGTACTAAGCCCATCATGTAGGTCCTAATATTCCCTTAACAAATAGCAAACATAATAATAAACTCTAAGTTACAATATTTAACCAAACAATAATTTCATACATCATAACAACAACACAATGGTCATACTAGCATGCTTGAACTAATATGCATATGCATAATTCTTTTTATTGATTAAATTATATTACATTGATGAATTCATTTAATCTAATATGTCACGGAGCGGGGCCTCAGTGCCTCGAATTACTTAATGTGTAAGTTCTTAAGGACTATGATCTCACTTAGTTACTATTGGCTAACTATTCTTTGTTGACAAATTAACATAATTTACGTGCAACTAGTTATTTAGCCTACTCTGTAAGAAGACATGCATGTATTTGTCATGACAATGCAACTCAAATAAAAAAAATAAGTAAAGAAAATGTTGCCTAGCACTTCATTTAAAACATATTTAAAACATGCCAAGACAATAAAACACTAGTTACTTAAATTCAAGTAATAGTTTTGTGCACACATATTAGCTCTAGCATGCACCCAAAAGTAAATTAATGGTCATACACCACAATGCATCCTAATTGAAGCAATATCTTAGTACACAAGATACCATATATACAAAGCAAAATACTACTAAGATTATTTACTTGAGCTCCCACATTTGAGCTATCAAGCTCCAAGTGTAATGCTCTCACTTGTCCTCATGTAACTCTTAGCCTCTAGACTGTAAAGGTATAAACACTTAGTACAAAACTTAGCTTATAAGTAACTTAAAAACACAAGGTTCCATGTGAAACAAGTATCTGCAAAAAAGAGAAACTTAGCCCACAACTATCCACCTAGTTGTTGGGCCCGGGGTTAGTACCTGTACAAATAAGCTTAAGGGAATGAATACATTATTATACTGAGTACATTATCATACTTAGTAAAGGGTCCTTTAGTACTTGCAAGGAAACTCAAGCAACTATGTACATATGGCAAACAAACAACCAAGCATCCAACAATCAACCACAAAAAAGAAAATAATAATAAATGCAATGCATGAGTAAATGATATGTAACATACAACACTTGGGACTTTTTACACCATAAGGTGTCTTAGACTTGTCGTGAGTTCAAACGGTGGAGGTACTTGAGACTTTGGCCCACGTATCCTGAATCCATTACCTCCCTTAAGTTCCGCTTATAGGTCCTAGAGTAGGTCATCACCCACCCCTCTTATTTACCCATCTTTCCATTACTTATTTTGTGGGATAATCGACTTAGTGGCTTCATTTTGCCAAGTTTTTCAAACTTAACTCGAGCTCCCTTAGTGGACCGACTTACCAAGCTTCTTAGCTTGGTTGGGACTCTTTTACGTTTTACTCTAGTGGCCCAAGGTCCATGACCCAACACTTAGGTCATTAAAGAAATCGAACCCTACTTAGCCCCCACTTGGCACCTTGATTCTTCCTTAAGGTACCCTTAATTATCCACCAAACTTAGCCCTCTTAAACCACACACTTAATTACTCTACTTAATTTATGCTTATAATTAGCTCATAAGTGACTTTGAAATATATTTAATGCTTGCCATAATGTTGGAAGTGGAAGGACACCTTCAATATTGTATAAAGGCCACATAGGATGCATTTTGGGTAAAAATAAGGCATGGTAAGGTCGCACCCAAATATGAGGTACGATGACATCTCAATTTTGGCTTTTTTTTGGAATTGGTGCGGTTGCACCAACCCTGGACATGCAATCGCATTAGCCCTAGAGGTGTAACCATTTCGTGCCTACCATGCCCTTTCTTCCATTCTTCTCCAAGCAATTCTATCTCTTTGACACTTTTAATTTCACTTCCTATTCATGAAATAAACATGAAATGCATCAATTTAACTTAGATTAACTTAACTCTTTACCTCAAATTCAAACCAAAGCAAGATTAAAGATAACAAGCCATATAAAGCTCATTTGAGCTCAATTTGTTTCCCTTGAGTTCCAAGCCTAAATGCAAGCAAAATGGGCACCACAAGCATTAAACTAAGACCATCACTAACCATATTTCAAGCTTAGAAGCAAGTTAAACCCATGGATAAACTCACCTTGGGGTTTAAAACCAAAACTTGCGAAAGACAAAGCAAATGCACCCAAACCACCAAAAATAAGCTAAAGCCTTGATTTGTATGCTTTGAGACCTTCAATTTTGCATGAATTTTATGGGATTTTGAAGAAATGGTCAAGATGATCCATGGAGGAAAGGGAAGGGTGAAAATGGTTTGGGAGGGATGATGAATAGTTGTCTTAGTTTGTTCAAAAGGAAATCAACGCCTACTCCTACTTACCTTTAACTTAACTCCCTCCTCTTACCAAAACAAGATTAAACTTATTATCATTTTTTTCTTCCTTCACCAATAGGCTGTCTTTAGGTCCCACAAGGGAAAAATTGTTTCCATGCTCTAAGCCTTTTTATTTTTATGCCACAAGTGGCATAATAGCCTTAATTCCTTAGATAGTGCATTTTAGTCCCCTAATTTTCATTTTTAGTTCCAATCATTAGAGTAAATTGTGGTCTTAAATTTTTTGGTAAAAAATATTTACATGACCTTAATTCCAATGAAATTACAGCCATGCTACTCACTTATGTCAAAATTACCATTTTTTCCTTTTTGCCTTTTGGTGCCATTTTACACTTAAGAACTCGATACAACTTTACTTAGTTTGCTTTTCTTGCTTAATAGGAAACTAATTTGAGGCATTTAAAATAAAAGCACTTAGTTAAACATACTAACCAAGTAAAAGCAAGGCATTGACTAGGAGAGTTGTCATATAATATATGAATGTCATCGGGCGAACCTATGGTGGCGAGTGTGTGTACATCACCCACTCTCGAGAAAAACTCTAAGGAAGTGCCTCTAGGGATCCCACCAAGTCATAGCATCTTGGGATACCTACGCTGAGGTACAGTTTCTTGTGATCCCAGCCATATGCATGGTCCGGCAGCACACATGTCATATCTCCAAACTCAATATCAATATCGGGTCATGACTACAGATAGTCCGTCGCCACCCTAAAATGCATCTTGAGTTTGAATCATCTATTTCAAACCTCTATTCTAAATTTATGGCTCATCAAATCATGTAGATATAGTCCACTGCTAACCTTGCATGCCTCATGTTTTATTTTTCTCCTTAAATCTTTCACTTAATGCAGTATTATGCATGGCAACTTCAATAATATGCACTAGCCAATTATCTTTGTTTAGTTTTGCATGATGACTTGATAATCAATGATATTTTTTAAGCACATTTATCCTTAATGTCCATCTCCTATCTTATAAATTCATTCCAAGTTAGTCATTTAGCATTTACACACCTAATCCTTTATCTACCAATTTATAGCAGTTTATTATGGCCCCAGCATGCCACTAGTAGTTGTTTTTGACCTTTTCATGTTGGTAGCAACCTTGTTAGCCTTAAACATGGTATTAGCGGTGTTTGCCTTAACAACCCTAAACATGATATTAGCGGAGTTTATTCAACCGATTCTAGCATACTTCTAACTTAATTCTTGTTGTAAACGGTCATAGCATGATACTAGCACTAATCATACATCATATATCAAATCATTATAACCATGCAACCCACCAATAAAAATTAAATCTCAATGAAAAATATAATAAAATAAAATAAAATAAAATTATAGAAAAATTAATTAATTACTCTACCCATGTTGCCTGTGTTTTTTAATAATTTTATTTAGTCAAATTGTTTGCTTAGAATTTTTTTTATTTACATTGATGCTTATTTGGGGCCTAAGAGGGCACATGATAACTAACTTGCTCTTCCTCCTTACCTAGTGTAAAATAGTACGACATAATGGGGTAGTTTCATAGAACAATTCTACAATATGAAAGCTTTCTAAATGGTACTTGGAGGTTTATATTCTTGGTATCTAGGCCAAAATTTTATCTGATGGGCAGAAAAAGTCTCGGGGTGTCTCTGGTAGCTTCCTACCTGCTTAAAATCATGATGAGATCTTTTCTTGATCATGATCCTAAGATTACAGCAACCAATAGAACGAGTTCTATACTCATTTAATGGCTGTAAAAATTGAACTTGGAGTAACAAAAGTTGATTTCAATTACTGACATGTTTTTTTTAATCTTTGAGCTCTGAGAGTCTAAATGAGCGCTAAGCCTTAGTGTAAAGAGTTTCTAGGCTTTTGTAACAACTTGGACAACAAGTAGAAAATATTTAAAAGGGGCTCTAAGGTTCATAATCTGCAGCCAAAAGAATTACACAAGGCTAATATGGCTTCCTGAGGCTCAGGTGCATGTATTGGTTTGATCATAGTATGAACGAGTGCACATGCCTAGAAATTTGAAAGGGGACGAACCAACCAACATAATACATCACAAATTTAATTTATTTAGGTTCTGGAAAAAAAATAAAAGGGTGAAAAATGGCAGCCATGATTTATATTTCTTTTCTTGTTGTGGCTTAGGCAGCAGCCTTAAGAGGGTTGATTGCTTTGAAGAAAAAAGAGAAGTAGAGGCATTTAAAGTCTTAATTGTTGGGAACAAATTGGACTTGAATCTAGGTTGAAACGTGAAGAAAAGGAAAAGGAACAAGGATAATTGAATAATGTTAATGTAAGGCAAACAAGACAAAGATAATTAAGAAAAAATATTAAATTTGAATTGAAAAAATTCTTGGAGGGCATGTAGCTACAAGTATTCCAAATGGAGATTAAGGTTAACTGAGAGATTATCCCGTGAACCAATAGCACAAATCTGAACTTAAACCTTGCACTTACGTAGGCTAAATTTTAAGAACTAAAGCAAACAAATTGAAAATCGAGTGAGACAAAGTTCTTTTGACTTATTTTCATGAGAAGCTTCCAATAGTGCTCTCCAATTTTCAATTCAATGCTTAGTTGGAAAATGGAAAAAATCCACAAAGTTCAAAGAATGGCTTTGAGCTTCCAACTTGAAATTTGACTAAGTGACCACTAAAGGAATTATCTAAGAATCAAGACATTTAGTTTTACAATGATTTCTAAATTGATGGGTAAAATTATGAAAATACCCTTAAGGGTAAAATGTTAATTTTTTACTTTAGTGTAATTTGGCAATTCTCTTTTTTTTTTTTTTAGTATCTAGGGTTATTACAGGATCTTCCCCTTAAAAGAAATTTGTCCTCAAATTTGAAAGAGGAAGTTAGAAATCGCCTCAAAACTGTGGATACTTCTTATTAAGCCCATCTTCTTCTTCCCATGTTACATCCTCCTCTCCGTGATTATTCTAAATATACTACTAGAAAAAGAGGTTTTAGCGACGGCAATTAGCGACGGTTTGCCGTCGCTAAGTCTTACTTAGCGACGGCAAACCGTCGCTAAGTGGTCCGTTGCTACTCTACTCGCCGCTAATTAATTAACGACGGCTACCGTCGCTAATTAGCGACAGCTAATCGTCGCTACCGAAACTGTCACTAAATTTCCGGTGTCTAGTCCGCCGGCATCTTAACGACGCACAGCCGTCGCTAGTTAGTGGCGTGTTACCGTCGCTAGTTAATGACACACAGCCGTCGCTACTTAGTGACGCATAGCCGTCGCTAGTTAGTGACGTGTTCCCGTCGCTAGTTAGTGACGCACAGCCATCGCTACTTAGTGACGCATAGCCGTCGCTAGTTAGTGACGTACATCCGTCGCTAGTTAGTGATGTGTTACCGTCGCTAGTTAGTGACGCACAGCCGTCGCTACTTAGTGACGCACATCCGTCGCTAGTTAGTGACGTGTTACCGTCGCTAGTTAGTGACGCACAGCCGTCGCTACTTAGTGACGCATAGCCGTCGCTAGTTAGTGACGCACATCCGTCGCTAGTTAATGACGCACATCCGTCGCTAGTTAATGACGCACAGCCGTCGCTAGTTAGTGCCGCACGTCCAGTAGTGACGCGTTGCCGTCGCTAATTTCTGCTAAAAATTTTTTCCACGAATCATACTCTGTATGTGTCTATTCCATACAACCTAAACAGAAAACTTGTTCCCAGTAATCAAATGTAACATGAAACACGTCCATATATCATAAACATCACAATTGATATTTAGAATACATATAATCTCACAATGTATTTTGGCATCTCCATAAATGTTAATAATTATAGTCAAACAAGGTAATGGGAAATATTTCTACCCTAATGACAACCAGTTTTATGACTATTAGTACCTAACCATCAGACTCTGATGCAGGTGGCGGATTCTTTCCTATTGCTTGCCATATGGCCGCCAACTGATCCTCGTGTCTGCGCTCCATATATGCTAACTGATCCTGATATGACTTCTCCATCTGTGCAGTACGCCTTTCCATGTCTTCTTCTACCTGTGACTGCCACTGAGTCATTCTTTGGGAGACTTTCTCCTCCACCCGACGGTCAACCTCATTCCTGAATTGAGATGTCTGAGTGAATAAGATTGGCGCACTAGACCCATCACCGTAGTATGAACGATGACGACGACCAGGCACCAAATGACTCTCAGAACCCATTCCTGTGATGCGCCCCTTATTTTTCCCCCCAGCAATCTCTGCAAACACCAATGCCTCATCGAACTCAACCTCACCGTCTGCACGCTGTGTTATTTCCTCTACCTCAGCAAGATATTGAGCCTATATAATGCTCGATGTTAATCAAGTAAGCTACGGTAGTATATGCAATTTCTTTTAAACTAGTATCTAATAGTTCGTTCATACGGACCTCAAAATTTTCCATCTTCTTATTCACCTTCTTTCCATCTTTCTTTGTGTAGCACTTGTTCCATGGTTTGAAGAAGCCTGGATCGTGTTTTTCCGGATCTGCCTCCTTCTGCATGGTAATTTTTCATACATAATTTGTTAGTTACATATTTATTGTGACAAATTTCAAATAACTGTATCTTTTTTTTCTTACCATCTTCAGCCTATGTCCTGAAACTGAGACTCTACCTCCAGCATAATTTGCCATTTCTTCACCAGATGCACTTCTAACCTGTTTCATCTTAGATGACATATCCTTGAATTCTGGTGAAGCCCACCAAGCTTCAAGTGCCTGTAATGTCTCTGTCGTCATCCAATTTGCTTTTGATTTTCGCTTCGTCGGATCATTCTCTCGTCTTATTTTTTCATATGATTGCATCAACCGCCTCCTTCCCAATTTACAGAAAATGGCAAATATCTGATTATGATCAGAAGGGTCCCACGAACATTTAGTCTGAAATGGATGAACAAAGTCAATTATTTTTTTTTACGCTATATAATACTTGTAATATCACTTAATGAATCTATGAACCTGGAAGACGCTAAACCATTGATCAACAGCTCCGGCCATGGCAGCCTCCTCCTATGACCTATATGGTCCATGAAAATGACCCTTTATGCAATGAGCAATATGGTCCTGTGCAGCGTATGGAACGAAGCTAGACAATGAAAACATATATAAATAATTGTCAATAAGCAGTGCAGAAAGAACAAAACAAGTTAGCAAAAGGATGATAACTAATTACCATACCATGTATCAGCATAAGGTGATATGTGAATACGTCGGGATAGCCCGTCACCAGATCGGTCGGGTGTCAAAGAATCCATGCCACCATCTAAGGAGTCTGGCTGATCAGAGGACTCGTGGGAGTGACCTCCAGGCAATCTACTCTCATTTGGCGTACCTCCACGCCGACTTGAGTGCGATGATCTTGAGCCTCCACGCTCTATTGAAACACCCGTGTCCGGTACAATCGTATCGTTTGGAGGTGATGGTCCATGTATAGGTCGAGTAATATCGACAACCGTATGCCTCGACGGCTGCTTACCTCCACTACTGCTCATTTCTCTAAGGCCGATAGCATTTGTAAAGTCTTTCACCAGGTTCTTCTTTGGTAGTCCCCGCCTTCTATACTGGTTTGCTTGGGTACCGCCATCGTCTTCTCTTTCAGCCATTTGCACAATACTGTAACAATTCATTATAAGCAAACTATATTGACTTTATAATTCAGATTTGTTCATCTACTTACTGGTTGTTCACATGGTGTCTATTATAACAAACTTATTCATAAAACTTAAATTGGTTGTTTGGACTACAATGTTAAACATCATCAGTATCATCTTCTTCATCTTCGGTTTCTAACTCATCGAGTTCATCTTCACTCTCCTCATCATCCTCCGTGCTTGTTGTGTCCTCATCCTCTATCTCCTCTTCTTCCATCACATCATTAGTTTCACATATCTCGTCATCAACAGTTTCACCCACATTTACATCACCTAGATTGTAAATTGGGTCATCATGAATCACTTGTTGAAACCGCTCCCCGACTGCTTCTTGGAAAGCCTCATTTTCTTCAGTTATTTCATAATTGACAATACGTCTTGGCTTTATCTTAAGAACTGCCCACCAACCAACCTTCTCTTTTGACTTACTTGGGTAAGGAGTGTAATACACTTGATCGGCTTGCGATGCAAGAATAAACGGATCATACTTAGGGTATCTCCGGTTACAACGTACTTCAACAATTCTATATTGTTGGTGAACGCGTGTCCCACATTCTGGTGTTGTGTCAAACCAGTCACACCTAAATAACACCACATTCTTATGAGGCATTCCAGGGTACTCTAACTGAATGATTTCTTGAAGTACTCCATAGAACTCAGTCTCAACATTATTGGTTGATGCAGTGCATTTCAACCACACCCCACTGTTATACGTTGATTTTCCCTCACCTCATGCAGCAGTCCAGAACTTGTATCCATTTACAAAAAATACAGGCCAACACTCAACGTGCCGTGAAGGCCCACATGTTACATCCCATAGCATTTGACTTACTTCGCCATTACTACTGTCACTCACCTACAGGAAGTGAAACAATGTTGTTAGCGTCATTGCTGTACTTTATACTGACGGTTATGAGTAACACGACTTACATAATGTTGTAGCCATGTTGTGAAATCCTTTTCAATTCTCTCATCAACTTCTAAGTCAGATATGTTTGGTGTCATCAGATGCAAGAATTCAACAAACTTCCTGTTCTCAAATCACAAAATTCCGTGGTAATAAGTTAGTAATTTGGTAAACCTATGAACATAACTGATCAAATTATATGCATTTACTACGTACTTGATATATGGTTTTATCTCATCACAGTTGAGCAGGATATACAATGTTGCAGCTTGCAGCTCAAAATCATTCAGAAACCGATACTTCGACTGTCCATATGGACGTCCAGGATATGTGAATATTTTCCACAACGTTCCATCTTGTGTAACTTGCCCACCATCATCATTCCTTTGAACCCTATTACCCATTCGGGGAATGTGGGACTCAAAATAGTATGAGCAAAAGGTTGATGTCTCCTCGATCAAGTAGGCATTGCATATCGACCCTTCAACACGAGCCTTATTCGAGACTCTATGCTTAAGATTCCCTAAACACCTGCTTATTACAGAGCGTGTTACGAAGCATATTAACTGACATTAAGGTGGATATTATTAAATTAAAGCTTACCGCTCAAACTTGAACATCCAACGATAATGAACAGGTCCACCAATTAATGCTTCATATGCCAAGTGGACAGGTAAATGTTCCATAGAGTCGAAGAAGGCCGGTGGGAAAATCCTCTCCAACTTGCATAGTATTATTGGGATGCTAGTTCGTAGAGACTGAAGATCATCAACATGTAATTCAGGCAAGCAAAGATCCTGGAAAAATTGGCTCAATTCAGTTAATGGTTTCCATATGTTATCCGGGAGTGCCTGAAACACAATGGGAAGTAACCGTTGCATAAATACATGACAATCATGACTTTTCATTCCAAACATTCTTGTCGAGCTATTGTCAATACACCTGCTGAAGTTTGACGCATACCCATCTGGAAGTTTGAGGGACTTTACCCACATTAACACATCAGACCTTTGCTTTTCGGTCAGTGTGAATGCAGCCTTAGGTTTGAATACACCCCCACCTTCTAAGTCAATCACATTCAACTCTGGCCGTTTACACAATATCTCCATATCTCTACGTGCCTTAACGTTGTCTTTCATTTTATTCTTCAAATCCATGATAGTGTTGAATATATTGTCAAAGACATTCTTTTCAATATGCATGATATCAAGGTTATGTCGGATGAGGTTTGTTCTCCAATAAGGTAATGTCCAAAAGATGCTACGCTTTGTCCAATTGTGTGTTTCCCCATAACCTTGCATCTTGCATATGTTACCAGTTTCAATGACTGATGGCCACTGAGACACACGATCCCAAATTTCTTCCCCTGTTAGGCGCTTAGGAGGGGCGGATTTCTCAACTTTCCCTTTTCTAAAAGAAACTCTATTTCTTCTGTAAGGGTGTTCCATATCCAAGAACTGACGATGGCAGTCAAAAAATGATGTTTTACGGCCGTGCTGGAGTGTAAATGACTTCGACTTTTCCATGCAAATGGGACAAGAAAGTTTACCATGAGTCATCCACCCGGATAACATGCCATAGGCTGGGAAGTCACTAACGGTCCACATGAGTGCCGCTCGAAGGCGAAAGTTTTGCTTAGTTGAGACGTCCCATGTTTCAACGCCATCATCCCATAAGAGATTCAACTCTTCTATTAACGGCTGTAGGTAAACATCAATCTTCTGCCTTGGACTACGTGGTCCTGGTATCATGGAAGTTAGAAACATATATGGACGCTTCATACACATCCATGGTGGAAGGTTATATGGAGTGACTATCACCGGCCAGCAAGAGTACTGCCTGCCAGACGATCGAAAAGGATTGAACCCATCTGAACACAGTCCAAGTCGAACATTTCGAGGTTCTGCTGCAAACCAAGGGTATGTCCTATCAAAATGCCTCCATGCTTCAGCATCAGACGGATGTTTCAGTACATTTGCGGTAGGGGCATGTACTTTATGCCATCGCATATGCTCTGCTGTATTGGGCGAAGCATATAGTCGTTGAAGTCTAGGTATTAGTGGGAGGTGATGCATGGTCTTCAATGCTCGATATTTCCCTATGTTTTCATTTCTATCCTTATACCGTGGAGCATTACAGAATTTGCAACTACTGGCATCTTGGTCACCTTTCCAATACAGCATGCAATCATTCACACAAACATCAATTTTTATATGTGAAAGACCCAAACGGGAAACCAACTTCTTCATCTCGTACCATGTACTCGGCATATTGCTGTCTATTGGCTGAGTTTCCCGCATCAACTTCGCAATGCCATCATAACATCCCTCGGACATATTGTATTCCGATTTTAGATTTAGCAAACGAACTGCAGCTGACAATTCTGAATGTTTTTCACAACCATCCCACAATGGTCTTGATGCTGAAGCGAGTACATCATAGAAACGCCGGGCATCAGCATTCGGCTCCTCTTCCACCTCAACATCAATGGAAGGGTGATTAGGACCTACAGCATCAAACACCATTCTTTCGAACTGGTTAACCGATGAAGAATTATCTTCGTAATTCTCATGAAACTGGTATGGCTGAGGCAAACCCACTAAATTTACGGGTTCACCATGAGATGTCCAATTCCAGTACATTGGCATGAATCCCCACTTATACAGATGAACCCTGACTTCGTCACAAGATCGAAATTGAAGGTTCTTGCATTTCCGGCATGGGCACCGGATTTGGTCCCCATTCATGAACTGGACATGAGAACATGCGAAGCTTATAAACTGTTCCACTCCCCTACTCCACTCCTCCGAAAAACCCCCTTTCTCTCGGATGTAACGTCTACTGTACATCCAAGTACGCTCGTTTTCCATTATCTTGCAGGCCAAGTTCAGTGCCTTAATATTATAGCGGCGATCCCTTATAACTTCTGATCATGTCAAACTATATGTATAAGAACACAACAGGACATATAAAATAATTGTCTAAATCGAGAACAGTAATAATTAGCAGTCAAGAAATAACAACACATACATGGAGCTAACAACTATTTAGATAACATTAACGTTCTACGTCAGGAACTGTAATCATCAATTACCATTTGATGGGTGATTAAGCAAAATGTTGATATAGTATGGAACATGAACATTTGAGCTATTCCTTTGAACAACATATTGCTCCACATTAACGCTTCATTATAAGAATTGTCGTTTGTTAATGGGAATAACTATCCTTCATGTTTTTATTTGGTTCCCCTAAACCCTAAAACAATATAAAACAACTAAAGCTCCTTACCTAGTGTCTGATAAAATCAACTGGTTAAATTGAGGTGATTTTGTGCTGGCTAATTGCTTTGCTAACAATTTGGTGTCACAATGTACTAATAGGCCATACGTTCATTTATCTATTTCTGTATCCCATT
Organism: Aquilaria yunnanensis; assembly: GCA_039654915.1. Taxonomy (NCBI): domain Eukaryota; kingdom Viridiplantae; phylum Streptophyta; class Magnoliopsida; order Malvales; family Thymelaeaceae; genus Aquilaria; species Aquilaria yunnanensis. Next base: position 17,819,892 of record CM077597.1, on the reverse strand, counting down.
CAATTGCATTCCATCTACACCTACTTACATAAGTATAAGTATATATTAGTGTATGTTTTAATGACCAAACGTCGTCATTTTATATTTTCAGAGGGCTCGCTGTCTTTGTGTCATTTATTTTTCCCTTTTTTGAGAAAAACCAACTTAACCGTACTTCTTAAACCCTAAACCAAGTAGTCTATCAGTATATTAATAAAAGGACATTTTATCAAACCAGATTACAGGGTTCGCCTTTATTCTAAATTACATGAAATTATACAACAGTAACAGTTACCATGCATTCAATAGTGTTTTAACACAAACATTCAACTTCTCCATGAGTCAACTTCATGCAAGAAGCAGTCAATTGTGCTTCAAGTTAATGCAAGCATAAGTCATCCAATTCGCACAAATGCTCAAAACTGACACCAGTTAAGAGGATAAGGGATTCAAATGCACGGCAGGCAAATTACCGTACTTCTATAGGGACTCTTAACAGCAGTATCTTCAATTTTGTATCCCTTTACTGCTCCTCAAGTGATTGGGCATACAAGGGAAAACATCAAGGATCATGCTTCATTCCATCAACCTATAAGCCACACAAACATAACTTCCTTACCAAAAGTAACTTCCACTACACGTGACATGATAATGTATCCAGAATAGGAAAGATATTCAGACACCAAGAAAGCCTCCAAACATTAAAACTTACAGTATGTGTGAAGCGATAGTGGAATAGTTATTTCTGGCCGGCTTCTAAGTCTTTCTCAGATTTTTTATTAGCTGAATGGACAGCAATAACAATAAACTGTACAAGATTGTACATAGGAATGTATTAGTTGATAATCCTAACTCTGAATATATGTCAATAGATGGCAGATATAGAGGGATAGATGAAAACTTAAGTTACATAATTAATATGATTAATAGAAAGTACAGATTATAGTACAAGGAAAGGGAGAAAATACCAGGCAACTTCCCCGGTTTCGTCAGAGGAACAAACTCTGTTCCTATTGCCAATGCTATTGGAGGACCAAAGATAAAGCCTGGAGCCTCAATCCCTAAGACATTAAAAAGATCATTTCAACCAATAGAAGTCAGTACAATAGCTCAGAACAATCATGCTACTTCAGTACATGAAGATATAATAACTAAATGCAACTTGGTTGCCTTCGAAATGATCACATACAGATATTCGGAAAAGCAACTAAAAGTAAATGATGTGAGTTAAACTGTACAAGCACCACTCATACCAACTGTATATTTGCTAGTTAATTTTAATCCAATTAACCAGGGTACAAAAGAATATTGTTTTTTGAAGCTGTATTGGGATTGAATATATTCCACCAAAAGCATTAGTTCGTAGGATAATGTTCTTGTAAGTTTAGGTTGTTTTTGCTAGATGAAAAAAAGAAATGTGTTGTTGTAAGTTGTAACAGAACCACTGTAATGCTGAACTGTAATTTTCATTTTCTGGAAAACAATGAAAGAAGCATTGATTTGTACAAAATTACTTAGAGCTTTCTTTTAAGTTCTATGAGGTACCTACTAGAATTTAGTTTTGCAGTTTCACTTTCTGTTGCATCCTACAATTTATTTTAGCTGAAAAACAGGTGCTTTTGTTGTAAAGAATAAACTGTTCTTTCTTCTATGTCGTAGCTGTAGTATTGGATACCTTTAGTTCTCTACTTTTAGATTCTGTATAGGAAGTGACAGCAAGGACAATAACTAAACAAATGGAACAAAATTCTGTTCAGAATTAAACGTACTGTTGCTTACATGTTCGGTCCAGAAACAGATTAATGCTTAAATGCATGAAAATGAATATATTTGAATGTTATCTTTTTCTGCTATATTTGTAGTTGCTACAGAAGACAGGAAGTAAAACTGAAGTATATATGCAGTTAAGTATGTTGACCATGCTTATGTATCTGAACTATTCTGCTAGTCAAGATATGATGTATGTTTCGCTCTTATAGCAGTTCGCCTCTCATAATTAAATTGATCAAGCAATTAAGTCTTAACCCCAACTGGTTAAGGCCAAATAACGTGAACCTTGTATGTCTTCATCTCTTTGATTAAGATAGATCCTTCATAAGCTCCAAAAGAGTAAGATCCTTTCGTACTACGCCAGTAAGTTTGGGTCTAATTAACCTTGCCACTCCTCTTTCCCATATGGCCATATCTGGCTTATGCATTGGTGCATACATCTCTAGCCTCACATAACTAAACAGCAGAAATTTTGTCCCAACATTGAATATTTTGGTGTTGGATTTGCTTGCACTTTAATGCTTAGATAATTGTGTACTTTTGATTACAATTTGTATATATATTTTATGCTGATATAATCCAGGTTTTATTTTCATTGTTTCTGCTACTGTCTGATTTTCTTCAGTAATTTTTCCACAGAGAGAAAATACTGACGGTGCCCAGCAACGGGCAAAGGACGATTTACGAGGGAAAAAGGCTAAGAAAGCTGCCAAGTTGGACAAGGTTATCGTTTATTGGCCCTTACACGCATAATATAAATTCTTGGTTTGCAATTAAATTGGTTTCGACCTAATTCCTCTGCAGGCTATTGAGAAGGAGTTGCTTGAACGGCTTAAAGAGGATATGTATCCTCCCAAAGACATTGAAATAATTGTTGAGGGAGAAGAAGAGGAAGAGGAGGTTTGTTTTATGGGACAGATTTTTGTGGACTTGGTTCTTCTCAAAAAGAAATTGTTTTTAACCAATTAATTCCTCTCATATGTATGTTGCATGGACAGCCTATAAAGAGTGATTATGGTCGCATATATAAACACCCTTTCAAAACATATGAAAGAATTCTTGAAATGGGGGCTACCGCTGAGGAAGAAGAAGAGGAGGTTTTTGTTTTATGGAACAAGTTTTTATGTATTTTCCATTATCTTCTGTTTGACGTTGGCCGATGATGTTCTTCGATTATATATGCAGGAGTACTCAGAGGAATTAGAATATCTTGAGGCTGATTCTGGAGATGAAATTGAGGAGGAGTGTGACATGGAAGATTTTGGTTGCGCTGCAGTAGGAAAGGCTAAAAATAAAAATTGTATGGCAGCTTAAGCTAATCCACTTGCTGAACTTGCATTGCTTGAATGCAAATTAACATGACACTGTTTAGGTGATGAAGATGAAGAGCAGGGGGGCTTTGAGAGGAAGAGGGTGAGAGGAGGATCACAGCCAGAGGTGTGGCGTGGAGACATGATTGAGAAAGGTATTGATGAACCAGTTGCTGCTAGTGCTGGTAAAAAGTGGATCATGAGGAAATCAAGGGTGATTCTTGAGGTACGTAAACAATCTCATGTCCCCATTCGATAGTTGGACCTGTGCATTTACTTAATTTAATTACAGGTTTAATGAGTAATTATCAGTACTATCTGATACACTTGCATGCATTAGTATGTTATACTTAAATTCCCCTATGATCTGGTTTTATGACTACTTTTTAAGTATTTCCAGCTAACATCTGTTATTCATGTTATTTTCTGTCATGTGTATTCGGTTTTGATAATTGCTGCAACTGGAAAGATCATGCATATCAATGAATTGCTGGTGCATTTGAAAGTAAGTCCACAGTCTTATCTCATAGCTAATAACCGTGTTAAATGCTGCATGCAACTTTTAACATCTGTCAGTGTTTCCCTACTGTCTCTCAAGTTTAATGAACTTGAAAAGTAGCATGAACCTTACAGGTTAAATGGGAAGAACAGCAGAGGGGCCTGTTGGAGGATACACTTCCTTAACTATTTCATTGCCATATTATCGTGAGACCACATGCACTGTCTTAGACAGCTTGGACACTGGAATTAGTTTGTAATGTGGTAGTTCTGTGGCATATCTTTAATCCTATATTTACTTTTGTGAGTAGTTTCATGAACAGAGAGTTCCCGCTTAACAAGATTAGTTTCATGAACAGAGAGTTCCCACTTAACATATTAGAAACTCTGTAACTTTTGACTCAAGCTTGGCTAAGATTATAATCCCAAAGGATAGCTTACAAGGTTTTACAAGAAGTGATGAATCATGAGGTGATCATATGCTCAAAACAGTAAAAGCTGACGATCATATTAATCATGAGGTGATCATATTCTCAAAACAGTAACAGCTCATTGAAGAGGCTCATTAGGATTTGTCCACCATGCCTATTGTCTTATGTGGTTGTTTTCCACTTTTTAGGCCCTGATCCATGGTCTTAATAGACATTATTACTCTATAGCCATCAACTACAGAAATAATGAACTTGAAGAAAAGATGCTACTGAATCTCCATAAGAAGAAATGGACAGATGGCTTGACTCTTCGCCGCTTTGATGACCACTCCAAGACCAATGAACAGACTGTCAAAATTACTCTAAAATAAATATAGCTTGCTTAACTAGACCTACTAACAAGCCTGAATAACATGCGCCCAGTTATATGCCCAAAAACGAAAAGCATGAATCACATTCTCATCGGAACATCAGAAACCAGATTTTCAAAGAGAGTGCATTAACATGTGTATTCAGAAGACAACAAATAAGATCAACTGGATCTTATTCACAAGTAGAGATGATAAGCAAAAAAGCTATCCTTTAGTGTTTAGATAACTGATTTGATGACAACCAAACTATACATTGGAAAATACATTTAAAGTGAAGTTCCATGCAATTAAGTGAGAAAGAAAATCAGCAAACAAAATCATTCAAATTTTTCTCGGCAATAAGCTTTCAGAAGATTCAAGAATGTCTAGTATCTTGGGGCATATTATCAAACCAGATTCAAATATAATGAAAAACTTATTTAATTCAAGCACCTGTTCTTCCTCTTCTATAGCACCGCTCAACTCTGCTCCTCGCAACAGCAGCTTAAGTTCATCCTCAGTTACATATGGCTCACTAGTTTTGGAGAGAAAAAGGAAAAGAATTAAAGCATTCAGAGAGAAAGCAATATTGTGAAGTGACAAAAACACCAGAGTAACACCTGAAATTAGAACAATATTTTATAAAAGGATTCAATGACTGGCACAGTCAAGTACTAAATCATGCGCTGCCCTCTGTGAACAACATAGGATAAAAACCGATTTCTTATGCAATAAATCAGAAAACAAAGAAGACATACCCATCTGAAACAATAATTTGGTTTCAGATGGATGATATTAACTAAAACCCTAAAACATATATGGACGATTGCAGGCGTTAAACAATAATAAAGTGAAAGAGAGATTTCACTACCTGAAATTAGGGGGCCATTTGAACGGCGCGGGAGGATCGATTATGGAGATTGGGGCCGTCGCACCAGCGGAGCGAAGTCTGCCGGTGAGTCCACCCGGAGGAAGGGGAGGAAGAGAACACGGTTGGGGTGTCGATAACGGCTGAGGAAGGGGAGGAAGAGAACACGTGGTGCGAAAGAGAATGGGTCGCGAGCCCTCGCTGGTGAGGGGATGAAGCGTAGATGATTTCTGGTAGAGGAGCAGAGCAAGGCTCCAAACGGAGAGGAAGACAGGCGACTTAGTGAGACTTGAGTCACGGGGAGAGAATTAAAATGGGTAAAACACATATATGCATAGCGACGGTAAGATGTCGCTTAAAAACTAGCGACTAAAATCCGTCGCTACTCTTAATCTTAATTCGTAATTAAATGATAAAATATAACTCAGCCACAGCAACCAGTCACTAACTTAGCAACAGTAAGCCGTCCCGGGGCTAAATTAAAATGTACGAACTTTTAACCCCTACTCAATTTTTTAACGAATTGAAGGGACACATCTGGACCCCAATAAAAATATTCAAAATAAATTAGTTATGTATTAGTAGGTAACAATTTAGCATAAAAAATAACTATGACATATGCACTATTACTTTTTTTTTATTTATTTTTTTTAATTTTACCGACGGCATGACGTCACTAAATAGGAATAAAATTTAACCTATAGTAAACTTTTATACGACTTTATGGTACACATGTCCACTACATTACATATTTTTAAAATAAATAAGTTATGTATTATGACATAACAATTTAACAACAAAAATAAATATCAGATAACAACTATGACTTTTTTTTTTATTTGATAATTTTAGCGACGGTTAACCGTCATTAATTTAAAGAATCATTTAGCAACCCATAACCCCTACTAAATATTTATCCGACTATAAAGTAAACATCCCAACTTCAGTATATATAATCAAAAAAATTATTCATGTTACAAAAGATAACAATTGAGCATAAAAAATAATTATTGCAGGAGAAGTATTAATATTTTTCTCCTTTCTTTTATTTTAGCGACGGCTATGCGTCACTAAATTAGCGACGGCTATGCGTCACTAAGTTAGCGACGGCTATGCGTCACTAAATTAGCGACGTCTATGCGTCACTAAAATATTAGCGACGGCTATGCGTCACTAAGTTAGCGACTGCAATGCGTCACTAACTCAGCCACGGCAACCAGTCACTAACTTAGCAACAGTAAGCCGTCCCGGGGCTAAACTGAAATGTACCAACTTTTAACCCCTACTCAATTTTTTAACGAATTGAAGGGACACATCTGGACCCCATTAAAAATATTCAAAATAAATTAGTTATGTATTAGTAGGTAACAATTTAGCATACAAAATAACTATGACATATGCACTATTACTTTTTTTTTATTTATTTTTTTTAATTTTACCGACGGCATGACGTCACTAAATAGGAATAAAATTTAACCCATAGTAAACTTTTATACGACTTTATGGTACACATGTCCACTACATTACATATTTTTAAAATAAATAAGTTATGTATTAGTACATAACAATTTAACAACAAAAATAAATATCAGATAACAACTATGACTTTTTTTTTTATTTGATAACTTTAGCGACGGTTAACCGTCATTAATTTAAAGAATCATTTAGCAACCCATAACCCCTACTAAATATTTATCCGACTATAAGGTAAACATCCCAACTTCAGTATATATAATCAAAAAAAATTATTCATGTTACAAAAGATAACAATTGAGCATAAAAAATAATTATTGCAGGAGAACTATTAATATTTTTCTCCTTTCTTTTATTTTAGCGACGGCTATGCGTCACTAAATTAGCGACGGCTATGCGTCACTAAGTTAGCGACGGCTATGCGTCACTAAAATATTAACGACGGCTATGCGTCACTAAGTGAGCGACAGCAATGCGTCACTAACTCAGCCACGGCAACCAGTCACTAACTTAGCAACAGTAAGCCGTCCCGGGGCTAAACTGAAATGTACCAACTTTTAACCCCTACTCAATTTTTTATCGAATTGAAGGGACACATCTGGACCCCATTAAAAATATTCAAAATAAATTAGTTATGTGTTAGTAGGTAACAATTTAGCATAAAAAATAACTATGACATATGCACTATTACTTTTTATTTATTTATTTTTTTTAATTTTACCGACGGCATGACGTCACTAAATAGGAATAAAATTTAACCCATAGTAAACTTTTATACTACTTTATGGTACACATGTCCACTACATTACATATTTTTAAAATAAATAAGTTATGTATTAGTACATAACAATTTAACAACAAAAATAAATATCAGATAAGAACTATGACTTTTTTTTTTTATTTGATAACTTTAGCGACGGTTAACCGTCATTAATTTAAAGAATCATTTAGCAACCCATAACCCCTACTAAATATTTATCCGACTATAAGGTAAACATCCCAACTTCAGTATATATAATCAAAAAAAATTATTCATGTTACAAAAGATAACAATTGACCATAAAAAATAATTATTGCAAGAGAAGTATTAATATTTTTCTCCTTTCTTTTATTTTAGCGACGGCTATGCGTCACTAAGTTAGCGACGGCTATGCGTCACTAAGTTAGCGACGGCTATGCGTCACTAAATTAGCGACGTCTATGCGTCACTAAAATATTAGCGACGGCTATGCGTCACTAAGTTAGCGACTGCAATGCGTCACTAACTCAGCCACGGCAACCAGTCACTAACTTAGCAACAGTAAGCCGTCCCGGGGCTAAACTGAAATGTACCAACTTTTAACCATCTACTCAATTTTTTAACGAATTGAAGGGACACATCTGGACCCCATTAAAAATATTCAAAATAAATTAGTTATGTATTAGTAGGTAACAATTTAGCATAAAAAATAACTATGACATATGCACTATTACTTTTTTTTTATTTATTTTTTTTAATTTTACCGACGGCATGACGTCACTAAATAGGAATAAAATTTAACCCATAGTAAACATTTATACGACTTTATGGTACACATGTCCACTACATTACATATTTTTAAAATAAATAAGTTATGTATTAGTACATAACAATTTAACAACAAAAATAAATATCAGATAACAACTATGACTTTTTTTTTTAGTTGATAATTTTAGCGACGGTTAACCGTCATTAATTTAAAGAAGCATTTAGCAACCCATAACCTCTACTAAATATTTATCCGACTATAAGGTAAACATCCCAACTTCAGTATATATAATCAAAAAAAATTATTCATGTTACAAAAGATAACAATTGAGCATAAAAAATAATTATTGCAGGAGAAGTATTAATATTTTTCTCCTTTCTTTTATTTTAGCGACGGCTATGCGTCACTAAATTAGCGACGGCTATGCGTCACTAAGTTAGCGACGGCTATGCGTCACTAAAATATTAGCGACGGCTATGCGTCACTAAGTTAGCGACTGCAATGCGTCACTAACTCAGCCACGGCAACCAGTCACTAACATAGCAACAGTAAGCCGTCCCGAGGCTAAACTGAAATGTACCAACTTTTGACCCCTACTCAATTTTTTAACGAATTGAAGGGACACATCTGGACCCCATTAAAAATATTCAAAATAAATTAGTTATGTGTTAGTAGGTAACAATTTAGCATAAAAAATAACTATGACATATGCACTATTACTTTTTTTTTATTTATTTTTTTTAATTTTACCGACGGCATGACGTCACTAAATAGGAATAAAATTTAACCCATAGTAAACTTTTATACGACTTTATGGTACACATGTCCACTACATTACATATTTTTAAAATAAATAAGTTATGTATTAGTACATAACAATTTAACAACAAAAATAAATATCAGATAACAACTATGACTTTTTTTTTTTATTTGATAACTTTAGCGACGGTTAACCGTCATTAATTTAAAGAATCATTTAGCAACCCATAACCCCTACTAAATATTTATCCGACTATAAGGTAAACATCCCAACTTCAGTATATATAATCAAAAAATATTATTCATGTTACAAAACATAACAATTGAGCATAAAAAATAATTATTGCAGGAGAATTATTAATATTTTTCTCCTTTCTTTTATTTTAGCGACGGCTATGCGTCACTAAGTTAGCGACGGCTATGCGTCACTAAATTAGCGACGTCTATGCGTCACTAAAATATTAGCGACGGCTATGCGTCACTAAGTTAGCGACTGCAATGCGTCACTAACTCAGCCACGGCAACCAGTCACTAACTTAGCAACAGTAAGCCGTCCCGGGGCTAAACTGAAATGTACCAACTTTTAACCATCTACTCAATTTTTTAACGAATTGAAGGGACACATCTGGACCCCATTAAAAATATCAAAATAAATTAGTTATGTATTAGTAGGTAACAATTTAGCATAAAAAATAACTATGACATATGCACTATTACTTTTTTTTTATTTATTTTTTTTAATTTTACCGACGGCATGACGTCACTAAATAGGAATAAAATTTAACCCATAGTAAACATTTATACGACTTTATGGTACACATGTCCACTACATTACATATTTTTAAAATAAATAAGTTATGTATTAGTACATAACAATTTAACAACAAAAATAAATATCAGATAACAACTATGACTTTTTTTTTTAGTTGATAATTTTAGCGACGGTTAACCGTCATTAATTTAAAGAAGCATTTAGCAACCCATAACCTCTACTAAATATTTATCCGACTATAAGGTAAACATCCCAACTTCAGTATATATAATCAAAAAAAATTATTCATGTTACAAAAGATAACAATTGAGCATAAAAAATAATTATTGCAGGAGAAGTATTAATATTTTTCTCCTTTCTTTTCTTTTAGCGACGGCTATGCGTCACTAAATTAGCGACGGCTATGCGTCACTAAGTTAGCGACGGCTATGCGTCACTAAATTAGCGACGTCTATGCGTCACTAAAATATTAGCGACGGCTATGCGTCACTAAGTTAGCGACTGCAATGCGTCACTAACTCAGCCACGGCAACCAGTCACTAACTTAGCAACAGTAAGCCGTCCCGAGGCTAAACTGAAATGTACCAACTTTTGACCCCTACTCAATTTTTTAACGAATTGAAGGGACACATCTGGACCCCATTAAAAATATTCAAAATAAATTAGTTATGTGTTAGTAGGTAACAATTTAGCATAAAAAATAACTATGACATATGAACTATTACTTTTTTTTTATTTATTTTTTTTAATTTTACCGACGGCATGACGTCACTAAATAGGAATAAAATTTAACCCATAGTAAACTTTTATACGACTTTATGGTACACATGTCCACTACATTACATATTTTTAAAATAAATAAGTTATGTATTAGTACATAACAATTTAACAACAAAAATAAATATCAGATAACAACGATGACTTTTTTTTTTTATTTGATAACTTTAGCGACGGTTAACCGTCATTAATTTAAAGAATCATTTAGCAACCCATAACCCCTACTAAATATTTATCCGACTATAAGGTAAACATCCCAACTTCAGTATATATAATCAAAAAATATTATTCATGTTACAAAACATAACAATTGAGCATAAAAAATAATTATTGCAGGAGAATTATTAATATTTTTCTCCTTTCTTTTATTTTAGCGACGGCTATGCGTCACTAAGTTAGCGACTGCAATGCGTCACTAACTCAGCCACGGCAACCAGTCACTAACTTAGCAACAGTAAGCCGTCCCGGGGCTAAACTGAAATGTACCAACTTTTAACCATCTACTCAATTTTTTAACGAATTGAAGGGACACATCTGGACCCCATTAAAAATATTCAAAATAAATTAGTTATGTATTAGTAGGTAACAATTTAGCATAAAAAATAACTATGACATATGCACTATTACTTTTTTTTTATTTATTTTTTTTAATTTTACCGACGGCATGACGTCACTAAATAGGAATAAAATTTAACCCATAGTAAACATTTATACGACTTTATGGTACACATGTCCACTACATTACATATTTTTAAAATAAATAAGTTATGTATTAGTACATAACAATTTAACAACAAAAATAAATATCAGATAACAACTATGACTTTTTTTTTTTATTTGATAACTTTAGCGACGGTTAACCGTCATTAATTTAAAGAATCATTTAGCAACCCATAACCCCTACTAAATATTTATCCGACTATAAGGTAAACATCCCAACTTCAGTATATATAATCAAAAAAAATTATTCATGTTACAAAAGATAACAATTGAGCATAAAAAATAATTATTGCAGGAGAAGTATTAATATTTTTCTCCTTTCTTTTATTTTAGCGACGGCTATGCGTCACTAACTTAGCGACGGCTATGCGTCACTAAATTAGCGACGTCTATGCGTCACTAAAATATTAGCGATGGCTATGCGTCACTAAGTTAGCGACTGCAATGCGTCACTAACTCAGCCACGGCAACCAATCACTAACTTAGCAACAGTAAGCCGTCCCGAGGCTAAACTGAAATCTACCAACTTTTAACCCCTACTCAATTTTTTAACGAATTGAAGGGACACATCTGGACCCCATTAAAAATATTCAAAATAAATTAGTTATGTGTTAGTAGGTAACAATTTAGCATAAAAAATAACTATGACATATGCACTATTACTTTTTTTTTATTTATTTTTTTTAATTTTACCGACGGCATGACGTCACTAAATAGGAATAAAATTTAACCCATAGTAAACTTTTATACGACTTTATGGTACACATGTCCACTACATTACATATTTTTAAAATAAATAAGGTATGTATTAGTACATAACAATTTAACAACAAAAATAAATATCAGATAACAACTATGACTTTTTTTTTTTATTTGATAACTTTAGCGACGGTTAACCGTCATTAATTTAAAGAATCATTTAGCAACCCATAACCCCTACTAAATATTTATCCGACTATAAGGTAAACATCCCAACTTCAGTATATATAATCAAAAAAAATTATTCATGTTACAAAAGATAACAATTGAGCATAAAAAATAATTATTGCAGGAGAAGTATTAATATTTTTCTCCTTTCTTTTATTTTAGCGACGGCTATGCGTCACTAAGTTAGCGACGGCTATGCGTCACTAAGTTAGCGACGGCTATGCGTCACTAAATTAGCGACGTCTATGCGTCACTAAAATATTAGCGACGGCTATGCGTCACTAAGTTAGCGACTGCAATGCCTCACTAACTCAGCCACGGCAACCAGTCACTAACTTAGCAACAGTAAGCCGTCCCGGGGCTAAACTGAAATGTACCAACTTTTAACCATCTACTCAATTTTTTAACGAATTGAAGGGACACATCTGGACCCCATTAAAAATATTCAAAATAAATTAGTTATGTATTAGTTGGTAACAATTTAGCATAAAAAATAACTATGACATATGCACTATTACTTTTTTTTTATTTATTTTTTTTAATTTTACCGACGGCATGACGTCACTAAATAGGAATAAAATTTAACCCATAGTAAACTTTTATACGACTTTATGGTACACATGTCCACTACATTACATATTTTTAAAATAAATAAGTTATGTATTAGTACATAACAATTTAACAACAAAAATAAATATCAGATAACAACTATGACTTTTTTTTTTAGTTGATAATTTTAGCGACGGTTAACCGTCATTAATTTAAAGAAGCATTTAGCAACCCATAACCTCTACTAAATATTTATCCGACTATAAGGTAAACATCCCAACTTCAGTATATATAATCAAAAAAAATTATTCATGTTACAAAAGATAACAATTGAGCATAAAAAATAATTATTGCAGGAGAAGTATTAATATTTTTCTCCTTTCTTTTATTTTAGCGACGGCTATGCGTCACTAAATTAGCGACGGCTATGCGTCACTAAGTTAGCGACGGCTATGCGTCACTAAAATATTAGCGATGGCTATGCGTCACTAAGTTAGCGACTGCAATGCGTCACTAACTCAGCCACGGCAACCAATCACTAACTTAGCAACAGTAAGCCGTCCCGAGGCTAAACTGAAATGTACCAACTTTTAACCCCTACTCAATTTTTTAACGAATTGAAGGGACACATCTGGACCCCATTAAAAATATTCAAAATAAATTAGTTATGTGTTAGTAGGTAACAATTTAGCATAAAAAATAACTATGACATATGCACTATTACTTTTTTTTTATTTATTTTTTTTAATTTTACCGACGGCATGACGTCACTAAATAGGAATAAAATTTAACCAATAGTAAACTTTTATACGACTTTATGGTACACATGTCCACTACATTACATATTTTTAAAATAAATAAGTTATGTATTAGTACATAACAATTTAACAACAAAAATAAATATCAGATAACAACTATGACTTTTTTTTTTTATTTGATAACTTTAGCGACGGTTAACCGTCATTAATTTAAAGAATCATTTAGCAACCCATAACCCCTACTAAATATTTATCCGACTATAAGGTAAACATCCCAACTTCAGTATATATAATCAAAAAAAATTATTCATGTTACAAAAGATAACAATTGAGCATAAAAAATAATTATTGCAGGAGAAGTATTAATATTTTTCTCCTTTCTTTTATTTTAGCGACGGCTATGCGTCACTAAGTTAGCGACGGCTATGCGTCACTAAGTTAGCGACGGCTATGCGTCACTAAATTAGCGACGTCTATGCGTCACTAAAATATTAGCGACGGCTATGCGTCACTAAGTTAGCGACTGCAATGCCTCACTAACTCAGCCACGGCAACCAGTCACTAACTTAGCAACAGTAAGCCGTCCCGGGGCTAAACTGAAATGTACCAACTTTTAACCATCTACTCAATTTTTTAACGAATTGAAGGGACACATCTGGACCCCATTAAAAATATTCAAAATAAATTAGTTATGTATTAGTTGGTAACAATTTAGCATAAAAAATAACTATGACATATGCACTATTACTTTTTTTTTATTTATTTTTTTTAATTTTACCGACGGCATGACGTCACTAAATAGGAATAAAATTTAACCCATAGTAAACTTTTATACGACTTTATGGTACACATGTCCACTACATTACATATTTTTAAAATAAATAAGTTATGTATTAGTACATAACAATTTAACAACAAAAATAAATATCAGATAACAACTATGACTTTTTTTTTTAGTTGATAATTTTAGCGACGGTTAACCGTCATTAATTTAAAGAAGCATTTAGCAACCCATAACCTCTACTAAATATTTATCCGACTATAAGGTAAACATCCCAACTTCAGTATATATAATCAAAAAAAATTATTCATGTTACAAAAGATAACAATTGAGCATAAAAAATAATTATTGCAGGAGAAGTATTAATATTTTTCTCCTTTCTTTTATTTTAGCGACGGCTATGCGTCACTAAATTAGCGACGGCTATGCGTCACTAAGTTAGCGACGGCTATGCGTCACTAAATTAGCGACGTCTATGCGTCACTAAAATATTAGCGATGGCTATGCGTCACTAAGTTAGCGACTGCAATGCGTCACTAACTCAGCCACGGCAACCAGTCACTAACTTAGCAACAGTAAGCCGTCCCGAGGCTAAACTGAAATGTACCAACTTTTAACCCCTACTCAATTTTTTAACGAATTGAAGGGACACATCTGGACCCCATTAAAAATATTCAAAATAAATTAGTTATGTGTTAGTAGGTAAAAATTTAGCATAAAAAATAACTATGACATATGCACTATTACTTTTTATTTATTTATTTTTTTTAATTTTACCGACGGCATGACGTCACTAAATAGGAATAAAATTTAACCCATAGTAAACTTTTATACGACTTTATGGTACACATGTCCACTACATTACATATTTTTAAAATAAATAAGTTATGTATTAGTACATAACAATTTAACAACAAAAATAAATATCAGATAACAACTATGACTTTTTTTTTTTATTTGATAACTTTAGCGACGGTTAACCGTCATTAATTTAAAGAATCATTTAGCAACCCATAACCCCTACTAAATATTTATCCGACTATAAGGTAAACATCCCAACTTCAGTATATATAATCAAAAAATATTATTCATGTTACAAAAGATAACAATTGAGCATAAAAAATAATTATTGCAGGAGAAGTATAAATATTTTTCTCCTTTCTTTTATTTTAGCGACGGCTATGCGTCACTAAGTTAGCGACGGCTATGCGTCACTAAATTAGCGACGTCTATGCGTCACTAAAATATTAGCGACGGCTATGCGTCACTAAGTTAGCGACTGCAATGCGTCACTAACTCAGCCACGGCAACCAGTCACTAACTTAGCAACAGTAAGCCGTCCCGGGGCTAAACTGAAATGTACCAACTTTTAACCATCTACTCAATTTTTTAACGAATTGAAGGGACACATCTGGACCCCATTAAAAATATTCAAAATAAATTAGTTATGTATTAGTAGGTAACAATTTAGCATAAAAAATAACTATGACATATGCACTATTACTTTTTTTTTATTTATTTTTTTTAATTTTACCGACGGCATGACGTCACTAAATAGGAATAAAATTTAACCCATAGTAAACTTTTATACGACTTTATGGTACACATGTCCACTACATTACATATTTTTAAAATAAATAAGTTATGTATTAGTACATAACAATTTAACAACAAAAATAAATATCAGATAACAACTATGACTTTTTTTTTTAGTTGATAATTTTAGCGACGGTTAACCGTCATTAATTTAAAGAAGCATTTAGCAACCCATAACCTCTGCTAAATATTTATCCGACTATAAGGTAAACATCCCAACTTCAGTATATATAATCAAAAAAAATTATTCATGTTACAAAAGATAACAATTGAGCATAAAAAATAATTATTGCAGGAGAAGTATTAATATTTTTCTCCTTTCTTTTATTTTAGCGACGGCTATGCGTCACTAAGTTAGCGACGGCTATGCGTCACTAAATTAGCGACGTCTATGCGTCACTAAAATATTAGCGACGGCTATGCGTCACTAAGTTAGCGACTGCAATGCGTCACTAACTCAGCCACGGCAACCAGTCACTAACTTAGCAACAGTAAGCCGTCCCGAGGCTAAACTGAAATGTACCAACTTTTAACCCCTACTCAATTTTTTAACGAATTGAAGGGACACATCTGGACCCCATTAAAAATATTCAAAATAAATTAGTTATGTGTTAGTAGGTAACAATTTAGCATAAAAAATAACTATGACATATGCACTATTACTTTTTTTTTATTTATTTTTTTTAATTTTACCGACGGCATGACGTCACTAAATAGGAATAAAATTTAACCCATAGTAAACTTTTATACGACTTTATGGTACACATGTCCACTACATTACATATTTTTAAAATAAATAAGTTATGTATTAGTACATAACAATTTAACAACAAAAATAAATATCAGATAACAACTATGACTTTTTTTTTTTATTTGATAACTTTAGCGACGGTTAACCGTCATTAATTTAAAGAATCATTTAGCAACCCATAACCCCTACTAAATATTTATCCGACTATAAGGTAAACATCCCAACTTCAGTATATATAATCAAAAAATATTATTCATTTTACAAAAGATAACAATTGAGCATAAAAAATAATTATTGCAGGAGAAGTATTAATATTTTTCTCCTTTCTTTTATTTTAGCGACGGCTATGCGTCACTAAGTTAGCGACGGCTATGCGTCACTAAATTAGCGACGTCTATGCGTCACTAAAATATTAGCGACGGCTATGCGTCACTAAGTTAGCGACTGCAATGCGTCACTAACTCAGCCACGGCAACCAGTCACTAACTTAGCAACAGTAAGCCGTCCCGGGGCTAAACTGAAATGTACCAACTTTTAACCATCTACTCAATTTTTTAACGAATTGAAGGGACACATCTGGACCCCATTAAAAATATTCAAAATAAATTAGTTATGTATTAGTAGGTAACAATTTAGCATAAAAAATAACTATGACATATGCACTATTACTTTTTTTTTATTTATTTTTTTTAATTTTACCGACGGCATGACGTCACTAAATAGGAATAAAATTTAACCCATAGTAAACTTTTATACGACTTTATGGTACACATGTCCACTACATTACATATTTTTAAAATAAATAAGTTATGTATTAGTACATAACAATTTAACAACAAAAATAAATATCAGATAACAACTATGACTTTTTTTTTTAGTTGATAATTTTAGCGACGGTTAACCGTCATTAATTTAAAGAAGCATTTAGCAACCCATAACCTCTACTAAATATTTATCCGACTATAAGGTAAACATCCCAACTTCAGTATATATAATCAAAAAAAATTATTCATGTTACAAAAGATAACAATTGAGCATAAAAAATAATTATTGCAGGAGAAGTATTAATATTTTTCTCCTTTCTTTTATTTTAGCGACGGCTATGCGTCACTAAATTAGCGACGGCTATGCGTCACTAAGTTAGCGACGGCTATGCGTCACTAAATTAGCGACGTCTATGCGTCACTAAAATATTAGCGACGGCTATGCGTCACTAAGTTAGCGACTGCAATGCGTCACTAACTCAGCCACGGCAACTAGTCACTAACTTAGCAACAGTAAGCCGTCCCGAGGCTAAACTGAAACGTACCAACTTTTAACCCCTACTCAATTTTTTAACGAATTGAAGGGACACATCTGGACCCCATTAAAAATATTCAAAATAAATTAGTTATGTGTTAGTAGGTAACAATTTAGCATAAAAAATAACTATGACATATGCACTATTACCTTTTTTTTATTTATTTTTTTTAATTTTACCGACGGCATGACGTCACTAAATAGGAATAAAATTTAACCCATAGTAAACTTTTATACGACTTTCTGGTACACATGTGCACTACATTACATATTTTTAAAATAAATAAGTTATGTATTAGTACATAACAATTTAACAACAAAAATAAATATCAGATAACAACTATGACTTTTTTTTTTATTTGATAACTTTAGCGACGGTTAACCGTCATTAATTTAAAGAATCATTTAGCAACCCATAACCCCTACTAAATATTTATCCGACTATAAGGTAAACATCCCAACTTCAGTATATATAATCAAAAAAAATTATTCATGTTACAAAAGATAACAATTGAGCATAAAAAATAATTATTGCAGGAGAAGTATTAATATTTTTCTCCTTTCTTTTATTTTAGCGACGGCTATGCGTCACTAAGTTAGCGACGGCTATGCGTCACTAAGTTAGCGACGGCTATGCGTCACTAAATTAGCGACGTCTATGCGTCACTAAAATATTAGCGACGGCTATGCGTCACTAAGTTAGCGACTGCAATGCGTCACTAACTCAGCCACGGCAACCAGTCACTAACTTAGCAACAGTAAGCCGTCCCGGGGCTAAACTGAAATGTACCAACTTTTAACCATCTACTCAATTTTTTAATGAATTGAAGGGACACATCTGGACCCCATTAAAAATATTCAAAATAAATTAGTTATGTATTAGTAGGTAACAATTTAGCATCAAAAATAACTATGACATATGCACTATTACTTTTTATTTATTTATTTTTTTTAATTTTACCGACGGCATGACGTCACTAAATAGGAATAAAATTTAACCCATAGTAAACTTTTATACGACTTTATGGTACACATGTCCACTACATTACATATTTTTAAAATAAATAAGTTATGTATTAGTACATAACAATTTAACAACAAAAATAAATATCAGATAACAACTATGACTTTTTTTTTTAGTTGATAATTTTAGCGACGGTTAACCGTCATTAATTTAAAGAAGCATTTAGCAACCCATAACCTCTACTAAATATTTATCCGACTATAAGGTAAACATCCCAACTTCAGTATATATAATCAAAAAAAATTATTCATGTTACAAAAGATAACAATTGAGCATAAAAAATAATTATTGCAGGAGAAGTATTAATATTTTTCTCCTTTCTTTTATTTTAGCGACGGCTATGCGTCACTAAATTAGCGACGGCTATGCGTCACTAAATTAGCGACGTCTATGCGTCACTAAAATATTAGCGACGGCTATGCGTTACTAAGTTAGCGACTGCAATGCGTCACTAACTCAGCCACGGCAACCAGTCACTAACTTAGCAACAGTAAGCCGTCCCGGGGCTAAACTGAAATGTAACAACTTTTAACCCCTACTCAATTTTTTAACGAATTGAAGGGACACATCTGGACCCCATTAAAAATATTCAAAATAAATTAGTTATGTATTAGTAGGTAACAATTTAGCATAAAAAATAACTATGACATATGCACTATTACTTTTTTTTTATTTATTTTTTTTAATTTTACCGACGGCATGACGTCACTAAATAGGAATAAAATTTAACCCATAGTAAACTTTTATACGACTTTATGGTACACATGTGCACTACATTACATATTTTTAAAATAAATAAGTTATGTATTAGTACATAACAATTTAACAACAAAAATAAATATCAGATAACAACTATGACTTTTTTTTTTATTTGCTAACTTTAGAGACGGTTAACCGTCATTAATTTAAAGAATCATTTAGCAACCCATAACCCCTACTTAATATTTATCCGACTATAAGGTAAACATCCCAACTTCAGTATATATAATCAAAAAAAATTATTCATGTTACAAAAGATAACAATTGAGCATAAAAAATAATTATTGCAGGAGAAGTATTAATATTTTTCTCCTTTCTTTTATTTTAGCGACGGCTATGCGTCACTAAATTAGTGACGGCTATGCGTCACTAAGTTAGCGACGGCTATGCGTCACTAAAATATTAACGACGGCTATGCGTCACTAAGTGAGCGACGTCTATGCGTCACTAAAATATTAACGACGGCTATGCGTCACTAAGTTAGCGACTGCAATGCCTCACTAACTCAGCCACGGCAACCAGTCACTAACTTAGCAACAGTAAGCCGTCCCGGGGCTAAACTGAAATGTACCAACTTTTAACCCTCTACTCAATTTTTTAACGAATTGAAGGGACACATCTGGACCCCATTAAAAATATTCAAAATAAATTAGTTATGTATTAGTAGGTAACAATTTAGCATAAAAAATAACTATGACATATGCACTATTACTTTTTTTTTATTTATTTTTTTTAATTTTACCGACGGCATGACGTCACTAAATAGGAATAAAATTTAACCCATAGTAAACTTTTATACGACTTTATGGTACACATGTCCACTACATTACATATTTTTAAAATAAATAAGTTATGTATTAGTACATAACAATTTAACAACAAAAATAAATATCAGATAACAACTATGACTTTTTTTTTTTATTTGATAACTTTAGCGACGGTTAACCGTCATTAATTTAAAGAATCATTTAGCAACCCATAACCCTTACTAAATATTTATCCGACTATAAGGTAAACATCCCAACTTCAGTATATATAGTAAAAAAAAATTATTCATGTTACAATAGATAACAATTGAGCATAAAAAATAATTATTGCAGGAGAAGTATTAATATTTTTCTCCTTTCTTTAATTTTAGCGACGGCTATCCGTCACTAAATTAGCGACAGCTATGAGTCACTAAGTTAGCGACGGCTATGCGTCACTAAAGTAGCGACGACTATGCGTCGCTAAGTTAGCGACGGCGATGCGTCACTAAAGAATTAGCGACGAACAGCTGTCGCTAATGTTTCTCCGGACTTTTAGCGACTATTAACCGTCGCTAATTAGCGACGGTTTTTAGCTGTCGCTAAAAACGCCGTCGCTAATTTCATTTTTTCTAGTAGTGATAACCTTTACCAACTGAATGACTTTGTTGTGCAAAACCTTTTCTCTACAATCCATAATGGCTAAAGGCTCATCCACATAACTTAAATCCTTGCACAACTACATTGGCTCCCATGGAATAACATGTGTTGAATATGGTTGATACTTCAAAATATTATTCACGTGAAACATGTTATGAATTCCAACCAAATTATGTGGTAAAATGACTCTATATGCCACCTCTCCAACCCGCTCTAATAGCACAAAAGGTCTGACAAGTATAGGGCTAACTTCTCTCTTACTCTAAGGCATTGAACTCTTTTGGTTGGTGACACTTTTAGAAACACACCAATGGTAAACTTTACAAGAAGATGTCTATGGTTTACATAACTCTACTGCCTATTCTGAACTGCCACAAAATGTTGTTTGATTATTTTGACCTTATGTAAAGCCTATTGTACTCAATCTGGTCCCAATAAAGGCCTATCACCCACTTCTTCCCAACACACTAGAGTACGACAACTACAATCATACAAAGCCTAATATCGGGCCATTTGAATGTTGGAGTGATAGCTATTATTATAAGCAAATTCTATTAGGACCAGGTCATACCCTAGCATTTCCTATAATCCAATGCACAAACTCTAAGCATATCCTCAATTGTTTGTGTAACCCTCTTGAATTACCCATCTATGTGGCTATGATAAGTAGTGCTCATTAATGTCTCAGTACCCAATCGTTCTTTTAGAGTATGAAAAAATTATGACGTGAATCATAGATCCATGTCCGAAACATTGTTTCTTCGTGCTCCATGAAGATGAACTATCTTAGATATATACAGTTCAGCTACTCTAGCTATAGACCAAGTCTTTAGGATTGCCAAAAAGGGGGCTAACCTTGGTCAACCGATGAACTATCACCCAGATTGCATAATGTTGACAGTAAGTAGGAGGTAGCCTAACTATGAAATCCATTGAAATGTCATTCTACTTCCATTAAGGAATCTCTAATGGCTGTAATAGTCATCCAGGTCTCTAGTTTTATACTTTGACTATTTAAAAAGTCAGGTATCTAGAGACAAATTCATTAATATCCTTCTTCATGTGACTACACTAAAAGATTTTCTTTAGATCATGTTACATCTCAGTGCTCCCCGGATGGATGGTTAACCAAAATGGATGGTTAAAACATCACACTTCATCTCACTTCCTTAAGGAATAACTAATAGATTTTGATATTTTAGATTATCAGCCACATCCACACTGAATCCTTTCTACCCTAGAATTGACAATTCTTGGCATTTTGGTTCCTCTTTAACCTTTGCCCCAAGTGTAGGCTCCATATGCAAACTAGCCATGACCTAAGGTTTTTTCACTTAAACCCTTGCGCTCATCTAACTAAACTCCTTAAGTAGCTTCTACTCAGAAACCAGCTCTCTGTAACATTTGGAAGAAATGTTTGTTTTTTAAGAACTTAAAAAATATCTGAAACAGTATTTTATGATATTTTTATGTGGAAACAGTGAAGTTAGAAGTCAAACTTCAAATCTATGGCTATATGATTTAGCTACTCCACTTATTGGCTCAAATTACCTTAATTATTTCCCTGGCTCGAACAACTTACCTTAATTCTTTTGAGAAATGTGAATTTAAAACCTTTAGAAGGTGGTTATGACCTTGATTTAAGGAGACATAACTTTTAGAAGAGTTGTGACTCTATGACAGAACCAATACATCCCTTCTACATGTAGTTATGGCCTTATTTTAAAGGAAGAAGTTATGGGTGGATAAAAACACCTCTTGGCGAAGTAGTATAACCTTTTATGAAGAGTTGTGACTTTTTTATGAAGAGTTATGACCCTCCATAAGTGTCAATTCTTTCCCTATAAATAGAAGATAATAGAATTGTACAAAGATAAGTTGCGAACATAATTTCTGAAGGTTCTACTTGTTCTATTTTTCCATATACACTTCTCTATTACCGTAAAGAGAATTATGATCAACTATTAGGTGTGAGCCAACATATTTAGTTACTTGCCTTTTCAAGTTAATTAAGTATCTGATCTTGAGTGTTCACAACAAGTCACATATTTCGTAATATGTTCAAAGATGTGTTTTTTATTAAGGAGACTATCACTCGATTTTTCAGATATAACCAAATACACCTTAGTTTCCACATTTATTTTATATCATAAAAATTAAAATGCCCATTAGTTGTGCTCTAAATTTCCCTTAAGATGAGGAGCAATGAATCCACTCCAAAGATCTAATCCACCTTTTACAATGTTTTGCTACAAAATCAGCAACTCTATTGGCATGTCTATATGCAAACTGGCCTAGCTCCTGAGGAAAGTGAGAGCAAGCATTATCTTCACTCATGGCGTCAAGTATCCTGCCAGGGAACAGAAAAAGAAACAAAGATGAAAACAATCCTAACAGAAACTTCTAAAGACGCCCAGACTCCAGACCTTCGATCAACAATAATCCAAGGATCGGTAATCAAGAATCGGGATTAAAGCTGCTCAAAGAGGAAAAGAAAAAATGGCCAGCGTTTGCCAACGCAACAGAGTCCACTGGGTTGGGGATATTTCGCCAAACTGCTAAAACCTAGGCTTGTACACCAAAGAGATCTAACGTGCTCCAGAGAACAATCACCATTCAAGAACAGAGTCTAGAGACTAATCGTTTGGCCTCGAATTAGCAGCATCCATTGATTGGGAAAGAGAGCTCGAAGATGGCGAAAACAGAGATTAGCAAGAATCTGGAAAAGCAAGCGCAGGGAAAGCAAAGCACTCACAGAAACAGTTATGGAAAACTCTCACAAGGAGGAGAGCGACAGGGAAGAGACGAACAAGAATTGAATTAATGTAAATAAAGTCAATTTTAGTTCTTATCCTTTATTCATATATGAAATTTGATAAATACTATTTTAATTCTCTGTTTATAGATTTAAGGTCTAATCTCTTGATGAAATATTTATACATATAATACATGAACAACAAAAAAAAAAAAAAACTATCCTCATATATCATCTCATCCGATTATATTCACTATGATTGTACATACATAGATACAAATCAAACTCATGGACCTAATCTCATTTTTATTGATATTTAGAAGCATACTGTCATAGACACACTACAACAAAATGACTTTATAGTGTTATTTTCTTCATGACAATTTTTGCAAAGTCACTAGAGATAATTAGCAAACATTAAAAATGACATTTTATATAAACCACTTAATTTCACATCTTTTCTAACAGTTTTTTTTCCATTTATTTGAACGTTAACGTACAAATATAATTTATTATGAAATTTAATTTTTTTATTTGAATTACGAGTGACTTTTTAAAAATGAAAAAATAATTACATTTTTTAGAAATTAAAATAACTAAGATAAAATTAAACAAAAAGGTTAATTATGACTTAAAAAATATTTAATTTGCCCAAAACTCTTTGAACACTCTCTACTTTCTTTTCTCCTTTAATATACTAGTACCAATTCGACACTTCAAGTAGAAAAAACCTACTTACAGTAGCATTGCCTAATAATTAGCCACATTTTTGTTGTTTAGTTATTTACAAATAAATTAAAATTACAAATTATGGAAGTGGCGAAACATTTGGTGAGATGGCAGCGACTTGATATAATTTGGTTATGGTTAAAATGTAAATTTAAAAAGTAATTAAAATTGAGTCAACAAATTAGAGGGTAAATTGAGGTTTTATATAAAAAATTGAAGTGCCGCTCAATTAGCCTATCAATTAACTATTTAATTAATAAATTACTCTCAGCTTCTACTTTATAATATATATAATAGATTAGTTACCCTATTAAAAAAAATTGTCAATTGCCCTCTTATATTAATTTGGATATTAATATTTTAACAATATAAATGAACAAAAATATTAGGCAAGAAACTTCCATGTATATCAAATCTTTTAAATACCTCCATTATGTCATATTATCATTAATGCATTTTAGAAATTAATATATTTATATATATATGAACATTTTATCCTCATAAGAACTCTACAAAAGTTAATATTCTCTCTCTTGTTCTCTTTTTTATTTTAGTGTCATTTCCTTCACCTTATTGTATCCTTTATTTATCGCATCTATATTCATTTTATTTCGTATAATGTTTTCTTTTATATGATTTTTTCAATGCTCCACTTTTATGCTAATAAGGTTATATTTATATTCTTTGTAGCCCCTAAGTTTTTAGTTTGTATATATAAGATATTTCTTCGATCTTCTAAATCCAATAAGTTTGAATTGAAATTAAAAGTTTTATATTTGATTATTATTTCCTATATTCATATTGATTTCCTCTATTAGGAAATATTGGATTCTTCATCAACTTATTATGTTGTTTATGAAAACAATTTCATCCATCATTTTCTGTCAATGTGGATTTCAAATTTGACCTTCACTAGTTTGGCTACATGTGATGAATTCCAGTAGATTAGTACCTTGGTCAATATAGAGTAATTGATTGGCAAATTATATTTGACTTTATAAATGATAAAATGACCTTCACTTTTAGGATAATATTTCTAAAATAATTAGATATATATACTTTTTTGAAACTTTATTTAACTTGAAATCTCGTGACAATGTCAGGTATGTAAACTAGTTGTTTTATGTTGGTGGGCATTTCATTTTTCTTGGCTTGACTAGTTTTTATCATATATTCAACTTGATTCCAAAAAACTAACTTTTAAAAAAGTTTATCGGCAAAATTGGAATGAAATATAAAAGTTAAAGTTCTTAATAGAACAACTTCAACGCTAGTGATGATAATCAAGGTGTTAAATGCTATTATTGCAAGGTATACCGCACCCTGAATTTTTAAGGTATACTGCATGGTACATCGCGCCATATACCGTTAGCATTTTTCCAAAAAAATAAATGTTAGAATATTATTTTAAGATGACATAATTTGTTTAATAATTTATTTTGGCACATTTTATATGTATTCTAATTTTTCTCATCATAATTTGCCAAATATAAATAAAATATATATGATATAAGATATTTTTTTAATACAAAAAAATATATATATATATGGAGCAAAATAAATAATACTAAAAAAAATAATTTATTGATATACTATAAATATAAATAATACCATCCATATACTTTGCATATACGATAAATATAAATAATACCATCCATTAAATTTTTATATTAATTAAGAAAAGTAACAAAAAAAATTAAAAGTAAATGTTTATTTTATGATATGTGTATTATTTTTATTTTAATGTTTTATATATTATGATATTTTGATGTAAAATTTAAAAAAAATTAAAAAAAATATGCGTGAAGAATTAAATACTGCGGTATGTGCCACGCAGTATTTGCGGTATACTATGGTTTTTGGACAAAATACATACAAAAAGTGCACAGTATACGGTATACTATGAAATATTGTGGTATATCACAGTATACCGTGCGATAAAATGAAAAAATGTGAAAACATTTGTACCGCATACCTGCAGTACGTGGTAAGCGGTATACCGCGGAATTTAATTCAATGATGAAAATGGAACATAGGACAGAGTGTAGGGAACACAAGCACATAAAACACCCAGGACTAAAGTAATTGAAAATTTTCAACTAATGTCAGTATATAATTAACCATATTACTATTCATAATAATTATTTGATACTTTTTATCAAAAAATTTATACCTTATTACATATTTTTGTGTATAAATGTTAATTGCCAGATAAAAGCATGAAGTTTAATCAATATTGGATTTAAAAAAAAAATTCCAATGAAACTAAAATAAATAATAAACCTTGAAATTAACAGTGCTAATTAAATTTAAATGGATACCATTTGTGTTATTTGGGGAAATCTAATGTGCACCAAACCCTTTATATTTATATATATTTGTATTTCAATATTACACTTCATAGCATAAAATAAAGTATGAGTGCGTCAAATCCCGTGTCTCAAAAAAAAAAAAAGATATATACAAATTGGATATCAGATATGTGCAAATTCGATGTACAAAAAAAAATGAGAGATCTGTATAAATAATAACTGATATATGTATAAATGATATTACATATATATATATATATATATATTACAGATATGTTAAGTAGTATGTACATGTTCAACCTCTTATAAAAAACAGATGTGCACGTGTCAAGTTCCGCTTCTCGCCAAAATAATGTATACAAACTTAATATATAAATTAAGTGAGAGATCCGTACAAATAATGTATGACATATTTACAAATAAGATAAAAACATGTTATTCTGTGAAAGTATTGCAATAAAATAAATAAAACATGTGAGTGACTAAACTGAAAATAAAACATCATTAATAACTAGAATAAAAAACCCAATAACAGCTAAAGGACTAAGTTTGGCATTTTTCATAAAGCTAAGAAAATTGTTCCATGAATTCACAGTCCAGCGGCACTGGCGGGTTGCACTCCAAAATCTCTTCAACCCAAATAATCGGAAGCAAATCAGAAGAGCAGTAACTTAGGCTGCTTGGCCAATGCCTAATGACTAACAGCAAGGCATGGCGACATCGAAAAGCAGCTGACTTGATACAATCAGAAAATCAAAAGCTCTAATTCCAGGATTTCAAAGAAGAAGAACAGCATCCGAAGCAATTAGAGACTCACTTTGCAATTCAAATTTTTAGAAAACAACGAGAGAGAAAATGAATTGAAGAGAGAAGCAGGTGGAATTT
Source organism: Aquilaria yunnanensis (assembly GCA_039654915.1). Classification (NCBI taxonomy): domain Eukaryota; kingdom Viridiplantae; phylum Streptophyta; class Magnoliopsida; order Malvales; family Thymelaeaceae; genus Aquilaria; species Aquilaria yunnanensis. The sequence continues at coordinate 17,792,146 of CM077597.1, read as the reverse complement.
CTCATTAATCTCCCAAAAACACACACGGCGCAATATATAGTCGACAATTACAATGAATCAATTCAAATGTCAATGAAAATTCAAATGAAACTAACTTTCGCACTAAGCTGAAGGAAACATTCATCTGGAAGCATCTACAAACGGCGCCGTTTGCAAAAGTATGCCATGCCACCAACTTATTTAACTACCAAAACTGAGATTCCCTCCCAGCCAAGCACGCATCATTGCTTGCCCCTTAAGGACTCTCGTCCTCAAGAGTCTTGAAAGTCTGGAAACTGAGCTCCGAATGTATGGTGCTTCTCCCAAGTTACGTCAACTAGAGTGGAACGAGTCCAATGCACTAGAACCTTAGCGATGGCACGATTTCCCTTCTTATCTGTCTTTTGATCCAAAATTTCAAAAGGAGTGGAATTAACAACATCTTCCATCTCGGGCAAGGTAGAGATCACAAGAGCATCACCAACCCTTTTCTTTAGCAAAGAGACATGAAAAACCTTATGACTTTTGGCTTACGATGGCAATGTAGACGGTAGGCCACCTGACCAATGTTATAGCCACACCTTGAAAAGGACCACAGTACTTGGCTCCCAACTTGTTACTGAGTGGAATGTGGAGTGAATTCTATCTGTATTTTCGCCGCTTCAAGTACACCTAATCCCCAATCTCAAATGAATGCTCAGACCTTCTCTTATATACTTGATGTTTCATCCGTGCCTGTGCCTTGTTCAAATTGGTTTCCAAACACCTATTCACCAACTTTGTTTAGCCATTAAACTGCGGGTGATATGCAGTTGAGTAATCTAATTCCACTATTTGACTCTTGAATAACTCTTGCCAAAAGCAGCTAAAAAATTTTGAACTTCTATCAGTGACTTTTCTACGAAGCAGACCATGTAACTTATAAACATACGCGAAAAAGACCTTATCAACATCAAGGGCTGTGTAGAGATGGCTGGGACTAAAGAAGTGCGCATATTTACTAAACGATCAACCAATACCATTATGACTTCCTTGCCATGTGATATTGGGAGAGCTTCTATGAAATCTATAGTGATATCTAACCATGGGGCATCAGGAATTTCCAAGGGTTTGAGCAGCCTTAGATAACGTGCATTATCTACCTCTTTCATTGACATGTGTCACAACTCCTCACGTAGTTACGAACATCCCTCAACATGCCTTTCCAGTGATTCCATTGTTTCAATTTCCTTAAAGTCACTTTAACTCCTGAATATCCACCAATAGCACTGTCGTGCATGAAAGATATTAACTTCTTCTTAATGTTCAAGTCGTTCCTCATGACTAATTTCCCCTTCCTCCTTAGAACAACACGATCATATGTGTCTTCAAATGAGCCCCAAGGTTCTACACGAGCTCTTGAATCAACTTCTGAATTTTGATCTCTTGTAATAATGAAGGGGTCACCATCGAAAGAGCCACGCAATTCAACTCTTGCTAAGGATGTCTAGATAAAGCACCGGCCACTAAATTTTCCTTCCTTTTATTGTGTTATAGCTCATAGTCACATGGCAAAAGTTTAATCACAAACTTTTGTTGGAGTGGCGTCAAAAGTCGTTGCTCCATGAGATGATCTATCAGAATAATTCCAAGCAAATATGGTCTCCATTTCTTCATTGCAAGCACCAACGCTAGAAACTATTTCTCATAGGTCGAGAGAACATAATGCATGGGAGATAGGGCTCAGCTGATGTATGCTATAGGTGACTAGATTGCTAGAAGAAAGTGCCAACTCCCTCCTTGTATGCATCAGTTTACACAACCAAAGCGTCTAGGAAATTGGGCAAGGACAGCACTAGAGCACTTACCATGGCCTTCTTTAATTCTTCAAACGCTTCCTAAGCCTCCGATCCTCGTCCAAAACTACTTTTCTTTAGTAGTGACGTCAATGGCTTGGTAATTCCATAATTTTGGATGAACCTTTGGTAGTAGCCAGTTAGCACTAGGAACCCTTTTAGCTACTTGATACTCGAAGGGATTGCCCACTAGGCCATAGCTACAATCTTGTTGGGATCAATAGCTGCTCCATTTTAGCTGAATATGTGTCCCAAGTACTCAATCTGCTGGACACCAAAGCTACACTTACTTTTCTTCACATAAAGTGAATGCTTCCTTAGCATTTCAAACACTTGACGAACATGCTCAAGATCTTGCTCCCATGCTTACTATAGACCAATATACCATCGAAAAACTCCGTAACAAACTTCCTGAGGTACTCCTGGATGTTGTTGTTCATTAATGACTGAAATGTGGAGGGCGCATTAGACAATCAAAAGTGCATAACCACAAATTCAAAATGACCATGGTGGCTTCTAAAAGCTGTTTTATGAATATCTTCAGTGTTGGCCCAAGTGCAATCAAGAGGGGGGTGAATTGGTTGTTTTAAAAACTTTAGCAAAATCAAAATTTACAACTAAATTTACTCAACCAAAGATCAAGAACAAACCAAATAATGCTAAGCACAAATAAAGCAAGTAAATAAAAGAGAATAAAGGAAAGAGTGCACCGGGATTTATAGAGGTTCAACTCCACCAACCGGAGTCTACGTCCTCTCCTCAAGCTTGCCCACTTGAGATTTCCTCCACTATTTCTTGATCAATATTACAATGGTGTTTTCTTCAAGGTTCACACCCAACCAATCACTAGTTTCCTAAAGGCTAACTAGAAACCTTACCAACACCCTTTTCCTCACTAGTTTTCCTAGAGGCTAACTAGAAACCTCACCAACTCAATCTTCACAAAATGGTGTTTACAAGATTACAAAGTGGTAAGAACAATAGAAGCTCTCAAAGCTAGATAAACAAGTGATAGCTCATTCTCTTAGCATTTCTCAAACTCAAGCTCTTTGAAGATTAAATCTCTTTTCTAGTTGCCAAGAGTTGTTTCCAAAGTGTTTCTCCATGTTTTTATACTCATATGGGGGCCAAAGAGACGTTGGAAACCTGCTGGGGAAGTTTGGAAAAGTTCCTGAAATTCTGGTGACCGTTGCTCTGTTTTTTGTGCAAGTTCCAGACTTCGCGTTAAGTTTCGAGTTTAACAGGTTAAACTCGACTTCTCCCTTCAACGGTCAAAAGCAACAGGAGATAGCGCATTTAATGCGCGGCAGATGTGCACAGGTGGCGTCTTCTGATTCGCCCGAGCTCTATTTGAAACTTTGACTTAAAATCGCGCCAGTCGTAGAATTTGAACGAATCTGTCAAACTTCGACTTAACAGGTTAAAACAGAATTTTAACGCGTTGCCTGATGTTCTCCGAAAAGTCACAGGAAACTTAACTCTCGAATTAACCCAGTTTAACGTGTTAAACTGTAACCCTGGGAGCAAGTTAAACTTGGGTGAAAGAAATACCTGTTAAACTATGACTTTAATGGATTAAACTTGAAACAACTCCAAAACACTTGTCATTTGGAAATCAAAACTTGATTCAAACATTAACCTAAGTTAATAACATACCAATTTCTTTTCAAAAGCAATTTTTCCTCAATATTCTTAAAACATATTTTTTGAGATAACACTTGAAATACTTAGAATTTAAGCACAACTTTAACAAATCTATTTTGACTCAATAAAATGATATTAAACACAATAACACAATACACTTCTCATCATCAAAATTAAATATTTGCTTGGAACAAATCCAACATTCAGGAGCCTTATGAATCTTGTAATAACTAGACCTTAATTCGAATTTGGTAAAGTATTTTGCTCCCCATAATTCATCCAATAACTCTTTAATCATAAGTATTGGAAATTTATTTTTTATAGTGAGCTTATTCAGCTTCTTATAATTGATGCATAACCACCAAGTTCCAGCCTTCTTTTTAACAAGCACTATAGGAGAAGAGAAAGGACTTTTACTTGCTCGTATGATGCCTAAAGACAATATCTCTTAAATCATTCCCTTGATCACATTCTTCTGTTTAGCTGGGTATCTATAGGGCCTCATGCTAACTGGTTCATTACCCTCCTTCAAGATGATTTGATGATCAAAGTCCCTTTGAGGTGCCAATGTTGTTGGCTGTTGGAATAATTCACTGAACTAAGTCAGAAGAGTTTCCATTCCTACTAACTTGGAAATCCTTTCTAGCTCCATTTCCCAGCAGCTTTTGTCTTCTTCTTCAATGACTAATTCTTTAGTCCACCTTGTCCAGCCCCACCAGTTGGAGGGCATAAGCTTGTCCCCCAACCTTAGTACTTATGTATTGTAGTAGTTTTTCCATATATTTCTCATCACAACATTCTACCTTAGTGTTGTCCATGCCTCTTAGATTCATCTTATGGCCATGATATTTGAAAGACATTTGAAGCTTCTCAAAGTTCCATGTTGTATTGCCCAATATTCTCAACCACTGTATTCCCAAAACTACTTCACATCCTCCCAAAGGAATTAAGTAGACATCAATGGTAAAAGTCACATTTTGTTTCCATGTGAATCCCTTGCAGACAACTACACTCTTGAGCACAACTCTCACACCAATAGGCCCTACTTGCTTGATCTTACACCTTATCTTTTTGGCAACATTAATATCAAAGAACACATGTGTACTTCTTGAATCCACAACCATCTGGACAACATGTTTTCCCACTTGGCATGTAATCTTCATGGTGTTATACCCCACATTCCTCGAGATTGCATTAGGGGATATATGTGGTGTATCTTGCTCCTTAGTGATATCCCATTCCTCCTCAATCTCGCCTTCCTCTAGAGTTCCCTCATCTCTTTCCTCACTAATAATTTCCATTTTAAGAAGCTGTCTTTTCTTGCAACAATGTCTAGGGCCAAAAACTTCATCATATCAGAAACACAAGTTTTTTGCCCTCTCCTCTGCCATCTTTGCAACTGTCAGTCGCTTCATAGTCCTAGTTATATTTCTCAATCCCAAGGGAGTTGTCTCCTGTTATGTCCCCTTCACAATGGGAGTTAGAAGAATGCCCTTCATTCAATCATTATGATTTCTATCTAGTTGAGCCAAATTGGTAGTGTCCAGCAATTTGGCCAAACCTCGCGCTTCCACCAGTGTTCAGGGTCGTAACATTCGAATTGTAGAATGCACCTCATCAACCAAGCTTCCCAAAAATAAGCTAATTCTTCATGAAGGGGACGGGCTATCTTATTTAAAAGGGTATCAAACTGCTTTTGATACGATGTTACCACCCTTTCTACTTCAAATTCTTAAGATTCTTCATAGCATCCCCATATGCAGACCCAAATTTGGATCTAATAGCCTAGATATACTTATCACATAATATAGGAGTTTCATTTCCACGCATCTTAAGGCAGTTTTGGTGCCAGTGTAATGCATCTTCCTCAAGATGAATGGATGCAATCGGAACTTTCAAAACCACAGCAACATTATCAACGGGAAAGAATTACTCACAATAAAAATCCCGGGCATCCACATCCTCACCACCGCCTGACCTTTGACTCTGATTTGCCAACATTGGAGTTGAGTCCCCTATCATCTGCATTGGAAGATTCTGTATAGTGAGAGCTAAACCAATGACAATTTCTTTCAATGATGCTATTTCAAATTTACTCTTCTCAACTTGCTCTCGAGAAAAGGTCATAAACTCCTCCGCAAACTTATTCCACTTCTGATGCCTTTGTTTTGTCCGCCATGATCTCCTTTAAGGATAGTCACCTCTAATACCAAAATGATATAATTAGAAAATTAAAAGTTCTAATTCTAGGATTCTGAAAAAGAAGAACAGAATCTGAAGCAATTAGAGACTCACTCTACAATTCAAATTTTCATAAAATAATGAGAGGGAAAATGAATTAAAGAGAGAAGTAGGTGAAATTTCTCATTAATCTCCAAAAACACACTCGGCTCAAATTATAGCTGAAAATTACAACCAATCAATTCAAATGTCAATGAAAATTCAAATGAAACTAACTTTCATGCCAAACTAAAAGAAACACTCATTTGGTAGCATCTGTAAATGATGCCATATGCAAAAGTATGCCACATCACCAACTTATTTAACTACCATAACCGACATTCCCTCCCAGCCATGCATGCATCATGACTAGGTGATCTTTCATAGATTTGATGTAGCAATGGATGGCGGCATCAAGGGCCGGCTAACTCAGTGATCGACGGTGGTCATGAGCAGTGGATGGAAAGAGATTGATGGTGGTGGTAAGATTGATCGACATTCATATTGACCCTCAACTATTGCTGCCGCTGTGATCCTAAGGGATGAGGAGAATAGGACATGCTTGAGATTTTTTATTTTCAAAGAGGTTAGAAGAGTACACATAAGGTAAGGCATACATGAAGTATGGAGCATGTACGACACTCCTGTGTTATTCTTGCTCTTTCATTTTTTTAGGATGGAAGGATTTTCAGGTAATATTTTTCTGTGTACATAGTTATTACAAGGGTATATTTACCATTAGTCCTAAACATTCTCACTTTGATTTTTTTTAAGCACCAAATGTGCTCAAAGTTTCCAAAGTCATCTTGTCTGGTAGTCATGTTTCGATTGAAGCTCCTGATTGTGTGGTTTTTGCAATTTTTGGTGGGGATGGGTTGTGTTTTTTGAAATCAAGAGATGTGAATTGGACCACTCTAAATCATGATCAGGATGTCATGTTTTAGGATATTGCAATTAGGAAAGAGAAATTTTATGCCATCAATGAAACCTAAGGACCTTTAGTGTTGAACTCTTTGTTTAGAGTTGTTAGAACAATTGAATTGCCTCCAGGTGATGGTACTACTAATATTGCCTTGCATTTTGTCGAATCAATTAGGCAACGCCATTATTATTACAACAAACTATATGGTCGAATCACTTTGAACTACGTTTATTTTGGTTGTAAATGGTCTCCTGCACTGCGTAAATTACACAGCAGGTGATAGCCAAATGACTATCGCCTCTCCTAGAACGTACCTCCTATCAAGAGCATGCTCGGGAAGCCTGGCACCATCCGAGAGAGGCATTAGTACTGACCTCGGACTAGGCGAATTCCAGCGCCTCGAACTCGGGATCTAGCCTAGTACCCCAGAAAGCTCCAAAAGGTGCAGACAGCCCCCTCGGAGGATTAAACGGACCGCCTTCGGGGTAGAAGAATCAGCTACCGCAAGCAAGAGAGGATTTCCCGAAGGAGGAAACTGCGAGCTAGGCAGCGCCCCGAACTGCGAGCATAACTCCCGAAGAAGGGTGTTCGTCCCAGAGGACGACCTCGCCCAAAGGACATCGGGAGTACGGTAAGAGCATTTAAGGAGCCTCTGACACATCGCCCACAGACGCACCATGTCACCTCAAACGGCGCTCTGACACGCCGACGCCGCCCAGGTCTTGTCACAACCTATCTCGGACCAAGGCTCGAGGGAGCCTACAAACAGCTACTTGTCCCCTGTGTCCAAAGGTACACAGCAGATCTGACCGAACACGTGTCACGATCTGAACGGGCCAGACACTTCTATAAATACCAAAGAACAGCCCCTTGCAAACAGTTGGTCAGTCAGTTGAGAGGATACGAGCAGGCAAGGCCACTAAACCCCTGAGTGCTCTCTTTCCTTCACCTCTCAGAGAACTAACTTGGGCGTCGGAGGCTCCTCCCCGGAAAAACATCCCGGGGACCTCCTAACCTTTCCTTTTGGGCTTTTCAGGCACCACTCCCTGGGAAACCTCAACTTCGAGCGTTCTCCTCCTCAGGAAGTCCCTCCAGACACCACCATGTCCTCCAGCGAAGACGTCTCCGGACATCATTTGGCGCCGTCTGTGGGAACCCACCCTCAGGTTGCCGTCGTTGAGACTCGGCGTTCTAAGGACAAAGGACTCCCGAAGTCCCCGTCCGCACCTGAAGTCCAACCGGCCGCTGAGCAAACTTTTCCAGGGACTTCCACGCCCGAGGAGGAACGTCCTCTGGTCATAACCATGAGCTTCCTCCGTGACTTCCAACGCTCTGTTGTGGCTGAGATGACACAACAGATAGACAGAAGATGGCCACAACAAGCTCAAACCCAAAGGTCTCCTTCACTGGTACGCCCTTGGGAAAATAGCCCCAAAGCAGTCCGCCGTAGTTCGGGGAGTGAAGACCCACGTGAGGAGTCTTCAACAGAAAATATGCCTCTTGAGGCACGCCTTCCAGGGCAAACAGGGCCCAACCAACTCAAAATTCGACGTCGAAGGAGCCCTTTGCCCGAGACAAGGTCACCCTCTCCCCGACGACGAAGCCATTCTCCGAAGAGGCGTCGTCAATCTCCTCCACCCGAGGAAGAACCTAGCGCCGCCGCCCTCATGGAGAAAATATTGGCAAGGCTGGACCAAGTCGAGAGGCAGGTGGCTCGCAAGCCAGTTTGGGCCAGATTATCTGAGTCTTTTTGTGGGGATCAGTCTCCTTTCACCCGAGCTGTGGTCGAGGCAGCTATGCCAGGCGACTTCAGGGTACCTCAGCTAGAGACGTATGATGGTCGAACCGACCCACAGGCCCACCTGACGAAGTACAGACGCAGCATGATGATGAACGGAACGGACGACGCCACCTTGTGCAAGTGCTTCTAGGTCACCCTCTTTGGGCCAGCAACCGCGTGGTACAACTCCTTGGCTCCAGGAATCATCGGGAAGTTCCAGGAGTTATCAACAGCCTTCACCCAACAGTTCATCGGGAGTCACCCGACGGCAAAGATGCCCGTTCAAATGTTCGACATAGCGCAAAGAAGCGGAGAAACTATACGCGACTATGTCGAGAGGTTCAACAGAGAGGCTTTAAGTGTTCCAGACTTTCGGCTCGAAATACGCATCCTCGCCATGACAAGGGGTCTTCGGAGGGATTCCCAACTTTTCTACGAATTCTCCAAGGACCCTCCAGACACACTGGGCGAATTCTAACGACGGGCCGAACAGCACATGACGGCCGAAGAGCTAAGAATGGGCGGACCCAGGCCCGAGCACACCCGTGGCGAAGGGCCCAGCCAACAGGCACGCTATCCGACCGACCAGCCAACCCGACCCCGGAGGATGCGAGGAAGGAAACCCCCGAACTTCACAGCGCTGAACACCACGAGGACTAACATCCTCATGACTCTGGAGAGGCAGGGAACACAAGTTCAGAGGCCAAGGGCCATGACCGCTGAAAATAGAAAAAACATGAAGAAGTTCTGCCAATTTCATCGCGATCATGGCCACGACACTAAGGATTGCTTCCAGCTGAAGAAGTATATTGAATCGCTGATAAAACAAGGCCAACTTCGGCGGTACCTACGGTTGCCTTCCCCGAAGGGGAGGAAAGAGGAGGAAGGAAAGGTAGAAGATGAGGACTACGACTCCGACAGGCGGAGAAACCGAAGTCCGAAGAGGCGCCCTCCACCCCCTGCAGGAGTCATACAAACAATCACGACGGGGCTCCCATCCTCGGGAAGAAAAAGGAAGGCCAGGAAAATAGCTGTCATGGCCTATCAAAGTCCGGCAAAGAAGTTATCCCAAAAAGATGGTTCCACAGTCGTCTTCCCTCACGACGATCCACTCCTGATCATGGCAAGAATTGGAAACTGGGATGTAAAGAGGGTATTACTTGACGACGGATCAAACGCTGACGTCCTATTTTCACAACTGCTGCCGAGCTTAGGCATATCCATCAATGATCTCAGGCCTGTCACTTCACCGACCTTCAGAGTAGGACCGTTCGAGTTACCCGTCCTCGGATGGATCGACCTTCCCTTAATGATGAAAGGAACCTCGGTCAAAGGACCAGCTGAGTTGTTTGCCTCGACAATGGCGAGGTTCATCGTCATGGATGTCCCCTCATCATACAACGCCATCCTTGGAAGGCAGACGCAGGGAAATCTGCACATTCGCCCTGACGTGAGATATTTGACTGTCACTTTCGCCACCAAGGAAGGAGACGCAGAAATCTTCATAGATCAGGGTGAAGTAAGAAAGGTGTTCGTCAAAGCCCGAAAAGCCCCAGCAAACAATTCCACACAAGCTGTAGAAGCAGGGGCTTCAAAGTCAAAAAATGGCGAGAAAGAAGATTCTGGCAAGGTAGAAATGGAAGAAGTGGAACTTATCCCAGGACGAAGTACCCGAATAGGGAAAAACTTGTCCGAAGGAGATAAGAAAAAACTTGTATCCTTTCTGGTAATGAATAAAGACCTGTTCGCCTACTCGCCGAAAGACATGCCGGGGGTAAATCCACGGGTAATACAACATAGCCTCAAAGTAAGTCCAGAAGCGAAGCCTGTCCGGCAAAAGAAACGGTGCATCTCAGCCCACAAAAATGACTTCGTCAAATCCAAAGTCCAACGTTTATTAGAGGAAGATGTAATCAGGGAGGTCAAGTACCCCGAATGGCTAAGCAATGTGGTAATCGCCACAAAAGAAGGAAGCAACAAACTCCGGATGTGCATCGACTTCAGAAACCTGAACGATGCTTGCCCAAAAGATTCATATCCTCTCCCGCCAATAGATCAACTGGTAGATTCAACTGCCGAATACGGGCTCTTAAGTTTCCTAGACGCCTTCAGCGGCTACCATCAAATAAAGATGGACCCCGAAGACGAAGAAAAAACAGCCTTCATCACCGAGGGGGGGACGTACTGTTACACCAGGATGCCCTTCGGGCTCAAAAACGCAGGAGCCACCTACCAGAGGTTGATGAGCAAGGTCTTTAACGACCAAATAGGGAGGAACATGGAAGTCTACGTAGATGACATGATAGTCAAAAGCAAGCTGCCTGTTGACCATGTCACAGACCTAAGGGAGACTTTTCACCAACTCAGAACCTTCGGAATTCGCCTTAACCCCGAGAAGTGCACCTTCGGTGTAACTTCGGGAAAGTTCCTTAGGTACATGGTATCAGAAAGAGGCATTGATTCTAACCCAGAAAAAATTAAGGCTCTGTTGGAATTCCGAACTCCCGCCACGATAAAAGATGTGCAGAGGCTTGCTGGAAGAATAACCTCCCTCAGCAGATTTATTTCCAGATATGGAGACCGGTGTCGAGCATTCTTCAAAGTCCTCACTAAGGCAGCAAAAAGAAAGGACGACCTCGGGAGTGATGATCGTCCTTGGAATGAGGACTCCCAAAAAGCTTGGGAAGAACTCAAAATCTACTTGGCTCGCCTGCCCACTTTGCGACAGCCCAGCGAAAGAGAACCTCTTGTGTTGTACCTCGCCGTCACAGAAAAAGCAGTAAGCTCAGTCCTTGTGAAAGAAGAAGGGGCGAAGCAGTGGCCAGTCTACTATGTGAACAAGTCCCTGCACGGCGTCGAAATCAGGTATCCTTTATTACAGAAAGCTATATATGCCTTGGTCCTGGTAGGAAGAAGGCTGCGACCATATTTTCAGGCTCACCCCATCATTGTCCGAAGTAGCCTACCCCTGCGGGACATCATGAAGAAGGTTGACCATTCGGGAAGGCTCTCCAAATGGTGTATAGAGCTGGGCGAACACGACATCACCTACAAACCTCGGAAAGCCATAAAAGCTCAAGCCTTGGCAGATTTCATTGCCGAGGTCCCCATTACCGAGGACAGCCACCCAAGTCCCGACAAAAATGAGCCAGAATGGGCCCTGTACGTTGATGGTGCCTCGGGCGCCGAGCACCAAGGAGCAGGGGTGATCATCAGAGGCCCCGAAGGCCTGGAAGTAATGAAGGCCATTAAATTTAGCTTCAATGTCACCAACAATGTGGCTGAATATGAAGCCCTCATAGCGGGCTTGCGCCTGGCCAAAAAAATTGGTGTCAGAAACTTGAAAGCCCATAGCGATTCCCAGCTAGTAGTTCGGCAAACAGCAGGGGACTACGGGGCGAAGGACCCAACACTGGCCAAATACCATGAATTAGTAACGAAGCTTATTCGAGAATTCGACACCGTGCGAATCGAGAGCGTGCCTCGCAGACATAACGCTGAGGCAGATGAATTAGCAAAATCAAAAGCATATACTGAGGTGCTAAGCCAGCCGAGCATTACAGTGCTGAGCATAATGACTTCGGGAAGAAGCTGGAAAGATCCAATAAGAACATATCTCGAAACCAATACGCTCCCCGAAGACCCCAATGAAGCGGCAAAAGTGCGGAGACGTTCTGGTCGTTTCTTCCTGATTAGAGAAGAGCTATATCGGCAGGGATATGCAAATCCGCTACAAAGGTGTGTTGACGAAGAGGATATTGAAATAATCCTCCAAGAAGTTCACGAAGGCGCTTGTGGTTCGCACATCGGAACCGACGCCCTGGCAGCGGTGATACTTCGCCAAGGATACTTTTGGCCTACCCTGAGGAAAGACACCAGGCGGTTCGTCCAGAAATGTGGTAATTGCCAAAGACATGTAAAAATCTAGAGAACACCCTCGGAACTGGTGACTTCGGCAAACTATCCCTGGCCCTTCGCAGTTTGGGGCATAGACCTTATCGGGCCTCTCCCAACAGCGCCTGGGGGCGTGAAGTTCTGTGTAGTCGCAGTAGACTATTTCTCTAAATGGGTCGAGGCAGAACCTTTGACGACTATCTCGGCAAGAGAAGTGCACAAGTTCGTATGGAAAAACATAGTATGCAGATTCGGTATACCGAGGGTGCTAGTGGCTGATAACGGATCCCAGTTCATAGACAAAGGGTTCCAAGAGTTTATCAGCAACCTCGGAACAAAGATGCACTTCGCCCCGGTAGCTCACCCCCAAAGCAATGGGCAGGTAGAAGTATCTAACAGGACCATAAAAGATGGTCTGAAAAAGAGACTGGGGGAGGCAAAAGGGAAATGGCCAGGAGAACTCCAAAGCGTGCTATAGAGCTACCGAACAACGCCCCGAAGAGCTACAGGGGAAACTCCTTTCTCGCTCGTCTTCGGTACGGAGGCCTTGATCCCAATAGAGGTAGTGCGACCATCAATACGAGTGCAGGTATTTGATGAAAGTGGAAATGACCTCGGCTTAAGAACCAAGCTCGACCTCGTCGGCGAACATAGAGAAATAGCGGAACTAAGAAGGAAAGCTTTCCAGCAAAGAGCGGCCGCCGCTATAAACTTGCGAGCTAGGCCAAAAGGAATAAAAAAGGGTGACCTCGTTCTCCGAAAGGCGGAATTCGCACCTTGGAGGCCGTCACACGGTGTACTTCGCGCGAATTTGGAGGGACCTTATCTGGTTCTTGCCGAAGTACGAAGAGGGGTGTACAAGCTCGGTGACGCCGAAGGCGTGGAATTAAAAAACACTTGGCATTCAGATGCCTTGAAAAAGTTATATGCTTAGAATCTTGACGAAAGGGTTTACATTGTACAAAGTTAGAAAAATTTTCTAGCTACACGGGCTTCTGAAAGGAAGATTCTTGAACAAAAGAAATACTAAAAATCCGCGAAGATGGTCGCCAGAATAAGCATGGGTGTGATTTCCTGAAGTCCCTCGAGCGAGCATGTTCGGGACAACAAGAAATGTAAGGCGTGCATTTCATGATCTTATCCTTAAAAAAACTAACCAGTTCAAAGCCCTTTTCCTACAGAAATTCAATCTTAAATCAAAGAGAAATACAACAACTGTAATATTTAGTTCAACATTTAGTTCTTCAATTTGATTCGGTGGTTCCAGGAGGCACATAAGAATAAGGACAATACTACTTCTTCAAACTTAGAGAAGAGATTATCAAGGAGGTCATCTGAGTCAAAGAGTTATACTTCATCATCAACGTTCAATGGTGGCAGAAATTCTAGGTCTGACAGTGATGATCCCTAGCACAGTTAGCAATGACAGGTATTTTGGGTTTGGTCACTGCAAGCCTTGGCATATTTAGTGGTAGTGGAAATGCGGTGGGAGTGAGGCAGGGAGAGATTCCTAATTGCGATTCTTGCAATTGGGGTCAGATCTGAGAGTGGCATTGAAGTCGCTTGAATTAGTGAAAGAAAACACTAAAAATTAAGGATGAGGTGATGAAGATGACGTAGAGAAGGATGATTCCACTATTAGTGGTAGCAAACAAAGGTTAGGAGGGGGATGAAGCAGAAGAGAAGGGAGGTGAGGAGGAAGGATGGAAGAAGAATGATAAAGATGTTCAAATTTTAAAAAAAGTTAGAAAAATTTAGAAAAATTTTAAAAAAAGAGAAGGGTTTACATTGTACAAAGTTAGAAAAATTTTCTAGCTACACGGGCTTCTGAAAGGAAGATTCTTGAACAAAAGAAATACTAAAAATCCGCGAAGATGGTCGCCAGAATAAGCATGGGTGTGATTTCCTGAAGTCCCTCGAGCGAGCATGTTCGGGACAACAAGAAATGTAAAGCCTTGCGAGAATTTCTAAATACAAAGGCTTACAAAGAACCGATCTAATCTTCCGAAGTCTCTTGAGCAAACACGTTCGGGGCAAAAAGGAATGAACAATCTCACAATAAAGACTTAGCCAAAATTTCTTACAGGAAAGGAAAAGTCTTTATTGACAGACAAGATCGGCTTACAAAGAAGAAGGAAAGAAAGAGTACAAGGAAAGAGAAAAAGAAGGCAGAAGGGGCCTAAGAAAAATTAGGGATTCTCGGCATCCCGAGAGCCACTAGCCCCTGCATCCTTTTCCGCCACCAACCGCGCCGGAAGAGTCTGAGGCAGGTTCAAGTGCTCGAGCTTGGACCAAGTCCACCGAGGTCCCTCAGGAATATTCAGGGCCTCCAGGAAAGAAAGGTTGAGATCTGGAAACTTCAGGAGAACTTGATGACGAACGAGACAAAACCCGTCTTGAAAACCAACTTTGGTCATCTCGTCGGATCTCCTCTTCTCGACACCAAGATCATTAAGCTCCTTCTCCAGGTCTTCAACCTTTTTCCTTAATGCCTTCACCTTCTTCTTTCTCGACTCATCCTTCCCCTTCTTCGAAGATTCGACCTCGGCTTGAAGTGCGGTTTTCTCGGCCTCCGCCTTCGCCAGGAGAGCCGCAGAATCCGACTTCTCCTTTTGAAGTGCATCATTAACCGAAGTCAGCTCCGCCACTTTTCCACCAAGGTCGGAAATCTTCTGGGATGAGTCCTTTATAAGTTCGTCTTTTTCCTTCGCAAACTCCTCCCGAAGTGCAGCAATCTCTGACGCCGAAGTCTGGGCCAGCTGAGTGTTTCGAGCAACCAGGTCCGTGCACTGGGTTTGATATTGTTCTATAGTCTTTGAAGCGGCGGCCCGGTACATCCCCTGCCTCGCCACCCGAACTCTGAGGAATCCGGCATATCCCAGCAGCTGCAGAAACACAGAGCCAAGAATAAGACAAGGCAAAAAAGGAAAGGTAAATGCTTAGAAGAAATCAAAGACGAAAAAGGGGCAAGGAGAGAAACACACCTGGGCGGCGTGCTCAGAAAGCTTCGCAGCGAGGGAGTCATCATCCGGATGAGCCCCCGCAAGGGCCCTGAAAGAAGCTTCAGTCAGGACCCCCTTTGCGATCTCCTTGGCCATGAGCGGGCAGTCCTCGGAGTACATGTCCATGTCCTCCGTAAAGGACCAGAACGGCTCCTTCGGAATCTTCCCCTTCGGGATATGGGCATCCCGAAGGTCCCGCTTTCGGGCATGCTCGGCAACCCAATCCGGAGGAAGAATCTCCTCTGCACAACAAAAGCAAAAAAATTGTCAAACACAAGTAGCTGCCAAAAAATTCAGAGACTAAGTGTCTAAGGCATCAAACCTCGTGGCACTTCGGCAACATCGTCGCCAGAATCCAGGGCCCCCTCAGAAGAAATCTCCTTCCCTTTCCTCTTGCGGCAATCTTCGGCAGAAGGGGCTTCCACCAAAGCGTCCAGAAGAGGCGCCGAGTTAGGGCTTGAAGGACCAACGTCTGCACCGACCTCGGTCGAAGGTGCAGCAACGATTACTTCGGGCTCCTCGCCCACCTCCTCGGAAATCTCCGGCATAGGAGGAGGCACGGTCTTCTTCGATCGTTTGGCCGCCGGAGGCCCCCGTCAGTCGCCTTTCGTCTTCGGGAGGCAGCCTGCTTTGTTTGTTCGCCTTTCTCGGCCTGCCCGACGAAAAGCGCTCGGTAGTAGGCAGCAGTATTGTCGCCCATCTCTGAAAAAGAGAGAAAACATCAGCGTAAGTCCAAGATGAAATTAAAACAAGGGGACCAGGAGATGACTTACTTTCAAAAAAATCCGCATAAGTAATGTCCTTCTGAATAAGTTTTACCAGCCAGGAGTCCTTCCCAGCAATGGCAGGAGCCGGCATCTCGAGGTCCGTTTCGTGCTCCTTTACCACCTTCAACTCCCGAAGTACTTCTTCGGTCATCAACTTCCAGTTAATTGGAAAGGGGTAAAGGGGGCGCGGTGGGACCTCGGAATCCCAGTCAGAGACCGCTCGGATGCGCTTGTCAAAGTCCGCAAAAATGGGTGTTAACTCAGGAGTTAATAGCATCTTTGGGTCAACAACATCCATCATGAGCTTTCCCTGAGCCCACTTCATCGGGACATGCGACCAGGCCTCCTCCTTCTTCATAAAAAATAATTTCTGTTGCCACCCTCGCCAGCTGTCTTTGTTGGCAAAGGTGAACTTGTATTTTTTGCTCCCTGACCCCCGAGGTAGTATGAAATAGAAGCCACCTTTTGGGACCACGAAGAGCTTGTAGTACTGCAAAAAAATGACAAAGTGTGGCTCTATACCGAAGACACCACACATACAAAGAAAAGCACTGAAATAGCAATACGAGTTCGGCGGAAGTTGGTTTACGGCAATGCGATGGAAATCGCAGAAATCGCAAACCATCTTCGGCGAAGGATACCAAAGTCCGGCCTTCAGTTGGGCACGAAAAACAGTAACCTCATCACTACAGTTTGAAAAGCTATATTGGTCCGAACGAGGCAACCTCGTAGTGACGTAGGAAGGAAGGAAGAACTTCTTTTTCCATTTTTTAAGTTTTGCAGAAGTGGTGCAGCATGGGTGAGAAAGAAGGGGTTCCCACCTTTCGGGAATAGGCATGACTGGCAAAAAATCGAATTCGGAAAAAGGCAAAAAGCTATTTCGAAGAAAAAATTTGGAAAAACAGAAGAAACTGGAAGCTAAAACCCACCAAACGTTTTGCCAAAATCTGGATTTGAGGACGCCGTCGTGAAATGGTGGCCGGAAAACCACTCTGTCAAGAAGCACCACCGTGAGAGAGCAGGAAAAACACTGCAGCAGTTGAGAGACAGAAGAGAGCAAAAGCAAAAGCAAAAGGGGGTTATGAAGGACTAAGGGTATATATAGGCCGAGGAAGGGTAGGCGAATCGACGTCATAAGTGCTGGGCGAAGGCGAATCGTCGCCATAATTACCCATTTTGCATAAAAAGACACGCCCTCTGTAACCGACGTAACCCTTTCCAATGACGGCGTGCCACGTGTCAGCAATCACGCCAAATAGGGAACACGCTTTCTGACAAATAGCGCGCCGCCCCAGACTGACACGCCTGGGCACAAGATGAGACGTTTCAGTAACCTACAAAGCTTACAGACAATAGGCTACCTCGGAGACACCAAGGGACAGTCTGTGCTACGTCTACAAACAAAAGGTGTATCTTCGGCGCAGCTACCATGCATAAAGCCCCGAAGAGTACCCTCCGAAAGCTGACAAAAGCCAAAGTCCCTACTTCGGCTTCTAAGGGGGGGGGCATGTGATAGCCAAAGGACTATCGCCTCTCCTAAAACGTACCTCCTATCAAGAGCATGCTCGGGAAGCCTGGCACCATCCGATAGAGGCACTAGTACTGACCTCGGACTAGGCGAATTCCAGCGCCTCGAACTCGGGATCTAGCCTAGTACCCCAGAAAGCTCCAAAAGGTGCAGACAACCCCCTCGGAGGATTAAACGGACCGCCTTCGGGGTAGAAGAATCAGCTACCGCAAGCAAGAGAGGATTTCCCGAAGGAGGAAACTGCGAGCTAGGCAGCGCCCCGAACTGCGAGCATAACTCCCGAAGAAGGCTGTTCGTCCCAGAGGACGACCTCGCCCAAAGGACATCGGGAGTACGGCAGGAGCATTTAAGGAGCCTCTGACACATCGCCCACAGACGCACTATGTCACCTCAAACGGCGCTCTGACACGCCGACGCCGCCCAGGTCTTGTCACAACCTGTCTCGGACCAAGGCTCGAGGGAGCCTACAAACAGCTACTTGTCCCCTGTGTCCAAAGGTACACAGCAGATCTGACTGAACACGTGTCATGATCTGAACGGGCCAGACACTTCTATAAATACCAAAGAACAGCCCCTTGCAAACGGTTGGTCAGTCAGTTGAGAGGATACGAGCAGGCAAGGCCACTAAACCCCTGAGTGCTCTCTTTCCTTCACCTCTCAGAGAACTAACTTGGGCGTCGGAGGCTCCTCCCCGAAAAAACATCCCGGGGACCTCCTATCAAGAGCATGCTCGGGAAGCCTGGCACCATCCGAGAGAGGCACTAGTACTGACCTCAGACTAGGCGAATTCCAGCGCCTCGAACTCGGGATCTAGCCTAGTACCCCAGAGAGCTCCAAAAGGTGCAGACAGCCCCTTCGGAGGATTAAACGGACCGCCTTCGGGGTAGAAGAATCAGCTACCGCAAGCAAGAGAGGATTTCCCAAAGGAAGAAACTGCGAGCTAGGCAGCGCCCCGAACTGCGAGCATAACTCCCGAAGAAGGGTGTTCGTCCCAGAGGACAACCTCGCCCAAAGGACATCGGGAGTACGGCAGGAGCATTTAAGGAGCCTCTGACACATCGCCCACAGACGCACCATGTTACCTCAAACGGCGCTCTGACACACCGACGCCGCCCGGGTCTTGTCACAACCTGTCTCGGACCAAGGCTCGAGGGAGCCTACAAACAGCTACTTGTCCCCTGTGTCCAAAGGTACACAGCAGATCTGACCGAACACGTGTCACGATCTGAACAGGCCAGACACTTCTATAAATACCAAAGAACAGCCCCTTGCAAACGGTTGGTCAGTCAGTTGAGAGGATACGAGCAGGCAAGGCCACTAAACCCCTGAGTGCTCTCTTTCCTTCACCTCTCAGAGAACTAACTTGGCGTCGGAGGCTCCTCCCCGGAAAAACATCCCGGGGACCTCCTAACCTTTCCTTTTGGGCTTTTCAGGCACCACTCCCTAGGAAACCTCAACTTCGGGCGTTCTCCTCCTCAGGAAGTCCCTCCAGACACCACCATGTCCTCCAGCGAAGACGTCTCCGGACATCAGCAGGCTTAAAGGACCTGATTATAAGCATATAACAGAGTTTAACCTTGAGGATAGCACATAGGTGGGCCCTTCTTATCTTATCTTGGATATTCAAAGATGTTTTGGCCATCTCCGTCATGGCTAACAACAACTATGCAGTTCCATATTGGTGAATGTATGTTAGCACTTTCGATTCTTTAACAGCTTTTAAACTTCCTATTACAATCGCAAATCTTCATTTTTAGGCCTCCTTTTGGATGCAAAGTTATCAACTTATATCATACGATTTTCTATTGGGAGATCTATGCATTTCTCTTTGCATACTAATATTTTTTGCCTCATTATATCATGTTTTTTCATCTCTATCTTCAAACTCTATGGACAACTGGTGAAATCCAACTGGCATAAATGAAAGAACATTATATTACTGAATTCAACTGTTAGATCCGTGGTAACTAAAAAATTACAACTTGTGTTTGTTCTTTCAGTTAGAAACTTAGACATATATGTTTTATGCTTTACTTCATACATATGAATATGTACTTTAAATACAATACATAGATGCCTTAGACACCATGTTTGGTTAGCTTTAGCATTAGCAATAGATATTATGACTTTGACAAGGCTTTTGACCAACATTGAGCATATGATTTGTAAAGATCTAGCTAAAAGTTTGCCTATCCTATTTTTGTTTAATAGTTGAACAAGAATCATACACCAGGGAGCATTTTCCACTATATTGACCACACCTAAGCTTTTGGCTGGAAAGAATAAGTTCAAAAAAAAAATCATGATACTCTCATTTGCCATCATCTTGACAGCTATAATGATGTTATGGAATGGTAATAGGAAATGATTTTGTAGGTGTTGTACAACATTTTGTTTTACTTGCATTTGTTTCCCATGCTTTACTAGTGCTACTCTGCGTGTTGTTACCAATAGAATGATTATCTTTATGAGAATGGTGGCAACTCAAAAATGAAAACGTTGACATGGTCCACCTATGCATGGCCGGTAAATAAGTTAGGGCTAATGGGGTTCATCTTATCTAATTTATATGGCTGATAAGTGACGGATTAACGAATTCCCAGAAGGAAATGTTCTTCCACTTTATGTGAAATTTTGTTTTGTTGATTCAACTGAAGTCTTGATTAACAAGCTTTCAATGATTAACTCTAACTAGTTTGGGAGCTTAGTTTTGATGTTCCTCCAATTTTACGTTTGGTCTAAGTGTAATGCATTATGTTACCATCTCCTGCATTAAAGAGCTGGCCTTCCATTATTTTGTATTGGCACACATTTCATTTTGTCCTGACATGGCTAGTTGTCCTTCTGGGTTCAACTTGATTCTAGTGAAGCTGGCTTCTACACCAATCTTTTGGAGTTGTTGATGATCCGGGTACTCAAATGTCCAGTTTACTAACAAAGTCTCCAAGTTGTAAATTTGATCCTAGCATGTTCCTCAAATATTGAAATGCTAGATCAAAGCAAGCTCAAGGACTTTTATCCATTTTCACATTATGTGTTTATACTATTATCTCTAGGATTCAGATTTTGAATTAGGATACTGGCCGGAAAAAAAATTCCAGAAAGTGTAAACATGTCTTTGAAATTTTAATGGAAACAAAGACAGATGCGTGAATTCAGATGCGCACATCATGGGTTACTTAACTATCGCCTCCTGAATTCAAATATATGGCTATAACATGGAACGCATGAAATGATAGAGGGAGACAGCAGTACCTTGTAGTTAATTGAAGAATTATTCATACCATCTATTTTGGATATACTCGATGAATTTTTTTTTGTTTGGAAAAAATATTTAATTAACAATTTTAGCAATTACCTTCATAACCTACAAAAAATAATCATTTTGAAACTTATCATAATTCATAAAAGGGTTATGAATGGATCATAATGTTTTTATTGTTCAATTAATAGTTTTCAAATGTTCTCCAATTAAAATTTTTTGCAATGGAAATTTTTAATTTTGTACCAAAAATTGGGATTTCTGTGTAAGATAAGAGAAAAAGGTTTTATTGAAGTTACGTATAAGATAATAGAAAAAGGTTGATGAAAAAAAGTCCAATTTGTCTAAAAAATTTGGGTTGATTCCATCAAGTATTCAAAGTTAACATTTTTCATCATAAAATAAAGAAAAACGCAACATTTTAAAAAGGCCAACTTACAGTAAGTTATTTTTAAAAATTTGCACTTTACCTCGTGCTACATTTACACTGTCTAGCAGTTGTTTTTGAAACCTCAATTTAAACCATATGATAGTCATATACCAGTAATCTAAATCTCTCAGATCTATTTTTTTTTAGTTAATAGAAATTTTGGATTAACAATTTTTCTTTTATGTAATTCATTTTCCTCTCTATAAATTCAATTCAGTATTTTTTTAATATTAGTTAATTGTGAAAAATGCTACAAGAAAATAGCTAATTAGAACCATTAAAATCAAACCACCTAGTCTAAGCTGGTACAAATATTTGGAGGGGTACCAACTTTTGGACCAACTTTTACAACTGGTTCAAGGTCTGGTTTTAAATCTTAACCAGGTTTGAGGATCAAATCAAGCTTTTAGGGGTAAGTATTCAATTGGTTCAGTTTGCAACTGATTCAAAGAGAATTATCTGATCAATATTCAATTTTTATAAAGTGCATCCAAGCCGAATTATATATTAGAACCGATGCAAACCATCCGAATTATATTTTTACCTATCATGCCCAAAATTAAAGAAAGATAGACAACATGTTGTCAAAAACTAGTAGAAAATAATTATATATATATAGAGTCAATATGAATATTGGTAAAAATTAGTAGAAAATAACTTTATATATACACATAGGGGCATTATGACTAATAATAAAATATTTATTATTATTCATTTTATTCGATTTATTCAACTTTAAGCATATAATCTAATAGTCGATCCGATAACCAAATATAGAATTCAGTTTTGATTCTAATCAATCAAACTAGAAAAGAAACCGAATAATTTTATCCAAATATAATCAATCTTTCAATTTTTTCAGTTTTGTACAAATAATGCTCACCCCTACACATCTTTGACATTTTTTCATTTTCTTGTCATAGGAAATAAAACCCAAACAGGTCTGACCTTCTCTTCGTTGTCTTCCTACTAACTCCTATGGTGATCACAACAAGTTGCTGAAGCAATCAATCTAGCGTCACTGATAGACCCTTCCATTTGTGAATTGTCATCCAACATCCCCCATCAATTCCTCTTCCTCCCCGATCAATCGTTCTCTGAGGCGCCTCACCATAATGATTCTTCTACATCCTCGCCTAAACCTAAATGAGATTCCAAAGTTCAGGTTTCCGTAAGCCATGTTGTTTCTGTTGTCTATTTTGAATTTTTCTTCACGACTTTAATTATACTCGTCTCCCTCACCATGACCAATGATTGGCAAGTCATGACTCAAAGCTGGTAAGGAAGAATCTGTTACTATAGTTGCAATTGATTTTATAGTTGTGTCCAATTTACTTTCTGTTGGTCTCTTCTTTTTGTACTTTAGGTGATTGGTTCCTATCTCGGCAAAATTCGCTAACTCTTGAATAATTATAAAATATTAAATTTTTAAACTTTAGTTTGATCTGGTTAATAGATATCTTTCAGTAAATTTAAATTATACCGTTTTTTTGGAAATTAATAGTTCATTCAATTTATTAGTTTTTCCTCTATGTAAAAGGGTTCTATGCTAAATTAGTCTTCTTTTGGGGCTAGGGGCTTTAGGATCAATGCTTCGTGAAGGTTTAGGATCAATATGCAATGCAACAAAAGCTAAGGACTAATTGCATTGACAATTATAGATTTAGGACCAATACTGCGATTTACCCTTATTACCATTTAATTTAAAAAAGGTACTCCCTTAGTTAATTTCTATAAGTCATTATGTTTCATATGATACATTACTGAAAGTACTGGTATCACCTTAATCACAAGAATCCGTGTGGGAGGGGCACAATCTACTCTAAGATCACGAATTAACGCTTTAGAAGTGGATTTATGTTTAATTCTTGAACTCACTTCCAAGAATCTACAAATTCAATTCCAATAATTCATGAATTTTACTTTTCCTCCAAAAGTGGCATTCTGATGAGCTCAATCTTCCAAGCTAGTGCAATAAGAAATTTATCACATGGCAATTACGAACTTGCCATCTTGCTAAAGAAACCTCTCTGACAATCAGACATTTTTTAATTTACCTTATATCTCTAATTAAGGGAAAATATTGTAATTGTTCTTTTTGTTTAACTTTTAGGAATGTAAAAATAGAAGTGAAAAAAAATAAATATATAGAAATGAAACATAAATATTTTTTATAAATAATCATCATTGTTATATTATACTTTTGTGCCGCTCTCACTCTCAACATATTTACAATTCTAACAAATTCATGCTGCCACTTCCGTTCTTGCCCCCACTTTATGCAACTTAAGGTATCCCTTAACTAATTATATTAGTATTTGAATTTTTTTCTTAATTTCTAGCAACAATTTCTTATCATAGATGTAGAGAAAATTAAAAAAATTAGTCTTTTATTAATTTTTAGGAATGGGTTAATAATGGTTTTAGTAGTTAGCATAATTGAGTTACGGAGAAATAGTTGAACAACTAATTTTGTGATTCAAGGAAAGGAAATAATTAAAAGGTTGTTGTATTAAAGGTGGAAATGAGGATAACTAGACTTTTAAATGGTTTTATTTAGTTGTGGCTTATTATAGGTTGGTGATGTCGAGTTTATAGAAACTAACTTACAACTTATTAAATGAGTCTTAAGCTAGACATGTGAAAAGCCTATGATAAACTTCATTAGTCATTCTTGGAAAAGGTCCTACAAGCGATGAGATTCCCAGAAATATAGATTCATCTGATCATGCAATCTTTGTATGAATACAATTTCATATTTCATGCTAGTGAATGGTTGCACTAAGAATTAGTGGTTCCCTCCTTCTGCCAGTATTTGCCAAAAGGATCCTCTTTCTTTGTATCTATTTATTTTGTGTGTTGTGGTGCTCTCCAACTATCTAATGAAGTTGCAATTAGTAGGATCTTTACTTGATCTTCGAGCTAGCAGGAACAATTGCTCAATAAGCAATTATTTTCTTTTTTATGATTGCCTAATCTTTCTCACACCAACCAAGGACACAGTACAAGCATTACAATGAACATTACATCTTTATTCTTTGGCTGTTGAATAAGAGGTTAATTTTCATAAATCTGAATGGATGTTTAGGTGTAAGACCTTGCAAACTCTACAAATGCAATTCATATAAATTCTTTCATTCTATATCAATGATAGTATTCTTAGCTATTTAGGAGTTACTTTTACACAGGATATGTCCAAAACATCTTCTTTCCAATTTTTGGTCAATAAATTAAATCTCAAATGAAAGAAGTTAGAGTTGAAGTGACGAAGAAACTTAACGAAAAATAAAAATTGAAAGAGTCAATTTTGAAGCAGTGTTCTTGTGACAGATGGATCTTAGGAGATGAAAATTCATATTATTTTCACAACATGTTTAATGAGAAAAAGTGAAGGAATAATCTACATGGAGTCTTGGAGAATGGCCTTTGGGTGGAAGACTGAAAATTGATAAAAAATGAAGTCTTCAACTATTTTCAGAATTTATTCAAAGAAGATGCTAGTGTTAGACTAAAGTTCACAGGCACTAAATTTTGGCCGGATAAATTCAACTCAGAAGGAAAAGTTGGAGAAACCTTTTATGAAGAAGAGTTACTTGCTGCTATTAATAAATGTGGTGGTTCTAAGGCACTCGGCCTAAATGGTTTCTCCCTTGACTTCTATAAAAAGCATTGGTACATCATCAAGAAGGAAGTGGTTGATTTTGCAAATGATTTTTAGAGGTTTAGAAAACTAGATAAAGGCTCCAATTCATCATTTATCACTATGATTTCAAAAGAAGTCAAGCCCAGTTGGTTTTGCTGATTATAGAACAATCAGCTTAACAGTAAGTACGTGCAAAATCATAGCAAAAATGCTAGCTGAGAGAATAAAATCAGTCATGGGCCAGATTATTGGAGATATTCTATCAACTTTCATTAGAGGAAGACATATCTTGGATGGTGTTGTAATAGCCAATAAAGTCTTGGATTTTTTAAGAAGGCTAAAATGAAAAGCTATGTTCTTCAAAGTGGACTTCAAAAAAGCTTTTCATTGTGTTAATTGGAACTTCCTTGACTCAATAATGGCTTAGATGAGCTATGGTTGAAAGTGGAGGAGCTGGATTGGAGAATGCTTGAAATAAGCCAGGATACGCATTCTTGTTAACGACAAGCCTATAAAAGAATTCAGCATGGGAAGAGGTAATAAAGAGGGAGACCCATTATCACCATTTTAATATTTGATTTGTAGCAGAGGCATTGAATGTGATGATTTTAGAGGCAAGGGATATAAGGATATTTAAATGATTAATTGTTGGTAAAGATAATGTTGAATTATCTCATCTTCAATTTGTAGACGACGCCCTCTTCTTGGGGGATTGGAGCTCGGAAAATATGCCTAACCTTAAAGGCATATTAAAATGTTTCCACCTTTCATCAGGTCTAAATGTTAACCTATCAAAAAGCAAACTTTATGGAGTTGGTGTGGCTGACATGGAAGCCTTTTCTGCTTCTAGAATTCTAAACTGTAAGGTAGATAAATTTCCTTTCACTTACCAAGGCTTTCCAGTTGGAGCATGCATGAATGGAGTTATATCTTGGCAGCCTAATGTTCAAAAATTCAAAGACAGACTTAGTAGGTGGAAATCAAGCACATTATCAGTTGGTGGCCTATTAACTTTGGTAAAATCCATGTTAAGCAACCAGCCTTTGTACTTCTTCTCGGTATTCCAAGTTCCTATAAGTACTAGTCATCATCTTGAGCACATTCAAAATTCCTTTTTTTGGAGGGGTAATAGGGAGGGCAATGGAGGTGTTGGCAGAAAAGGAGGTTGGGGCTTGTGTGTGGGTAGCCTAAAAGCTAGGAATTTGGCATTGCTTGGTAAATGGCAGTTGCACTTTAAAATTGATTTAGGTTCATTATAGAGAAGAGTGGTAGTCTCTCTCTATCGTAAATGAGGTGGTTTTGGGGAAGTCATTTGGAGTAGTAGTGGTAGAATTTTGGAAGGAAGATTTTGAAGATGCATATGGAGTTTGATAAACTAAGCATGGATTTTGTTAATAAATTTAGATGGAAAGTGGGAGATGGTTGGTCCGTTAAATTTTGGAAGGATATTTGGGTTGATCAAGAAAGCTTACAAAATAAATTTCCTAGATTATTTCCTGTAGAAAGTTTGGCAAATTGTCTAGTAAGTGAAAGGAAAGTTGTTTCGAGATGGTCTTGTTGGTAGGATTGGGCTTCCCAACGAAGTCTAATAAGTTGGGAAAAATATCAATTACAAGAACTTTTATCTCTTATCCACTGTTCATAGGTGTCATTAAGCATTGCTTTGGACTAGCTAATCTTTTTTCATTAAAATCAAGTAGATGTGTACTGTGTTCTACCATAAGGAGATGGATTGACAAGGCTCATTCTCATTTTTAGCAGTAAAGGAGAACATTCCATGGTGCAACCTGGTCTTGATAAAAGTTAATGTTCATGCTTGGAAAGTGGTGCAGGACAAGCTTACAACAAATCTCAACTTAGCTATTCAAGGTGTTACACATGTAAATCCATTTTGTCCAATATGTTGTAGGGAAATTGAAGATGCAAGACATATTTTTCTCTCATGCAATCAAGTCTTGTAAGTCTGGTCTCACATTTGGACTTGGCAAACAAACCCAATCTGCTGCTCCACTTCTCCACATGCATTTCTTTAGCAAAAACATCCCAGGTTGAGGTCAGAAAAAGTAAGCAAAATCTGGTCAACATTATTATTGATCTTTATTTGGACAATTTGGAATAAAAGAAATACAAAGGTTTTCCAAGATGTTAATTGCATTTATGCGGAGGTTTTTAAAGCCATTTAGTACAAATCATATATATGGCTGTCTAAAAGATGTCAAAAATTCGGCATATCGTGGTTTGAATGGTGCCATGAGTCAGTGTCTGCTATGTTATCTTCAGCTTCCCAACACCATTACTAGGGGGCATCTTTATCTGTGGTTATTGGGAGACTATTTCTAGCTAAATTTTGAAGGTCTATTCACTACTGCATTGGTGGATTTGAGCTTTGAAAATGTACTCAAGAGTGTTGATTTTTAAGCATTTTTTTTCCTATTGATGTAAGGTGTTTTACATTAGGTCAAGGTGTATCATGATTGTTATTTACCAATTTCAAGCCACTAGCTGGAGCTTGGTTCGTATTATTTTCCATGAATGAATTTATTGTTCGCTGTTAAAAAAAAAATTAAATTTTAATTGAAGAGTCAAAAATGGAAGTTATTAAAAAATGCTAGCAAGTTGACTTTTTTCCAATCCATTGTGACATTTATGCTTATCTACATTATTCCATTGTTTAACGCTTCATTTATCTTATCTTTTTTTTTAATCAGTAAGTAAAAATGATTTTATTAATGGCTAGCCAGAAGCTGGATGCTACATTCTGCATCAAAGAAAATGTCCAAATCTAATCCAAATCCAATAATGGAAACGTATTAGGAAGAAACACAAATGTAGGATTTAGACATAAGAGATTAAAAGATAATCTCACCTGACCTGATTAGCTTGAAAGCCAAAAAAGCTAGAAATTAAAAAGAAGTACATTTTTATAAAGAATCAATAAATTTGTTGTTAAAGATGGGATTATTCCTTGCAAACCAAATAGAGTTTAGTGCAGCTTTGACAATTACTTCCATGTTTTTGAAGGTCCCTTGATCATGAATTAAAAGGTTTTCGTCTGAAAAAAAGCTTAATGTTATCCATGGAGTTAAATTGACCTCTTCATCATGCATACATTGCTTGCCAAAGTTACACCATCAGATTCAATTTTAAAGAGTTATATTCAATTCTAGTGGTGTGGTTTCTATACCACAAAGGGTATACACTTAAAGCAAAAAGGTGTCTTGATGTTGCTTAAGGGCATTGGGTGATTGGGTTCAAAAGATATGCACTTGTTCAACAGGCTTTTTTTGGTAAAACTTTTTAGTGAATTTTTGCTGACAATCCAAATAATCTTGTCTACTGTGTGGTTATGGCCAAACATAGCATTTCTCACTCCATATGAAAAGTAAAGACTTTTCGTAATGCCTTCTCAATTTGGCTTGGCTATTATATGGCTGAGCCTTTTTGACACATCATTGTTAGGAAATTAAATTTATGAGTTTGGGAATATAAATGGATTAATCCGAATTTTTTCCTTGATCAATTAAGTACTTCTAATCCACCTTCTAGTATGCATTCACAATTACGGATTTTTTATCTTTCACTTAATGCTGATTCTAGTTGGAATTTACCGCTTATGTTTCCCCAATTTGTTATCCAAAAGATTTTATTTCTTCCTTTTCCATCTCATGGAAAAGGTGATGATGTTATCTAATAGGGGTGATAATTACTCATGGAAATATTTTTCTAAACAAAGATATTTGTTGGAAATTATTAAGAAGTCTGTTCATTTGCTTCACTTAGAAAACCAGACTATGAATAATTTATATGAGGTTGCTTTTTATAGACTTATGAAAGGGATATGAGGTTTCAATATTCCACACTAGTTCAAAGCATTTCTATGGAAGTGTTTAATGAATGCTCTCCATACTACTAGCCATCTTTCTAGACATAGAGGCTTTATAAGCTACATCTGTGCGTTGTTTTCACCCACTAAATCAACACTAAACTTGTTTTGGAAATGTCTAGGATAACTTGAGGTGTGGGGATCTTTTTGTGTGAATTCATTATCCCAAGGTTTCAATTCTATTGAGGAGTGGCTATGTAATTTTTTTGCTTCTTAAGATAAATGAAGCAAAATTGGTTATCATTCCTAGTCTTCATCCTTTATATATATGTACGTGCGTGTGTGTGTATGTGTGTGTGCGTAGTTAAGGAGAAATGGGGATAAAATAATAGTCAGCCTTAAAATTTTTCATGTTTTCCAATATAGTCCTAAAACTCTTCGCTTTGCCAAAGTAATCCTAAAACTATGAAATGGTTAGCTTTGTTAGTCTTAATTTAGATGTCTCGCTATGTTGCAGATGAAAAAGTTGAGTTGACACATAACAACTGTTAAATGTTAACTTAAAACCATATTTTCTATTTTGAGGGTGAGTTTGCAATTACACATACAGTTCAAGGACCCAACCCACAATAATGAAACCCTATGCACCTAGCAAAGAAAAAATAAACCTACACCTTTGGTCCTTGATTCATCGCTCAATGTCCCCCCAAAAGCCTAACCTCCAACCTCTACCACTACCATCTTTAAAACACTGCCAAGCTTCCCAGCCTAAGCTGCATCATCGCCAACCAGTCTAACCTAGCACTACTGTCTTGCCTGGCCAAAGGCCACTATTCCCAAGAATCACTAGCCGCTAATGACACCAAATTGAAGGATAAGAGCATTAATTCACTATCGTCACCACGTTCAACCCACGGGTGTCACCAGCCTCCATTCATATGGAATAATTAACTTGCCCACCAATCCCCTACCATCCACGGTGTGCCAATCAATCTCCATCGGTGCGTTTCGATTTGCTCCTAGTCCCTAATTCCTTCTAAACTTTTATTTTCTTAATCCTTAATTCCCAAAGTTACACCTTCTCATCAGTAGACAAAGAACTTGAGCTCAGCGATGATGAAGACATAGGGGAGGAGATGGAGGCAAGGCAGAAAGGACCTGGCTAGTAAGTGGGCAGTGGTGAGTAGATTTGATTGTAGAATAGAAGCCCGAGGAAAGAAATAAAGTTTTTAAAACAATACATTTTAAATACAAAAATAACATATTGAGTTAAAAGTAAGTTATGTAAATTGGACAGGTCATTACTTATATATGTGTGTGTATGTGTGTGTGTAGGTAGGTAAGTAGGTAGTTAGGTAGGTTTGTATGTACGTATCTCTGTGTTATGTATGAATTTTGTGAAAAAGAATTACAAAAAAATATTTCAACATTTTTAATTTTTGTTAGTTAATTATTAAAAAAATATGTGTAAATTAGAAAATTTTAAATTTTGTAAATTGTAAATGTGTAAATTTTTTTTAAAAAATGCACTTTGTAAATGTGTAAATTGTAGGTTAGGTTCCTAAACTATATGTCTTATTCCAAAATTAGCCTTAGAATAGAAAAAGTGGTCAAAAGTTAACATTTAACATCCATTATGTGCCACCTCAGCTTTTCCATTTTCCATGTAGTGAGAGATTAAAATTAGGACTAATAGAGCTAACAATTTTATAGTTTTAAGACTACTTTGGAAAGTCGAAGAGTTTTAGGACTATGCTAGCAAAACATGAAGACTTTTAGAACTGACTAATATTTTATCCCTAGAGTGTAACATCCCCATAACTCATGAGAGAAATGTGGGCAACCTTATGTAGATATATATTCTCAAGTTCTAGAACATAATCACTTAGTGCCAAAAGATAATCTATATGGTGTGCGCAGGTGTTCCGTTGACTAATTCTAGACTTAGGTCGTTAAAGATGATATCAGAGCCGACCCAGGACTGTGATGGTGTAGCATAGTGGGTGTATATATGCATCACTTATCAAGTTGATCCTGGATTAAAGACTTTACTTAGCCAGGGGGCCAAGTAATCTGATTAGGGAGGTTACTAGTTTTGGGGACCAAGTGATTCGAATAACCCCAATGAGGATGTTGGGTACACAATGGTGGGAGTTTTTAACACTCCATATCCTACATGAGAGATTTAGGAAGCCTTATGCAGATATATAGGCATGTAGATATATAGGCATGCGGATATATAGGCTCAAGTTTCAGAACACAAGCACCTGATACTTATCCTTTTCATTGACCGGTTTTGAACTTAAGTCATTATAGATAGTATCAGAGCCAACCTGGGACCGCAATGGTGTGGCATAATAGATGTGTACATGCATCATCTACTGAGACTGATCCTGTATTAGATAAGCTACTTTGCCAAGGGATAAGTAATCCGATTAAAGAGGTTACTAGTTAGAGGAACCAAGTAATCCGAATGACCTTAATAAGGATGTTGGGTACATAAAGGAAAAAGTTTGTAACATCCCCATATCCCACATGGGATAAATGTGAAAAGCCTTACGGAGGTATATAGTCTCAAGTTTCAAAATATAGTCACCTAGCAGTTATCCTTTTTCAAAGGATAGCCCATGTGGTGTGGGTAGATGTTTTATTGACCGGTTCTAAACTTAGGTCATTACAAATGGTATTAGAGCTGACCTATGACTATGGCAATATAGCATAGTGCATGTGCACATGCATCGTCTACTAGATTGATATTAGATTAGAAAGGTTACTTAGCCCCTGGCCAAGTAATTCGATTAGAGTGGTTACTAGTTTGGGGACAAGAAATTCGAGTGATCCCAACAAGGACGTTAGGTCTATAAAGGGGAGTTTATAACACTCCCATATCCTATGTGGGAGAAATGTGAGATGCTTTATATGAATATATAGGCTTAAGTTCCAGAGCATAAACAACTGCACTTATCCTTTTCATAAAGGATAGCCCAAATGGTATGAGCAGGTGTTTCGTTGACCGGGCTGGACTTGGGCACTTACATGGAGAAATGTGTGTGTGTTTTTTAGAACATCTATCTTCTCATTCAATCAATCATAGCTAGAAGGGATGTTCTCTTTTGACAGCTTGCTATAACCAATGACTACCTATCATGTTACGCTAGATTTACATCTAATCCTCCCCATCCCCTCTACTAGTCCTAGGGTGCTAAATAGTTTCATACTCTTTCCATTAATCCTGATATCTTTGTTGTTGATAGGGCTTGGTGATGATCCTCAGGTTTTGGTGTCATCGCTTGCTTATGGATTGGATTTAATGACCCATCCTAGATTCAGGAAAGGCATCTTTGGGAGCAGTACTGTTCTACCTTGGAAGCTGAATGATTGCAATATTTGGATAATTGGCAACTCGTATATTCTGGCTGCTCCACAAGGTGATCAACACAATAATTTATAGTTGATAAACTTAGCTTATTAGACTATCTACAATATGCAAAAGTTATTGGATCATTACTTAGTGCTGGTTCGTGCCTCAGTAGCATATTACTCCAGCTCATAATTTGGTTTTATCTCTTTTCCCTAACACTTAATCTACTATATTTGATTTTGAGTACCAAACCTTACAATTGTTTTTTTATTTACATGAATCTAGAATTTATTTTTTTAAAAGACTAAAATTACTTTAGAAGACTCAAAATCCTTACGAAGTAAGATTATAGGATAGTAATATTTTGAAAAACAATAATCTAGAATTTTAAAGTTTAAAACTAACTATCAATTGCATTTGGTTATATTGTAAGGATAATTTTTTGAATTTTTATTTTTTAGTAGCTAGTCATCATTAAAAAATTTTTGAAAGTAACTTCCCCAATTTCATAAGTAAGGAAATGATTTATAAATAAATTATGAATGCAACATTTCCAAAAAAAAAATTCAATAAATCGTTTTTCCAATTTAATGAAACACAATATTGTTTGGAATTTTTTTTCTACCACTACTAAAAAACACATGTTTTCCAACGGTCATTTTCAACGGCTTCGCGTTGGAAATTTTAAAATTTCCAACGCAAAGCCGTTGGAAATAAGATGTTGGGAAATCCACCGTTGGAAGTCAATTTTCCAATGGTCAAACTTAGGGCCGTTGGAATTTCCAACTGCCAGCCGTTGGAAGCTGAGCAGTTGGAGATTTTCCAACGGCCTTAATGTTTTTTTTATTTTTTTTCATTTCCAACGGCCAAGGCAGTTGGAGATGTTTCCAACGGCCTAGGCCGTTGGAGATTTTTCCAACTGCCTAGGCCGTTGGAAACATCTCCAACTGCCAAAAATCTCCAACGGTGTTGGCCGTTGGAAATTGTAAAATGTAGGTTTTTTATATTTTGTATATTCTCGTTCCATTTACAATGCGTTTCATTAAATATTAAACGGCTTAGAGGGTTCAAATTTATTGTATCGTATGTAATCACATTCTGAACCGGTGCACGTGCATAAATGCAGTTGTAAATCTCAATAAAAACATACACAATTGAAAGTACATAATCATATCATAAATATAGTTATAACATACACATAAAAGCATACACAAGGTAAATTACAATATCATGAGACAAATATAGTTACACAAGGTAATTATTATTATTATGATTAATATTATTATTATAATATTGATTATTATTATAATCATAAATATAATTATTATTATTCTTATTCGTAGTCATATTATTATTGTCTTTGTTGTCATCGAACAATACATCATTATTTAAATAATTGTTATTATAATTATTATTATAGTAATCTAAGTTTCATAATACTTATTTTAATTAATATTATTATGATTATTGTTACTATTATTATTACTACTACCACTCTTAGTATAATAGTAATTATTGTAAGTATAATAATAATAATTATTATTATTATTAATATTATTATTATTTGCATACTTCTCTTCGAATAATAATAATTATTGAAATTATTATTAGTATATTTATTAGTATTATTATTATTACTTTTATTATTAAAGTTCTACTATAATAATAATTATTTTAATTAGTATTATTATTATGATTATTATTATTATTATTATTATTATTATTATTATTATTATACTACTCTTATGTGATAAAATTTATTTTAATTATTATTATTATTAAAATTATTATTATTATTATTATTATTATTATTATTACTTTAATTAATATAATTATTATGATTATTTTAGCTCGTACCTTTGTACAATAATTACTATTTTAATTATTATTTTTACATAGTATTATTATTATTACCATTACTATTATTATTATTATTATTATTATTATTATTATTATTATTATTATTATTATTATTATTATTATTATTATTATTGTACTACTACTCTTAGTATAATTATTATTATTTTTATTACTGTTATTACTATTAGTATTATTCATAATACTATTATTATTATTATTATTTAATTAAAATTCTTATTATTGACACATATTTTATTAAAGGTAAATTTTAATCAAACAAATTTAGTTAAGTATAACTACTTTGAACGTCTCTACTAATTCCAAAACTAAAAACCTTATAAACATATTCCCAGCTAAATATTATTAATTAAACTAAAACTGTAAAATTAAACTAAAACTATAAAATTAACCCTAAAACCCGAAAATAAAAAAAAATTAACAAAATGGGTAAAAATTAAAAATTCTAATGGGTGTCCTAGCAAATCGTTACATCAAACCATGAACCACTTAAAATCACACAAGAAATATTTAAAGCATTTTTCGGATAAATAATTTAAAAAATTATAAAAATACGTAATAAACGCAAAATACCTCAAAATCTTTCCTTCAAATGCGTTCTTTCTTCCTTCCAATCTGCTAGAACAAGTAAAAAATTACACCCATTAGAGTTATTCAACAAAAAATCATGAAAATCGAAACAAAAAAAATTTAACCCAAAACGAACAAAACGAAAAATTATCACACTTACCTACAGATGTACGAGTTAGACCACTAGATCCAAGAAATCAGCCTCTGAGCGACGTTAATCCAGCCCTGGGAGACTTGAGAAAGGTGCTGTGTGTGCGTGTGGAGAGAGAGAGCGATGGAAGAGTACACAAAGAGCGAAAACGGAACCTGAGGAAGAAGACGAAGCCGCGAGCTGGGGGGAGGGGGGGATATTTAATTGCCATTTTTCCAATGGCCTTGGCCGTTGGAAAAAATTAACTTAAACGGTGTGTTTTGAACTTAAGTTTTCCAACGGCTTAGGCCGTTGGAAAAAGAATTAAAAAACAAAATCTCCCAAAATTTTTGTGCTTCATCTTCCAACGGCTTAGGCCGTTGGAAATAATTCATTTTCAAACTTGTCTAAGCCGCTGCATTTTGTACCTTCATTTCCAACGGCCTAGGCCGTTGGAAAAAGAATTAAAAATCAAAATTTCCCAAAATTGTTAAAACTTACTGTGCTTCAGCTTCCAACGGCTTAGGCCGTTGGAAATAATTAATTTTCAAAATTTTCAAACTTGCCTAAACCGCTGCATTTTGTACCTTCATTTTCCAACGGCCTAGGCCGTTGGAAATATTTCATGTTTTCATAATTTTCAAACTTAGTCAAAAACGCAGATTTCTCTAACTTAATCTTCCAACGGCTCAGGCCGTTGGAAACAACTTTAAATTGATTATACTTAATTCCAACGGCCTAAGCCGTTGGAAATACATCTTATTTTCAATTTCCTAATTTTTCCAACGGTCAAGCAGTTGGAAATTTTTTTCCTCTTTCTCCAACGGCTTAAGCCGTTGGATATTTTCCAACGGTCAAACCGTTGGAAGTTAGGCCGTTGGAAAAGTTTGTTTTTTTAGTAGTGTACCATTGATACTTAATTGTTTTTATGTTTTAAAAAATATGGTGTGTTACGTTCTGCTATTTACCTATAATTTTAATTTCCAGTAACTTTTATAATTCTTTAACTAAAACTGCCCTTAAAAACTGCCGATTTTCCCTAAATTGTCTTTTAAATTTGCATCAGTAATTTTTATTGGTTTCAAAGACCAAAAAGGAAATCAACATGAAGTCAGTCAATGGTGAGGGAAGGAAGAGGCGTGGAAAATTCAAAAAAGTAGGGGCAGTCATTGCTTTTCCACAAAAATATCTGTCACTTGTGCTCTTCGTCCAGATGAAAGATTCTTATTTTGTTTCTTGAGTTTAGTAACTCATTTAACATTTCCCCGCCTAAAGAAATAAACCAAGGTTAAATAAATAAAAATAAAAATTCATTTAATGTTCAATATTAACAGTTCACTACAGTAAGTCTACAGGATAGTAATATTTTGAAAAGTAACAACCAACTTTACAAGTACGAAAATGGTTCTAGAAAATTACAAATGCAACATCTCTTTTTTTTTTCTAGAAAAAAATCCAACAAATTGTTTGTCTGATCTAACCAAATACAATTTTCTTTAGATTTTTTCTACCATTGATAGTTAATCATTTTATGTTTTAAAAATTATGGATTGTTACGTTATTTTCCAATAATTTTAGTTTCCAATAATTTTCAGAATTCTTGAAGTAAATGTGCCCTTGATTTCTCTACACAATAGTCACTCGACTCATTTTGCAACTAAAGTTGGCCTATAAGGCTTCTCGATTTTCCTTAAATTGTCTTTTAAATTTGCATTAGTAAGTTTTACAAGTTTTAAAGAGCAAAAAGCAAATCAACATGAAGTCTGTCAATGGTGGACACATAACTTGGGAATGAACTTTTCAATGTAAGCAATTAATAATGCGTGGAAAATTCATAAATTAAAATGTGGAGGCTAATTGTTGCTTTACCTAAAAAATATCCGAGTAGGAATCCATCCCTTGCCAAGCAGGGTCATGTTTGTCGCTTTTGCTCTTTGTGCAGTTGAATGTTTCTTATTTTGTTTCCTTTAACATTTCCCCACCTAAAGAAATGAACCAAGGTTAAAGAAATATAAAGTAAAAATTGAGTTAATATTCAATATTTAACTAAATAAGTACAAGTACCCTTTAGTTTTTCTTTAAAGTAAGTTATTAAAATTTTTATAATTTTCATACTAAAATAATCCAATAATACCAATATATATATATATATTAAATTTAAATTTTTAAATAAGAAAAACAATTAAAAATTTTTACTAAATTTTAAAATTAGTTTTGAACTGACATTATTATTTTGAAAAAATTAACTAAAGTATGTGTCTGATTTTTTTTTGGCGAATAGCACAAATATATTTGTATGCTTTTGAGTTTTATATGTATGCTTTTAGATTTTTTCTATGTAGAACATAAATATATATATATGTATGTTTCTAGGTTTTATATGTATGTTTCTAGGTTTTATATGTATGCTTCTAGATTTCTTTTTGTAAAACATGCAAACATATCTACATGCATGTTTTTTTATGCTACCATATGAAATTAGTTCGTATATGTATGAAATTGTATTTTTATTTATTGAGTTTTGATAGTGTATATAACTGGAAATGAATTGTCTAGCAGTCATGTTTTGATTGAAGCTCCTGATTGTGTGGTTTTGGTAATTTTCAGTAATGGTGGGCTGTGTTTTTGGAAGTCAGGGGATGTTAATTGGATCATTCTGAATCGTCATCAAGATGTTGTGTTTTGAGATATTCCAATTAGGAAAGATAAAGTTTATGCCATCAATGAAACTAGGGGACTTTTTGTGTTGAACTCTTCATTTGAAGTTGTTAGAACAACTAAATTGCCTCTAGGTGATGGTACTTTAGAAATGTTATATTACATGAAACAATTATTATCTAAAGGTTATTATGAATGTTAATAAGCTCAAGACATAAAGCTTGGTTGGATTGAGGTGAACGATTTGGGAGAAAGAGCATTGTTCATGAGTGATCATGGCTGTTGGGCAATTTCAACTAATGACATTGGTGGATGCAAGGGAACTGCATTTATTTTGGTTGCAAATGGTCTCCTATGTGCTGTAAATTAGACAGCAGGCTTAGAGGATTATTAGCATATGGGAGTTTTTAACCTTGAGGACGCCACAGGTGGGCCATTAGTATCTTATCCTGGATATCCGTACATGTTTTGGCCACCTCCTTCATGGCTAACAACTACTATGCAATTCCGTATTGGTGAATGTATGTTAATACTTTCAGTCCTTTAAAAGCCTTGAAACTTCCTATTACAGTGGCAAGTCTTCATTTTCTGGCCTCCTTTTGAATGCGTGTTTATCAACTTATATTATACGACTATCTGTTGGGGGAATTGTGCATTTGTTTTTGCATATGAATATTCGTTGGCTTGTTATGTCATGTTTTTTCATCTTTGTTTTCAAACTGTATGGATAACTGACCAAATCCAGTTGGCTTAAATGAATGGACATCATATTTGTGAGTTCAACTGTTACATTCGGGGTACCTAAGAAACTGCACCTTGTGTTTTGTTTTTTTTTTGTTCTTTCAGTTAGAAACTTAGATATATAGGTTTTATACTTTACTTCATACATATGACTTTGTACTTAAAATGCAATGCTTAGGTGCCTTAGATACTATGTTTGGTTAGCTTTAGCAATAGCCATAGATATTGTGGCTCTGACAAGGCTTTTGAACGGCATTGAGCATATGATTTGTAGAGATCATGGAAACTCTAGTTTCGTTTAATAGTTACACCAGGGAGTATTTCCACTCTATTGACCGCACCTAAGCTTTTGGCGTGAAGAATAAGTTGAAAAAAAAAGAAGATCATGGAAACTCTCATGTGCCATCATCTTGACAGCCAAATGAAGTTAGGGACTGATAACAGGAAAGGATTTTGTCAGTTTGTAAAACATTCTCTTTCACTGGCATTTGTTTCCCATGCTTTACTAGTGCTCACTCAGTGTATTGTTAGCAAAAAAATGATTATCTTTATGAGAATGATGCCAACTCAGAAACGAAAACATTGACATGGTCCGCTTAAGAATTTTTTCTCCCAAATAAAATGCCTTGAAATCCTCTTAATTTTAAAGAAATTAAAAACTAAGAAATTTACATTTTTCAAACACTTTATGCTTATTTTTTTTCTTAACCATTAAAAACTTAACTATTAACAATTTTTGCTAATTTAGTCAATTTGAAAATAGCCTCTAAATTTGCATTTTTTTTATCAATAGAGACAATTTTATTGTCAGCAACAACTTTTACTTTAATTTGATGTTATCTATTTCACTTCTTTGGAGGGCAATTTTTTTCTTCATCACTTGGTTTCAGCCTTTCAACCATGAATATATTGCAAAGACAATCTTCCATCTATTTTATAACAATTTATAAATTAGTAATCAGTGTATGTCATGAATAAAGTGATTAAAACATCCACTACCACAAGCTCTACAGTTGATTAAACAACAGTATTTTTTTATGTTTTTTTCCACCACGCAGCCTGTATTTGTTTTTGATTTTTTTTTCGCACAAATAAAGACCATCTTTACCACCAACTTATAAAATGTATTAGTCTATAAAATAGTTGTCTTCTTTTTATATGTGTTGATTTGAAAAAAAATAAAATTTATGTTGTCCGAAAATCCTTATTTTATCATAATTTCTGAATTTCCCGTAATAATTTATAATCAAGATAAAATTTATAATCAAATAAATATAAATTCTTGAAACATTAAAAAAAATTAGCCCCGTATATCGCACGGGCATGTTAACTAGTAACTCATAAAAGGGTTATGAATGGATTACAATATTTTTATCGCTTAATTAATAGTTTTCACAAGGTTCAAAATCTCCACGCGTTGCAGCGGTCATATAATATCACAATATTAAGAAAAATAATAATCAAGAAAAATAATAAAATTAGTTTGAGGGCCCAAAGAGAAAATATAAAAATCTTATGCATTAAGAGTTTAACAATTAACTCAGACAAAGTTAAGGAAAAAAAGCTCTATTTTACTAAAAAAGATAAATAAACCATAATGACCAATGTTTTAGTTTAGAAAACAACAAACCATTAAAAAAAAAAGAAGTAAGAGATTAAACAAAAAGACAAAAATTAAGTAGTTACTTAGTTTAGGGTCGTGAACGTCAAGATGATAAAAATTAGGGTCTAATATGAGAAATGGAAACAATACAGGTACTGGAAACGCAGTTCACCAAAAAGAAACGTGAAACAGAATGAAAGTGGGATAATTTCAAGAAAGACCCTAAAAAAGAGAATTTATTTCGAAAAGCTAACCACACTTATAAACAAAGCAATCGCGTCGAAAAAAAAAAAAAAAGGCCGGCCGAACCATCCCAAAACCAATGGACAAAACCATTTGAGGGATAAAACCGATTGCAAAAGTTGGGGACCACTATGATAAAATTGTCATATTGGGGGACCAAAAGGGGAATTTGAACATTCCCCTGGAAGTAAAAAAAAAAAAAATGGAAGCAGGGACTTGCAATAAAATGGACAAATATGCCTTCATTCCCTAAATGATTGGTTTCGGCAAGTAACAGTCTCCATACTTTATTACCTTCCGATCTCACCATCATCAACAAATAGTCTTCGCTCTATCTTGCAACAGAAGGAGAAAGTGAGGGATCAACATGGAAAACGTGAAATATTCAGGGACCAAATGTGAGGTTTTACCACAAAATGGGAAAAAGCGAAAAAAAAATGCGGAAGGGAAAAATCGTAAGGACACTGTTTTTTACTGTTCAAATGAACAGTAACCACCACACGGGTTTTAGTATATAGTATAAAATGTTCTCCAATTAAAATTTTTTGAAATGGGAAATTTTAGTTTTGTTTCGAAAACAAGGATTTTCGTGTAAAAAAATTAAAGTTACTTTTAAGACAGAGAACAAGGTTGATGACAAAAACCGCAATTTCTCCAAAAGACCTAGGTTGATTCCATCAAAATTGACATTTTTCATCATAAAATGGACAAAAAGCAATGTTTTAGAAAGGGAAACTTATAATAATCTTCTTGGCTAACCTATACTTTACTCCAATTATTTTTAAAAATCTACACCTTATCCATTACTTTTTTCATGCTATCTGACTACAATTTATGAAACTACAATTTAAATTATATGATAGTCATCTACCAATAATGTATATCTCTCATATTTCTTTTGTAGTTAATAGAAATTTTGGATTAACAATTTTTCTTCTATATAATGCATTCCCTTTTATGTAAATGTAAATTAGTATTTTTTTTAAATATTAGTTAACTACAAAAAATATAAAAAATTTTAAATTACTGGAACATATTTACAAGACTGTTTAAATTTGTTTTAAAAAATTTTTCAGGCAATGTAAAGAAACAACAGGTAAAGTGTAGGTTTTTAAAATAAACAGGGCAAAGTCTAGTTTAGATCAAATCACATATGGTTTTTATAATTTCCTCTTTAAACAAGATTAGGGACAAAAATGAAAGAAAAATATAAAAATTAATGAACTTAATGGAACAACTTGAAGACTAGTGATGAAAGTGGAACATAGAATGAAGTGTAAGGACCAGTGACAAATATAACCTCAAAAACTAAAGTACTTGAAAATTTTCAACTCCTATACGAATATAACAAACCATATCACTGTTCATGGTAATAAATTTACATTTTTTTCCTCTAAAAATCTATACCTTATTACATATTTTTGTATAAAAATTCTCCTAAATTAGAACTTGAAGTTTTATCAATGTTGGGCTTTAAAGAAACTTTTCTCCAATGAAACTAATATAAATAATCAACCTTCAAATTATCAGTGTTAATTAAATTGAAATGGATTGATATGGTGTTATTTTCTTTCCTTTTCTTGAGGGTGGGGGACTTTTAGAATCTAGGTAGTATTTTCCTTTATACATAGTTATTAAAAGGATAAATGGAACTATTAGTCTTAAACCTATAATTACCATGGTAAATTGGTCCCCAACCTTCCTTGTATTGCATGTTGGTCTCAAACTGTATGTTGCATATTGGTTCCTATCTTTGCAAAATTTGCAAACTCTTGTGTAACTATAAAATACCAAATTTTTAAAATTATGTCATAATTTTTTTACAGTTAATGGTACATTTAGATCATCAGTTTTTTTCTCATATATATTGTATTTTTGTGCTAACTCAGTCTTCCTGTGAGAGTAGGGGCCAATATACAATGCTTCATAAAGGTTTCAGATCAATATGCAATGGGACAAAGGTTCATGACTGATTGACAATGATAATTATAGATTTGGAACCAATGATGCAATTTACCCTTATTACAATTTAATTTAAGAAAAGGGACTGCCTTAATTACTTTTTCATAATTCAGTATCTTTCATATAATACACTATTGAAATGTACTGGTGTCACGTTAATTACAGAAATCCATGCAGAAGGGGCCATACCTATTCTAAGATCGCAAATTGATGCTTTGAAAGTGGATTCGTGTTGAATTCTCGATCTCACTTCCATGAATTAGCAAATTCAATCTCAATAATTTGCAAATTTCACATTTTCTCCAAAAGTAGCATTCTGATGTGCTCAATCATCCAAGCTAGTTCAAGAAGAAACCTATCACATGATGAACAATAGAATCCACTTAAATAATGTGCCATCAATTGCAATTAATGGAATGAAACTAGACGAGCCAGCAGAAGAAAGAAGGTGGTAACAGATTTTTTTGAAAAACACTTTGGAAACTCCTCAGGACTGTTTCTAAAGTCTCCTAAATGTGCCTTTCGACAACTAAGTAAAGATCACGTAGAAATGTTGGAGAAAGCTTTCACCCTGGAAGAAGTCAAAGATGCCATTTGGGGTTGTGATAAAGGCAAGGTGCCCAAACCTGATGGATTCAATCTCAAAATTTTTTAACACAATTGAGAAATTATGAAGGAAGATATAATGAATTTTTTAAACGATTTACATGATACAAGGAGGCTTCTGAGAGCTGTAATTTTTTCCTTCATAACCTTAATACCTAAAAATGTATGCAGAGAAACACTGAGTGACTTTTGACCTATATATTTCATTTTAAGTGTTTACAAAATTTTGTTCAAAGAGCTAGCTACTAGGTTACAAAGTGTCATGGAAGATATTACCACTCTGAGTGCTTCTATACAATGATTAAATTTAGTGAGCTCAAGGCTCAGACAGTCCATGTCCTGTAGGCCAAGCAGAACATACGCACTATGTTTACCCACCCTCTTGGTCATTATGCAAATACTTGTATACTGGTCCAACCATCACATACATATTCACATACAATTTCATCTAGAAGTAATGATGATAGTGAAATTCTTTATTCCTGACCAATATGGAATTTGAGTAAAATCACCAAGTGCATGTACAATCATATGCATACATGATGCTATTGGTGCGCATTTTATGTCTCCAAACATTCACAACGTGTCCAACTCAAATTCTACCTGTGTTCTCCTATGGCCTAAAGGTTTTAAACCCTTTAATACCCTTAAACCTTCATAGGGAAATAGGTTTGAGACATTAAATCCATCTAAGTTTACAATTATGGATTTTATACTTAATCAAGTAGAAATGACCATATGAACATGTTTAGCAAAATCAAGCAAGTTTGACAGGCCATAACTCTGGCTACAAGGCACCAAATCTAGTGATTCAAAAGCCAAGTTATTCATATTGAAGTTTTATAGATGTGGTCAAAATTTCATAGCCAAATTCTTTATGTACAAAAAGTTATGGCAGCTGGAGTACAGGGTACCAAATTTTAACTACTATTGACCATTATGCCCATACAAACTATCATAATATTCATACACTCCATTTCCAAATGCAAAACCCACCTGGTAATGTCCATACATGTCTTATACACCTTAGAAAACCATTCCCACGAATTTAGAACCCTTTTAACCATCATTCATAAAAATGCCATCAAAACACCCATAAACACCATATCTTGTATACACACTTCAAACTACACTCCATTGATCCATATATCCTTCTCACATTAAACATACAACATACCCAACTAATTTACATGCAATTATGCACTACATACATGAAAATAACTTAGTTAATACATACACTAAGCTTCTTGGAGAACTTCAAAAGCATAAAGAACTCCAGAAACTTGAAGGGACCAACTGCTGCATAAGGCAGAAAGTACCATTACTGAAAATAGCTAATGTATTCAAAAAATTATGAAACTTTTCAGTTTACAACGAAACATATGGAAGTTAATATACCTCAAATTTCATAGAGAAATTCAAACGATAGCTATTAGTTTGAATGCTCTCTTTTTAGGTGCTCCTGAAATGGACAAAAAGGGGGTAAGTTTCTTTGAA
The DNA here is from genome assembly GCA_039654915.1 of Aquilaria yunnanensis. Lineage (NCBI taxonomy): Eukaryota > Viridiplantae > Streptophyta > Magnoliopsida > Malvales > Thymelaeaceae > Aquilaria > Aquilaria yunnanensis. The sequence goes on along the minus strand of CM077597.1, from coordinate 17,748,168 downwards.
GAAACTTAGTAAGGGCTTATCATTAGAAACTTGAATTCCCAGCAACATACCTAAAATCCAAAGACATAAAAACCCAAAAAAAAAACACATATACAGAAATATGGCCATCCAAATGCACAAACAAATAGAACACAATCAAATGCAATGCTGGAAGTAGTACATCATTAGGGTTAGTCCATAAATAATCAAATAAACAATATGTAATCAATATGGTAGCCCTCCTCAAGCTAATACTTGATCTTAGAAGGTTAATTGATCTTAGTTAGTACTAACTTGGGCTCTAGAAACCCCTGTAAACACTGCCATCTTAGTGCATGAAAAACAGTAAGACTGAAACCTTGTTTATGCACTCCCCCATAACCCATACTTGGTTCCTTGAGCTTTTTGATCTCTTCCAAACATGGTCTTAGTCATCATCTTAGGACAGTAAATAACCATGAAACATGAAGATAAAACCCTTACCTAAGCTTTGAAGGCATAAATCTTTAAGAGATACACAATAAACCCGAAAACTAGGGTTTTTCTCTTTCTTGTTGCATCCGATTTCCTTCCTTTGTGATTTCTTGGGAGATTGAGCTATGGTGGCTATGGAAGCTTATGGAGGAGCTAAGGAAGCAACTCTAGCTGGTGAGGGATGAAAATGACGAAGGAAAGACAAGAAATCAGGATACTTTCCTTGGTTTAATTAGTTTAATCTTAACCCTCACTTTGGTCACTATAAGTACGCCTTAAGCAAAGACTTTTTGGCTAATCTTTAGCCCACCTTTTTGACCTTAGAACCTAGAAATAAAAGGATGGTATAATGCTAGAAATGGCCACCTTTGACCCTTGTCAATGAGACTCTCATCCATAAGTTATTTTTGTTAACAATTGTAAACCTAGTTGTCCTAAGTTCTTGAATAATAACCTTTGTTTCCTTTATACAATTTAGCCTCCAAAAATTGCTTCCATACCATTCAAACTAAAACCTCCCTTTTAAAGTTGTACAATTGAGTACCCAAGTCTTGAAATCTTACAATAAACTTCATAGGTTACTTGTTGACCAAAGAATCCTTTAGGGTTTTCTTGAAGGTCAAGTAACCATTGTGTGGATCTTTTAAGAAGGTGTAGATTATATAATTTACCCCTCACATTCTATTCATTATGGGGAAAATCGTGCAATATAATGGTTTATAACTATTATGCCTTTATACTGTAATTTTCCCATTTGTTGAGGTAGTAACAGAAGATGTGATAGGGGATTCACAATATGCATTCACCAAAGGAAAACACATTTTAGATTTTATTTTTACTACAAATTAGTTGGTGCACAGTCTGAAAACTTCAGGGGAGATTGGATTGATTTTTAAAATTTATTTCGGGAAATCATATGATTCAATTGAGTGGTGTTACCTGGAAGGAATAATGAAGGAAATGAGGTTTGGAGATCGCTGGAGATCTTGGATATTGGAGTGCTTGAGCTCAGTAGACATGTTGGCGCTAATGAATGGTTCACCAATTCGGCAATTTTGAATGAGAAGAGGCTTAAGACAAGGCGATCCAATATCTCTGTTCTTGTTCAACCTGGCAAGTGAAGGTCTAAATGTGTCACTACAGAGAGCAAGAAACTTGAAGTTATTCTCAGGAATTAATGTAGGATTTCATGAAGTGTTTGAAGTTACACATTTACAATTCGTTGATGATACATTACTATTCCATAATAGAAAGCTGGAAGAGCTTGAAAACCTGAAAAAGATTATACATTATTTTTAGTTATCAGCTGGCCTAAAAATTAATATGAAGAAAAGCACATTTTATGGATTTAATGTGGAGAATAGTTTGTTGGAACAATGGGGTAGGAAGATTGGATATTCTTATGGCTCTATTCCTTTTTCATATTTAGGATTACCAATCGATGTCAATCTTCTTTCAATTAAAACATGGGAATCAGTTTTGGAAAAGTTTAGATCCAGATAGAGTGAATGGAAATCTATATTCATTTCTAGAGCGGGGAAGGCTAAACTCATAAGATTAGTTTTGAATAGCTTACCTTTATATTAATTTTCTTTGTTTATGGCCCCTACAGGGGCTTTAAATGAACTGGAGAAAATATGAGGAAATTTTTTCATGGAGCAAAGAAGATGGAGATAAAAAAAATTAATTTCTATTTGCTGGAGCTTGCTGGAGCAACATTATTAGACCAAAACTAAATAGAGGATTAGGGCTCAGAGATCTTCTAGTAAAGAATGATGCCTTGCTGATAAAATGGTTGTGAAGATACAGAAATGAATTGGAAGTAGGGTGGAGAAGACTTGTCAATCTAAAATATGGAGGGACAGCCAACTAACTGATTCCAATGGAGCCAAGGAAGTACAAAATGTCAATTGTACGGTGCAAAATAACAAGTCCACTGAAGAGTTTGAGTAAGTACATTAACTTAGCAATGAACGACTTCTTGATATCAATTAGGAATGAAAATAATGCATCATTATGATCTAATCAGTGCATTGATGGTGTGATTTTAAAGAAAAAATTCTTAAAAATTTATGCTCTGGCAAAGAATAAGAATGGAGTGATTAATGAATTTGGTCAGTGGGAAGATAGAATTTGGTTATGAAAAATTAAGCTTTGAAGACAAACTTTTGATTGGGAAAAAGAAATCTTAGAATCATTCATGGGGACGATAGTCAAAAGTTCTAAGTGTAGTGGAAAATGACATATTAGTGTGGACGCTGGAAAGATCAAGGGTAATCATAGTGAAGTCTTTTGAAGTTCTGGTTGGAGGCAAGAGTTTTACAACATCTGTTGCTGCATTTAAAGTTTGGAAATGGTGGGCACAAAAAAAATCAATGTTTTTGCTTGGCAAATGTTACTGAACAGATTAACTATGGGGGGTTTACTAGCTGTAAGGAAAATAATTGACATAGAGGCTGTGAAGAGTCCATTTTCCTGTAGCAAAGAAGAAATATCGAACCATTTGTTTGTCAAATGCAACTTGGTTGGGACATTATGGTTGGCAGTGTTGAAAGAGTGGAACATCAACTGGCATCTTCCTGTGTCAATTACAGAGTTTTTTGAAAAATGGAAAGCTGAAAGCAACAAAGTACTATCGAAGGAAATGTGGATGCTTTTTTTCCTTGTAGCATGTTGGACTTTATGGTAGGCAAAACATGATCGGATTTTCAAAAATAAAAAAATGGATATACAAATTGCATGGGATGTGGTCAAATTAAGGGTTGGCTTGTGGTAGAAGGCAAGATGGAATGATGCTGATTTTTTTAGACTGGAGGTATTTGTCTCTCCTTCTAAAATTAGGGTGTTTGGCAAAAGGGACATTGTTGGGAGCAACGTGAAGTGGGTGGCTCTTGATGATGGTGGGTTGAAATTTAATATAGATTCGTCCTTTGTTGATAATTTTGCAACTGTTGGTGGGCTGCTAAGGAACAATGAAAGCCAAACCTTGTGTATTTTTTCCATACCCATAGAAGCATCAAGCATTAAAAAGGCTGAAATAACAGTAATAAAGGAGGCAATGATGCTAATAAAGTCTAATAATAACCAATGTTTCAAAGAAAGAAATCATAAATTGAATCAGATTTTAAATAAAGAAGAAAATTATATTAATTAAATTAAATAACAAATACACTGATTTAATATAATAAATTAATATTAATTTACCAATTAAATTTATCTAAAACCAAACCTCCAATTTGTGCGCCAAAATGAAAAGTGCAAATTTATTTGTATTACTTTGTGCAGTAAATGAAAACTTGAAAGTAACAAACTAATAATAATAAAAAAAAAACAAAACAGAACCCTAAACATTTGTTCGGCTGTTCGAGACTTCGAGTTCGATTAATAGTGCAGCGAGTCTGCGGCAGGAGAGTAGGTGACAGCTTCGGGCGTTTTCAACAAAAACGGAAACAGAGAAGAGCGACCAGTAACGCTCGCACTTAACAACTCGACGGCGCTGGCTATCGTCTTCGTCTCGTCGGCATACCTCTGTGTCTGTTCTGCTCCTTTCTCCTCCATTGGCTTCTCAGCTGCAATTCCAGGGAAATTTTGCTGCCTTTCTACAGTTCTGTTGCCTTTCTTCTTCCATTTGGCTTCTCAGCTGCCTTGGGTATTTGGTTGCCCTTTTCCTCACTTCCGTATTTCTAATGACTAGTTCCCTTTTGAGATGCCCTATTATTTTGCTTACCTGCTATTTGGTTGGTGTTATTAGGGATTTGTCTTTCAATGAGTTGTATGGAGATATACCCTTTTCAATTTCAAAGCTGAAGCAGTTGGAAAATCTGTAATGTTCTCCCCCGAGAATCTCCTTGCTTTGCTTTCTTGACTTCGGTCTCTTGCGACATTAATTGTTACCACTTCAAATGAATACGCAGGATTTTGAAAAACAATCAGTTAATTGGACCAATCCCTTCAACTCTCTCACAAATTCCCAACCTGAAAGTCTTGTAAGTTTTTAGATTTTAGCCCTGTTTTATTTCCTCATGCTTCATAGATAAGCATTTTTCAACTCTTCTCACAAATTGTTACAGGGACCTAGCGCAAAAAAAACTCAGTGGTGAGATACCGAGGCTTATCTATTGGAATGAGGTCCTGCAATACCTGTGAGTGTATTCATGCTCTAATTTATATTTTCACTTAGCTTATGGTCTACTTGATATACCATTATACCTATTCGATTTTTGCTGGTCTTCTAAATTAGAGTCCTGGTCAGTGGTTTGCGAGGAAATAATCTAGAGTTGCAAATAGTTTCTGTAATTGAATAGAATCAATCATCCTATCAATTAATAGTACCTAACAGAATTTCTTGAATTTTTTGTCATTTTGACAGGGAAATTCTGTGGATTGCTTGTTGCTTTCATGTTTGATTAAATTTGGGTATTTTCATTTACTCTATGCTTGTTGCTTTCATGTTTGCTTTCATGTTTGATTAAATTTGGGTATTTTCATTTACTGAACCTATTGTGTTTCTCAAACTTATTATGCATCACCTAGAAAATTGGTTAGAAGAAGAAAGAGATGGTGCCATTCTTTTTTTTTCAATTAATGATACTAATAACTCATGGGCATGTTCTTATAATCAAATCCTAAGAAAAAATCAACTCATTGCTTACTTTGTTTGTAATTTTCTGTGCTTTTAAAGATACTTATTTTATTTTTAATTTACAGCAATGGAGTCAATAGTGGACATGTCTAGTATAAATGGAGATGATGCTAACAATTAAGAGGCTAGAATTGGAAGTGGTTCTAAAATAGGGAAAAATAGGACTTGGTCAACAGTTTGGAATGAGTTCGAATCCATTGATGGTAAGCTGTATCCAGATAAGGTGAAAAGAGCCAAATGCAAACATTGTAAAATAAAAGAGTACAAGGCAGATTCCACAATAGGAGCAAAAAATCTTTTGCGTCATTTGAAAAAGTGTGAAAAGTATCAGAGTTCCTTAAATGGTAGTGGTAGCAATGAAGAGTCATCGCATCGAAAGTTAGATGAAGCTACCTGTAGGGAATGGCAGTGTAGAATCACAATCAAGCAAGGGTTACCATATTCGTATGTTGAGTATGAAGAGGTACGTGGTTACAATTCATACTTGAACCCTGAGGTTAAGCATGTATGTCGAAACACTCATAAGAATGAAATTGCTAAGTTCTATAAGAAATTGGCAGAACAACTTAGATCTTCTTTGGAGAATCTTCCTGGAAGGATTTGCTTAACTAGTGATATATGGACATCACTGATTGATGAAAGATATCTTTGTGTCACTACACATTATGTAAACATTGGTTGGAAGTTGAGGAGTAAAGTTTTGACTTTTCTACATCTTGAGCTACCACATAATGCTAATATATTATATGAAAAAATATTTGGTCTCTTGAAAGAATGGAGGATTGAGAACAAAATTTTTTCCATCACATTAGACAATGCTAGCAACATGACTAGTATGCAGGCTTTGTTGTGTGGCCAACTCAACCTTCGAAATGGTTTGATTTGTGGAGGAAAATATTTTCATATTCGTTGTAGTGCACATATTTTGAATCTCATTGTTCAAGATGGGTTGAAGGTAGTTTCTGGACATCTAAAAACAATCAGAGCGAGTGTTTTATATGTTCGTAGATCAGAAGTAAGAAGGATTAGGTTTTTTGAGTGTGCTCAAGCAGTTGGGGTAAACATTTTTAAATCATTATGGCTAGATGTACCTACCCGGTGGAATTCTACTTATTTGATGCTTGAGAAGGCACTTGTTTATCGTTCAGTATTTTCTCAGCTGCAAATTGTTGACCCATGTTATGAACATTGCCCTAGTGATGTTGAGTGGGACAAAGTTGTAAAAATTATAGCAATTTTACAGCCTTTTTATGAAATAACAACTCTCTTTTCTGGTTCTGAGTATCCCACTGCGAATTTGTACTTTGAGAATGTGTGGAGAATGCAAAAGTTTATACTGGAGGCGATGAATAATTCGGACTTATAGATAAAAGAAATGACACAACAAATGAATGAAAAGTTTCAGAAGTATTGGGAGGATTTTTCAGTAGTTCTCTCATTTGCAGTTGTACTTGATCCTCATTATAAGTTGGCATTTCTCAAGTATTGTTATGAGAAATTGGGTACTGCTCTTGCTTCTAAATGGTTGGATGTTCGAGATGAACTATATTTTCTTTTCAAAGAGTATGAGGCCCGTGGTGGTGGTTCACTTCACTCATATGAAGTTGGAATTGGTAGTGGGCAATCTTGTCGAGAAGTAAACTCAGATCTTCTTGTAAGTAGACTATTTTCCTAATATTATGCTTGCATATAATTTTTATATGTTGTAAAATACTTTCAAAATTGATAGATATATTGATGTGGATTTAGGATTTTTCCCAAGATTGAATGGGAAGTCTTAACTTGAAGTCACAGCTTGATCTTTACTTGGATGAGCCTAGAAAGGCAATTGAGTTGAAGTTAGATGTCTTTGCTTATTGGAAAGAAAATGAAGCACGATATCCAATCATTGCACAAATGGCAAGGGATATATTGAGCATTCCTATCACAACTGTTGCTTCAGAATCAACTTTTAGTATGGGTAGTAAGATTCTTAACAAATATAGGTATCGTCTTGTTCCTGATAATGTGCAAGTTTTACTAACATCTCATAACTGGTTATATGGTTACGAAGGTATGGTTTCTCTTTTATGATTTTTCTTTAATTTTCAATATATCATAGTTGTTGCTAATTTCTTTTTCTTTCTCAACCAACTCAGCTGAAGAGTATGAATTGAAACATCTGAATGGCATAGAAGTGGAATTAGATTCATTGACCAATTCTGCTGCATTTTATAATTTGGTGTAGAGGTAAAATTGAGTCTAGTCACTATATAGTAGTTAAGTTTTTAGTGCTTTTTAGACAATAGTTTACTTGATAACTAAGGATATAACTCTATATTTTATTTTTCTATGTATTCTTGATCACGAAATTACTGAGTATGCTATTTAACTATTGCTAGTATGCTCACCCATACTATTTGATGCGTTGAAGTTGAAGTTTTGCTTGTACATTGATAGGGCTATGGAAGGTGTGGGCAGTTGACACTTTGCTAGGAAAAACAGAAGGTCGTCTCATGTTGCTGCTGTAACAGCTTGTGCTTAGAGCAAGTCAGATGATACATAGGATGTTTGGATTCCTTTTGATGTTTTGGTTTTTAATGTTTATCCTAGCAAGTCAGAAAAAGTGTTGGTCCTTTCTTCTGTCCAAGTACTGGTTAGCTTATGTGTTTTGTTTTGGCAAATGGTATGTTAGAATATGATGATTTAAATTTCTGTGTTTACATTCTATGTATGATAATTACGATGTGCGCCACCTTTCCATAGCTAGTATGTTAGAATATTATGATTTCAATTTCTGCTTAGTTTTTACTTATTGCAAGCTAGTATTTATTAGATCATAAAATTTAGATTCAACTGTTTTTTAGGGATAAGATTTGGTTATTTTCTTTTATGAATAAGGAAAAAAAAGCTTGGAATTTTTTTTTAAATGGATCTACTGCTGCTCAATTTAGATTAGTCAAAGTCCAATTTAGCCATCATATGAGACACAGTGTGTTGGTTACATGCTTTAAAAAAATTTCTAAGTAAATCACTAAATTATTAAATTCTAGAAGATTCATACATAAAGCATATTATTTTGTTAATTTATTCTTTAAAAACCCTTACATAAAAATTATTTTTATAGTATTTTAAAGTTTGTTAAATGGTATGGTCATAATTAATATGTAATTTAGATAAATAAGAAATATATAAAAATTTAATTTTTACATCTTTATCAACCATATATTTATATTGATTTGGGTTGAAATCGGGTTTTGTCGGGTCTATTCATCGGGTCATTTCAAGTTCAGGTTAGTTCGGGTTCAGTCCATTTTGGGTTCAGGTTATTTCGGGTTCGGGTAAATTGGATTTAGGTTATTCGGGTTCGGGTCTCCTCGGGTCTCGCTTCAATCGGGTTCGGGTTCAGGTCAGGTCAAGACTCAGGTACAGTCGGATCCGGGTCATTAACTTTTTTTGTCAACTTGAGTCATGTCAGTCTTGGGTTCGGGTGGGTTGGATCAGGTTGTCAGGTCGGGTTAAATTTTGTCATCTCTAGGTTTATTGGGTAATGGCATAGACCCTCCACTGAGAAGAAAATTACGTTGTGAGCCCAACAGGAAGTAGTGGTTTGGGTTGGGCCAGCCCAAAATCCAAAATGATGGTGGAGTTCTCTTGGAGCTTTGCGTCGATTCCTTCAGTTAACGAGGCAGAAAAAACGTGATCGTCCATCCCGCAAGGTCGCTTACACAAACCTGGATGTTTCTTTCGCATCTCTCAAAATCAACCTCGCTTTCGTCTTCCTCGGTCCCTTCAGGCTTCCAGCTCACTCTTCCCGTCGCTCTCCCCACCGTCTCCTGCCATGGTCGGAGCTCAGTTATCCGTCCGTACATTCTCCAGTTTCAGAGCTTTCACGGATCAAGCCAATGCTACCCCTCTAATTTCGTCTTCGCTCCGACCATCTTCCTCTTCGCGCTGCTCTCCGATCCGGTTGAATTTTGGGGTTAAGCGCCGGTCTTCTCCCGATTCTTTTTGTGGTCGTTTGCTGCTCCGCGAGTGGGAGTGCCGGCGTTCCTTCCAGCCATGGCCATAGCGATTTTCTTGAAGCTTCCCTCTTCGTTCCAGGTTATTTTCCCCAATTCTAATCATTCGATTGCATGCTGTGGTTTTGGTTGTTTATTATTGGTGTAATTTATGGATGAACAGTTTTAATTGGGTGATTTTTAAGCTTTACGAGACTTACGGTGTGTGTCAGTGCAGAAATGATTTTGCATTATGGCATGTTGAGACGAGGATCGTCTGAGGAAGTGAAATGGAAGTCTACTGGGAAAATGCCTCTCCACTCTGTGCGAGAAAGGGCACCTATGACCAAATTTACTACTCTTGGGCAAGGTCTTTTGAGACGTTTTCAGGGTCGAACTATTTTTCTCGAGGTTTCTTGTGATGGGGACTTTTTGCTACCGATCATGGTAGTTAAGTATTGTTGCTCAATTTGTGTCTGGAGTTGTTTTCGTTGTTGCATTTTCATTTTGGGTGGAACAGTTTGCCGGCAGGTGTAATGATTTTCTGTTGCAGGTGAGCTTGCCATTGAGCGACTTCTAGATTCCCTTTTGGGAGAGGATAACTTGGTAATTAACGTTCTAAGAGCATTTCTTTTAAGTTTTTCCTTTTTCTTTTGCTTAATTTTTTGCTGATTATTGGGCACTTGGTTCTTTTGGCAGGATTGTCCAGATCAGTTTTACTTTCTGAGAAATGTGGTGGTGAGGCTTGGATATGAGGTATGAGTCTAAGGTTTTGAAAAGCGAAAAGCGCACTAAAGCGCTAAGGGTCTCAATATGACTTAATTCTTTCTTTATTTCCTGATGGAAAGAGCATTTGTGAATGCTTATACTCTGCAACGCATGCTTATGTCTTCTAAGTTACTCCTGTATGTTGCTTGACCTGAAAACATCTAGAAATTTAAGGTTCCTTAGGCGAGAAAGCAGGAGGTTCTGCTTTACTATGTGTAGTTAAATAATTGCTTCGAGGAGCTTGTTCTTGAGTCGCTTGACTAGAAAACAATGTCCATTCCATCTTTTGCTTTAAAGCTGGCGTGTATGTGTGTGTGTGTGTGTGTGTGTGTTTCTTTTCTCCTTTAAGATATTGGTGCTTAGGCTTATGTAGTTTCTCAATGACTATCACTTCATCTTCTTAAATTAGATGTAACTTGGTAAGTATCTTCTTTTGACCAGAAAGTACTGTCCGTTCTTCTTCTATCACTATCTTAGCATCTAACAGTTGGTTTCATAGGCTTTTTTGAGCTAATTGACCTTTAATTCATTCGTCCCCATAGAGGTAGAATGACCTCCGTCTCTGTGCTGTTTATTGCGAGTCCAATTCATGTTATTTAGGTTGTGAAAGAAGCATAGAGATGATTTTGCCTAAGGCAATTGTTTACCAAAGTTCACCACTATGTGGACACATATGTCAGAAATCAATCTTCTCTATTTTTTTTTACTGAATTTTCAACCTGAATTTTCTGCTTACTAATGTACCGTAAAGTATTTTGCTGTTGACTTTATTATTTATTATTCTTCTGTGGTTGAATTTCAGGTTAAAATGGTCAGAATTACTGAAAGAGTGATTAATACATATTTTGCAAAAATTTACATTAGTAAGGTAACTGAAAAATTGTTGTGTTGTTTCTTCAGATGGCAAAAAGGGAGTTGATTTGATTTCCTTTGTTATACCCTGCAGCCAGGGTATAATGATATTCTTATTGTTGATGCAAGACCATCAGATGCCATAAATGTGGCGACCAGATGTAAGGTGTGCTTTTGAAATGCTGCTGCCGCTGATACTGCACCTAAGGATGGGCATGCTTTTCTGGGTGTTGTATGTTGTGACTGCTAATAAGTTAACTGTCACATGTCATATGTAATGCACCATTTTCTGTTCGGTGAGAAAAAGAACCATGATGTATTATTTATTTGAAGTGGAATTTAATAGTGGTATAAATAGTTAAATACTATTATCATCCCTTAGAGCTAGATATAATGATGTGGTAGACATTGAACATAACATATTCAATAGGTGCTTGGTTTCATGTTTTGTTAGAATTTGGTCCTTTACATTTATTTTAGTCCATTCATTACTCACAGGTCAGTTGAAACTTATTTGTTGTGTGCAGGCTCCTATTTATAGAAACAAAAATATTATCTTGACAGATGCAATCCGAATTGGCTATGACATGGGCAGAGGACGTCATGGAATATCAACATATGATGTGCTGCTTGACAGGTAACCTCTATTTCTCCAGATGATTGTTTGATCATCGATGGGATTTGCTATTCTAATCTATGCGCATTTTTAGGTTTATATTGCTCTAACAACTTTACGCCTTTTTAGTGCTGCAGATGCCCCAGACCTACTAACAGAGGAATTTGACTTTGCTTTGCAGTATGAATTTAGCTGTCAAAGGGGAGAGATACACTGATGCAGGTGCTACTGATATACCCAGCACTTGCGCTTTGTGTGATAATAACTACCAGTTGTTTATATTCCCTGTTTCAATGTGGCAGCTATGTGGAGACTGATGGAGCTTCGAGATTCAAGACGTGATAGTTAACTTACCATTCAAGTATGTATCCGAATTCTCATATTTGTCTTTTTTCTTTTTTCCATTTTAAAACTTGCTTACAGTTTTGTTTTGTTTTGTGTTTTCTTTTTGTTTTTTGAGGGGGGCCGGTAACCCAGTTCGGAGTCCAAATCTGTGAGGTTATAGTATGAATACATGATGCTAAAACAGCTAGAAATCCTTGATAGGGCTTTGGTATTTGTGGAACATGCTGGGAACAAATTCACAACTCATGATGGTTGCAGAAAATTAACTGCGTATAGAATCCAACTCAGAGATTTTGCAAGTAAACCAAGGCATTTATGTACCCAGATTATCAGCAGCCACGAAAGATTGTTGTCGCTGCCAGCTTCATTGTAATGGAGCGTGCTTGTCATCTTTGATACAAATCATCTAATGTATAGCAGAAAAAAAATGTAATGTAACATCTCAAATAAAATATTCCCTTTCTTGTTCTAATATAGTGTATGCGTACTGGTATTGCAGATTTTTCTTGCAGTCCCTTCCATTGCATCCTCTCAGGTTATGACAATGCTGTAATTTCATTGAAGAAGTATTTCGTTCTATCAATATGAGTTCTAAAAAAGTATAATTAGATTGTTTGACAGGATACATCCGGATCAGATTATGATTACCGATCATTTTGGCTACAAATTGCTTAAGCACTTGCAAACGCTTGCAGCAGCATCATCTTACTTAAACACATTAGAAACTAGCAGTACTGTTGTGTATCTTTGGTGCTGAAGTCTCTTGCGTTTGGACTTTGTAAACTTTCTAGTAATCTGAAACGAGAATTCATGTCCATAAAACTGGCTTTTCGGTCTTGTCGGTTCATGATATCAGACGGAAATGTGGTGCACTTGCCCTGTACAATATGAACATTTTGCTGTGTGCAAATCGCTCATGCATTCACTAGTGTTGGGAGGCATTAGAATCTTATTTGTATCAAAGATCACAAGCACGCATATGTAATATCAGTGACATTCTTGAAGCAAAATAGACATGAAATTTTATAAAATGAAGTGCTGAAGGACATTTTTGTTAATCAAGTATAACTTCAGTTTACTGAAAATGAGAGTTTTATATCAAAGAATGAGAATTTTGACTTCCTTTTTTCAAGTACAAGTGTTGATTATGAAGAAACCTTTCAACAAGAAAGGCTTCTAAAACCTTATGTTGCTCAGCAGATTCATCCGCCATAAGTTAGTTGAATAGCAAGGTTCAATTCACTGCAAGTGAACAGAATTTCATATTGTCGTAGTTCATTTCAAAACACACAGAAAATATGTGCATGGGCTTAGGTAAGCCTTATCCTCCAACATTTCATTTTGTACTCATTGTCAACAGATGGAAGGGATTCTTGGGGGTATATGAAGGCGGCGACGTTTTGGCATCCTCTCTCCATCTCCCCACAAAGCATAAGCCTCCTCTCCATGCACTGCATCATCCCCAACCTCATGGTCCTCCTCATCCATTCTTAAATTAACAATGCGGCATATAAAAAGGCAAATGAAACTTGTAACGAACATGTTTCATGTAGTGATGAATGTTGCACCTACAATTTGATATCCAATTTGTTTGAGTCTGTTGTGGACTTTTCCTTTGCTGTAGAATAAGCCTGTACCGTACTCCGCTTGATCACCATACATGAGGTGTAGAGGACTGGGCTTGGCAAAGACACAAGCTAATAGTCCCCATAAGAGGCCAGCTATAGCATGCGTGTGGAAGACCCCTAATGTGTCATCCACACTTTGAAGAAAGCCGATCTCCAGTGAAGAACCATAATTGTGTACCAAGGGATGGAGCTTGATATCATCCCCATGAATAATGCTGCCCATGGCTCCACAACCTCTACAAAAAAAATAAACAAATGGGGTTTGTAAACTTGAGCACTAAGACCATATTAAATCATTGAACTTAAAACTAATGAGCAATATGTGGAGAAGCCTTGTTATGGTATAATGTTGTCCACATGAAAAGCTAACCTACAGCAGGGGTATTGCAGACTGGGCTAGTGATCATGTCTTGGACAGCCCCAATGATAGAGTTTTTCTTGTAGACAATCATGTCCAAGGAAAGCCAGATCAACAAGCTAGTAGTAGTGCAGATTGGTGTTAATGATGGCTAGAGAGGTGGTGAGACCTGCTGCAAATTGAGCCTTGCCATTGAAACCCGTCCACCCGAACCACAAAAACCCTGCACCCGCCAACACTTGAACAATGTTATTAGGTGGGAAATGTTGCATATCGTGTGTGCACCTTGGCCCCACCTGTGTGTAACAGATTCTTATAATTAATGCTACATGTACTAAAATCTTACCGAAATATTCTATACTAAGTGATATGTCATCCAATAATCAGTTAAGCTGAAAATAAGTGAAACTTGTACATAATTATGCCTTCGATGACTACTTGGACTGAACTTGCAGGTTGTTACCGAACTAACACTTAAGCTCTAGTACTTTATTTTATTATCATTATTGGAAATGATATCATGAAATTTTTTTATTATTACAGAGGCTTCATACTTAGCAATTGAACAATTGTGGTACTCCAGCGACAGTTGTCATGGACCGTCACATAATTATAGTCCTTACCATTTAAATTAAAAGTGGATGAGAAAGAAAGGAAATACCCAATATGCGGCAATGAAACCAGCAACGGCAGAAGAAGGATGAATGACAAAACGACTAGCATAATCAATAACAATGAGCTTGAGAAACCCATTGGGCCCCTAAATCGAATAAGCCTTAACAGAATAACTAAACGTTAACCACAATGGCACAAACAACATCCAAGCACAAAAGTTCATCCTCCCAAGCAACGACCCTGCCAACAAAATCACCATGATTGCAGCAAAAGCAAACTGAAAAAAGATGAAGTTTGCCTCCAGCAAGTACCTGGCCAGCTGTGCCGGGTCCAAGAGAAACCCATCTCCAATTGAATTGTTAGGCTTACCCACTATAGGGCATTTAATGACCTCGAAGGACAACCTATGAGCCCAAAGGACCCAACAAAGCAGGGTTATTGCGAAGTCATATAAGGCCATGAATACCGAGTTGATGGCCCTTTTTTTTATTCACCATGCTACCATAAAGGATAACCAGATTGGGGAAACTTTGCATTCCGACCATGGTGGAGGCGGCAAGCTGCCACGCGCTGTTTGCTTTGCTGAGCCATCCCGGGGATGCCCCGTTCGGAGCAAGCCCGAAAAGGAGATGCCAGACATGGAGTTGATGCTCGCTGTCGTACATCACCATTTATTTTGGTGGAATTTATTCTGCCTTGGTCAGGAGTGGTTATAAGAAGATTAGAGACGGGGGTGATATATAGGCCATTGGGGTCTTGTGATAGGTGAGCTTTGGGGTAATCTCCAATGTTGCTAGGAGGAGATGATACTTTCAAATTTGTTTTGTCTTTTTTTTCTTAAGCTGGCTATATGAAGATTCATTTTGATTCATGAGTATTATACGATGTTTTTCGGTGCCAGGAATTCTTTTGGAGCCTTATTAAATTACAAATAAGCCCATTAGTGTAAGGTATATTTATCCTTCAGAGACTTACTAGAATTTAATCCGTTCACTAACTGTTTATTCATTTGATAATAGAAAATTTTATAGTTAAAAATATTATATTCACTATGTAATAATAAATCAATGATATTATTTTAATTAAATATAAGAAAAATTGACTTAACAGATGACTTATTTCACAATTGTTCCCAAAAATAACCGTTTGGAAAAACCTTTATAGAGTTTGAATATATAAGGGAGAGTTGATTTTCTTCACCATTAGGCTTATACTAGATTGCGACTCACACATTGTTGTGGGATGATTGATGAAGATATAACTTTTTATACCCATTATATTTATAGAAAAAATACTAAAAAAATGAGTTCAATTGTAAGATATGATCAATCCAAAGGATCTAAAAAATTTAAATGAGGTGTTGATAATAAATTTGATAAATAGTAAATATACGACATAAGATTAATGCAAT